>BSBM01000287.1:800000-1522500 GCA_027924585.1 Larix kaempferi | reverse complement strand
CATTGATACTATACAAGTATGAATTATCTTAAGTCGATGGCAAAAGCCATTCAATAATAATGACGATAGTCACGATAATAAACTTAGCAGCATAAAGATTAAATAGATGACATTTTTCTTAAGACATTGATGAGTTTATAAGACAGGTTTTTGAACCAGTATCAGACTTAAGTACTTCATACCTCCAAGTAACTTGTTTCACAAAGGAATTCATAACATTTTATTATTATTTCGACGTTGAATTGAATTACACATGTACTCTTAATCTATGCAATCATAGAACTTCTTACCTGTTGTCTGCACATAGAAACATTTCAAATGCCTTAGCCTTACAACTAAGTAAACTCCAGGGTACCTCGTAGGACACCCTTGGACATTAAGAAAACAAACCATCAGTGTCTTGTCAGAAGAAAAGTATTGCATGATATCTTTAAAACCTTTCAGTAAATTTGTGCAATTATTATAGTAAGCATGATGTTAGAAGTATGATGTGTCGTTATTATCCAATTCAGTAATCAATGTCGTCTTAATCAAACATTTATTATTTTCCGCAACTATAATTATCAAATTTAATGTTGTTTTAAAAGTTTTAAATTTTCATGAAAAATTTGGATGTTACAATAAACCCCTTTCCCAACCATGATATCTATATATTTATCTCTCCTAACCCTACTTCTCCCACCTACCCCTATTAACCCACACCCTCCCCCCTTCCCCCCCCCCCAACTCTCTCTCTCTCTCTCTCTCTCTCTATCTATATATCTCTCTCACACACAAAAGAACATGATAATACACCCCTCTACTCCTCCACCTATCCCTAACCCCCGCCCCTCTTTCTTCCTTGAAACCCCATAACACCTCTCTCTCGCTCTCCAACTCCCCCACCATTAATCCCCCTCTGCTCTCTCCCATACTCTCCCTTATTCTTACCCCCTCTCTGACAATAGCACTCCTCCCCCTCCTCCCCCCTTCTCTCTCTTTCCCCCATATTTCCCCTAACCATTACTACCCCCCTCTCTCAATCTCTCTTTATTGTACTCATTAACCACCACCTAATTCCCACCCCTTTCTCTCTCCCCTAACCCCCTAACAACCCTCCCTCTCTCTCTCACACTCTCACTGCCCCTAACCCCTCAACTCTCTCCCTAAGCCCACCAATATTCTCCCTAAACATCTCTCTCTCATGCACACACACAAACTTTCACAACTTTTGACCTTCCCTCTCCCACCCTAACTCCACTCTATATCTCCTAATCCCCCTCCAATTACCACTTAACACACACCCCTCTCTCTCCCCTCCAACAACAAAACACCCTTGATTTTCTCTCTCCCTCTCTCTCTCTCTCTCTCTATCAAAGACACCCCCTTCTCCTCCACTTACAACTAACCCCCCTCCTCTCTCTATCTCCCACTAACCCTTATTAACCCCCTCTCTCACTCTCTCCCAACACTACTCCACCCCCTACCTTTAACCCCACTCCTGTCTCTTTCTCTCACCTCTTCCCCATAACCCTTACTAACCATGTCTCTCTCTCTCTCTCTCTCCCATATTCATCCTACTACAACTAACCCCCACCCCTCTCTCTGCCTCACTCTTAATACAGTTAAACCCTCACTCTCTCTCCCTAGTTCCCCTCCTCTCTCTCTCTCTCTCTCTCTCTCTCTCTCTCTCTCTCAAAGACACCCCCTTCTCCTCCCCTTACAATTAACCCCCCTCCTCTCTCTATCTCCCACTAACCCTTATAAACCCCCTCTCTCACTCTCCCACAACCCTACTCTTCCCCCTACCTTTAACCCCAATCCTCTCCCTCTCTCATCTCTTCCTCATAACCCTTACTAATCTCCTTTCTCTCTCTCTCTCTATACCTGAATTCCTCCAACTACAACTAACCCCCACCACTCTCTCTCCCTCTCACACTCTCAATATAGCTAAACCCTCTCTCTCTCTCTCTCTATCACTAACCCCCCACCCTATACCCCCCATTCTCTCTAACTACACACACACACACACACACATACCCCTGTCTCTCTCTCTCCCCCCTTAACCCTTACTATCCCCCTCTCTCACTCTCTCCCTCTACCATATTCCACCTACACCTAACTCACTTCCTTCTCTCTCTGTCTCACTCTCACTACATATACCCCCATTCTCTCCCTAACCCTACTCATGGTCTCCTTAATTCACCGCTCTCTCCTACTCCCCCTACCCCACCCTTCTCCCTCTCTCCCCAAAAACCATAGCATCCCTTGTTCTCTCTCTCTCTCTCTCTCTCTCTCTCACCCCTACTCCCCCCCCTCTCTCTCTCTAACCCTTACAAAACCTCTCTCACCCTCTCACCATAGTACTCGTCACTCTACCTATAACCTATGACCCCTCTCTCTCTCACTCTCTCTCTACCATACTCCACCTACACCTAGCTCGCACCCTTCTCCCCCCCTCTCTATAGACACCCTAACACATGACACACTATCTCTCTTTAACTCTCACTGCATATACCCCCATTTCCTCTCCCTAACCCTACTCATTCTCTCCCTAATTCCCCCCTCTCTCCTAATACCCCTCCCCCTAACCCCCTCTCTCTCCTACTCCCCCTCCCCTCTCCCTCTCCCCCCCAAATCCCTAGCATCCCTCATTTTCTCTCTCTCTCACACCCCTACTCCCCCCTCTCTCTCTAACCCTTACACAACCCCTCTCTCACTCTCTCAACATTGTAATCATCGCTCTTCCTATAACCTCTGACCCTTCTCTCTCACTCACAAAAAGACATACACAAACATCTTCCCCATGACCCTTACTAATCACCCCTCTCACTCTCTCTCTCCCCTATTCCTCCACCTACACATAAACCCCACCACTCACTCTCTACACCAATTGGATAAGACCATTTCTCTCTCTAACACTCTCGCTACCCCTAACCTCCCACTTTCCCTCCCTAACTTCCCTCCTCTCCCTACCCATAACCATCCACTCCATTTCAATCTCTCTCTATGTCTATCTCTAACCATATTTCTATGCCTCTCTCCTTGCTAATCACCCTCCCCCTACAACTTACCACCCCCAATCTATGTTTCTCTCTCTCTCTCTACCTCCACCTTAAACCCATCCCCCCACCATGATCTCAATCTCTTTCTCTCTCCACCCTTATCCCACCTACCCCATCACCCTCACCACCCCCTATTGGCTCTCTCTCTCTCTCACACTAAAACACACAAACACACACACAGACATGCATACCCCTCTATTCATCCACCTACCCCTAATCCACAACCCTCTCTCTCTCTCTCTCTACTCATACTTCACCATTAATCCCCTCCTATTTCTTTCGCTCTCTCTCCCCTACTCTACTTAACCATTACTAACCTCCTCTCTCACTACTGCTCTCCTGTCCCTCCTCTTATCTCTCTATCACCTTTGTCCCTCCTCTTATCTCTCTATCACCCCTATCCCCCCCAACAATTACTAGCCCCCTCTCTTACTCTCTCTCTATTATACTCCTCCCTCAACAACCGATTCCCACCTCTTTCTCTACCTCGCAACCCATTAAGAGCCCCCCCACTCTCTCTCCTTAACCCCATTAATATTCTCCATAAGCCTCTCTCTCTCTCCAAATACTCCCCCTACCACTAAACTCCATCCTCTCTCTCTCTCTCTCATCCTCTCTATAATCCTTATTAACTCCCAGATCTCTCTCTCTCTCTCCCCCTACTCACCCCCTCCTCTCTCTCTCTCCCTCTCCTCTTACCCTAACCCTTAATAACCTACTCTCCCACTCCCTCTCTCCCCTAATCCATACCTAATACTCACATCTCTCTCTCTCTCTCTCTCTCTCTCTCTCTCTCCCCAAACCTTATAACACCCCCTGTCTCTCACTCTCACTGCCCCTAAACCCCCTTCTTCTCTCCTTACTCATAATCACCCCCTCTTTCTCCCTCTCTCTCTCTCCTACTCACCTTGGCCTTAAAACCCTTTCTCTCTTCCTCTATCATACTCCACCCTCCTCCTACTACTTTCAACCCCCTCCTTCTCTCTCTACCACCAACGTATACCCCCCTTCTCTACAACTGTCTTAATCCTCTCTAAACCCAAACCACTCACCAAACCCACATCTCTATATTTTTCTCACCATCAACCCCCTCTTCCCCCAACCCCCCTCTTTCCTCCTACCCCTCCACCCAACCTAATCTATATCTCTTTCTATCCCTTAAACCTCCTTCTCCCCCTACACCTACTAAGAAAAACCCTCTCTCTCTTTCTCTCTCTCTCTCTCACACACACACATGCATGCACACACACACACACACACACACATCTATTCCTTCAGTTACCACCAATCCCCAACCTTATCTCTCTCTCTAAAAACCTAAAAACCACCTCCCCTCTAATTTTCTATCTCTCTCTACCTCACATACCCCCCTACTCCTCCCCCTACCACTAAACTCCCTTCTCACTCTCTCACCCTCGTACTCCTCCTCCTAACTCTAACACCCCCTTATTTCTTTCTCTCTAAGTGTCTCCCCCCTCTTCCCACTAAATTTACAAACCCCTTCTCTCTCTCTCTCTCTCTACCTTACTCCTCCACCAACACCTATCCCCCATTAAACAATTTGACTACCCATAAGCCCCTATCCCTCTCCCTAACACCACTAATACTCTCCCAAATCCTCTCTCTCTACCTCGACCCTAGAATCCCCTTCTTTCAAAATTCCCCAAACACCTCTCTCTTTCCCCCACCCTAACCTCTATATATTTCTCTCCCTTAAATACCTTCCTCCCCCTACCCACAACCAACCACACCCTCCCCTGATCTCTCTATCTCTCTCTCTACTCCTCCACTTACCCCAAAACCCACCCCTGTCCCCCTCTTCCAACACCCTAACACCCCCCCCCCTCTCTCTCTCTCCCTCTTTCTCATAGAAACCCCTACTCCCCCCTACAACTAGCCACCTCTCTCTCTCTCTATCTCTCTCTCTCACACACACACACACACCCTTATTAGCCCCTCTCTCACTCCCTATTCCACCTAGTCCTCTCCATACCTATATCCATACCTCCTCTCTCTCTCTCTCTCTAGCCCTTACTAACCCCTCTCTCACTTGCTCTTCCCCCTAGTCCTCCCCATACCTATATCCCCCCTCCTCTCTCTCTCTCTCTCTCTCTCCATTCTTACCCATAACTGTTACTAACTCCCTCTCGCACTCTCTCTCTCCCCTGCTCCACCACCTATACCTCTCCATCTCTTTGTCACCCAACTTCCTAACACCCCACCCTATACCCCCCTTCTTTATATCTACTCTAATCGGTGTTAACCACTACCTCTCCTACTACCCAGATCTTTATCTCTTTCACTCCCCAAAGCCCCCTCCTTCCCCATACCTCTTCCCCCAACCCCCCTCCAGTCCCCTACTTTCTCCCAACCCTAATCTCTATCTCTTTCTCTCCCCCAAACTCACTCCTACTTTATACCCGTAATAACCCACAAACGCCCCCCTCACCCCCCAAGTATCTCTCTCTCCCTCTCTCTCTCTCATGCACACACATACACCCCCTACTCCAACACTTACCTTTAACCTGCACACCTCGCTCTCTCACAACTACTAAGCACCCCCCAACCACCCCCCTTTAACTCTATCTATCTCTCTCACACACCCCCTTCTAATCCCCTACCACTAACAACCCTCATCTCTATCTCTCTCATCCCCTTCTACTTCCATACCACCAACCACCCTCCTCTCTCTCTCTATCTCCCCCCCTTCACTCCCTAACATTTACTAGCAATGTGTCTTACTCTCTCATCCTCGTACCTCTAACCCTTCCTCTAACACCTCCATCTCTCTCTCTCTCTCTCTCTCTCTCTCTCTCGCACCTCATCAAAACAACCCTTATTAACCCCATATATCACTCTCTCTCTCTCCCCTACTCCACCTACAACTAATCCTCATCGACTCTCTCTCCCCAAACCCACTAACACCCCCCTAATCCTTTTCCCCTTACCACTTACCACCCATAACCTCTCTCTCTCTCTAACCCCCCTTCTCTCTAACTTCACTAATATTTCATAACCCTATCCCCCTCCACCCACCGTGAGATATATATATTTCTCCCCCCAACCCTCCTCCATGCTAACCCTAATCACCCATACCCTCCTCCCAAATTTAACTCTCTCTCTCTCACAAACCCCCAACACACCCCTCCCCCCTGTCCTCTCTCTCTCACATAAATACACCAACCTACTCCCCTCAAGAATGAACCTCCCTCCTCCTCCTCCTCTCTCTCTATTGTATCCTCTCCCCAACCCTTAATAACTCCCTCTCTAACTATCTCACTTGCTACTCCTACCCCTACCTCTCTATCTCTCTCTCTTTAACACACACATAGAGAGAAACAAATACATTCCCTACTCCTCCACCTGCCTCTAAACCCCACCCATATCTCTCTCACTCTCTCTCTCTCACTCACTCTCTCTCCCAATCACCAAGAACCCCTCGCAGGCCCCCCATTCTCACTCTCGCTCTCTCTCTCTTAACCCACTTCTACTCCCCTACCACTAACCACCTTGCTCTCTCTCCCCTCCACTCCCTAACCCTTACTAACCCCCTACCTCTTAGTCTCAACCACCTATCTCTAACACCACCATCATGTATATCTCTCTCACCTCTTCCAAATAACACTTATTAACCTGCTCTCTCACTCTCACTCCCCTACTCATTGACCTATACCTAACCCCCAGCTGGCTCTCTCTCCCTAAACTGCCTAATCAATTTCACCCTACAACTTACAACCCCCATATATCTATCTACCCCCCCCTCTCTCTACCCCCTATCATCTACCACGACCCCATATCTCTCTCTCTCTCTCTCTCTCTCTCTCTCTCTCTCTCTCCCTAACCCTTTATAGCCCCCTCTCTCACTCCGTCTACCCTAATCAAACTACTACTAACCCCAAATCCTCTCTCTCTACCCCAAACCAATAACACCCCCCTCTCTCTCTAAAACTCTCACTACCCATTACATTCCCTCTCTCCCCCTAACCCCACTCATTTATTCTCTAAGTCCCTATCTCTCTCTCCTACTCCCCCTCCTCCCTAAACCGCTCTCTCCCCTTATAACTAACTCTCTCACCACCCCACTCCTACCCCTAAATTTAATCCCCTATCCACTCTCTCACTCTCACTCTCTCTCACCACTCCCCCCTAACCACCATACCTATCTCTCTCCCCAAACCCCCTAACACCCACCTCTCTCTCTAACTCTCACTACAACTAAACCCCACTCTATCTCTGTAACCCCCCTCTTACTTTCTCTATCCACAACCATGCCCTCCATCCCTCTTTTTATCTCTTCTACTCCCCCTAACCTCTCTCTCTCTCTTATTCCCATTCCCCTATCACTTACCACCACCCCATCTCTCTCTCTCTCTTTTTCCCCCTCCCCCTATCACTTACCACCACCAAATATCTATCTCTCTCTATGACCCCACCCTATGCCCCACTTATCTCTAACTTATTTTATCTTCCCCATACTCTTAGTGTGCCCTCCCCCCACCATGGTCTTTCTCACTCTCTTTCTACCCTACTCCTCCACCTAAAATTAACCCTCACCTCTCTCTCTCCCCCCTAACACACCCCTCTCTCTCATAGTACACCATCACTACACCTAACACCCACTTTATCTATATAGCCCACTAATACTCTCTATAACTCCCTCTCTCTCCCTTACTCCCCCTCACCAAACCCCTTCCTCTGTCTATCTCTACTAATCTACTTCCCCTTGAAACCAACAACCCATCCCTATCTCTCTCTATCTCTGCCCCCTCTGTATAACCCTTCTTCTTTACAACTAATCTAATTACCCTAAACCCCTACCCCCCCACCCCCATCTCTATATTTTTCTCTCCCTTGGCCCCTCTCCTCCTTGCTACCCCTCCCCCCACCCCAATCTCTATCTTCTTCTCTCCCCCAAAAATGCCCTTCCCCCTACACCTAATCACCCAAACCCTCATCCCCAAATCTCTCTCTCACACACACAAAAAAACACCCCTCTACTCCACCTACCCCTAAACCCAACCCATATCTCTTTCCCAACCCTAAAACACCTCATACAACCCCCCAATTCTCTCTATATCTCTCTCTCTACCACAAACCCCACTCTGATCTCTCTCTCTCTCTCTCTCTCTCTCTATATATATATATATATATATATATCACAAACCCCACTCTGCTCTCTCCCTCTCTCACTCCCATCCCTTCTCTAATTGTTACTAACCTATCTCTCACTCTCTCACTTCTATATCACCCCTATCTATAATACCCCCACCACCTCTCTCTCTCATTATCTCCCCCTTCTTCCTCCTAGTGCTTACAGAAACCCTCTCTAATTATATTTATATCCTACACCTCCACATGCACCTAACCCCCATCTCTCTCTCTCCCCCAACCCCCTAATACCCCCCTCTCTTTCACACACACACACTCTCACTACACCTAACCCTCCATTTTTCTACCTAACCCCACTCGTACACTCTACAAAACCCTCTCTCTCTCCTAATCCACGTCCTCCTAACCCCCCCTCTCTTTATCTCTCCTAACACCCCTTTGTTGGTTGTGGAGCCATATCTTGCAGTCTCACAGATGATATTGTCTATTCCATGTACCCTACAGGACTATACACTCATTTCCCCACCTTGGGGTTCAGGGGTGTGGAGGTAGAGCCCCCGAGAAAAAGTTTTGGGGATCTTTTCGCCAACAGTTTTCGGGCCCATGGTTTTGGGTAACCTATGGTATTTTCCCATTGTATTTCCCTTATAAAATAAAGACATTGTAATATGGCTAAGGTTGATGTATTAGGTTTTATGCATTATAAAGATCTCTAAGATCAAGAAGAGAGACTGTGAGACAATGAAGAGGAAGTGCAGCGGTTGTGCTGCATGTTGTATCCCTTCACTTTGCTAGATGCTATAATAAAAGGACTGGCAACTTCAGTGTGGACGTAGCCCAAGTTGGGTGAACCACGATATATCTATGTCTCTCTTGCAATGTGTATGTGTGATTATATTTACATTTCTATTTATTGTTATTGCTCTGCGATCCTGTTTTTGTATTGGAGAAAACTCACTATGGATTGGGGTGTACCACAACAAACATATGACTTCTAGAAATCAACTAAATTCTTAGAACTATGCTATATAAATGACAATGCTAAGATAAGGAAGAAGATAACCAACCTCGATCCAAACGTTTGATGTAGATCCTCATTGGATCTTTTGAATCCATGCACTTGAATCTGCAAATTAGTCTTGACAGCCAATATACAACAAGTACATATAATATATAAATGGCATTAACATCATCAATAGCAATGGCCCATGATATAACAATTAAATGCAACCCAACGTAAGATAAACAACATTTACAACATTAATGGACGAGAATATGAGTATTTCTATTAATAAACAAGAAGAAGTACAAAGTGATACGACCTCTTGCTGGCAACCAATCTGAACCAAGATCTGGATCAATCCACTTGTGCCTCCACCACTTCAATCCTCCATGAATGGCAAACTCAAACTAGATAGGAGTTTGGAAGGTGAACATAAAGGGTTCACAACTATAAGGATCAATGAGTGTAGACTCAAGATAGGGCAAAAATCCACTAGAGTTCTCTTGCTCTTCTTTCTCCTCCTGTCCATAAGCTATATGTGCTCAATATATAGTCCTCTCAAAGGTAAGTGAAAAGACACATCAAAACGTTACTTGGGAAGATGGAGAGCCAAAGGTCACCCAATGACCGCTTTTTGGGAGTAAAAAGTAATAAACTAGTGACTTTTACCATTTTACTTGATACCCGCGGGCTATAGTGATGCAACTCGCGGGTATGCATGGTATAGTGATGCAACATGCGGGTAGGAATAAAAATAGGGAAAAATAGGGCTGAAGGATATAAAGTGAATCTGAGTCAGTGAAATGGATCCTACAAGCCAAAGAATGTTGATGCTCACAGGGTGGAAGATTATGGTGTAACAGATGCCCCCTAATGTGTGATGTCAGAGACTGATGCTACGATGGCTGAAATACATTATAAAACTCAGAAATGGAGTGATGGAGACACAAGTAGAAAGAGCAACTCACTCGTCATAATACAATAGTATCCCTGAATACATGTCGGTAATACAGCAATCTGATACAATGGCCATGAATAGGCAGTACATAATGGATACATGTCATAAGTGATCATAGCCATGATCCCTCTATAGTAAGATATGGTCTCTTGCTAAAAAGGAAACAACTGTTGCAAACTAGAGGTACAAACTACTGATGTCTAAGAGGTGATATCTCAGATGTAAAGTCAAAGTCATAAGTAGCATACTAAATGCCACTATCGCCTGGGGTCTTCTACACAAGTATTCAACAGTGCAAGTCCCATCAAGTGAATAAAAGGAGTTGGGGTTGAACCTGATGTGACATTGTCTGATTACCGGTCAATGATGTATACCGTTAATAGATGCGATATAACCCACCAATAATGAAAATGGACATCAGGGCACAGAGCACAATCATCGGAGTGTGAATACATGAGTTGAATTCAAACATTAGGATGAATCCATCGATCAGGGGACATTGATGTATTCCCAAAACTATCGATGGTGAGAGAACTTGCCACTAATGACTGCAACCCTCAAGGTACTCAACCAAAATCTAAGCCTCAAGTCCCAGAATAAATGGGTTGAATTCGACGGAATGAGACTCGCTAGAAGGAGGGCATTAAGGCATCCCCCATCAACCAGCACGAGGTACCAGCTACGCTGAAAGATTTGGAAGAACTCAGGTAAAACAGACTGACTCAATAAGGATGGCTGACATGCAATAGTCAAGAGATTTGAGGAGTGGATGACACTGGTTTCAGGACTTCCTTTGAACAAGAGCATGAGTAGATGGATAGACTCAGGCAGCATAGGCTTGACATAAACTGTGCAATGCAGGAGGCATTATAGAGGGCTCCATAATGACTAGAAGCTTAACCAATCAATGGAGATAACTAAGAAATAAGTACAGCTCCTAAGGTCCAACTATAGTCCCGACTCATAATGTACAGAGTGGAATGAATGCTCTATTCAAAGGCGAAACAACAGCTGCCAACAAGAAGTAGTAACCATAATCACATACGGCTTTTTGGAATATTTGATTTTTTTGGTATTTTTCATATTTGGAAAAAGTTTGAAAAAGAATAAAATTGCTTTTAGTACAATAAGTGAGGGAACGAGTGTCAAATAGTGAGCATACTAGTTCCAAGTAGTGGAACATACCTATCATCAATGCAAGGAAGTGCATGCAGGATGTGGACACTCGGGGGGGATGTTCCTTCAGGGTCAAAAGGTGATCAAATTGTGAAGGAAAAATATATAAGCTCTGCAAGGCTTGACAGGGAAAAGTGCTCAGGCACCAGGCTAACAATTGAGTAGGCGGGAGCTGACACAAGGCTCAAGCAATAAGCGGGATGATGCAATGCAATCACAACATGATATAACTGAGGGGAGTCCTTAAGGGAGATGGTTAGCATAAGATAAAGTAGAGTATGAGTCTTTATCGCAATGTCATGGCGTAACTACGAAGGACTCCCAAACCTAAGGAAAAACAATGGCATGGGCACCAGAATGCACAAAGGGGTTCTAACTAGGGTACCCATGGTTGGAAAATCCCTACCGCTGCATAATGACACTTCTATAGCAGTGTGAAGGTTCCGTGTCATTTACGAAGCGGGGTCACACCTAGGGTTTATGAAAATGGTCAATAGGTCAAATGCATAATGCACATGGAAGGGCATCTAACCTATATGCCAGGTGTGAAACGTACCTTCCATAGGTGTGAAAAGGTCCAGAACAACTCTCGCCGAAGAAATCTGATAAAAAAATCTAAACTATGTACATAAGCAACTATACAATAGTATACAAAAGTATTAGCCTGAACCAGAGGTTCAAGCGTAATACTGCTTGAGGTAGATCCTAGGCTCCTTCAAGACTATACCCTCATAGTCTTCTAATTCATAGGCTCCTTTTTCCAGGACACGTCTCATGATGTAAGGACCATTCCACATGGGGTTGAACTTGCCTACCCCCAAGGGTTATTTAGCTTGGTCATATAAGAGGACCAAATCACCTTCAGTATACTACCGGGGATGAAAAGAACTATCATATTGAACCTTAACACGACATTTGTTGGCATCTATGGCCACGGGGGCATCTCGACGCTGCTCGTCAAGTTGCTCAAGGTGGATTAAATGTTGCTCAAGACCCGTCGTATCAGGGAGGAGCTCTATGGCCAGTTTAAGTGAAGGGATCTCACATTCAATCAGTAAAAGTGACTCCACACCGTGAACTGGCTGAAACGGTGAGAACCTGGTGGCAGCCTTGACTACGATTCGATGCGCCCACAAAGCAGGATATAACATCATATGCCAATTGGTCTTGCTTTGTTGGATGGTACATTGGAGAATGGTCTTCAAAGACTTATTGACTGCTTCTACTTGACCATTCACTTGGGGATAATAAGAAGATGAGTGTTCTTGAAGAAACCCAAGCTTGAGGGGAAAATCCTGTTGATGTATATGTAACTTCGGAATGTATTTCATATATGTATGTTGTATGTACTCCTATAGAGATGGTATTATTCTTCTATACGGAAGTGTCATCATTTATATTGTAAATGTCGTAACTTATACTTGATGGGTTATTAGACCACCTTGTTGGGGTCGGCTTTGTATAAGTCATGTGGGTCAAAGGGTTATTAGACCACCCTATTGGGGGTCGGCCATGTGGGTCGAAGGGTTATTATACCACCCTATTAGGGGTTGTCCCATTCAACATTATGTTATGTGGTTAAGTTCAAGCCTACATGATTTATGTAAAAGGCAAGTCAATTCAAGTATAAATAGAGTGCGGGAGGCACTCTATTTCATCACTCACTTCTCACTCATGCACTCAAGGAGGAGTGGCCCACTTATGGAGGAGGAGGATCTGCTACTAGGATATGTCTATCTCTTGGTTGTATCATTGCTCTATCTATCTCTGAGGAAGTTATTGGGGTTTTTCACCTTTATGGTTTTCCCCAAGTAAATCTTTGTGTCTCTTGTGTGCTTGCATTATTGTCTCCATGATTGATATGCTGTACATGTTGTTCTCTTAGTTAAGATCCTAGATCAGATTGAAGTAAATTCTGAAAAGTTAACAAATCCTCCATCATCTTGTTCTGAAAGTGACTACCATGGTCAGTGAAAATCTCTTTTGGAATACCGAACCGAGTTATAATATGATTGAATATGAAGTGGGCTGTTGTAGCACCATCGTCTTTAACGGTAGGCATGGACTCAGCCCATTTGGAAAAATAGTCCATGACCACTATGATATGGTGATGCCCCCCAGCCGAATCTAGTTTGCAATCCATGAAATCCACCCCCCACTTGGTGAAGGGACCGGCAGTGACGACCAGATGAAGGGGCGTTGGATACGAGTGTATGTTCTGAGAAAACACCTGGCAAGGATGACATCTCTTCACAGCATTAACACAATCCTTAAAGATGGAAGGCCAGAAATAACCGGCCCACATAATACGTTGGGCTGTAGCAAGCCCAGATAAGTGACCGCCACATGCCCCAGCATGGCAATCATTAAGCACCCGCTTCGCTTCTTCATGAGTTAAGCAACAATGAAGGATAAAATCCTTTCCTTGGCAATACAAAGTGTCACCGATGATAGTATAATCTTTAGCGTGATGTTTCACATGCCGTCGCTCATCTCATGAATAGTGCAGAGGGAACTTCAAAGTTTGGAGATATACAATGACATCCCCATACCAAGGGTCCTCTAACGAGATAAGAAATAAGTGCTCATCCACAAAGGAATCTTCATGAATGACATCCTCATCAAGTCTCAGAAGGTCCGACATAAGCTCAGCAAATACCAATGATTTCACTGACTTTGCCGAAGCAAAATCGAGATCAAATTCCTAAAGGATAACAATCCATTTATTATATTTCCCCCTGATAAGGCATCGTCATAGCATGAATTGAAACAGATTGATATGCATGACAACTATGGTTGTCCTAAGCAAAATGTAATGTCGTAATCACTGTACTAAATGAATAGTCGCAAGCACTAGCTTTTCCACATGAGTATATCTTAGCTCAGTGTCTACTAGATTTCGACTAAGGTAATAGATGACATGCTCGACAAGCGCATCATCCACCTGAACCAAGACCATGCCAATCATATCATGAGACGTGGCCACATAAAGGATAAAATCTCATTTGAATTTTGGTGGACTAAGCACAGGGGCCGATACCAAAGCTTTCTTAAGGGTGTCGAAAGACTGCTGGGATCGCTCATCCCAGATAAAAGGTGTGTCCTTCTTCAATAAGCACGCAAAACCTTTGGTAATATTAGCATAATTAAATACGAAACGACGTAGAAAAGTGGCTCTCCCTTGGAGGCTTTGAAGTTGTAACGAATTACGCGGAGGAGGAAACTGAAGTATTGCCTCAACTTTGAGAGGATCGACTCTAATACCCTCTTTCGAAACTATAAAGCCTAGAAGGCGACCCGTCCTGACAACAAAGATGCATTTGTTAGGATTCAATAAAATATTGTATCGTTGTGAAGAATCTGCAATAATTAATTAATGCAAATACATGAGATATAAAAAATAACAGAACTCATAATCACTTTTATATTGATCACGGGCCATTTCCAAGGGGCAACCTCCTTTGAGCAAGCTCAGAACAATTAACTTCACGGTGCCTTCAATGACCTCAACACACACTTATATACTAAGTATATGCCCAATACTATGAGTCAAAACCATGGGACATATAATACTACGGGACGACTTACAAAGCATATGCCTCCAATACTATGGGTCAATACCATGGGCTAATATAAAATATGGATCAACAAATACTACGGGACGATTTACAAAGAATATGCGTCCAACAACAATATATTGACAAAGTAAAGAGAAGGGTTGACACAGGTTCCTAACATCCCCTATCCCTTAGAAAAAGCTTTGTCCTCAAAGCTTTTGTTGGGGAAATTGATGCAGAATCTGAATGAGTGTTTCCCCGGTAGCATCCTCGGGTTGCATTTCAGGCCACTGACGCCTTTGGAGTTTTAGGGAGGATTGCTTGGAAGGCTGTAGACAAAGAAGAACCATATCAGCTACGTGAAAAGTGCACTCAGAATGGTGCTGATCAGCTTGTTGTTGCAGTTGAATTCTGGCCATGTGAAAATTGTCCTGCAGAATGAGAAGAATCTTATTGCGGTTTCGAAGAACCAAGTCAATTGCCTGAACTAGGGAGCTGCTAAGGGCGTATGGAAGAAGAACTGGCGGTGTCTATCCATAGACTGCTTCATATGTTGTCCTTGTAGATGTGGTATTGTACCACTAGAGTGCTTCTAAGAAATCCATAGAAATAGTTGGCCAAATCTGTGTAGGGATGGGCAAGGGTTTGAGTAGTCCCGAAAGGAGTGTCGTTTCACCCTTGTTGACCTAGAAAGTATCACAGTCAGCCACTATCTGTTGAATTGTCATTTTCAATCTCTGCCAAAAGAAGTTACATTGTTCCCGGTCATACATTTTGAAGAACCCAGAGTGCCCTGCTGATGAAGAAGCATGGAGTTCGTAGAATAGATAGCCCTGTTGAACATATTACAACCAATTTGGAACAAGCAGAGAAATAGCTGTAAGAGAAATTGGGTCATCAATTGTGCGAGAAGGAGAATCTGCCACCATATTGTCCTTACCATTATTGTAAGTGATCGCATAGGGATAACCCATGAGTTGGATAACCCATTTCAGGTGTGTTGGGGAGAAGACCCATTGTTCCAGGAAATTTTCCAGACCCTGGAGATCAGTCTTGATGCATAAATAATTCCCTAATAGGTATGGTTGCCACTTCTGTACTGCATGCAAAATAGCCATCATTTCCTGCTGAGAGGTAGATGCGGCTAAATTATTACTGAAAAGGTCTCTTGAAGGTAGCAAGCTCATTGGTTCAACAAAGACACCTGCATATCTATCCAAGGATGTAGTGGAGACTGTTGATGGGTGCATCTGAATGGAATGGAGTTGATCGATGACACCATGCGAATTCTTCTTAAGGATTTTTTCCAAGCGATGTGAACTGATGATGCAGAGAGACCCTGGTTTTAATCCCATAAATTTGTGTTGTGCCCCATTGACTGAAAACTGCATCCAAAGTTCAACAAAATCCCATAAGATGAGGCCAAGTGTGCGTAACCATTGAATGCCCAAAACCACATCACATCCACCTAAGGACAAGGAAAACATGTCAAAGCACAGGTTATAATCTTCCATAGAGATATGCACATTGTGACACTTCCCCTTGCAAGGTAAGGTGCCCCCATTGGCAACCATGACTTCAAAGTGGGAGCAAGGATGGACAAAACAATCAGCCTATTTGGAAATCCGAGGGTCAATGAAGTTATGAGTGCTACCAAAACCAATGAGTATGGTAAGAGGGAGCTTCTTGAAGTATCGCTTGACCTGCATTGTTTGTGGGGTGGTGATGTCGGTTACAGCATGGAGAGAGATCTCGGGTGGGTCGTCCTGAGATGGGGTGTCAACAGGCGGGTGCTGAATGTCAACCTAATCATCTACTATATCTAGAGCTTCTTCACCAAGTTTAGAGGTGGGAGGAGAATCCACATCCAAGAGATAGATATTTTGTTGAACACATCTATGTCCTCGAGTGAATTTGTCATCACAATTATAACAAAGCCCTTTTTCTCAGCGTGCCTGCATCTCTCTTTTAGACAAATGCTTGATAGGAGTTGGTTGAGGAGCAGGCGTGATGGGAGGTCATTGGGAACCCATATTTATGAAGGGAACAAAGGTGGGTTTGGAGCGTTGTTGAGCTGCGATCTTGTCCTTGGCCAGCTTAGCCAACCCTAGGACTTCCATCATTGTTTTGGGATAGAACATTTTGACCTCTGAGTGGATTTCATCCTTGAGACCACTGATAAAACAACTCCTGTAGAATTTGTCAGACAATCCTTTTGTGTGATTGGCTAGTTTCTCAAATTCCGTCTGATACTCTCTCACTATCCCAGTTTGGTGAAGTTTAGTAAGTGCTCCTGTGAAGTCCTCAAAAGCACTAGGACCAAATCGTGGCAAAAGGAGTTGGCAAAAATCTATCCAGTTTGGCTCGAGATGAGCTTTGATGTACCAACGGTACCATTGAAGGGCTTCCTGTTCCAAATGAAAGGATGTAAGTGGAACTTTCTAGACATCAAAAGTATTCTGTGGACTGAAATATTGTTCTGCTCGGTATATCCATCCAGTTTGATTAGTACCATTGAAGCGAGGAAAATCAAGCTTTGGCCCATAAAAATTGCTGGAAGAAGAGAACCCGGTGGCTGGAAAAGATTCTAGTTGTCGGTTATTGTTCATGGCTGAATGCTGAAGATGGAGGCTGAGAAATTTTTCATCCAGATCTTGGAGTTTCGTTTTGATGGCTGCAAGTGCTTCCTCCATGGTTTTTTCTCCTGCGTGGGTGACAACCACAATAAAAAGTTTTTTTGGGGGGGGAAATGGATAGAAAAACACAAACAAAAGCTTATTTAGTAAAGGAAAATTTGGATTTGGGAAAAACTCAGATTTGTAATTGGGGTTTGACTAGGATTTGGACACTTTCTGATGGACAGAGAGGCAAAAAGTGGGATTTCAGAAGCGGGGTGAAAGAATGAGAAAATTTGGTAGAGAGGGACAAAGAAGCAGAATTAGGAAAGGAACACGGTGGAAAAATTTGAAGGCCTTTGGGTGAAAATTGAAGGAGTTATGGCAAACCCTAAAAATAGTCAAATGTGGGATTTTTGGTCTTGGGAAGTGGAATTTGGGATAGGGTCTTCAAAAATGAAATATGAAGAATGGGATTGCAGAGATGTCAGTGAAGTTTCAGGGAAAACAGAGTTGAAACAAGGGAGATATGGCCGAAAAATAGAATTTTATACTTTAAGAAACAAGGGAGATATGGCCGAAAAATCGGCAACGGTGGCGCAAAAGGAATTTGCAATGGCGCCAAAGGGATTGAAAAATGACTGGATCTGGAATGACTTCAAGAATAGATCTGAAACGGTTGGATCTGGAGTGGAAGTGATTGGCAACAGTTCAGCTAAAAATAGATATGGACCCCAGGTATGTGCGGCTTCCTATCGTTTCAGGGGATTCACTCGACCACCAATGCTATCTGATGGCTTGCGTATTGGAGCAGTACCCCTCACTCCATGGTTTAGGTAAAAATGATAATCGCTTTGCCACAAACGACAACTCTTGGTTTACCTCGTGGGTGGGAACTAGTCAATCGGGTAGGGGTCATTGCCCTTTTCGCTGGCAGGTCCTCTCAATGGGCCAGCTACTTTGGGGTTCCTGTGGTACTCCTCACAATGAGTTTTAGGGATTATTCCCAAGTACTTCACACAGTTAAGTGGATAGGGATTATTCCCAGATCCGAACTTGCAACAGATGCGAAAAAAAAATTGGCAGAAATTCCACCCAACGAGCCCAAGAAAGTGCTCTGATACCAAATGTGAAGAACCTGCAATAATTAATTAATGCAAATACATGAGATATCAGAAATAATAGAACTCATAATCGCTTTTATATTGATCATGGGCCACTTCCAGGGGGCAACCTCCTTTGAGCAAGCTCAATACAATTAACTTCACAGTGCCTTCAATGACCTCAACACACACTTATATACTAATTCTATGCCCAGTACTATGAGTCAAAACCATGGGACATATAATACTACGGGATGACTTACAAAGCATATGCATCTAATACTATGGGTCTATACCATGGGCTAATATAAACTATGGATCAACAAATACTACGGGACGACTTACAAAGCATATGCGTCCAACAACAATATACTAACAAAGTAAAGAGAAGGGTTGACACGGGTTCCTAACAATCATATACATCGTTCGAGAATCATGCGGAGGTGCTTGGGGTGGTCCATTCTCTTGCCAGAATGGCCAGCAAGATCATCCAAGAAAACCTCCATAATATTTTTAAGATCGTGAAAGGCGTAGGTCATGGCACGCTGAAATGTAGCTCCAGCATTTTTAAGGCCAAAGGGCATTTTCCGATATGCAAATGTTCCCCAAGGACAAATAAAAAGCTGTCTTATGTTGATCCTCGGGTTTGATTTGAATCTGGTTATATTTGGAAAATCTGTCCATGAAGGAAAAAATCTCACTCCCGGTGCAAGCATCCAAGATTTGATCTATGAATGTTGTGGGGAAGTTGTCTTTCGGACATGCACGGTTCAAATCCCTAAAGTCGGTGTATACATGGATCGTTCCCTTCTTCTTATCCACAGGAATGACGTTTGACACCCATTCAGTAAGGGGAATGGGGTAGATGAAACCAACTTTGATAAGTTTCTCCACCTCTGCCTTGATAGCGACTGCTTTTCTAGGGTTCACAACATGTAAGCGTTGTCGAACTGGTTTAGCGTTGGGATATGTTCTAATCTCATGTTCAACAATGTGGGGGTCTATTCCTGGCATCTCCTCATATGACCAAGCGAAAGCTTCCTAGAGTTTTGTAAACAATTCAGTGTAAATAGCAATCTCCTCAGGAGTGCAATCGTCACCGATGTAAACATTCTCAACTATTTTGGGAGTACGAGAGATATTGATCGACATAGTTGGGGAAATGTTAGCCATATCCCCTTCCGCGAAAACATCATGCGACTCCAAAAGAGCCACAGGGTGACCAACCATCTCTGCTAGAGTCATCCTAAACTCTTCTCATTCGGTGAGCTCGAGTTTGGGAAGGAAATAAGATCGATGATGCATATCTTCCCAAGGTCTCTCACTACCTCACATGGCCTCCATAATAGCTTCATCAGAAGGCAAAGTGTCATCGAGGAAATCATGGGAACAAGACAACTTGGATGCCCAAACTGGCAGTGTAATGAGATCTTCCTCAACTGTCTGGGAAGAAGAGAGATCCATTTCTATAGTGGCTTGTTGAATATGTTGGTAAGAAAGCTCAGCTACAGACAGTGGCATAGACATCCCAACATGTGAAATGTTTCTAGAAGTGGAACTCGTGGATGGTAAAGTCCATGGATCATCAAAATAAGAAGTCCAGAATGACATATTGTGCGAAGGAGGAGACGCATCGTCGGTAATGGTTCCAATAAAATTCATAGGTGCTGCAAAATCATAATTTCCCATTAATGAAGGGTACATGCCAACACCCATGTTCCCAGTTGCCGGCTGAGAATGAGTAACCTGTGGGATTATGAATCCTGTGGATGCTGTGGAAGAGGAGTTAACTTAATCTAGATGATCGATGGTCATGATCATGCCTTCATGGGGAAAGCAAATAACTTTGAATACAGTGGATGCGACAGCTTTCATGGCATACATCCAATTTCGACCCAGTAAAAGGTTGTAGTCGATGGGCGCAGCAACCACCTCGAATTCAATAGGAACAGACTTACCTCCCAAGGAGACAACAAGGGAAGGGATAATTCCATGCTTCTTAAATGAACGATCGTCGAATTCAGTGAGCGTGGTTCTAGACACGAGTAGGGGAGGAGAGCCAAGAGCTTTCCAACAAGCTAATGACATTACTGACACAGAAGCACCTTCGTCAACCATAGTACGTTTGACAAAACTCTAAAGGCACACCACCTAGATTTGAAAATCCACGTGGTAGGGTAAGCGAGGTTGAACATCAGTAGTATCGAACTTGATAACAGTGGGACTTCCCCCATCCTGAAATCCTAACGCACTCAAAAGAGCATGCTTTTGAGAAGGACAGGCTTGCAAAACCTCAAGAGCCGACATGGCACATGGAGTTTGGCCCAAATATTCTACGATGGAGTAGTTGTGGGTGTTAAAATTCAATATGCTAAGACAGAAAATAGCAGCATTACATTCCATTTCACAATAATAGCATATACAGGATCACTGAAGAAACAACAAGCACATCATAAACACAAGAGACAGAGATTTATCCTGGGAAACCCTCATGGGGTAGAAAACCCAGCAAAGCTTCCTCAATATAGATGACCAGCAATATACAAAGATGAAACCCTGAGACATGATCTCCTCTTCCACAATAGCAGACCTCTCCTCCACAAGTGCGCTATCCTCAAGTGAGTGAGTGTGTGTGTCAAATGAGGAACACACCTCCTCTATTTATACACTACTCTGACACATCTTTTACACAAGTACACGTAGGCTCGTATTTAACCAATGGGTTAAATACCCCACTACAACTGACTGGGCCGACCCCTCTAGGGTGGTCTAATAACCCTTTGACCCACATAACACATAAAGGGCCGACCTCCACTAGGGAAGTCTAATAACCCAAGTTACCACATTCTGACGGAGGAATAAACATCTCCGGATATACAATAAGATCTTTACGGAGGAATGAAATATCTCTGGAATAATAAAGTACAATTATAATATTGTTTGAAGTTACAATATCTCAACACTCCCCCTTAACAAGAAGGATATTATAACAGCATCTGCACAAGCAAGGAGTCATCAACATCATACATGATACATCTATAAATCATTGGAAGTTTTCTCAACATCATCAGTAACTCAACTAGTTACTGGAACATCAACATCATCAGAGTTGATAGTACTCAATCATCAGCATCGTCAACACACGATCAACAACATCGTCATCACACAATCATCAGCATCATCATCACACAATCATCAGCATCATCATCATACGATCATCAGCATCGTCATCATGCGATCATCAGCATCACGATCAACATCGTCATCATCATTGTACGATTATCAGCATCGTCATCGCACGATCATCAACATCGTCATCGCAAGATCATCAACATCACCATCACACGATCATCAGCATCGTAATCGTCATCGTACGATCATCAGCATCGTCATCGCACGATCATCAGCAGTTCTCTATGTCCAGTCATGTACCTTTTGAACCGAAGTTCAGGGACGATCCAGTCCTATCATGTTCTCGGAGACCACATGTCTACAGCTCAGTTTACAGGACCAAAGTCCAAGGATGATCCAATCCTTACCGTACATTTAGGACAGCGTCCAAGGATGACTTAATCCTCAACCATTCATTTAGGACTACATCCAAGGATGACTTAATCCTCCACCGTACATTTAGGACCACGTCCAAGGATGACTTAATCCTCCACCGTACATTTAGGACCACGTCCAAGGATGACTTAATCCTCCACCGTACATTTAGGACCACATCCAAGGATGACTTAATCCTCCACCGTACATTTAGGACCATGTCCAAGGATGACTTAATCCTCCACTGTACATTTAG
The DNA here is from genome assembly GCA_027924585.1 of Larix kaempferi. Taxonomy (NCBI): domain Eukaryota; kingdom Viridiplantae; phylum Streptophyta; class Pinopsida; order Pinales; family Pinaceae; genus Larix; species Larix kaempferi. The sequence goes on along the minus strand of BSBM01000287.1, from coordinate 1,500,133 downwards.
GACCACGTCCAAGGATGACTTAATCCTCCACCGTACATTTAGGACCATGTCCAAGGATGACTTAATCCTCCACCGTACATTTAGGACCACGTCCAAGGATGACTTAATCCTCCACCGTACATTTAGGACCACGTCCAAGGATGACTTAATCCTCTACCGTTCATTTAGGACCACGTCCAAGGATGACTTAATCCTCCACCGTGCATTTAGGACCTACGTCCAAGGATGACTTAATCCTCAACCGTGCATTTAGTACCTACGTCCAAGGATGACTTAATCCTCAACCATGCATTTAGGACCTACATCCAAGGATGACTTAATCCTCCACCGTGCATTTAGGACCTACGTCCAAGGATGACTTAATCCTCCACCGTGCATTTAGGACCTACGTCCAAGGATGACTTAATCCTCCACCGTGCATTTAGGACCTACGTCCAAGGATGACTTAATCCTCAACCGTGCATTTAGGACCTACGTCCAAGGATGACTTAATCCCTCACTGTCCACCAAGGACTTCATTCTCGAAGACTTACGTCTACGGCTCTTCTTTAGGACTGAAGTCCAGGAATGATCCAATCCCTTCACATGTTCATCAAGAACTTCATTTTCGAAGACATATGTCTACAGCTCTTCTTTAGGATTGAAGTCTAGGAATGATCCAATCCCTTCACATGTTCACCAAGAACTTCATTTTCGAAGACATACATCTACGGCTCTTCTTTAGGACTGAAGTCCAGGAATGATCCAATCCCTTCACATGTTCACCAAGAACTTCATTTTCGAAGACATACATCTACGGCTCTTCTTTAGGACTGAAGTCCTGGAATGATCCAATCCCTTCACATGTTCACCAAGAACTTCATTTTCGAAGACATACGTCTACGGCTCTTCTTTAGGACTGAAGTCCAGGAATGATCCAATCCCTTCACATGTTCACCAAGAACTTCATTTTCGAAGACATACGTCTACGGCTCTTCTTTAGGACTGAAGTCCAGGAATGATCCAATCCCTTCACATGTTCACCAAGAACTTCATTTTCGAAGACATACGTCTACGTCTCTTCTTTAGGACTGAAGTCCAGGAATGATTCAATCCCTTCACAACATGTATAACAAAACATGTATCCTCATCATCAAAACATGTATAACCACAACATGTATCATCATCATCAAGACATGTATAACCACAACATGTATCATCATCATCAAAACATGTATAACCACAACATGTATCATCATGTATACATCTATCATCAAAAGCATGTATATCTAATCATCAAAAGCATGTATACATCTATCATCAAAATCATGTATATCTAATCATCAAAAGCATGTATACATCTATCATCAAAAGCCTGTATACATCTATCATCAAAATCATGTATACATCTAATCATCAAAAGCATGTATACATCTATCATCAAAAGCATGTATACATCTATCATCAAAAGCCTGTATACATCTATCATCAAAAGCATGTATATCTAATCATAAAAAGCATGTATACATCTAATCATCAAAAGAAAGAATATAAGAGTCCTAAATCTAAATAATTCTAGGTAACTAAGTGCAGTAAATAGGTAACCTCATCATTGATGAGATAGACTTGTTATCGGATACTGTGCTACTCCCCCTTTCGAGGAGAGTCCTTCTAAACTACACCAAGCTTGTCTCGGAAGTGTTCAAACTTTACTCGAGACAGAGGTTTGGTCAGGATATCATCAATTTGATCCTCAGTGCTTATATACTCGAGCTTGATAGCTCCTCTCTGCACCATATCTCGTATATAGAATTATCGGATCTCAATGTGTTTTGACTTATCATGGAATACAAGATTTCCTATCATCTTGATGCAGCTTTGATTGTCACACATAATCACAGTGGAATCCATTTCTAAGTCAAACACTCCATATAATAGCTTCTGAAGCCACACTGCTTCACAGCTGGCAGAGCAGACAGCTATATATTCTGTTTCAGTAGTACTAAGAGCCACACTAGATTGTTTCTTGCTAAACCATGAGATCATGGTAGATTCAAGACTATAACATCCACCTGATGTACTCTTTCTATCTGAGACACTTCCTGCCCAATCAGAATTTGAGTAACCATGTAATCGGAGTTCATGACCTCCAAGATTATAAAGACAAAAATCTAAAGTACCTTTTAGGTACCTCACTACATGCTTTGTAGCTATTAAGTGAACCTTTCTAGGTTCTACTAGATACTGACTTACGGTATTTACAACAAAGCATATATCTGGCCTAGTATTTGTTAAATACATCATTGGCCCAATGATTTGTCTATATAGGGTTAGGTCCACTAAATCCGATGAGTCATTAACTAATAACTTCAAGTTGGAGTCCATGGGAGTGGCCATGGCTTTACACTCCAACATATCAAATCTTTTTAGAAACTTCACAGCATACTTACCTCGATTTAAAAGATTCCTTTTGGATCATGCCATACTTCTAGACCTAAGAAGTAGTGCATTAATCTGAGATCTTTCATTTTTATTTTTGCAGCCATTTTCATGATCTGTTTCTCATTCCTTCTCAGAAAGAGATCATCGTCACATAATAATGGTATGATAGGTTCATCATCCACAACCTTAAGTTAAAGGTTAGGATCAGCTTTACTTCTGGTAAAGCCCAAGCTTTGTCATGAAGCTGTCAATTGTCCATTATTCACATTCTGCATTGAGTGATCTTCTGCATATCTATCTGTGCCATCTCTCGTCAGATGGGTCTACTAATATGAGCCTCAAAGTCATTCGAACTCTATGGCGAGTTCCTTCTTGCATCCATGTCATATGTGTATAGAAGCCATATTCAACCTTGTAGCAAGGGTTGAGATCCACATCACCCATGATGATCATTAAGCTCATCAATTGACTACCGATCCTGGGAACCCATACAGAACCTGATTACATTATTAAGAGAATGGTCAAAACATCTCATCATGATTCTCTTCCTCTTTCTAAGAGAATCTCTTAACCATAAGCTTTCTATAGTGTGTTTGATTTGTAAATCCTTTTGTTGAACATCCATCGCTTGTTCATCATTCATCATGATTTTTCCTACAAATCAAAATTAGGTACATGATTAGTAATACTTCATAATCATCAAATCATATTGACATTATAACCTATTATGCATACAGATATCATTTACATAGTTATGCAACTATCTTGACCAATACTTTGGCACAACACTTTCCCATATCCTGTATGCATACAGTGGCTATCTAGATGCCTTCCATCTCTACCAGAACATACTATCGAGAGTGTGCACAACTCTCAGCATGTCAGCAAAGAGGTTTCATTCTAGACAAGCAACAATGGAATGTTTGTCCAACTTACCAATCATATGCATATTAGTAGTATACTGTTCAATGTTCTATGAATATTTACACTTAGCATGATATATTATAGGAATACAAATATGCATACAACCTATTACAGGCAATATCATTTACTATTTCAAATAACAACTCAAATACTTATCTTTTATGTTTGTGTGGTTGCCTCCCGCTTGATCTTCTGTATGTCTTTTGAACTTCTATTCATTATGTACCACTGTGCATGTTCAAGTGTCATCCTCATGATCTCATACACAAACATACACCCATTAGTATGTTCTAAATGTTATCAAAACATTATAGTTCTAAATAATATTGAGAATGTATAGTCATGATTATAGTTAATAAACATTAGTATTCAAGATTTCAGGGAAGTCTTGCATATCATCAATCAAGATAAAAGACCTAATATGCATAATCCCTTGATTACTAACTTTATGAATAAGCATAACCAATCATACCAAGTATGCTTATATAAGGGATCCTAACACAAGGTAAGATTCATGGGAAACATACCTGGATTAGTATACCTACTTAGTTATGTACAACATACCTAAACAATCTCTTCAATGATTTAGAGATCCTGAGCTAGAACCTGCATGTCTCATTGGTTAAGCATAATATAACAAAGTCATACATACCTCGTAAGTAGAACAAAGATTATGGATGAGTCTTTGTCTTCATGTTTTCATGGTCATGGAACCTGATTTGTCTTTTGTGATGTAACTGAGCCTTGTTAGCAGACAACATCAACCTCACACAACATCATAATGCATTAGTACAATCATATAGCCCTAATCAATGAATGTCTTTGATCATTCACATGCATTCATACTGTTACTAGGGTGATAAGACAATTCTAACATTAATCAAGATTGTACTAATAAATAATATGAAGACAAACACATCATGAACGTAATCAAGAATTAGATTTCAAGACATACCTGAGCCTCCTTAAGTCATACCAGTCGAGACTTCTTGTAGTCTTCTTATGTAAGGCCTTAGCCTCAACTCCCCCTGAAACTTGATCTGGAGCTTGATTAGGGTTTTCTAGAGAAACCCTAAAAAATTCAATCTTTGACTTTCACACTTCTGAATGGATGAAAGAATATGTCTTGCTGAGCTGATCAAACTAGCATACTTCAATTTTGGAATTTCCAAAATTTGACCCCTCAAAATTGCCTTTGAAACTTCTGGATCTTCTGGACAGGATCCCAAACTAGGGTTTGATGAATCCCACCCTTCTGCCCAAACAAAAGGTTCGATCCAAAGCTCTAAACTCTTATTTTTCTTAGGAGCTTCCAGCCGTGGTTACAGACTTCAAAAATTCCCATTTTTTACAGAAGCCCTAATTTTCCACTTTTCTGATCAAAGTCCCGAACTAGGGTTTGATCAAGCCCGGCCTTCTGCCCAACCAAAAAAATATGATCTTGGTCTCTAAATTTCTATTTTGATGAGTAGCATTCAGCCGTGGTCTCCATTTACAAAAATTCCAACTTTCTTCAAAGCCCTAAATTCTGGAAGCCATGAATGAAGGTACTCAAAAATAATTCTGTTTTGACAGAAATATGTACCTGATTGTTTCTAGTGTAACTCCAAACTTTTCAATCCATAGGGTCTGAAAAAGTTTTCAGAGATAGCATGACCTATTATCTTTCCATCCTGACAGGTCTGACCTCAATTGGATTCTCTGAGAGAGAGTTATGTCAAATGTCGCAACGTGACCTGTTTTGGGATAAAACAGAAGAGCGAACTTGTACGATGTGCCACGTGTCACTGTTTGAACTTCGGCCTCTAAAAATATTTCTTGAGGTATCTCGGCCTGTTATCTTTCCATCCTGATAGGTATGACCTCAATTGGACTCTCTGAGAGAGATTTATGCCAACTGTCGCAACATGACCTGTTTATGGGATAATACAAGAGAGCGAACTTGTACGGAGTGACACGTGTCACTGGTTCAACTTCGGCCTCTGAAAACGTTTTCTGAGATAGTACAAACTGTGTACTACCTGTCACTTTTTACTAAATTTCATTTGGAGCTTCCTAGCCCAAGATATGACCTTTTTCCCAAGGTCACCTGATTTTGACTCAGATCTGGAAGAGGCAGAAACACTATATTGTACAGATCATAAATCAAAAAGTACAACGAATTAGAGGTTTTCCTTTGGACACAAGGTACCTGGAGATTTAATATTCGTCCTGTAACAATTTCAGATCTGAAAACTTCGCCAAAACGGATTTATAGCGAAAGTTCTATGATGACTGGTTTTTTCTATGTAAAACCCTATCCTTCAAATTGTCGTAAGTAAAGCAAGTGTCGTTAGTGCCATACCTTATCTTCCTTCAGGTTAGCTCTGATACCATGTTAAAATTCAATATGCTAAGACAGAAAATAGCAGCATTACATTCCATTTCACAATAATAGCATATACAGGATCACTGAAGAAACAACAAGCACAGCATAAACACAAGAGACAGAGATTTATCCTGGGAAACCCTCATGGGGTAGAAAACCCAGCAAAGCTTCCTCAATATAGATGACCAGCAATATACAAAGATGAAACCCTGAGACATGATCTCCTCTTCCACAATAGCAAACCTCTCCTCCACAAGTGCGCTATCCTCAAGTGAGTGAGTGTGTGTGTCAAATGAGGAACACACCTCCTCTATTTATACACTACTCTGACACATCTTTTACACAAGTACACGTAGGCTCGTATTTAACCAATGGGTTAAATACCCCACTACAACTGACTGGGCCGACCCCTCTAGGGTGGTCTAATAACCCTTTGACCCACATAACACATAAAGGGCCAACCTCCACTAGGGAAGTCTAATAACCCAAGTTACCACATTCTGACGGAGGAATAAACATCTCCGGATATACAATAAGATCTTTACGGAGGAATGAAATATCTCCGGAATAATAAAGTACAATTATAATATTCTTTGAAGTTACAATATCTCAACAGTGGGCGGCTTGAGCATTAGGATTATGCATAAAGCGCTTAAGAACACCTTTCGGTATCTGCGGCATAATAGAGGGATTCTCGATATGCAAGGAATTGTTAGGAGGAGGGGGAGGCTCACTCCCCAAATTGAGTTGTGGTGCATCATAATCGCACTGACAAGTGGCAACACTAACCTCTGACTGAACCATGTTCACACATCAATAACCACTAGTATTGGAAGAAGACGTTTCCATCTCAGCAGGTCCATAACCGATGGTGGGAGCATGCGAAGCCATGTTTTGGTGATGAGGTAGGGGATCCTTCAACACAGCTGGGCTCTGTACCAAGTTCTTCGATGCTTCTTCAATATGAGGACATAAGTGAGTAAGGTGGTCTTCCCAACAAATCTTGCAAGGAAACTTCACCTTACGCCTAGGTTTACGATCCTCACCAGCATTTCCACCTTCCCGAGGAGGGTTGGCAGTATCCTTACGGGGGGTATTGTGATTGCTATTGTTATTCCCATTGTTTCTACCCTTATTATTATTTCTCCCCTTTTTCTTACCACTAGGTTGCTGGTTACCTGACTGGTTCATCGTTTGCACACTGTGTACATCAGACGATGGGGTGGAAGTGGACAAGGTGTGAACCTATCCGGGAGTAGATTGGTTTAGCGAGAAATTTTGCATTTGATTAGCTACCAAATCTATGGGGTGAGTGCTTGCAGATCCAATGATGCCATCAGCATGTGGTCCAGGAATTAACGTGGGCTCATGAAGTGTACGCGGTGCATCTAGGATGATGTCATACAATATGCCAGACTGAGAGTATAATAAGTCTAGCTGCTGGACTTTCAATATAGCTTGTTCCTTAGTCACAATGTCGGACATCGAAACATCCTTAGCAATGTATGGGAGTAGAGACTTGAGGATCCATTCCAATAGGAACTCTAGAGGAATGTTGGCTTTCACTAACCTCTTCCATTGACACCACTCTTGAACGTGGTCAGAAATATGTGTAGCCTTATTCTGATGAAAGGTAGATAAAAGTTCAGTTCCAGTATCATAGCGAACCGACAACTCGAAGTGATCTAAGAAAACCAAAGAGATCTCATTAAAACCCCTATAGGTGTTTCCTAGCAACTCGACGTACCACTTCGTAGCTACCCTCATGAGGGTGTGTTGAAATAGTCGCAATCTAACAGAATCGTGATTCAATGAGTTGGAGGATCACCAAAGGTGAAAAGTCGTGACATGATCTCCCAGGTCCTCACCACCTTTCCCCTCAAACTTATGAATGTCCGAAGGGAGCTTGGTAGGGACTAGGGGCCAAGTAGGTTCATGACACACCAGATCATTCGTGAGCTTCGAAAGATCCAGAAGATTCAAGCGTGCAAGGAATGGGAGCTGAGGCTGGAAAGCTTGATTATAAGCCCCCATAAAAGGTTGGTTAAATGGAACCGTGTTATAAGATGGACCAAAAGCTTGACCATGAGGATTAAACTGCTGATAATAAGGACCTGACAGACCGTAAGCTTGACCATGGCCATAGGATTGATAACCTCCTCCTGCCTGACCCATTTGAGAGTAAGCAGGTATGTGCATGTTTTGGTCACCATATTGGGGTGGTGGGTTATACTGGTGGCCAGCACTGACTGTGTTGTAGTAAGGGTTTCCACCATGAGTATGGGGCATGTATGTACTATTCCTAGTGGGAACCATGTTGTAATGACCCTAATGGTATGGTATGTTCCCACCCCTAGAATTAGGATTAGCTTGAGCAGTCGTGTGGTGACTAGAAGCATGAGAAGTATTCCCAACTCCAATATTGGTGTGATTAGTAGCAGGGATGGTGGTGTGATGTCCATGTGGATAGGAAATATTCCCACCCCCTACATTAACATTACTAGTGGCAGCACTGGACGCAAAAGTATGCAGTATATTTCCACCCCCGTAGTTGGGAGGAACATTATCATCCGTAAAAGTAGTCCTGGGTGGACAAGTAGCGGCATGTGTATTAGGTGGTGGATGGCGAGTCGTGTTTCAAACAATGTTCCTATTAGGTTGGGAAATCCTAGGAGGTGGTCGTCTTCCAACATTAGCATTGTTAGGAGGAACATGACCAGTCCCCATACTATGTGTGTGGGTGGACAATGTAGTGCCTCCAACGAGGGTAGTGCCCCCAGTGGGTATAGTATGGCTAACACTTTGACTAGTGCCAGCGTGACTACCAAACGTAGTGGAAGTTTCGACGGTACTATGACTAGGAATACCAAAAGCGAGTGTTGCTGGGTTGATCGTAGGGGCAGTGTCATCATGTAACTCTAGCATCCCGTGTCTATAACTGCGTGGAAACGAAGGAATGAATGTGTCGTCCTGTTCTTCATCCTTGAGTAAGGTTGGCATTCCGTAAAGATAATTTTCTGAATTCAAAGGATCGAATGGATCTCGTTCAAGTGGATTAGGACAAATAGAACTAGGTTGAGTCTTAGGTGGATCACCTCCCCACTCCTCACAAGGAGTATGGGGATCAGAAGTGTGGTCAACTCTACCCGATGGAGGTGAAGGTTTTTCCTCAGTATCGGAATGTGTAGCAGTCATGACATCTTGGACATAAGTCTCGTAAGAATTCGAAGACTCAAAGGGAGCCCTCCGGTGTCCTCTAGCAACACGGCGTGAATGCTTGGCCGGCTTTAAACCAGCCAACCGATGGGACCGACGGAGAGTAGGGCTTTGCACCATGATATCTCCAAAGAGAATGTATAATCAAAACATCTCCTAAAGGCCAACTATCGATCAAAAACAGTAAATCAAAAGCACACACCTAGAGAAACTACAGTAAAGAGCAGACAAATAGAGTGGATAAATGAACTCCTGACACTAGAGCCGATATGTCTCGCCTAGGAGAGGCTTGAGACTCCCAAACTATAGCCAGAGGTAACAGAATCTATTATAGAGACACCCAGGCTTCACTGCGTGTACAGGGTCAAGTCCATTGCAACCCTCAACTCAATTTCATCCACCATGAAACTAAGAGCGTATGATCTTGTCATTATACCCAGGGAAGATATATCTTCTTTATTGCATTCCCTAGCAATGGCGCCAACAAAGATGTTAGTCCCAGAGACGTTCCAAAGCTGTTTTTTAGAACTGTTCCTGGGAATCAATAATCACTTCAACAAAAAATTTACTAAAATCACAATATGAATGACAGAAACTGTGTAGAGTTCCGATCTTGAAATATTAATGGGCAGTATTTCAATGTGCAAAGAAATCAGACTTTTGAGTAGCAGATGAAAATGGAATGGTGTAACATAAAGGTACTGTGAAAGTAAATCTTTATTTTACATTTACAGAATGACGTGTTGAGCCTATGAGAGGAATTTGACAGCCTTAACAAAATGGATACAAAACACCATTTGAATAATATGAGGATATAACTTCAAGATAAATCAACATGAAAACTTCAAGTACTAATCACCATTGAAGAAATAAATTTAAGCAAGTGCGCTCATATATATTCAAAACAGTTCTGCAACTCATAGATAAATGAAGATATGAAATACACTAGGAGATACTAACTGTGCACATCAAAACTTTGAATCCATCAAGCTCCAAGATAGGGTAAAATATGTCTCTATATATTGATCAACTGTCTAACATAGAATAAATACTTCTTACATCAAAGAGCCGACCCTCTGGCTACTTCCTATTTGGCTATATATAGCCTTCCTACTGACTAAACAGAATTTCTTACAATCTGTTCAGCTCAATAGCTTAAAATAAACAATTTATACTCCTCAACAGAATTGGTTACAATATTAGCTATAGAAAACTATTGGTCACTCCTTCGACCATGAACCTGGGACCACCTTTCTAAACAAAGTAGTACGTTCGGCTAGACAAGGCTCGCATCACTTTAAAATGTATCTGTGATGTAACGCCCTTTAGAATTGCGAGGAGACCTTTACACACTAGCTGACTTGCCTACGACCTACTGGAGAAGTTAGCCGCTTCACCAATCACCCAGTTGAAGCCCTTTGCTCTCAAACTCTTCTTTCGATGGGATGAAATCTCAATTCTGATGCTGATTTGTGGAATAGGACCTAATGTAGAAGTTGCTTTTCCAAGACTGCTCAGGTGTTACCATTCCACCCTCTGCTCATGCTTTGATGCGAACTGCACATTCCCTTCTTCCGTGATTCTAAATACGGAAGGACCATCTCCATTTGAAAAGAGACAATGACTAAACTATCCTTAGACATCTTGGGTGAGACCTCAGGATTTTCTTGTTTGGATGCTGGCAGGTGTTTTTCTGTAGACTCATGAACGCTAGTCGTTCGAACTCTTGGTGCTCCCAGTGAACCACCTCGTGAAATGAAATTAACCATAGAGGATTCTCTGCCGACTGGATAGGAAACATATGAAAGCACCAGGCTTTGAGTTCTGCACAAATGAAGCATAAGAGCTTTGAAATGCCGATGAAGCCAACCCACTTATTTATAGAGCTGTCTTGACCTACCTGGCTAGACGAGCCCGTACTGATTGAAATAATTACCTGACCACCTTTTCCAGTTTCACGCATTGGGATTTAATGATAGCTGGTAGAAAGACGACGACGTAGATGATTACTTGATGGGATTATTTCCATGTGGAAGGTGGAGGTGATAAGATAGAAAAATGCTTACAGTATTCAAACTCCTTCAAAACTGGTTTTTGAAAACCCCTTTAAGCTCTCTGAATGATCTTGGGAGCACCACATGGAATCGGTGGTTTTTTCCTTAGGGGAGGACCACCCCTCATATACTTCACGCACCTTTCCTGCCCTGATACTCCTCCAACCGTTGATTTCTGCCCAGCTGGCTCGAGATGACCACCTAGGAATGCACAACTCTAGGGAGTAGGTCCCACTCCGATCGTGGTCCCTAGGTCTAACGCTCCACCTCACATAATACCACTGAGGTCCTTCAGATGGTTTCAGGGTCTCCAAAACATGGTATGGGAAAACCATCTTTAGGACCCTGACTGGCTGAGACCATGACATGCGTCCTTGGAGGTTTTCTGTCATGGATGACTCAAGCTGAAATAAACGCATCCTGCTCCTGCCTCCTGACTATGTTCCTGTGACATGGGTCCAGGTTGATTAGCATGGTGGGCTCCCTATGTGTCACTTGATCTGTATGACAGCTTCCCCGATGTCATTTTTTAAGATCTCAATTCTTCTCTAGCATATGCCTTTTTTAACCAGCTCATGACTTCCCTTCAGCTGAAAATATTAATAACATTGGCTTCAGTGGGGACAGCCTCTTCCTTTGGTGAGAGACTGAGAACAGTAGACTTAGCGCCTTTATAACATTGGGTTATGGAGTCATGACTGCTCAAAAAATAACCAGCAAAAAATAGCTACAAAAAGATAATCAAAGAATAGGCTAGCACAAAACCTCTAATGACAAAGAACATAAAAGAAATAAGAAATATGATACAACGATCTCACTTTCGGGAAAAAAATGTAGCTTAATAATGAAAAAAATGTTTCAGGAATCTCCCATTTATGGGTTTCCCAAAACTTTCACCATTAAGTTGAGCAAGATCATATGTGTTGTTGTCTTGAACCGTGATAATTTTGAAAGGGCCCATCCATAGATTATCGAACTCTTCGTGTTTAGACTTTGGTTCCCTTCTGGCATCCCATTTTAGAATGAGATATCCAGGTTGTAAGTCTCTGGCAATTGCCCTTCAGTCAAAAGTTTATTTCATCTTATCCTGATATATCTCAGTGGAATCATCCAATTTCTCCCTGACCTGCTGAACTTCTATTAACTGTCGAATTCTTCTTTCCATTCCATCGGGCTCTTTGCTTTCTGGTTTTAACAGTTTCATCACAAGGAGGCCCAACTTGATCGAAAGAATAGCCTCCTTTCCATAAACCAACTGAAATGGTGAAGTGCCTATAGCCCTTTTGACACTGACTCTATCTTCCCACAATGCAAAATTCAGATGGGAGTCCCATGCCTTTTTGTTCGTGCCAAGCAATTTTTTGATAATAGTGACCAGACTCTTATTTGAAGATTCGGCTAAGCCATTCCCCTATGGGTAATATTGAGTTGAATGGATTAATTCAATATTATACTTTTGGCAGAAGTCCATCATTTTATATGACTTGAAAGATGGAGCATTATCTGTAAGTATTTTTCTTGGACAGCCAAACCTTGCTAATATGTTTTCTTCCAGGAAGTTTATAATGATTGCATCAGTCACATTCCTAGTGGAAATGGCCTCTACCCACTTTGTGAAGTAATTAGTGGCTGTAAGAATCCATCGGTGCTGTCCACTAGAATAGGGATTGATCTCTCCCATAAAATCAAGGCCCCACTATTGGAAATGTGCTTCCACCCTAAAGGGTTTCAAAGGCAGTGGCTACAGTTTTAGCTACCGGGCAAACATCTAGAATTCCTTGCAGGCTCTGGTGATCTTGTTGGTATCAGTGATAAAAGTGGGCCAGAAATACCCTGCTCGCAGTATCTTACGAGCGGTTTCTCTCCAGGCGTGATGTCCTCGACACAGACCTTTATGAAATTCATTAATTAAGCCTTCAGTTTCTTCCTCAAGAATACAATTCAGCAGGATGCCTAGTGGATATTTCCAAAACAAGTATCCATCCAAAACACAATATTTGACAACTTTAAGTTTCAAGGACCTTATCTTAGACTTTTCCATTTCAGGGGGATGAGTAAGATGCTGAAAATAGTAAACTATGTCTTTGTACCATTCTGAGTCCTCAAACTTTTTTACTATCTTCTCAGGGAGGTTGTGTTGATCTTCCTTGATCACCTATTCGGGAAGTTCGTCAATCAAATTTATTTCTAAATCTTGGTAATTTGATGTTTCCAGCAATTTAGCTAACCCTTGTCCTTTTACCAACTTAGTGGGTTTGATCTCTAGATCATATTCCTGGATCTTAGAAATCCATTTTCCTCTTCTCCCCTCACTATCGGCTTGACATAATATATCCTTGATGTTACTTCTCGGGACATGAGCGACTACCTTGGAGTGCAGGATATAGCTTCTGAAAGACTTGAGTGCTTTGACGAACACATAAGCCTACTTTTCCATTGTATTGTACTTTAATTCAACATCTCCTAGGGATCTACTAAATAAAGCAATGGGTTGTTCATGCCCCTCCTGATTTTTTTGCAAGAGGACTGCAGCAATAGTAACCTCAAAGGAAAAAGAGAAGATTAAAAAATCTTTGGTGGAGTTTGGGCTGGTCAGAACAGGCGCCTCTCCCAAGGAGTTTTTAATATGATTAAAAGAGTTTCTTGTAGCTGTAGTCCATTTTATCTCAGCGTCTTTTCTTAGCATGTCAGTAATTTCTTTCATTATTTCAGCAAAGTTAGGGATAAATCTTCGTAAAAAAATAATTTTTCCAATGAAAGATTGTACCTCCTTTTTGTTTCATGGGATATTGATCAACTTGATAGCAACCACTCTCTCTGGGTCTATCCTCACACCATCTTTGGAGACAATAACCCAACAACTTTCCTTCTTTCATGGAAAAAAAGAATTTCTTTGGATTGAGAGACAAGCCATACTTTCTGCATTTCTCGAAAGTCTGCTTTAGGTGTTGGAGGTGCTCCTGGTCAGATTTAGAAAAAACTGTCATGTCATGCAGGAATATGACAATGAATCTGTCCTTTTCTCCTATGAATGCTATATCCATGGACCTTTGGCATGTTTCCCCAACATTCATAAGGCCAAAAGGCATTTTGTCATACATGAAAGTTCCCCATGGTGTAGTGAAGGATGTCTTTTCCCGGTCATCGAGGTGCATTGCTACTTGGTTATAGCCTGAGAACCTGTCCATCATAGATACTCAAGTCACTCCTACCACCTTTTGCAAGATATGGTCCATTTTGGGCAAGGGATAGTTATCCTTCAACGAGCACTTATTCAGGTTTCTTAAATCAACACATAGACGGATCTCACCATTCTTCTTTCTGAGTGGGACTAGGTTAGCTACCCATTCAGAATATCTCAGAGGAATAATGATCTTCGCATCTAACAGCTTCCTTCCTTCTTTTTCAATTACTAGCAGCAGAAGGGGGTTTACCTGTCTCAGCTTTTGTTTTACAGGCCTCGACTCAGGCTTTAAATGGATCCTATGTTGTATGATGTTAGTATTGTTAACACCCAAAAAGTGCTCACCATCTCATCTCCCTCATTACATGACTCATTTGTCTATATTTCCTACCATATTTGCCTCCAAAAAGTTAAAAAACCATTAAAAAGCCTCCAAAAGGCCAAAACCTTCCTTTTTTCCCCCAAAATAATTTAAATTTCCTCCAAAAATAGCAAAATCCCTCTAAAAGGGCCCTAAATTCCCAAAAATGAAATAAAAGGGAATAAAAAATATAAAAAAGAGGAAAAAGAGGGAAAAAAGGAAGCAAAAACCCTATACAATTGACCTAAACCATATGGTGCCAAAAACCATGGATCAATACTCCACCACTAAAAACCTATAAATAGGTGATGGAGGCTCTCCATTTGACATCCATAATCTTTCCTATCCTCACTCTGCGAAAATCACTCTTGAAACCCTATCTTACCATTTGAGCTAGTTTTTCCCATTTGAGTGCCCCTTTTGGCCCATTATTTGAATACCTTGGAGAAGGAGAAGGAAACCATTGGAGCACGGAAGGAACCCTTCTGGACTACTGCAAGAGCTCCACCAACCTCAACACTTGAGGTAAATTTAATACAAAAGGAAAATTTCTATCATCTTGTCATTATTTTTTATTTCTGTTAATGCTCAAGCTAGGTTAAATTTCATATTGTTTTACTACTTTAATTTACTGTTTATTGAACTGCTACTAACGAGGCCCTTCTCCTTAGTTGGTGCTCATTTGCACAAGCTGGCATGAAAACCCTAGCTACAGTTTTGGTGACTCCACCAGTGTTCCTTTGAATTTCTGGTTAAACTTTTTAAATAGTTTTTAGTTTTTTGCAAGTATTTTTTTTGTTTTCCCTGTTCGACTGTGGCTTCGGCCAGTTGGGTTTTCTATCGTAGATCGTGATTCTGCTCTTTGTAGTCACGACCCAGATCACAGCTTTTGGTCATCTTTCCACGATCCAGATCGCAACTGTTGATTCTTTTACCGCTACCCCAGCACATCCTTTTGCCTCTTTCCCGTGCTCCAGACCCCAGTTTTTATACCTAGACCTATGATCCGACCGTAGATCTTCCCCATTTAGCCGTGCCCCAGACCGCGCCTCTTGACCCCATACCCGTGATTTGCCCGCAGGTTTCAGCCCTATAGCTGTGCCCCAGACTGCACCTTTAGGTTGCATACCCATGATCCGCCCGTAGTTGTTTCCCCTACAGCCGCTCCCCAAACTGTGCCTTTCGACCGCAGACCCACGATCCAGTAGTAGGTTTCACCCATACAGTCACGCTCTAGAATGCGCATTCCAGTCCCAGACCCGCGCTCTGTTTTCCACATTTTTTTTTACCCTTTTTTGAACCCAAAAATTTGCTCTAATATTTTCTGCACCTGCACAACCACATGTTCTGTCTGCAGCCATACTTACCTATAGCCTATTTTCTGCATGTTGCTTTCTGTTCCATTTACATAGTCTTTTGAGTTTAAGCATTTCAATTGAAAAAGAGAATTTTGCATTATAAGTTTAATTTCTGCATTATTATTATTGGTTAAAAACTTGCCCACCCTGTGGCACTTTTGATTGGGTTCATTACCTCACACGCACACACTCTATCACCTAATTCAAGTGAGCCTTAAAATACTACTTAACACAACCAACATTCTAACCCCACTTGGGGAACACATAAGAATATTGTAGTTCGGTAGGAAAGGGGGGATAGGCATCCAAATAACACCCCTCGGTCGCTTACACTTGAGACATAGTTGTTGTCCATTAGGGTACCAAAATCCCCTAGTATTTTTTGACATAGTTTAACACCAATTTATCGGGAAGGCCTCTCCCTTAGGAGGGTTGAAGTAGCCAGATTGGTTCTGGAAGCCTGAGTGGAATACCGCAATCCATTCTATAACCGAACGATACCTTTCGTAGTTCTCATTGTACCACCCTCATGGGAGTATAGCGATGATAAAACCAAACTGCAGATTCACCCAACTGAACGTGTCATGAACGGGGTATCTTAGTTTCATTTCTTATAGGATTGTTTTACTCGGTGTCCCTCCTGGTAGGGGGATATCTTTAGCCACTTGGCTCTACTATCCATATTGTATGATTTGGATTTCATCACCTTGCAAAGGATATGTCTGGTTGAGTCAGAATACTATTTAGCTAGGTGTTTGCATGCTCCCTTACCTCCCTTTGGTCTAGCGAGTCCACTATTTTTATTTTTTAGGAAACCTGCTGCTTGTTGGTATTCTAACCATTGTTGTTGATGCTCCGCTTATTGTAGCACAGCTGTTACAATGAGCGTTTCAAGCTGGTTGTTAGCCTGAGTGCCATCTTTTTTGCGCTCTCCTTTTGCACACTCGGCTGCTGTTAACACCCAAAAAGTGCTCACTAGCTCATTTCCTTATTCACATGACCCATTTGTCCACTTTTCCACCATTTGAGCCTCTAAAGCCATCAAAAGGTCACCAAAAGACCATAATACACCCCTTTTTCCCCTCAAAATGTATTTTTTTCCTCAAAAAACACAAAAAACCCTCAAAAAGGGTCCAGAATTCCCAAAAATATTAAAAGGGAATAAAAATATTAAAACTATTCAAAAAAGGAAAAAAGAGGGAAAAAGGTACCTAAACCATGGTGGTCAATACCATTGGTTTCCTCAAAACCATAATGGTATTCTCCACCACCAAAAACTATAAAAAGGTGGTAGGGGCTCCTCACTTTCCATCCATCCATCATCCTATCCTCACGCTGTCAAAATATCTCCTGAGACTTTTGGCCATTTTCAGCATCTTGGAGAAGAGACCATTGGAGCTTGGAGCTACTCACCCTTGGAGTTGCTCAACATCATATCCTTAGCATTTGAGGTATCTTAATACAAAACATTCTTTTAATTCTTGTTCTTTCTATGAATCATTTTTAGATTTATTTGTTATATGCACATGTTAGTTTAGATTTAGTTTTAATTCATAATCGTTTTTGCTTTCTATATTGAAACTGCTATCACATTGTTGATAGGTGCCCATTGCACAAAGCTTGGTTGCAAAACCAAGCCAACAGTTGCATTAGGGTTTTTGAGTTGTTTTTCACTCAACACAACATGTAGATACTTGACACCATCTATCACCATTGAGTCCCCGAGACACTCTCGACGCCTCTAGGGTGAACCCCCGTAGCACAGTTCACTTGACATCACCAGTCATAGACGTAGAGCTTCATCACTTGATACCACTCGTCACAGACCTTGAGCTTCGTCACTTGACTCTACTCATTGATGACATAGTGCTCCATCCCCCGGCTCTCATGCCTCTTATTTCACATCTGATTCTTAGGCAGAGTCCGAGAACCCCACTTACACTGCACCAACCAGCCCCATGGCTAGCACGACGTCCAACCCTTTCTTTGTAGGGACCATTGGTGGAGCATCCAAAACTACCCCAGCCACCACACCTGCTTTAGGTATGCCCTCGATGGGGCCCACACCCACCATCACGGTTATTGTTCCAATTCCAGTGGCTAGCATACCCAACCCAACCCCACTAGTGACTCACACTACCCTTGGTGGTGCAAGACCCTCCCATACCACTTTTGTTCCTCCACCTGGGGGAAACATCCCCAACCTGAACCCAACCCCTACACTTGGGGGCATTGGCCCCAATGTGGTCACAACCACTGGTATGTCACATGCTTCTACTAGTTTTCCATTCATGGCTAGTCTCAACCTTCCTGACCTAGCCAAACTGACCAACGATCCCATTAGACACGACCATGTGTGGCCTCACATGCCCACCAAGCTCCCATCAGACATCCCTAAGTTTGAGGGCAAAGCAGGTGAAGACCCCTAGAACCACATTATGTCCTTCCATCTATGGTGTTCCTCCAACTCCATAGTGGACAATTTTGTCCGACTCTGTCTCTTTCAACGCACCCTCACTGGCTCTGCAGCCAAGTGGTACATCGAGCAGCCTCATGGGACCCATGCCACCTTTACTTTCCTTGCCTTGACCTTCCAATAATTCTTTCAGTTACCTGTCCGCTATGACGCGGGAGTTGAGATCCTACTATCTTGCAGACAGAATATGACCACCCACATCACTGACCACATTCATGAGTGGTGTTGATGTCGAAGCCTGTGAAAAATCAAGTTAGATGACCGTATCTTCCTAGATTGGTTTTTCAAATCTTTCCTTGCCATCATCTCTAGGGATGTGGCATCCGAATGACCCCAGTCCGAGGAAGAGGCCATCCTAAAATCCCAGCAGTTTGACCTTATCTACACCCAGTCTGGTTACCTATATACCATTATACCCGATGCTCCCTACGGCGACTCCTCCCGCAACAATGCACCGGGGGCATCCCATGCCTCCGATGGCATCATTGGTCGTATCGCATCGCATAACCAACCCTTTTCCATAACACATACTGGTACTGGCCCCGACCTTTCATGGACTACATCCATCTCGGGAGAAACCAATTCGCATGCTCCCATCGCCCATAACCACCATTCCCACGGACCCTCGTGTCCACCTCAGTGCTTCGGCCACCCATCCCCCACTTACATTCCTCTGGTTGAGCCTTAACCATATTATAACCCGCAGGTCGTTCATGCTCCTATATCATCTCAAGCCTCCCTTGCTTATTATCCGCCACATGAAGCACCTGCGGCACATCCACAACCCGTCACACAAATGTATCAACAACCCCCACAAGGTCCCGCACCTACACTGCCTCCACCTCCACCCACTTATTATCGACCGCAGCCTGCTCCTACACCTGCACAACCCCATAACCCACCTGCCGCCCAAGGGCAAGTGTACATGCAACAAAATCCATAGCCTAACCAAAATAACCAACACCAGCAAGGCCAACAAAACCGCAAAAAAAAATGTAACCGCGGGAACAACCCCCCTCCGGACCAAGGCGGTCAGACACCTAATCCCCCAAACAACAATAATGTGGCACCTACCAACCAAAACCCCGACAGGCCACCCAAACAAGCTAAAAACCCTAATTTATGAATGAACCATCCTTATTCTATTTGCGGGGTCTATGGCCATTACACACATGCTTTCCCACATTTGGAACGGACTCTACAACTTTGGACTGATGATGCCCACCACCAAGGGCATGCAGCTCCTTAGGCGCCGCCCAACCCCCCACCACCTCAAAATCAACCGTTGGTGTTACAAAACCCTTTACCAACCCAAGCTGTGGTGAACAATCAACCATTATATCCCCCTCAAGGAAACGTGCCCCCACAACAGCAAATCACTTATGCAGCTCTTGATCAACCCATGCTCGACTCAGGTACCCATCACTTTTTAATGATGTCATCAACCGATGTCAACCTTCAAACCCATCGGAACCAATATGGATCCACCCTTGAAGCCCCTCCTGTTGAAAAAACACCAACGCTCTTCCTACTGATCAGTCATTACGAATACCTCCAGACCCATTAGATGGTGCCCCGAAATCCCCTCACTTCCCACTTCACCGCATCAACAATAACCCCAATGCTCGCGCTGCATCTAATTACAACATTGTAGATGACTTAGCTCACTCCCCCGCAGCCATGTTTGCATTAGAGGTCTTAAAAACCTATCCTACACAGCCATTGGTGCTATTGACCCAACTAATTCATGAATGACGGCCTTTGATTTGGACCAATCTGAACCACGCCTACCTTCCACATTAGCGTTCCAAGTTTATGTATCTGTTTGGAATCTTGTCATCCATCAGTGCATCATCGATGAGGGTGCCTCTACATGCGTTATGTCCACATTTTTTTGGCAGAAGTTGGGATCCCCTACTCTCCAGTAGTCCACCACTACGTTGCAAGCCTATGACGGTCGTTTAGCTCAACCCCAAGGTCTCTTAGCTAATGTCCCTGTCTAGTTGGCTGGTAAAATATTGCTCATTGACATAGAGGTCATCAATGCCCAACTTGATTATAACCTCTTACTTGGCTGCAGATACATGTAAGCCATGCGGGTGATTGCCTCATCCATTTTTCGTACCATGATGTTCCCCCATGAAAGACGCGTGGTCAAGATTGATCAACTCACCTATTATGATCCCAATGCCCCCACTACACCTGAAAATCTTCTCCCTATGGTTGAACAACCTGTTTGCGGTGCATCTCTTTCATTGGTTTCCTCAATGGGACCCGGAGTTTACTCAGATACGTTGATGACCACAACCTTCCAATCCATTCCACCCCCATCACCAACGATCAAAATATCTGACTTATGTACCCTCTCCCACAATACACAAACACCCAACCATCAACTGCCCTTGCTACCCCAACCACCATTGGTACCTCTTCATGTTGGTGTTACACCCATCTATACAATCCCCTTCCTATTTCCCCCTTCGGAAGTAGTAAGCGCCTCGGTTATGGCCACTCTCAGCCTCCCCGGGTTAACTTTAGGATTACTTGGGTGGTATCTCACGCCTCCCATTTCCCCTCCGACACCAATTGTCATCCTACAACTGGTGCAACCCATCACCACTACTAGTCAACCACCTCCCGGTGTCACTACTCCTTCCTCATCCACCAATCCATCCCTTCTTATCAAGCACATTGGGGGCAGAGGTGCACAACCATACACCGCCCTACCCCCGCCCAAAACGGTTAAACCCCCCCCCCCCACATTTCGCGCTCCTCCCAAATTCTCTTTATGTGATGAGTTGGGCCATGCTACCCATCAGTGTCCACGATTACCAGCATTAAAAGAGCACATGCAAATGCTTGACAATGACCCTAACATCCCAGTTGTCCACCTCGACCCTACCCCTAAGCCTCACGATAAATCACTATATACCAATCATGCTTGTGCAATCTGTGGTATTTACAGCCATTACTCACATCACTATCCTGATCTCCCAGATCATAGAGCCTCCCTCTATGAGATGAATAATTTGGACCTCGAGACATCTCCCCCCACCATTGAAGAGATCCACCCCCCAGAATCGTCGCCATCAGGAGAGGTCAATACCATTTATATGATCTCTACTACTAGTGATCCCTCATCAACCAATTTGACGACACAAAGTTTCCACAATGATCAGGAGATTCTCGAGGCTCTTACTGCACCTGATTACCCCTGGGAGGATATGCACCATCGTTCCTATTTCCTCCCAGAGGGGTCCTCCCCCACCACAGCCACCCAATTTTTGGTCGAATCCAAATACTTCCTCCCTACCAAATTCGACTAGTTTAAAGAGCCCATTCCCGCTCTCGATGCCTTCGAGGAAGGTAACATGGATAATATGTCACCCACAATCTATATTGATATCTATGTCCCAGGTGGTGCCCCTGAAATAGCCTCATGTTCCAAGTACGAGATCATAGAGTACAAGAAAATTTTCCAAGAGTTCCGCGATGTCTTTTCCTGGTCCTACACCGAAATGCCTGGTCTTGACCCCACTATCATAGAACACCACATTAACACGTGGCCAGATGTGCCCCCTATTCACCAGAAACAGTGCCCCATTCATCCATCAAAGCTCCCTGCTGTTAAAGCAGAGATTGAGAAACTTCATGCTGCAGGTTTCATTTATCATATTGCATACACCACTTGGGTTTCTAACCCTATCCCTGTTAACAAGAAACAAGGCACCATCAAAGTATGTACTGATTTCTGCAATTTAAACCATGCATGTCCCAAAGACAACTTCCCCACGCCATTTATTGACCAACTCATCGATGCATGTGCGAGGCATGAAGTCCTATCCTTCATGGACAGTTTCTCTGGGTACAACCAGATTCAGATCCACAAAGAATATCAATATAAGACTGCCTTCACTACCCCATGGGGCACCTTTTCCTATCGTGTCATTCCTTTCGGCCTTAAAAATGATGGCGCCACCTTCCAGCGGGCCATGACCTATTGTTTTCATGACTTGGTTCATATCCTATTATTCTATCTTGACGATCTCACAGCATGTTCCAAGAAACGATTGATACGAACCGTTACACCAAAACCTCGATATGTTAGTGAAGGCCGTCCACTAGGATCTTAACATCCCACCACGCTCTACAGTCCAGACTCTGGGCTAGATGTGCGCCCATACGGTGGTGTCCCCTTTGCGCCGTATGAGCCTCGGGCAAACACTGCAATGCCGACGTTGCCACCCGCTCTGTGACATGAACCTGGGTGGAGACTCTGATACCAAATGATACGAACCGTTACACCAAAACCTTGAGATGTTAGTGAAGGCCATCCACTAGGATCTTAACAACGATCCGACCACCTTAATGACCTCTGTCAAATTTTTCTGCATTGTCGCCAGTATCAGATCCGCTTGAATCCACTCAAGTGTGTCTTTTTCGTTCCAGCAGGCCGGTTGTTACGTTTCATCATTTCCCATAAAGGAATCACTGTCGACCCCCTCAAAGTTCAGGCCATATTAGACCTTCCCGCACCACACACACTCCGGCAGCTACAAAGCTTACAGGGGAAATCTAATTTCCTCCGTCGCTTCATTCCTGATTATGCCACCACAGTTCATGGCTTCTTACATTTGCTTCATACTCACATACCCTTTGTTTGGGATGACCAGGCACAAGCTGCATTCGAAGCCCTTAAAAAAGCTCTCACGCAAGCCCCTTTGATCTCCCCTCCAGATTTCTCTTAGGACTTCATCCTTTATGTCTCGGCATCTGACCATGCCATGTCAAGGGTCCTTGTTCAAGAAGATGTTGCTCGCCAGGAGCATGTCATTTATTACATCAGCCAAACCTTTCCCATATGAGGAAAGACTAGCCCTTGCCATCATCTTTTCCGTCCAAAAATTGCACCATTACATTTTACCCAATCATACTACAGTTGTCGCCAACTCCAACCCCATGGTCTACCTCTTGAACCGGTGACTTCTGCAAGGTCGTGTCGCTAAATGGGTAATTATACTCCAAGAATATGAACTAACTTTCACAACCCCTAAGAGCACTAAATCCCTCACACTTTCCCAGCTTACAACCGACTTCCCATCCCTTTTTTCATCCCCACCGATCTCCGATGAGTTACCAGACAGTCATTTATTCATCATCTCATCAGATGACCCATGGTACGATGATATTTTGCTATACCTCCGCATGTAGAATTTTCAACCAAACATAAATCGCGATGGACGCTGCCGTATCCATCACCACGCCTCTTAGTATCTCCTCTTGGGCGATGTCCTTTACCGGCGAGGAGTTGATACTATCGTCCATCATTGCCTTACACACGAGGAAGCTGAACAAGTCCTCAATGATTGTCATAGCGGTGCCTGCGGCGGACATTTCTTAGGGATGGCCACTGCCTAGAAAGTCATTTGTGCTGAATACTTCTGGCCCACATTGTTTACCGACTGCATCACAGCAGTCAAGCATTGCCATAATTTCCAACTCTTTGCCCCTAAGGCCACGACACCACCCGCTCCACTCCACCCAGTCGTCACCGTTGGCCCTTTTTGCAAATGAGTCATCGACTTCATGGAATGTAAACCCTCATCCACAAACGACCATAAGTACATCATTGTCTCCGTCGACTACTTCACCAAATGGGCTGAATCCATGCCCAACTTCAACTATAAAGATGACACTGTTGCCCGTTTATTTTTTAACCATGTTATTACATGATTCGGGGTCCCAAAAAATCTTGTCTCATATCATGGGTCACATTTTGAAGATGCCATTTGGTGTGAGTGTCAACTCTCCTTAAATTCAAACATCAATATGCCTCTGCTTACTACCCCCAAGGGAATGGCCAGGTTGAGGCCATTAACAAAATTTTGAAAACAATCCTCCAATGCACTGTTGACCGACATAAGTCCAATTGGCATCACATGCTTTTTCCAGCATTATGGGCTTACTGTACATCCACTAAGACTGCCACCAGTTTCACCCCTTTTCACTTAGTTCATGGTGTCGAATCTGTCCTCCCCATCGAGTGTCAGATCCCCACCTTACACATCGCTATTGAACTTCTCCCCGACACCTCCCCACTTGAAAAACACCTACTGTTGTTAGAAAAAGATGATGAGGATCGTCGCACAACCCTCCAAACCATTGAAGCCACCAAGAACCGCTCTAAAGATAGTTACGACAAACATGTCCACCCACGCGCTTTTCGAGAAGGCAATCTAGGCCTCGTTTACGACCAAGCTCGCGACAAGACTGGCAACAAGAATTTCGAATCCATGTGGCAAGGCCCTTACATAGTACATACCTACCTTGGGCATGGGGCATATATTTTAACTAACTCAAAAGGCCACCCCTTGCGCAACCCCCTTAATGGGTTGTATCTTAAACGCTTTTATCCTTAATAATCCTACGGACCCGTTGGTCCGTATTGTACAGTTTGCATTCCTTTTTGTTTTTCACTTTTTTACCGCAACCTTACATTCATCATTTTTGTAGATGGACCATCTTCCACCTTATTACATTGTCTTCACCGATGGAGCAAGCTGCTGGTCTTCAAACCTAGCCTCTGCAGCTTGGGTCTTATATTCTCCTTCACATGAGTTGATTCACCTCGACGGAATGTGCATAGGCGCTATTACCAATAACTAGGCTGAGTATGATGCTGTGACTGGTCTCCTGACTGCTGCCCTTCAGATGGGTATCGGTCACCTTCATGTGCTCCTTGACTCCTAGCTACTTGTCTCCCAGCTCAACAACTGCTACCAGGTGCGTGTTCCTTGCCTCTTTAGAAAGTTCCTGCGCACAAAACAGCTAAGCCGACAGTTTGAATCCATAACATTCACCCATGTCCCAAGAGCTTAGAACAATGTTGTAGATCAAATGGATAACAACATCCTCGACTGGCATATCAATCACACCATGTAAATCATCCATCATGCATAATCATCACATCAAAAAACATATAAAAATCCCAAAAAGACTACATCTACATCTATACAGGGGCATCCACGTGCCTATCATAACACATCATTTTGCATCGACATGCAATAAACACATACACGATAATACAAGCGCATCAATGTGTGTACACCAAAATAATTACCGCAAAAAATGTATCCATGTGCATATATATATAAATATCTCATTATCATATACATGTCATGAGTGTCCCAGCACTCAACTATACAACAAATATATATCAAGGAGCCCCAACAACATCCCAGTCATAAAATACATGCCATATATACAAAACATCCCGAATGCCCATATGCATCGAGGGGGAGTCCCCTGCACTCCCTAATGAGAGTCATATCCCCCATATAAACCCTCCTCACCAGCCTCCTCTGCTGCAGACTCCTCTCCTCACTCCTCCTTTGAATCCTCCTCATACCCCTGTTGATCCTAACCCCTCGTCGCCTCGGCACCTGTGCAAACTTCAATAGCCCGCACAACCCCAAAGTCCCCCAGACATGACGGTCATCCCATATGTAGTCCATCAAGTCATCCAGTATCTCATGCTCCCTCTAGAGTACTCTCGGCATCCTGTCAATCCCATAATGAAAACTCATCAGAACATCATCAAATAAACCATCATTCCCCCCCGATATGACTCCACAATCCCGATCTACGATCGTGGCTATGGGGCCCAATGTCGCGATCCCAAATCGCGGCTATCGGGACTACAACCACGGTTTTACATTGTGCCTATGGGGGCCATAGCTGCGATCGCTGATCGCGGCTATCCAGGCCACAATTGCGATCCCAGATCGCGGATGTCCAGGCCACAGCTGCTGGCGCAGATCACGACTATCTAGGCCATAGCCGTGATCCCGAAACGCAGTTGTGGAGGCCACATTCACGATTGCAGATCACAACCATTTCCTCGAAACACACGATCCACACCCATGTGGACCGTACACCCCCCGCTGAGGACCCACTACCGACCTGAATCAAGAAAAAATTAAAGGCATGAGTTCAGTGAAATACCTGCAACTCGCAGAAATGAAATCCACTGGTCCAATCACCCAGAAATGTCAAATCCGCTCTGGTCCACCACACTCTCCTGTCAAAGTCAAACACACAAATGACACTTAGCATTATGGGCCCACTTACTATTTAAAGGCAGTTAGCTTTTTCTTGATTTGGTTTTTATGGATCCATATGGAGTCCGTTTTCCAAATTGTTTCCACCACTGGAATCAAAACGATGAGACCTTCAGAATCGTTGCCTCGGTTTTTATTTTTCTCTGAACCCCCTTTTTGGAATTTTTTCCATGCACATCACCATCTCGATTTGCGTGCCACATCGGCCATTGTCCATTTTTAGCATTCCTTATACCATCAAATTCAGTTTTTTGAGCCTGTGATGATGCTTGAGATCATTTCTCACTCTCACCCCTAGATTTTTTGGGCATTTTTCATCAACCCCTAGTCATCTCGATTTGCGTGCCACCTCGACCATTATCCGTTTTTGACGCTTTTTATATCACCGGATTCAGTTTTTCGTGCTCGGGATTAATCTTAAGATCATTTCTCTCTCTCACCAGAAACAGTTTCAACATTGTGTCCCGACACCTTGCTGCCTCAGTTTGTGTGCCACATCGACCGCCATTGAATTGTTACACATTTTTACATAAGCCATTCACTCCATTCATATTGCAATTATTTCGTTATTTTTCCACCATTCATCATCCCACAAGGAGGCCCACCATTCTTCCCCCCCACCCTCGTTCTTGGTTCTCATCGATGTCCCTTGATTGAACACTCTCTCCTTGCTTAGCCATTCCTTTTGTTCGGTATAATTTTATCCCTTTTTCGGGCCCGACAAGTCCTTTACGAAAAAGGCACTTTGAGAGTTTCTGTTAAGCTCTTTTCTGACTCCTAAAAGAATGAAAAGATCGCCGAGCAATCTTTCTTCCTTTCATGCTCGTTAAAGTACCTAAAAGGGAATCTATATGGTATAAGTTTAACCCTTTTTCAGACCTCGTATACTAATTACGAAAAATGAATACTCTAGTCACACCGGCTAGAAGAGTTCTTCATTGCATCCTTTTATGCTTTTTCGGGCCTTGGAGACTAACACACAAAAAAGAACTCCCCTGGAGTCTTCTTTTTGCTTTCAGACTTTCTAAAATTGAAAGCAACCATGAGCATGCACCATCCTGGGCTCGTACAAATCCACACGATGGTACCATTCCATTATTTCAGAGTCTTCTTATCACTTTCAGACTCCTTAAAATTGAAAGCAATCACAAGCATGAACTATCCTAGGCTCGTATAAATCCACATGATAGTACCATTTTGAGCACACTTCTTCCATCTCCTTGAACCATGAATAAGCCCCCACCAGTGCCCCTCAGCACTATGATCAATCATCCCGGCAACACCCCCAATAAGGTCGCCTTTGTTTAGAGTATTATGCAATAAACCACCCTTAGAGTCTCCTGCCATATTACACCAACTTGAGTATCACTCATCCCCGTCACCATCCCTGATCCATTAAAGCTATGATCCCCTTCCCACCAGTCAGTTTCATATGCTTCCTAATCATTCCCACCATCATACTCTGAACAAAGGAAGTTTGAGTCCACCCACTCTATTTTCCCAGTTATTCCCCACCTCCACAGTATGTCAGTCCTACCATTAGTACTCTCACACTTCGGTTATCCACCTTGTTCTCCTATCAAGGAAACATCATTTCCTTTCTAGTGGAAGGTCTCTGTTTGTCAACGATAGCCCCTCTATTCCAGAGGATAGGCCCAGAGGTCCTTGCACCTTGGACTCATCACCATCTGTGGTGAGTGCCTACGGACCATTTTGAGGGGAGTCATCAGTGCCTCTCCGAATGGTTGTTTCTCACATGCTCGACTTCAACACCTTGATTGAATCATTGAGATTCGTGCAGGGTATATATCCCTTCAGTTATTGGTCAAAGACCCCGGATTTCCCTCGACTCTAGCACATTGGTGAGTCACTTCAGAACACCCAGTTATATGTTCCCCTGGATATCCGGGTTGCATTGGTGATTGTATTCAGAATCCATCCACTTATATGCTTCCTTGAGTACCCATTTCAGCTCCAGTTCAGTGTACCATTGAGGGTGTGACTCCCCATCATTATGCTCTTCCAGCTCATCAGTTCCTCTAGTACCACACTCAGCAACACTATTGTTATTCTAGTGTATCAGTTCTTCAGCTCAGACATGGTCAGCCTGGCAGTATGTCCCACATTTGTATCCCCTCTGGACCCTTATGATGTACACAATGGTTCTCCATGTATCTTTCAAGTCCCTATTTTTGGGCCTCATTGTTATTTTATATATCTTTATACGAGCATGGGTATGCCCGCCTCGTCCATATATTGAGATTATTACTCATTCATTATTGAGGTCATGTATTTTTAGTTTCTGCAGTTTGTTCGAGACCATTTTTTCGGGCTCTAGTTCGTTTCTTCTCCTCTCCACATCCCAGGAAACCATAAACGACCTATGATGTCTATCGGCCATACGATGAGCTCCTACCCTCACACATCAGGGGGCAATCTATTAACACCCAAAAAGTGCTCACCATCATATCTCCCTCATTACATGACTCATCTGTCTATATTTCCTACCATATTTGCCTCCAAAACCTTAAAAAACCATTAAAAAGCCTCCAAAAGGCCCAAAACCCCCTTTTTTCCCCCAAAATAATTTAAATTTCCTCCAAAAATAGCAAAAAACCTTTAAAAGGGCCCTAAATTCCCAAAAATCAAATAAAAGGGAATAAAAAATATAAAAAGGAGGAAAAAAAGGGAAAAAATGAAGCAAAAACCCTATACAATTGACTTAAACCATATGGTGCCAAAAACCATGGGTCAATACTCCACCACTAAAAACCTATAAATAGGTGATGGAGGCTCCCCATTTGACAACCACAATCTTCCCTATCCTCACTCTGCCAAAATCACTCTTGAAACCCTAGCTTACCATTTGAGCTAGTTTTTCCCATTTCAGTGCCCCTTTTGGCCCATTATTCAAATACCTTGGAGAAGGAGAAGGAACCCATTGGAGCATGGAAGCAGCCCTCCTGGACTACAACAAGAGCTCCACCAACCTCAATACTTGAGGTAAATTTAACACAAAAGGAAAATTTCTATCATCTTGTCATTATTTTTTATTTCTGTTAATGCTCATGCTAGGTTAAATTTCATGTTGTTTTACTGCTTTAATTTACAGTTTATTAAACTGCTACTAAGGAGGCCCTTCTCCTTAGTAGGTGCTCATTTGCACAAGCTAAGGTGAAAACTTTAGCTACAAGTATCATAGGTCTTGAGGTCCTCGTACTTCCACACAAACACATCAGCATAATCTTTAAACAATTGCTCATACCTTTACCTCTGCTCGATCGTAAGGGACTCAGATAGCTTAATGAACCTGGGATCTTCCATGGTTCTAAGATTTACTTCTTGTACAGCTTCGGTGGTTGGCTGTATTGCTGGTTTAATTGAGACATCGTTTTTATCGAACAACTGTTCTAGTGGAACAAGGCCTTTCGGAATAAAATTGTTTTTTAACTGCAGAACCTTATGACTGAAGATGTGCTGCATAAGTTTAGAGCCTTCGGCATCTGTTTCCTGTGCATTACTTCCTTTTGCTTTCTCAGAATCGTTTTCTACCTCCGTATTTTAGAATTCTCCAACCAGGTGTAGAAAGCGCTTAATTTGTTGGTCCTCTTCAAAAACCTGCCAACTTTTAACATTGTCAGAAATGGAGGGGCAGTACCTCATTTCAACTTCACAGTTTAGCCTTGGCTTTTTCGGGGGGTGAAATGAGCTAGCCATCATAGCCAAAGCATTGTCCTGCTGATTTTCTTCTCGAGGCACAAAAGTAATGTTGAAAGCATCAAATAAATTATCTATAAGGTCCCAAGCTAGATTGCAATATGCTCTGAGCCTGGGATGCTTGGTCTAGTAAACATATATGATCCGATTTAACACGACTTCAGAGTCCCCAAAAACTTCCATTTTAGTAATTTTCAAGTCTTTCGCTGCTCGGAGACCCAGGACGAGTGCTTCATACTCGGCTACATTATTGGTGGTATCTAAATTAACCTTCTAGGACAAGTTAATTTCATCTCCCAATGGTGATGTCAAAATGGTGCCTACTCCGGACTCGTCTTTTGTGGAAGATCCATCGAAAAAGAGTTTCTAGACCTGGTCTTGGACTTGCTCAGTTGTTGGTTCTGTTCGGATATCCACATCATATTTTTTAGGATCTTGCATGCAATTAGGGTTTGCATGCAAATTCTAGGGTTTGCATGCACTTTGCATGCATCCTAGTCACTAGTTTGATGCCTCCAGCACCTTAGCCACCTTATTCTAGCACCTAGGAGATTCTTACATCAGTTCATTAGCCCTCCTAGTCAGGAATGCGCCCACTTCTCACCTACTGCCAGAGAAGGGTGCACTTCTTCACCTACCACTGCAGTTCCACTTCAGTTACACTCAGTTAGATCTGATTCTCCCTGATTTGAGGCTAGTTTCACTCCCAAATGACTGTTTCACTCCATTGGACCTCCAGATTGACTAGATGATTTGTTCTGACTTCAGTTAGCCTCCCATGCACCCTCAACTGAGCCCACTTCCCTATATTAGTGATACACACTTCAATTACACATGTTACACCCAGTTAGACTGAGATTGACACCTGGATGGCTGGTTCTTGTGCATTGATGACCACCACTGATTGATGATGATGACTCCTAGTTGGAGTCAAGCTACTCCATTCAGTGATTCGAATGACCTCCTTAGGAAATTCAAATTGCTCAGCCATTGTTACTGTATTGTATTGTAATTATTCACCCTCATTGGGATATTGATCACTGATGCATGTTTTGCACAGTTTTACACCATTTTTCTGAGTTTCATCTATTGTGATTGATTTACTTGTTCATTAGATCTGCTGTGACTAATTTTACATGGTACCAGAGCCATTGCAGGGACAATATCGCTTTTCTACAGGTGTTTCTACAAGAGGATTTGAGTGAATTTGCTCAAAAATTACAAAAAGTTTTGGCATGAAAGATCTCAAGGGCATTCGCTCCTGTGCATGCAAAGCTTGAAAATACTTCCAATACCACTCCAGAAGCTTGAGTTTCCACATAAATCCTCGATCTGATACATTGGACCTATTCAACATTGCTTGATCTCCAATCCCAGGTGTGATGCAACTCTAAAAGGGTTGATTCTTCGACCTCATTGTTCTTGGTTTTATTGTGATTTGCAGGTTATTGTCTCCATCAATTGCATTCGCTACTTTTCCCTTGCAAGCATTTCTACATTAGTGTGCACTCACTCCTAGCAATGGAATACTCTTCTTCAAAGCCTATCCTCACCCCATTCAATTATTTTGATTGGAAAGATGATATGGAGATCATATTACGTTCAAAAGGTTACTACCGAGTCATTCTTGGTCTTGAATTGGAGCCAAACACCTTGTCAGATAGAACCAAACACTACAACAAGCTTGATGAAGCTTATGGTCTTCTTTGTCTCTCCATCTACAAAGATCTTCACTTCCATCTCAGTGTATTGAAGATTCCAAAATCTATATGGGAGGAACTTGAAACACTATTTGGCAAGCAGGATGAGCTTAGGGCTTTTCAATTAGAGAATGAATTGATTGCCCTTAGTCCTGAGAATTTCGAGACCATTAATGAATTCTTCACAAAATTCAAGAACTTGAACATGCAGTTGAAGAATAGTGGAGTTATCAAAGAGTATAAGCAATTGATCCTCTCCATTCTTAGCAAGATTGGTAAAGATTATTCGGTATTTGTCTCTACTTTCAATTCCGGTCGGCTAACTACCCTGAGTTGGAAGATGCCTACCTTGAATGCCTTCATTGAGTCCATCACAAAAGAGCATGATAAGTTGATTCAAATGGGTTCCATAAGCTCCAAATATTAGCCCTATATGTTCAAGGACCCAAGATCTCGAATGGTAAAGAAAAGAAAAAGAAGGAGAAGCCCAAATTCGAACCTCACAAGCAAAGAGAGAAAGGCAAATAGATAGATGCACCATCCAGTTCGAAGTTCAAGCAAAAGGGAAAAGAAGGTAAGCAAAAATCTAAATGTACTTATTGCAACCATTTCTTTCATCCTGAATGTTTATGTATGAAGAAGACTATATATCAAATGGCCCTCCTTTTGTAAAAGAACAACATAACTCTTCCCGACGTTGCAAGGAAGAAGGATAGGAATGATGATCATGAAAGAGGACAAGCACTCATGGCAACTGTTTCGAAGCCCACTACTCTCTTGATAGATTCAGGTGCATCGAATCATATGGCTGCAAATATTGATTCTTTTTCTTCATTCGATCCAAACAGCTCCATCCCCATCCATTTGGGAGATGACTCAAAAATTTCTTCAAAGGGAAAAGGTACAATTCATGTAGATCATGGAAGCTTTCAGAATGTTCTCTATGTGCCTTCGTTGGATTCAAATCTTCTTTCTGTGTATCAAATGACACACACTGGTGAACCGAATTAAGTTACATTCAGCCCTAATACAGTTGAAATTTCTGATATCAAAAGTGGAAGACTTGTTGCAGTCGGAAAGGCGAACCACACTGCAAAATGCTATGAGTTTTCACACTTTATTCCGATTGCAAAGCCAAATGCACTTCGCACACATGGTAATGAGGTTAGTAGGATTTGGCATGAAATATTTGGACATCTTAATTATAAGTATTTGCTTCTATTATCAAACAATTCCATGGTAGATGGTCTTCCACAACTTCGTTCTTCGAAGGGAATATGCACTGGTTGCATTATTAGGAAGCACCCTGAGCACAGATTCGACTGCGGCAAAGCTAGCAGAGCTTCTACAGTTTTGGGGCTGATACATTTTGATATCAGTGGTCCACTAACCCATACGTCATTAAATGGTTCAAGGTATGTTTTGACATTTATTGATGATTTTTCCTGCTTTACATGGGTATTTTTTCTCAAAAACAAGTCAGAAGTGCTTGGAAAATTCAAGGATTTTAAGGCTTTTGTTGAGACCGCCACTGAGAGCAAGATCAAATATCTTAGATATGATAATGGTGGAGAATGTATCAAGGCTGAGTTGCTGCAACTTTGTGCCCAAAGCGGAATTCAGATCCAATATACAGTTCCCTACACACCCCAGCAGAACGGTGTAGCAGAAAGGAAAAATCGGTCCCTGAAAGAGATGGCTACATGCATGATTGAATCAAAAGGTTTGACTGCAAATATTTGGGCTGAAGCAATCAATGTTTCTGCATACATACAGAACCATGTTCCACATTCATCCGTGAAAGGTATGACTCCTTTCGAAGCATTCTTTGGTCACAAAATGGATGTGTCAAATTTGAGAGTTTTTGGCTCTACTGCATGGGCTAGAATTCCTTCTAAGAAGAGACAAGCTTTGGATCCACAAAGTATTGAGTGCATACTGATAGGATATGGGGAAGAATCAAAAGCATATAAACTCATGGATATCAAATCTAAAAAGATATTCATAGAGCGCAGTGTGCAATTTGAAGAACTACTTCAAAATTGCAACTAGTCAAGGAAGAAACTGTCGTTTCACCGCCTTCACCAGAAGAAGATCCGTGTAACGATAATGAAGGTATGAGTTCTGATATTTATGATATTTTAGCAGCACATGATGATCATGACATATCAGGTTCAGAATCTGACCATTATGATCCTCCTCAGTTACCAAAGTGGGCCCAAAACACTCTTCAATCTGCTGGTTCGAACCTTGGAAATCTTGCTAATCCGAGACAAACAAGAGCAGACTTTCAAAGAGCAGGTATGGCTCTTTCAATTTATGATCCATTACTTCCTGATATTTTTTATTTGATGACTGGCTCAGATCCCACATCATACTATTCTTCCCACCGAGATCCGAGATGGCAAAGTGCCATAGATGAAGAGTACAGTTCTCTTCAAAAAAACAATACATGGGAGCTAGTTTCTCTTCCACCTAGAAGAAAATTAGTGAAGTGTAAATGAGTCTACCGCACGAAAGTTGCTGCTGATGGATCTATCATCAAATACAAAGCAATTTTGGTGGAAAAAGGTTTCTCCCAAGTCCAAGGAGTGGACTACACTGAGACCTTTGCACTGGTTGCAAAGATGGATTCCATCTGCCTTGTTTTGGCTATTTCCGCATCCAAGCAATGGGAAGTGCACCACATGGATGTGAAGAGTGCATTTCTACATGGAGACCTTGCTGAAGAGGTATATATGCAGCAGCCAGAGGGCTACACATCAGATCCATCATTAGTTTGCAGATTGAAGAAATCTTTGTATGGATTAAAACAGGCCCCAAGAGCTTGGTACACAAAGATGGACTCCTTCCTTCTTTCTCAGAATTTCCAAAGATGCAAATCTTATCTAAATGTGTATATTCAGTGAGTTAAAGGTAATTTGTTGGTTATTTTACTTTATGTTGATGATATTCTCATTACTGGTAGCACTCCTACTTCAATAAACAAGCTAAAAACTACCTTAAATCTAGCTTTTGACATGAGCGATTTGGGCTTGCTGAGTCACTTTTTGGGCTTGGAGATAGCTCAAAATTTTGATGGGATCACTATATATCAGCAAAAATATGCTTCCGACCTGTTATTGAAGTTTAATATGGCTGAATGTAAGGCATCCCCATTCCCATTCCTCTCAGGAATCAGTCTTGAGGAGGGAGATTCTACACCGCTTGCAGATTGTAGTATGTATCGACAGTTGATTGGTTCACTACTTTATTTGACACACTCAAGGCTTGATATTTCATATGTCATGAGTGCCATGTCAAGGTATATGCAGCAGCCCCATGAGCTTCATTGGTGAGCAACCAAGTGGATCTTGTAGTATGTGCAAGGTACGAAACATTTTGGCATACATTATGCTACAGATTCTGAGCTTGATTTCATTGGTTTTACTGATTCAGATTGGGCAGGTGATAGCATTGATCGGAAGTCCACTTCTGGTTATGTTTTCATGATTGGTAATGGTGCTATTTTCTGGTCCAGCAAAAAGCAGGCAGCCATTGCACTTTCTTCAGCAGAGGCAGAGTATTGAGGGGCAGTCAATGCCTACATTCAGGCAGTTTGGTTGCAGGGTATTCTTTCCGAGTTTGGTTTTGGTGGCACTACTTCGACTGTCCTATTTTGTGACAATCAAAGTGCTATCAAGATCTCCACAGATCCAATTCAGCGGCAGAGGACCAAACACATTGAGATTCATATGCATTACATTCGACAGTTGGTGCATGATCGCACCATCATTCTGCAATATTGCCCTACTGATGAGCAAATTGTAGACATCTTCACCAAGAGCTTCACTGAGAAGAAGTTTTCTTACCTCCATTCACTGTTGGGGGTGAGTTCCATCATGGTGGAGACAAATTGATCCATTATTATGCTTTAGCTTGAGGGGGGGCTTTCTTCCCACTGGGTTTTCCCTCTTTCCTCACTTAGTTTATTTTCATCATTTTTTTGGATTATTGTATTGGGGTGACCTTTGGTCTTAGTTACCAGGGCCCCACATTATTTTTTGCACATCATAGTCTAGCTTGAGGGGGGGTTTTCAGATATCCGCATCATCTTTTCCAGGATCTTGCATGAAATCAGGGTTTGCATGCAAATTCTATGGTTTGCATGCACTTTGCATGCATCCCAGTCACCAGGTTGATGCCTCCAGCACCTTAGCCACCTTATTCTAGCACCCGGGAGCTTCTTACATCAGTTCATTAGCCCTCCTAGTTAGGAAGGCACCCACTTCTCACCTACTGCCAGAGAAGGGCGTACTTCTTCACCTACCACTACAGTTACACTTCAGTTACACTCAGTTAGCTCCGATTCTCCCTGATTTGAGGCTAGTTTCACTCCTGACTGACTATTTCACTCCGTTGGACCTCCAGATTGACTAGATGACTTGTTTTGACTTCAGTTAGCCTCCCACCCTCCACTGAGCCCACTTCCCTATATCAGTGCTACACACTTTAGTTACACATGTTACACTCAGTTAGTCTCAGATTGACACCTGGATGACTGGTTCTTGTGCGTTGATGACCACCACTGATTGATGATGAGGACTCCTAGTTGAAGTCAAGCTACTCCATTCAGTGATTCGAATGACCTCCTTAGGAAATTCGAATTGCTCAGTCATTGTTACTGTATTGTATTGTAATTATTCACCCTCATTGGGATATTGAGCACTGATGCATGTTTTGCATAGTTTTACACCATTTTTCTGAGTTTCATCTATTGTGATTGATTTACTTGTTCATTAGATCTGCTGTGACTAATGTTACAGGTTCTATTATTTGAGCATGCAAGATTTCTCCTTTGGCTGGGTCCCCTACAGATAATCTGTAGCAACCCATGTTCTCGTCGGCAGCATATATAGGATAATTGATGGGACTATCTTGATTGCTTATGACATAGGCAAACATAGATTCCCTATACAGTCGCCTGGTTTCTCCAGCAAAAACAGGTATGGTGGCATACTTCATATCCATCTGCATGGTTCCTCCTAGATTTTTAGCCCAGCTTCTTGACAGGAGCATACCATATTTAGCTGGAACGTTAGCTACCACCACGTCCATCATTATGCTTTTTGCTGGTATCTGAGCCAAAGTGACCACCAAGTCTTTTATAATCCCGATGCACTTTACCTTTCTGGAATCAAAACTATAAAGATCATGGTACGGCCTGGTGATTTCCAATCCCAATTGTTCCATTATGACTTTTGGCATTAAATTGTGAGATGCCCCAGAGTCCAACATGCAACTGTCGAGAAGCTTTTCATGCACATTCAGGGTGACATAAAATAGGGCAGTTGGTTCTTCTTTACTATCAATGCGTAGGACGCACTAAAAAGAAGGAGCTTCATCGTTAAGATTTATAGAATCTTGCTGATCCATGCTTTCAGCTTAGTGCAACATCTTATTGATCTAGACCTGAAACATAGGATTCCTTATTAGCTCGGTGAATGGAACCACTATTTTTAATTTTTTCAGCTCTTGTTCTAGACTGAAAGAGGTGTATCCTTCTCTGAAAGTCAGTTCCATTCTCATATGGGGGCTTATGCCTGGCTGATTTAGGACGTTTGGGATGATGGTATCGGCTTCTTTCTCTTTAGGGAGGTCTTTTTCTTTGGGCACAGAGGCGAATTGAGGGGGATTTATGTTAGCTGATTTCTATGGGGACTTTCTTGGAATGGACTCACTCTGTTTGTGTGATTCTTCAAGCCTTGGTCTCAAGTTGTACTTCCTTCCACTGTTCACAGGTTGAGCACTACTAGAGACAAGATGATCATTAAAGAACTCATCACTTTCTCGGGAATACAAAAGATCTGAGCCATCCCCCTCATACAATAATGAACTTTCATAGTATTCCCTTGTGATGTGCATGAGATGTAAATCTTCTTTCACCCAATTTAGTTGTTCTCCAAAATCATCATAACCTTCCTCGACAGCAATTTCAACCAGATTATTTTCCTTTTCGCGAACAGGAGGCCTCAGGGGCTGCTCGTCTCCTCTTTTTTCCCTATATGCCATCTGTGGATTGAAAGGTCTTCTGAACTTATTAGGAGGACGAGGAGGAGACTGTCAATTAGGACTGCTACCCTCTAATTCCAACCTGGTGACCTTATTTGACAGATTCTTGATGATACAGGTCATCTCATCGATCTTTGCATCTTAGGAGTCTCTGATATCTGAAGACATCCCTTCCTCTTTGGATTTCCCTTTGTATTTATGTTCAACATCACTAATCATTTTAATCTTGCCTCTGGCTCTCAGATTTCCCTCCACGTCGATGGCATCATCCTTCATATTACTGAGCGAGACTGGTCTTCTTTCCCTCAAAGTTATGGAGAAATTTGAAGGTAAAGTGGTTGTATAAGTGACCCAAGCTGCGATTTCAATAGGACGAATGTCCTAGGGAATTTTGAAATACTGCTTGTTAAATCTTGCTATGAAGTCAACCATGTTTTTAGAGCCGCCTTTCTTTAGGGCAACGAATTCTGTCAAATAATATAGACTGTCTCGTTTAACTCCCCATTTTTTTACAAAGGTAGATTCCAAGATTTACATAGTGTCTATGGAAGCATTAGGAAAAGACCTGAACCACTTTCTCGCCTCTCCTTCCAGCGATTGAGCAAACATTCTCGTAAGCACATCGTCGTGCTCGATCAGGATGTTATCTGTAAAATCCTAAAACCGATCTACATGGTCTTCGACAGATGTCCCTCTACTACCATAATACTTTGGTCATAGCTTCAGATAATGGGTAGGCATGTCATTTAGGGGTGTGGGTAACTGCAAGGGTTTGTGCCGACTCACCACTCATGTTGGTGTTCTTGGTGGTGGCGGCGACCCTTTGCCTCCCCCCGACACAGAATGGGTGATGTTCAGAATATTTGCTTGGATGGTGGTGAGGGGTTTGGCCGGAACGGTATGGGTTACAAGGTCCTCGTCTACAGCAGGGATTTATCGGAAGCTCAAAAAATCAGAAGGCGTATTAGGATCTTTGTGGAAAGTTTCGTTATTAGGGGTTCGGACAATAAATTCAGACTGAGGAAACTGAGGGCCAAACAAAGGAGAGGAGAAACTGCATTGATAACTTGGTGAGGTAGATTGATATCTTCCACGTCTCTGTCTCCAAGAGACTTAGTCTTCCAGAGCCACAAATTATTCATGGCTAGGGTTATGGTGAGTGTGTCTTCCTGAAGATGCCAGGTTTTCTATTATGGAGTCGCCAGGTGGATAACAACCTACAACTCAATTTCATCCACCATGAAATTGGGAGCATATGATCTTGTTGTTATACCCAGGGAAGATATATCTTCTTGATTGCATTTCTCAGAAACAGCGCCAAAAAAGATGTTAGTCCCAGAGACATTCCAAAGCTGTTTTTTAGAACTGTGCCTGGGCATCAATAATCACTTCAACAAAAACT
Organism: Larix kaempferi; assembly: GCA_027924585.1. Lineage (NCBI taxonomy): Eukaryota > Viridiplantae > Streptophyta > Pinopsida > Pinales > Pinaceae > Larix > Larix kaempferi. Next base: position 1,460,781 of record BSBM01000287.1, on the reverse strand, counting down.
TTACTGAAATCACAATATGAATGACAGAAACAGTGTAGAGTTCTGATCTTGAAATATTAATGTGCAGTATTTCAATGTCCAAAGAAATCAGACTTTTGAGTAGAAGATGGAAATGGAATGGTGCAAGATAAAGGTACTGTGAAAGCAAATATTTATTTTACATTTACAGAATGGCGTGTTGAGCCTGTCAAAGGAATTCGACAGCCTTAACAAAATGGATACAGAACACCATTTGAATAATACGAGGATATAACTTCAAGATAAATCAGCATGAAAACATCAAGTACTAATCACCATTGAAGAAATAAATTTAAGCAAGTGTGCTCATGAAAATTCAAAACAGTTCTGCAACCCATAGATAAATGAAGATATGAAATACAATAGGAGATACTAGTTGTGCACATAAAAACTTTGAATCCATCAAGCTCCATGATAGGGTAAAATATGTCTCTGTATATTGATCAACTGTCTAACATAGAAGAAATACTTCTTACATCAAAGAGACGACCCTCTGGCGACTACCTATTTGGATATATATAGCCTTCCTACTGACTAAATAGAATTTGTTACAATCTGTTCAGCTCAACAGCTTAAACAAAATAGTTTATACTCCTCAAGAGAGTTGGTTACAATATTAGTTATAGAAAACTATTGGTCACTCCTTCGACCATGAACCGATGACCACCTTGCTAAACAAAGTAGTACGTTCGGCTAGACGAGGCTCGCGTCACTTTAAAATGGATATGTGACGTAACTCCCTTCCGAACTATGAGGAGACCTTTACACACTAGTTGAATTGCCTGCGACCTGCTGGAGAAGATAGCCGCTTCACCAATCACCCAGTCCAATCCCTTTGCTCTCAAACTCTCCTTTCAATGGAATGAAAGCTAAATTTTGATGCTGGTTTATGGAACAGGACCTGATGTAGAAGTTACTTTTCCAAGAATGCTCAGGTGCTACCATTCCACCCTTTGCTCATGATTTGATGCAAACTGCACATTCCCTTCTTCCGTTATTCTGAATATGGAAGGACCATCTCTATTTGAAAAGACACAATAACTGAACTCTCCTTAGACATCTAGGGTGAGACCTCGGGTTTTTCCCGTCTAGCTGCTGGCGGGTGTTTTTCTGCAGGCTCATGAACGATAGTCATTTGAACTCCTAGTGCTCTTAGTGAACCACCTCGTGAAATGAAATGAACCATAGAGGATGCTCTGCCGACTAGCTAGGAAATATATGCAAGCATCAGGCTTTGATTTCTGCACAAATGAAGTGTAATAGCTTTGAAATGCCAATGAATCCAACCCAAGTATTTATAGAGCTATCTCGACCTGCCTGGGTAGATGAGACCGTACTGATTGCAATAATTACTTGACCACCTTTTCTTTCTTCGCATGCTGGGAGTTAATGATATCTAGTACAAAGCCGGTGACGTAGATGACTACTTGATGGGATTATTTCCATGTGAGAGGTGGAGGTGATAAGATAGAAAACCACTTACAACACACTTTTCATTAAAATTGGAAGTATTTTATTACATGAACAACCCCAAAATTGAGTTTTTTAGTTATTTTGGAATTCTAGATTCGTTGTTTAGTTTTAAATTTAATGAAATATGTGTTTTACGGTATTCAGACTCCTTCAAAACTTGTTTTGGAAAACCCCTTTAAGCCCTCTGAATGATCCTGGGAGCACCACGTGGAATCAGTGGTTTTTTCCTTAGGGGAGGACCACCCCTCATATACTTCGCGCACCTTTCCTACCCTGATACTCCTCCAACCATTGATTTCTTCCCAGCTGTCTCGAGATGACCGCCTAGGAATGCACAACTTTGGGGAGTAGGTCCCACTCCGCTCGTGGTCCCTAGGTATAACGCTCCACCTCACACAATACCACTGAGGCCCTTCAGATGGTTTCAAGGTCTCCAAAACATGGTATGGGAAAACCATCTTTAGGACCTTGACTAGATGAGAGCATGACATGCATCCTTGGTGGTTTTCTATCAAGGATGACTCGGGCTGAAATAAATGCAGCCTGCTCCTGCCTCTTGACTGTGTTCCTGTGACGCGGGCTGGATTGATTGGCATGGAGGGCTCCCTATGCGTCACTTGATCTATACAACAACTTCCCCTGCATCATTTTTTAAGATCTTAATTCTTCTCTGGCATATGCCTTTTTTAACCAGCTGATGACTTCCCTTCAGCTGAAAATATTGCTAACAATCTCTTTGAATTATTCTTGATGGTGCTCTTGTATCAGGTCTTGGAGAATCTTCTTTGTTATTTTCATGAGATACCTCATTTTCCTTTTCTTGCTGCTCAATTTCTTCTCCATCCCGTGAATCCTCTTTCCTTTGTGAGTCTTCTTCATCCTTATCATTATTTGTTATATCATCATCTTGAGTTCTAATACTTCTTGGCTTCATGTCATATATTCTTACTTCTGCACTCTCTATGATCTTATGTAGTCTTTGATTGTAACTTCTATATGCTTTCTTGGTGGATGAATATCCTAGAAATATTCCTTCATCATTTCTGGAGTCAAACTTACCAAGATCATCATCATTCCTCTTTATGTAGCACTTACTACCAAACACTCTCAAGTATTTGATAGAGGAAATTCTTCCATACCATATCTCATAAGGAGTCTTTTCATGATTTACTATGAGTTGTCCTCTATTAAGTACATAGACAGCTGTGTATATTGCTTCTCTCCAGTATGCATTTGAAAGTTTTGCTTCATTAAGCAAAGTTATGGCTGCTTCTTGGACTGCCCTATTTTTTCTTTCCACAACGCAATTTTTCTGAGGGGTCCTTGTAGATGAAAATTGTCTTTTAATTCCATGGGTTTTGAAAAACTCATTGAATTTTTTTGAGGTAAACTCTCTTCCATTATCAACCTTAAACATTTGATTTCAAATTTTTCTCATTCTCAACCATTGCTTTAAAAATTTTAAACTTATCAAAAAATTCTGATTTTTCTTTGAGGAATGTCACGCAAGTCATTCTTGTATAATCATCAATGAACAAAATGAATTAGGATTATCCTTGAAAGCTTTTAGTTCTTGTTGGTCCACAAAGATCAATGTGAACTATTTTCAATGGCTGCGAGGATGTATATTCCTTGATTCTGAATCTGGCTTTAGTTTGTTTCCCATGTTGACAATGTTTACAAACTGAATTTTGAGGCTTCACAATCTTTGGCAAGCATCTTACATCTTCCTTCTTACTCACCTTTATAATATTTTCAAAATTCAAGTGTCCCGTCCTTCTATGCCATAGCCATCTTTCATCAATCAAACTCATGTGGCATTGCTCTTCATTTTCTAGGATGTATACATTTCTTGAATTCCTTACAGCAGTCCCAATAAGTTTTCCTGAGTTTTTCTTCCTAATTTCACATTTCTTGGAATCAAATATGAATATGTGGCCTTGATCACATGTTTGACTCACACTGAGAAGATTAGGCTTTAAGTCTTCTACTAGCAACACATTTTCAGCTCCGATTTTATTTCGGATAGCAACTGTACCTTTTCCAATTATCTTAGAGGACATATTGTCTCCAAAAGTAACTTTTCCCTTTTGATCTCTTTTTAGGCTTATGAACTTGTTTGGATCTCGTGTCACGTGTTTTGAACATCCACTATCATAATGCCATATATTTTTCTTTTCTATTGCACATAGAGCTATCATGGATTTTGTCCTCTCTACTATTTCTTTTTTATTCTAGACCTTTCTCTGCTCTTTGTATTGAAACCTGTTTGCAGTATTACTTTATGTAGGAGTCATTAGTTTGCATTCTCTAGCTATATGTCCATGGTTATTGCATTAGTAACATTCTATATCATAGCTTTGTAGAGGTGCAAAGGAGTTATGGTTTCCTTTTCTTTCTTTTGGATAATTGTTAGTTGTATTTTTCTTATGAAAATGTACCATTCCATATGCTTTGAAATTCAGGGCTTTATGTCCAAAATTATTACATGAGTATACGTGACCCAAAAAGATCCGCTGATACCTGCTTGTCATTGATCTTCTAGGAACCATATTTGTCTCATGTAAGTGAGGATTGGATTTCTGACTATCCCTTGTTTTGGTTGCACTCATAAGTGTAGCAACATAACTCTTTTTGTTATATCCTAACCCAGTTTTGTCACTTGATGGTCTTTGGGTACTTAGGATGCCATCTAGAGTCTTCAAGCTCTTCTCAAATTTTACTTTAATATACTTCTCATAAAGCTTTTTTTTAAGCTGAATAATTTATGATTCAAGTCTTTCATATTCTTGCATTCTTTCTTTGAGATGCAATTCTAAGTTATGTTCAATCTTGTTAGCCTCTTGGAGATGGATCTTCATATCTACAATGATTTGACTTGACTCCTCATCTCTTGTCTTTTGTTCCTCTTCATGATTAGCTAGTTGTGTTCTTAAACATTTAATCTTCCTTCAACGTTTTCTCAATTCTTCAAGAGCACTTATGAGTTTGGACTTTAGGTCCACCTCTCCTTCCATAACTGATTAATCATATGGAGCTTGAGTGTCTATTCCCATGAATAGAATTTATGTTTCCTCATCTTCTTCTTTTTCTTCATCTTCACTATCTTCCATAGTGTAAAAGATCTTCTTATTACCATTAAACGTATTTTTGTTTGTTGCAGTGTTCTTCTTGAATTTCTTAGAGGTTTCTCTATCATCACTATCATCTTGTTTGGGATAGGTACATTTTGATGCAAAATGCCCAATTCTTCCACAGTTAAAGCATTTCAAGGGTATCTTTCCTTCGTACTTACCCGTACCTTTCTCAATTTTCCTGATGAAAAGATCTTCTTCATCATCTGAGTTCTCGTATTGGTTTTTGGGTAATGTTTCATATTTCCTTGACTCTTTCGTGGATTTGAATGTTGCCTCTTTTCTTGATGGTTTATTTTATTATGCTCTCATCTCATAAGCAGTGCAGATTCCATGTAAATCATCCACTATTAGAAATTCAAGATCATCTTGATCTTCTACAGTATACACTTTGGAGTCATACCTCATTGGTGGTGTTCTTAGTACCTTTTCAACAACGTATTTCTCCTACATTTATCCTTCTAGGCCTTTGTTTGCATTAACAAATTCATCTACTATTAAAAGGTAATCTGCAATGTTTTCCTCTTCTTTCATTTTAAAACTTTCTAATTTTCCTTTGTATGTTTGGAGTTTGTTTTTTTTTACTTTGGTAGATCCTTCATACACATTTTTTAATTTTTCCCAAGCATATTTGGTTGTCTTACATTGCATGACTTTGACAAACACTGAATCAGACAGTCCATTCAAAATTTCATTCAATGCTTTTGCATTGGCTTCATATTTATCTTGTTCATCTTTATATGTCGGTGGACTGACTGGTATTTTATAACCCTTTTCAACAGCATTCCAAACTTTGCATCCAAGAGACATTAGATGGCATCTCATTCTTACACTCCACTATGCATAATTTTCTCCTAAGAATAATTGAGGTCTGTTAGCAGCTAAACCTTCTAGTTGATCTATAGTGTTTTAATAGGATCTTCCTTCCAGTGATTAAAATGTAGTGAAGGAACCTTGCTCTGATACCAATTGTTGGTTTATACAACAATACTGAGAGGGGGGGGTGAATCAATATTTCCTTCTTTTTCTTTTAATTAAAAAAATTAGTGTTTAAACAATGTATACTGTGAATCAAACAAGCAAGGACAGATAATTTTATAGTGGAAACCTCAAAGAGAAAACCAAAAAATCAAACTTATTAATAAATTGATTTCTACAAAATTATTTTTCCACTGCAACAGAAAGGATGCTTCAACATCCCAGTTTTTTATCTGCACAAATAGATAAGGATGTTGCAACACCTATGTTTTTCAGCTGCTACTGGAAGGAGGATACAACCTCGACAGGCTTCGACCTGCCACTAGCACCACCCTCGATTTTCTACTTGATTCATCAATTATGGAAATGCTTCATGTTGCTGGTATCTCCCTTTCTTTATGTTTTTGTGATCTGCATTGTAGAGAGATATTTCCTCTAAATTGAAACTCTATTTAAATACCTCATTCACTCATAGGAGCATGTCTCTTCAGTTCATGTCTTTCTAAATCTATGTTTATTAAGTTCTATTTTATATCTTTGTTAATTACTATTTTTAATTAATTAATTAATTAAACCTTTTGATCATGTGGGACTCTCCCTTGATCTCATATGCGGGCATCTCCCTTGATCTCTATTGTAGGCATCAATGCCAATATTCAACAATGGGAGTTCAGTATGGAACTCTGTACAAACTATTAGGAAGAACCATCTTTGGTGAATGTAACCGTTCAGTTGTGCTTGAGGGGGGAGATATAGAAGACAAAACCCTTACTGTATAAAGTGGAAAGACAATGCTATGGCATCAAATATTGGGGAATATCGAATAAAAGGGCCTTTGAGCATTACAAGGTAAAGGTATGGTTGAAGGTATGACTGTTTGCACTCTAGATTTTGACTTCTGTGAACATTGCATATATGGAAAACAAAATCGAGTAATATTTGCATCTGGTGCTACAAGAGCAAAGGGAATTTTAGAATTAGTACACAGTGATGTGTTTGGACCTATGCATGTTCCATCACTACGTATATCTCTGTATTATGTTTCATTTATAGATTATTTCTCAAGGAACACGTGGATTTATTTCCTTCGAAAGAAATCTGAAGTATTTTCTAAGTTTAAAGAATTTAAGGCTCTTGTGGAGAATCCGACAAAAAATAAAATAAAGGTGTTGAGGACAGATAATGGTGGAGAGTTCTGCGAGAACGAATTCGAGGAATTCTGTAAGAAGTGCGCTATAGAAAGGAAGAAGACTAGTCCATAGACACCTCAACAGAATGGAGTTGTTGAAAGGATGAATAGGACGTTGATGGAAAAGGCAAGAAGCATGCTAAGTAGTGTCGACATAGGACAAGAATTCTGGGCAGAGGCAATAGAGATAGCATGTTACTTGGTAAATTGATCACCCACATCATCATTGGTTGACAAAAATACACAATAGGTATGGATTGGTAAGAAACCCTCTATTAAACATATAAAAATTTTTGGCGGCAATGCTTGTGTACATGTTCCAAAGGAGAAAACGAGCAAGTTGGATAATAAAGATGAAAAATGTATATTTATTAGTTATAAATATGGTATGAAAGGTTATAATCTTTAGAATCCTATAGCTAAGAATATTTTTTATAGTCGAGATGTTGTGTTTAGAGAGATCAAAGAAGTTCCCAAACAAGAAGTTACTGCCATTAAAAGGGAACCAGAGAAAATAGAGTTTGAGTTAGAAGATGAAGATTCTAACTCAACGGAAGAAGCTGAAACAGAAGAAGAATAAATTCATACCCCAGTTTTGTGGTGATCAAGTTGAGAAAGAAGGCAACCAGAAATGCATCCCCCTCCTAACTTTCGGTCTAATTTTTCTTTGTATATTACTAATGATGATCCTAGAAATGTGAAGGAAGCTATTGATTAAGAGGATAGGAATCTCTAGAAGAAGGCCATGGTTGAAGAAATGGATTCCTTGGACAAAAATGAAGCTTGAGATATAGTGCAGTTACTAGCTGGAAGAAAAGTAATTTGAAACAAATGGTTGTTTAAAAGGAAGTTAAATGCAGAAGGTAAAGTGGAGAAGTACAAATCCCGCTTGGTAGCAAAGGGATATTCTCAAGTAGAGGGAATTGATTTTTGTGAAATATTTTCTCTAGCTGCAAAATTAACTTCTATTAGATTTATTCTTTCTATTGCTGCTGCTTTTGATCTTGAAGTACAATAGATGGATATGAAGACAACGGTCTTACATGGGGATCTATAATAAGAAATCTACATGAAACAACCAGAAGAGTTCACAATAAAGGGAAAGAAAGAGTTGGTATGTAAACTAAAGAAGTCCCTTTATAATCTAAATAAATATCCAAGGATGTTGTACCAAACATTTGACACATAGATACTTGGATTGGAGTTTGTGAGAAGCAAGGATGATCACTTTGTATACTCCAATAAAGTTAGTGATCACTTCATTAACATAGTATTGTATGTTGATGACATGTTGCTGATTGGAAACAAAAAAGATGTCATAAAGGAGGTGAAGTCTCATCTATCCTCCCAATTTAACATGAAGGATGTTGATGTTGCAAACTTCATACTAGGAATGGATATTAAAAGAGATCGTGCAAACAGGAAGATCTGGTTAAATCAAAGAAAATATGTTGAGACAGTACTATAGAGATTTAAAATGCAGGAAAGTAAGTCGGTCAAGCTCCCTATACATGTAGGTGTAAAGTTATCTATAGATCAGTGTCCCAAGCCATAGTAAGAGGAAGAAGATATGGCACAAGTTCCATATGCTAGTGTGGTTGGCAGTTTGATGTATGAAATGGTATGTACCTGACTAAACATTGCTCATGCAGTGGTAGTATTGAGAAGATATATGTCAAAACCAAGGAAGGATCATTGGACATCTATAAAGAGGAACTTCAGATATTTGCGTGGCACTACAGATTATGCAATATGATACGAAGGAAGACCTATACCAAATAGAGTAATAAATATACATGGATTTGTTGATGCAGACTGGGCTGGAGATCTTGATCGTAGAAGATCTACAATTAGGTATGTGTTTAACCTATTTGGAGGAGATATCGGTTGGATGAGAAATAGACGGGCTATAGTTGCACTCTCAACTACTGAAGCTGAATATATGGCATCCACTCATACAAGTAAAGAAGATGTATGTTTACAGAGATTATGTTCAGGTGTTAAGTTTGTACAAAAAGATGTAAGGTTAGATTGTGACAGCCAAAGTGCAATCTTCCTAGAAAAGAACCCTGCTTATCATCCTAAGACAAAGCATATTGATGTGCAATAACACTTTTTGAGAGATATGGTTGAAGGCCATAAGGTGCTGCTAGAGAAGGTTGACACCTTGAAGAATGTTGTAGACTTATTGACAAATTTTGTCAGTACAGAGAAGTTCTCTTGGTGTAGAGAATCTATGGGAATTGATGCCCTGAACCTGTGACTTTATGAGTACATGACTCATTGTTATGCAGAGAAACTAACAAGTGGGAAAATGTTGGGTATGTGTTATATTCTTTGCATGCATGTGGAGGGGAGGGTGTTCCTATCAGTGGTGCACCTGACGATCCCTCCAACACCTTCATGGAAATGGACACTAGGCTATTTTCGATACGAAAATAGTCGGTAGGCCATTTTCATCCACAAGTGTAACGAGTGCCAAATAGTTTGGGATGTTTTAGACTATTTTTGGGGAATTTTCTAAAAATATTTTGGACAGGGTTTTGGGGAATTTTCTAAAAAACCTTCAAAAAAGTGTCCAAAATTTCCAAAAATAAAATAAAAAGGGAAAAAAGTAAAGAATAAGGGAAAAATAAGGGAAAAACCGCAAAGCCATTTACTAATACTATTGGTTGCCTAAAACCATGGGTCAATACTCCACCATCCAAAACCTCTATAAAATGTGATGGAGCCCCCCCATTTTCACATCCATAATCACTCTTCATAACCTTATGATATTGAAATTCTTGTTGAACTTTAGCCTATTGACTTGAGCTTCTGTTTACCATTATAGTTGAGTCTTAGCCACCATTGGAACATTTGGAGAAGAGAAAGGAATTGTGGAGACTTGGTGCACTACTCACGTACGAATGCAAGGGCTACTACAACCTCACCTTTTGAGGTAACACCATATTGTAAACCATTTTTTACATATTAATACAGAAAATCATTTTTTCATTCGTGGGTTCCTATCCATTTTATTACTATAGTAGTTAATTTTTTAAATTTTTATTTACATTGTTGCACTCACATATATTAGTTTAATTTGTTTATTTCTTATTTTTTACCCATTTTCATGAACTACTACTAAGGGTTCCTGAATCCTTAGTAAGTTCTCTTTAGCACGAGCTAGGGTGAAAACCCTAGCTATAGTTTTGGCAACTCAACTAGTTCGATTCCCTTATAATATTTGGTTATTTTTAGTTTTATTTGTTGATGTATATGTAACTTCGGAATGTATTTCATATATGTATATTGTATTCCTATAGAGATGGTATTATTCCTCTATAAGGAAGTGTCGTCATTTATATTGTAAGTGTCGTAACTTATACTTGATGGGTTATTAGACCACCTTATTTGGGGTCGGCCCTGTATAAGTCATGTGGGTCAAAGGGTTATTAGACGACCCTATTGGGGGTCGGCCCACTTAGCATTATGTTATGTGGTTAAGTTCGAGCCTACATGAGTTAGGTAAAAAGGCAAGTCCAGTCAAGTATAAATAGAGTGCGGGAGGCACTCTATTTACTCACTCACTTCTCACTCATGCACTCAAGGAGGAGTGGTGCACTTATGGAGGAGGAGGATCTGCTGCTAGGATATGTCTATCTCTTATGGTTGGTTGTATCATTGCTCTATCTATCTCTGAGGAAGTTATTGGGGTTCTTCACCTTTATGGTTTTCCCCAAGTAAATCTTTGTGTCTCTTGTGTGCTTGCATTATTGTCTCCATGATTGATATGCTGTAGATATGCTGTACATGTTGTTCTCTCAGTTAAGATCCTAGATCAGATTGAAGTAAATTCTGAAAATTTAACATGGTATCAGAGCTAGCCTGAAAGAAGGCATGATATGGCATGTATGACACTTGTTGCACTTACGATGCTAGGGCTTGATATAGCAAAAACCAGTCATCGTAGAACATTCGCTATAAATCCGTTTTGGCGAAGTTTTTGGATCTGAAATTGTTACAGGACGAATATTAAATCTCCAGGTACCTTGTGTCCAAAGGAAAACCTCTAATTCGTTGTACTTTGTGATTTATGATCTGTGCAATATAGGGTTTCTGCCTCTTCCAGATCTGAGTTAAAATCAGGTGACCTTGGGAAAAAGGTCATAACTTGGGCTAGGAAGCTCCAAATGAAATTTCGTAAAAAGGGACAGGTAGTACACAGACTGTACTATCTCAGAAACCTTTTTCAGAGGCCGAAGGTAAACCAGTGACATGTGGCACACCGTACAAGTTAGCTCTCCTGTATTATCCCATAAACAGGTCACGTTGTGACACTTGGCATAAATCTCTCTCAGAGAATCCAATTGAGGTCAGACCTATCATGATGGAAAGATAACAGGCCGAGCTATCCCAGGAACGATTTTCAGAGGCCGAAGTTGAAATAGTGACACGCGGCACGCCGTACAAGTTCGCTCTCTTGTATTATCCCAAAACAGGTCACGTTGCGACATTTGGCATAACTCTCTCTCAGAAAATCCAATTGAGGTCATACCTATCAGGATGGAAAGACAACAGGTTAGGCTATCTCAAGAAACTTTTTCAGACCTTGTGGATTAAAAATTTCAGAGTTACACTAGAAACAATCAGGTACATATTTCTATCAAAACAGAATTATTTTTTGGTACCTTCATTCATGGCTTCCGGAAATTAGGGCTTTGGAGAAAGTTGGATTTTTTGTAATCGGAGACCACGGCTGAATGCTACTCATCAAAATAAAAATTTAGATACCAAGATCAGAATTTTTGGTTGGGAAGAAGGCCGGGCTTGATCAGACCCTTGTTCGGGACTTTGATCAGAAAAGTGTAAAATTAGGGCTTCTATAAAAATGAGAATTTTTGAAATCTGTGACCACGGCTAGAAGCTCCTCAGAAAAATAGAAGCTTAGAGCTTTGGATCAAACCTTTTGATTGGGCAGAAGAGTGGGCTTCATCAAACCCCAGTTCAGAATCACGTCCAGTGAATCCGAAATTTTCAAAGGAGTGAAACTTTGCAGTTTTCAAATTCTGAATATACCAGTTTGATCAGCTCATCAAGGTGCATATTTCTATCCTTTCGAAAGTTTGAAATTCAAAGTTTGAATTTTTGGGGTTTTCTCTAACAAACCCATATCCAGCTCCAGGTCCAGTTCTTGCAAATCAAGTGGATTAAGTTAATCCTAGAAGAAGATGTATTGATCATCTGCATAAGTGAAGAAGTTCCTGTTTCAGAGGGAGATGAGGCTAAGGCCTTACATAAGAAGATTACAAGCGATCTCGACAGGTATGACTCATCAAGGTATGTTTCGATATTTTTCCATGATTAAGTTTATGGTATGTTTGTCTTCATGTTATTACGGTTAGTACAATTTTGATTTTAGATTTGTCGTATCACCTTAACAAAATTATGAATGCATGATAGAAGATATTCATTGGTTAGGGTGTTGACACTTATGATTGCACTAATGCATTATGGTGTTGTATGAGGTTTATGTTGTCTACTAACATGAAAGGTACACCAAGAAAGACAAATCATGTTCTGGTCCAAGAACATATGATCATGATAAAATAAGGACAAAGATTCATCCATTGTCATGGATCTCATAGAAGATCCATTTACGAGGTATGTATAACTTGATTTTGTAATAGTTAACCTATGAGATATACAGGTTACTAGCACAAGTCATTGAAGAAGAACAAGAAGACATCATGTGAGTATGTTAGACATAAATAGCTAGCATGCTAATCCAGGTATGTTTTTCCTATATGAAGATAGAATCCTACCTTGTGTTAGGAACTTATACTGTTGTGTTGTTTGATAATGATTATTCATGAAGTCGTAGGTTTGGAATAATCATGGTTGTATGCATATTATGTTTCTTACCATAATTGATGATATGACTAACCAGAAGAATCAAGAAGGTATAGGTTCGAATAATCACAGGTTTTATGCATATTATATCTCTTATCTTGATTGATGATTCAACTGAAGAGTCATAGGTTTGAGTAATTATAGGTTTAGACATGTTATGTTTCTTATGATTTGACTAACCATAAGAATCCTACATAAACCTTGAATGCTAATGCTTATTATTTCTATTTGAAATGATCATGAGTATACATGCTTGAGATTATTGTGTTTTAATAGTATACTAATGAATGTATGATTTTATATGAGTTCACAAGGTTAACACAATCATGATACTAATAAGCATGCATAGGGACCAAGGATGAATATGAGCTCAAGAACAGGTAATTCAGGAAGCAAAGATCAAGAGGGAGCACACTCTAGTTGTTCCTGCAAGAAAGCAAAGGAGCACACTTCAGTAGTTTCTGCAAGGATGCAGATATTCAGAGGGAGTTGACCATCTCTCTACACTTCACAACAGAAAGGTGTAGAAGAAGCTACTTCAGATTAGGACTCCAGCAGCTCCTGCAAGGAAACGAAGACTCAGAGGGAGTCCACCCAACGAACAAAGAAAGATAAGTATTTTAATCATCATTTCTTGCATATTTGTTTGTTTAAATAAAATTGTTCAATGATGTATATGCTCATGTTCCTAGACTTAGGATATGTATTGTGCATATTAGAATAGTTGCATTAATGATACTACTAATACACATGGGTAAGTGGCGTATGGCACTGTACAACATTCCATTGCTACTTATCTAGAATGAAACCTCTTTGCTAACATGTTGGGAGTTGTGCACACTCTTAACAATGTTCTGGTAGAGATTGGAAGGCATCTAGAAAGTTACGGAACATGGATAAATGTTGTATTGAAGCATTCGCTAAGATAATTGCATGAATGTATGACACATTTCTTTATGTGTAAGAATTTGTTCTAAAAAATATGAGATGTTTTATAATCATGCAATTTAACTTGTTGTGTAGGAAAGATCATATGCCATCTCCTACAAAAGAAGAACTACAACATTTGTTCCAGAAACAAAGATATCTATTGAAGATATTGAAGATATTGAAGTTCCGAGGATCTGGGATGAAGAAATGAAATGCCATGATCCGTCGATCATGAAGAATGATGTTTGGGATGTAGTCCCAAGACGTGAAGGGAAGTTTGTTATGACTTCCAAATGGATCAAGCATGTTGCAGATGGCAGCATCGAGAAATATAAAAGTGATGAAATAGAAGATGCACCAGATGGATCTCAAGACAACATGGTGTAGTCATATATGTGTGCAGAACTTGGTATGGTAGGATAGACAGCTTTCTATCCAGTTTGGGCATTACCAAGAGTAAAGCATATTCCAACCTTTTCTACAAGGTTGAGGAAGGCAATCCAGTGATACTACTTTTGTATGCAGATAACCTGTTTGTTACAGGTAAAGATAGATTGATTGTCGACACGCAGCGGAAGCTTTCTGCCGAGTTCGAGATGAAGAACTTGGGGATGATGCACTATTTTTTTTTGGCATGGAAGTGTGGCAGAGTGCAGATGGAATCTTCCTTGGACAAGGGAAGTATGTAGTAGAGATCCTGAAGAGATTCGGGATGATGGATTGCAAGGCCATGGCCACACCGATGGCATCGAATCTGAAGCTTCTATGTGATGCTTCATTTGAGCCAGTTGATGTCTCTATGTATCGTCAGATGATTGGATCCTTGGTATACCTGACGAACACGAGACCAGACATTTGCTTTGCTGTGAACACATTGAGCCAGTTCCTGACGGATCCGAGGAGTGTTCACCTGGTTGTTGTAAAGCATGTTCTAAGGTACCTGAAGGGTATAGTGGATTATGGGCTCAAGTATGAAGCGAATCAAAAGTTTAACCTACAGGGTTATGTTGATTCAGATTGGGCTGGCAGTGCCGCAGATAGGAAGAGCACATCTGAGTGTTTATTCAGTATGGGATCATGTGTGATCTCTTGGTTTAGCAGGAAGCAGTCCTACGTAGCACTGAGTACAGCTGAGCCGGAGTATGTTGCAGCCTGTTCAGCTAGTTGTGAGGCAGTATGGCTACAGATGCTACTGTCTGAGTTATTTGATCTCCCGTTGGAGGCTACTGGTATCTTCTATGATAACCAGAGTTGTGTGAAGCTGTCCGAGAACCCAGCGTTTCATGACAGGTTGAAACACATAGAGATCAAATATCACTATATCAGGGATATAGTGCAGAGAGGAGCCGTGAAGCTCCTGTATGTTGCGACAGACAAGCAGATTGCAGATGTGCTGACGAAGCCACTAGCCAGGGTGAAGTTTGAGTACTTCAGAGAGAGGCTTGGCATTCTTCAGATCGAGGACACTTCAAGGAAGAAGTGATGGACACATTTGCTGAAGCCATTCCAAGCATGTTGGAAGGAGGATCCTTCACATGGCTGTGGATGTAAGCGCTGGATGATGAGCATCAAGATGATGTTCTGGTTTCTGCTTGGATATGATCAGTTGGATCATTTTTATGTATGTATGTACGCATCATGTTGGATGCTGGATATGATTAGTTGGATCATGTGTATGTATTTTGTATATGCATCAAGTTGGATGCTTGGACCATGTATCTGTATTTGTATCAGGTGGATACATTGTATGATCAGGTGGATCATTTATGGTGATATGTATCATGTATTTGTATTTGTATCAGGTGGATACATTGATGATTAGGAGGATCATGTATGATGATATGTATCAGGTAGATACTTGGTATGCATCAGGTAGATGCATTGATGATCAGGTGGATCAGGTATGATGACATGCAGCAGGATGTTGCAGTGATGATCAGGATGATCATAGATGACAAGCTTCAGGATGTTGCTCCAGCTGACATGCAGCAGGATGTTGCAGTGATGATCAGGATGATCATAGATGATGAGCTTCAGGATGTTGCTCTAGATGACATGCAGCAGGATGTTGCAGTGATGATCATGATGATCATAGATGACGAGCTTCAGGATGTTGCTCCAGATGACATGCAGTAGGACGTTGCAGTGATGATGATCAGGATGATCATGGATACATCAGGATGATGTATGGTGAGTATTAGGTTGATACTCTGTGGCCATGGATCAGGTTGTGCAGATGAGCATGTAATCCGGTGCCCTGGGAGATTTGCAGATGGTCTTTTGAGGTTTTTCCTATGGCATGTAATTCGGTGCCCTGGGACATCTGGCAAATGCTCTTTCGAGGTTTTGCTCTGGGAGGACATGTAATTCGGTGCCCTAGGAGATCTGCAGATAGTCTTTCGAGGTTTTGCCTATGGCATGTAATTCAGTTCCCTGGGATATCTGGCAGATGCTCTTTCGAGGTTTTGTCCTATGGCATGTAATTTGGTTCCCTGGGAGATCCGATAGGTTGGGCTGTGTGCCCATAATCAGTCCTAGGATGCTCTTACGAGGTTTTGCCATGACCACATGTAATTCGTTGCCCTAGGAGATCCTATATGTAGAGCTGTGTGCTCGTAACAGCCTGGGATGCTCTTGCGAGGTTTTGTGGTGGGGTCACATGTAATAGCGCCCTGGGAGATCCTATAGGTCGGAGTTGTGTACCCGTAACATCCTGGGATGCTCTTTCGAGGTTTTGTGACGCAAGTAATAAGTCCTGAGGATTCCACAGTATGGCTAGTGATGATGAAGACCTGCAGGTGGTGGGCCTACATCCAGTATGAAAAAGGACTGGCTCTGTAGAACTTCCTATGACGAGTAGATTCAGAGATTGATTGAGATAGCAGCAGCAGTGACGATGATGATGACTCGATGACGATTATCCAGTGACGATGATCTAGAGAAGATGACTTGTGCTAGAAGAACTGTGCTGAGAAATACCTTCCTAGTTAAGAGGGAGTGTTGATGTATATGTAACTTCGGAATGTATTTCATATATGTATATTGTATTCCTATAGAGATGGTATTATTCCTCTATAAGGAAGTGTCATCATTTATATTGTAAGTGTCATAACTTATACTTGATGGGTTATTAGACCACCTTATTTGGGGTCGTCCCTGTATAAGTCATGTGGGTCAAAGGGTTATTAGACCACCCTATTGGGGGTCGGCCCACTCAGCATTATGTTATGTGGTTAAGTTCGAGCCTACATGAGTTAGGTAAAAAGGCAAGTCCAGTCAAGTATAAATAGAGTGCGGGAGGCACTCTATTTACTCACTCATGCACTCAAGGAGGAGTGGCACACTTATGGAGGAGGAGGATCTGCTGCTAGGATATGTCTATCTCTTATGGTTGGTTGTATCATTGCTCTATCTATCTCTGAGGAAGTTATTGGGGTTTTTCACCTTTATGGTTTTCCCCAAGTAAATCTTTGTGTCTCTTGTGTGCTTGCATTATTGTCTCCATGATTGATATGCTATAGATATGCTGTACATGTTGTTCTCTCAGTTAAGATCCTAGATCAGATTGAAGTAAATTTTGAAAATTTAACATTATTTCTCTTTTTACTTGATTTTTATAGCTTTGGTTCACACCTGGACCCCAATATTTGCATATATGTTCCTTGCCTTCGCTTAAAGCCTCAAAATTCCACTTTCTATGGCTCAACCTTCACTTTTCATAGGTGATTTTCGCGTCACAGATCGCGACTGTCTCTCTAACAACTGCGCCTTTGTAGCACACTTTTTCAGCATAGAACTACACCTTGAAAGTGCAAGTTTTGGCTCCAGAGCTGCGCCCTAAAAGCGCAGATTTAAGCCACAAAGCCATGCCCTGAAAGCACAACTTTTAGCCACAAATATGTGCCCTGAAAGCGTAGCTTTCCACCACATAGTTGTGCCATAAAAGCACAGCTTTCATCCCCAGAGCCACGCCTTGAAAGCGTGTGTCCCAATCCTGCAGTGCGCTTTCCAGCCCTAAAGTTGCGCCCTGTTTCCTGTTACTATCGGTCATTTCCAGCGCGACATTTCTGTAGTTTCCCGCACCCTGCAGCCATTTTTTCCAGTTTTTTATGTCGTAACAGCCATCTGTTTGCTTGCATCCATTTTGCTAGCTGTACTTTTCTTCTATTTACTTGCTGTACCATGTAAAAATGTTTTTACTTTATCATTTACATTTCAGCAAGTCATTTCATTTTACATAGAAGTTAATACTTTTTCATGATTCATTGATCGATTTTCCCGCTTGGAAATATTGGGTATACACCACTTATGTACACACTCGGTCACCATCATCAAATTGGGCCTTAAAATATACCTAAATCAACCAACTTTAACCCCACTTGGGGAACACAAAAAGAACTTTGTAGCTAGGTAGGACATTGGGGATAGGCATCCAAATAACACCCCATTTTTCATTTACATTTGAGACATAGTTGTTGTCCATTAGGGATCCAAAATACCCTATTACTTATTGGTACAATTGACACCAATTTGTTGCAAGTCCTCTCCATTAAGAGGGCAAGTAGAAAGACTAGTTCCGGAGGTCTGAGTGGAATGTCTCATTCCATTCTGTACTGAAGGAAATCTACTTGTTTTTCTCATCGTACTACCCTATTGGGAGTACAACAGCCAAAGAACTAAAGCTGTGGATTTACCTTTCTGGACGTGCCATGAACAGGGTAGCCTAGTTTCCGTTCTTCTAGGATTCATTTACTCAGAGTCCCTTTTGGTAGAGGAATATGCTTAGCCATTTGGTTCTCATTTCGTATTGCTTGACTGCATATTTCATCACCCTGTCGGGGATACAATTTGTGTGAGCTTTCATATATTTTAGATAAGTGTTTGCATGATCCTATACCCCCATTGGACTAGTGAGTCTAGATTTTTATTTTTAGGAGTTTTCCTTGTTGGTATTCTGACCACTTTATTGCCACTCCACGTTTTGTAGCAAAACTATTGCAGCAAGTGTTTTGAGATTGTTTTTGGCCCAAGAGCCACATTTTTTGAGAGCTGTCCTTTTGCACACACGATTACACTTGGATTTTTGAGCATTTGATCTCCCACAACCATTTAGCACTAATTACACCTGTCACCATTGATTCACTGAGACACTCTTGATGCCTACGGGGCCAGTCCCCATAGTACGGTTCACTTGACACCACACATCATCGACGAATAGATTTGTCACCGGATACATATCCCAATGAACCTTATTTTACTTTTGATTCTGAGTCAGAGTTCCCCACTTACACAACTCCGTCTAGCCCCATGGATGGCATGAATCATACCATTTCTCCCCAAATTGGGGGCAGTGGCCTTATTGTAGTCCCAAGGTTCATGTGGTTACCATAGATACATTATATGTTATAAGCTAGCATACACAATGATACAGATACAAGATACGAGATAGATAGAGAGAAGCAAAATCCTTGGTATTAACGAGCAAGAGCAGACTACAACATAGAACCAATCTAACTAGTACATCGGCTTAACAGCCTATTGTTGATGCCTCGGGGGTGTAGGGTAAGTGAAAAGTGCTGGAATGGGTTCCAAGGCACACAATAGGGGATGAAAAACCAGCCAAAGGCTTCGAAAGACCCTGCGCAAGGGCAATTCTATCCTCGAGCTATTTGGTGTGGTAATCACCCACGGATATTTGGCCTCCGCTGGCACTCTATGAGTAAAGGATTTGATCTTAAAAGATCAGTTTCCCTAAAACGGAAAACAAAGTATGAAAGTTGGTTAACAAACCTATCTTAACCTACCAAAAGAAATAATCTATGCTAAGTCAGATCTAACCTAAAAGGAGAAATTGATGTTGTGCAGATCAAAGTTGAAGTGTGATAAACAAGTAGTTAAGTACCTTAAACAAAAATGTCTTCGGGTTCTTCACTTGTTATTTAAAGTTTTATCATTTAATGAAAATTAAGTGACAATTCTTCAAAGTGTTTAATCCTATTCAAGTATCTAATCTGTAATCATTGTGTTAATTGAAAAATTAACATTTGATTATGCATATTCATTTGCATCGAATCATTTGCAGAAATATAAAAGTGAAAAAAATGTTCAATTAAAGAAATTTAATCGAACAATTTTGAGCATAATCCATACATACAGAGAAAATTATATGAGAGATCTTATGCATTAACAAATGTCCTGCAAAGGATTAAACACATAACCGATGACAAATTTGAAACATTAACTCAACAATTCCCAAAGAAATTTGAAGAACATTAGGAGGTGAATTAAAAGATAACTTTCCTGAATAGAGAAGTTTTGTACAAAAATTACAATCACTTTGATAAACAGAGTATTTTCAGTCCAAACTCCCACTGAATTGCAATTCCAAAATTCCCAACCCTTTACTAAGGGAAACATTCCTCCTTATATACTAAATTTACATAAGAGTTCCGAAAGGAGAAATTCTACAAAATAGGGATTACAAAATTGGGTCTAACCATCGATCCAAGAAATCTTGCTATTTTTAAGCTTAAATATTTTCCACCACCTTTCACAAAAGAAAGACTTGTTCTTTAATTAGATAAGTTCTTGTGGCACCATAAAAATTCAATCACAGATTGTTCACTATCATCGACAGGTAGTGTGGCTTGCAGAACATCTGCTGTAGGAAATTTGGGGTCGGGGAACCCACTATCAAAAGTAGAGAAATCCATTAGAGGATTTACATTAGGAATGGTAGTCGGCATGTCAGGTTCTTCATTGATTATAAAGTCATGTATAACATCATTATCGAGATCAGTTGATCCCTCCAGAATTTCCTTCCTTTGATTTTCGGGGTTGCGAATGTAAGCACACAAAGTTTCAAAGTATTCTTCACTACTACCACTGCTAAGATCAGAAACACTTGCATCAAATGGTGGTGACAATATTTCTTTATATAACAAGGGGTAGAGTTCTTCATTTTCAACCTGAACACTAGAAAATCCACCATTTGCATGAATATTACTCATTCTGGATGAGTCTTGGATAGTAGGACGCAAAAATACCACACAGAGTCTTACATCTCCCAAAAGGCAAGGGATGAACTAGAGATTTCATGTTAATTTCTATTTAAAGGACAACAAGCAGGTCGATGATAATCGGGCGGGGCAATCTGCAATGATTAGATTTATCTAGTCAATTCATTGTAATTACTTCAATTGTAATGAAAAACGGCCAGGGTATGTGTCAATCGGATCAAAGCTTGTGCAAAGTACGAGTTCAATTACTACTTGCATGATTTTGAATTGCTTTTACGATCACATCGTCACAAGCAATCTTCCATCAATAATTATGACTGGTTATTAATAATGGAGACGAAGGTTATGGTGATAATGTTGATGCACAAAAGGCCTCGACTAGGAGTTCCAGTACACAAGCTATCAATTCTTCGCATGTAACAAATCCGATCATTAAGAGGTGGAACAAAAATGACAAGATGTCAAAGCTTGATTCCAGTCATGGCGGACTTAAGGTGGAGAGATGGTGTCCATCCAATATGAAATAACTGATATACTTGTAATAGTGTCTGTTGTCATGAATTACATAGAAAAATGATAATTTGGCAAAACCAGGATTCAAAAAACAAGATGGCAAAGCTTGACTTAACTGATTACCCAAAATTAGCATGACCACGAGATCATAATAGAAGGACGATGGAGATTAACCGAAGCGGGATGCGGAATTGGATTCAAATATTTTCATGGAGTTCTTATTCAAAGATCATGCAAGCAAAAACCCGAAAGTATGGATTTGCGGGTTGCAAGTATGCAAAACGGAAGTAAAAAAAAGGATTTCCAAAAGCCAAAAACCCACTATGCGTGTGGCGGGCTTCAGAAACATTAAACTATGATGTAAAATAACCATCCCAAAATCCGCATCCCGAAATTACGGGTTGCGTGTTTCGGGAGGAAACCAAAAAAAATGAAAAACCACAATCCCGAAAGCCGAATGCTACCATTGCGGGGTTCGGGTTTCGGGGTAATTATTTCTCAATTCTATTCAAGAATAATTCTGCAACCCGCAGCCGTCGGGTTGTGGGTTTCGGAATTACTAATACCAAAACTTAAAGAAAAATGACAGTCCCGCAACCTGCACCTATCGGGTTGTGGGTTTCAGGTTCTCCAAGTGTAGGGTTTCGGGATGACGATAACAGTCTACAAAATACTCAAAAATTTGGCTCTTTCAGACCGAAACACTTTGGAAGAAATAATCAAACCCTTACAAACAAGCAGACCAAAAGCATGGGTGAAGAATTTTAGAGGTAAAATCAAAATTGAATATTTACAAGATGACTCACCGAAACAACTTTGCGTTTATTAAAATTGGGGGCTCCCGTGCTTAGCTAAGCATGGGATCTATCGTGGCTACAACAAATGGTGACTGCCTGGGAAGAACCAGTTATCTCTGCAATCAAATCCATCTAGAGGAAACATGTCAATCAATCGATTTCTTGAAACTCAATTCAAAGAAGACACTCAAAAGATAATAGCCAACAAACAGTGAACATGAAAGTGGATAGATCTCAACAATGACCATTTTAAAAATAACACTCATCCAATAAGGAGATTTAGAGAGTAATTGTTAAATTTTGAGCATTAATTCACAATACTCTAGGATCTTCACTAAGAGAATAACATATACAGTATATCAATGCATAAGGATCACAATAAGCATGACAAGCATCACAAGAATCAAAAGCATGAGAGACAAGAGACACGGAGTTTCCGTGGGGAAAACCCTAAGGTGAAAAACCCCACAACTTCCTTGGAGATAGAGAGAGCAATGACTCAACCAAAGTACAACTAAAATACACTAAGATAGCCTCCTATTAGTAGATGATCCTCCTCCTCACTAGTGCGCCACTTTCTGAGTGAGAGAAGTGTGAGTTTCTGAATGATCAAAATAGAGATCTCCCGATCTCTATTTATACTAACCTGTTTTCCTAGTGACCTTATGGGGATGACTTGTCTAGCTAGGTACATCCACAATATAATATATATTTCAAGGCCAACCCCACACATGGTGGTCTAATAACTCGTCGCCAAGTACACACACTTGCGACACTTGTCAATACACATGACGACACTTCCTTATAGAGGAATAACACATCTCTTATAAGGGTACAATAAATATATATGAAATACATAGATGAAATACATTCCGAAGTTACATATACATCAACACTCCCTCTTAACTAGGAAGGTATTTCTTGACATAGATTTGCTAGACAAGTCTTCTTCTCAGGATCATCGTCATCGATGCATCATCATCATCATCATCACTGCTGCTTCTATCTCAACCAATCTCTAACTCTACTCATCATAGGAAGTTCTACAGAGCCATCCCTTTTTCATACTGGATGTAGGCCCACCACCTACAGGTCTTCGTCATCATTGGCCACACTATGGAATCCTCAGGACGTATTACGTGCGTCACAAAACCTTAAAAGAGTCTCTTGACTAGCAAGAACCCTAAAGAGCATCTGAGGCCTTTTTCATCCTGTCCAGATCTCCAGGACTTATTACATGTGACCCCACCACAACACCTCGAAATAGAATCCTAGGACCGATTACAAGCACAAGGTTCAACCTATCGGATCTCCCAGGGAACAAATTACATGTGGTCACCACAAAAACTCGAAAGAGAATCCCAGGACTAATTACAAGCACAATGCTCAACCTATCGGATCTCCTAGGGTACAAATTACATGTTGTCATGGCAAAACCTTGAAAGAGCATCCCGAGACTAATTACGAGCACACGGCTCAACCTATCGGATCTCCCATGGCACAAATTACATGCCATAGGACAAAACCTCTAAAGAGCATCTGCCAAATATCCCAGGGCACAGATTACATGCCATAGGAAAAACCTTGAAATACTATCTGCAGATCTCCCAGGGCACAAATTATATGTCCTCCCAAGCAAAACCTCGAAAGAGCATTTTCCAGATATCCCAGGGTACAAATTACATGCCATAGGCAAAACCTTGAAAGACTATCTACAAATCTCCCAGGGCACAAATTACATGCTTATCTGCACAACCTGTTCCATGGCCACAGAGTATCAACCTGATACTCACCATACATCATCCTGATGTACACATGATCATCCTAATCATCATCACTGCAACATCCTACTGCATGTCATCTGGAGCAACATCCTGAAGCTCGTCATCCATGATCATCTTGATCATACAATGCATCTATCTGATGCATACCAAGTAACTACCTGATACATATCATCATACATGATCCACCTGATCACACAGTGTATCCACCTGATACAAATATAAATACATGATACATATCAACATACATGATCTACCTGATCATACAATGTATCCACCTGATACATATACAGATACATGGTCCAAGCATCCAACATGATGCTTATACAAAATACATACACATGATCCAACCGATCATATCCAGCATCCAACATGATGTGTACATACATATAAATGATCCAACTGATCATATCCAGCATCCAACATGATGCGTACATACATATACATATAAATGATTCAACTGATCATATCTAGCATCCAACATGATGCATACACACATATAAAAATGATCCAACTAATCATACAAAGCAGAAACTATAATATCGTCCTGATGCTCATCATCCAACGCTTACATCCATAGCCATATGAAGGATCCTCCTTCCAACATGCTTGGAATGGCTTCAACAAATGTGTCCATCACTTCTTCATTGAAGTGTCATCAATTTGAAGAATGCCAAGCCTCTCCCTGAAGTACTCAAACTTCACCCTGGCTAGTGGCTTCGTCAGCACATCTGCAATCTGCTCGTCCATCGCAACATACAAAAGCTTCACATCTCCTCTCTGCACCATATCCATGATATAGTGATATTCGATCTCTATATGTTTCGACCTGTCATGAAACACTGGGTTCTCGGATAGCTTCAATCAACTTTGGTTATCACAAAAGATACCAGTAGCATCCAACTGGAGATCAAATAACTCAGACAATAGCTTCCTGTTGATGCCTCGGATATCATAGCATCAATCAGAAAGGGATTCTCCCCGATAGATTATCTCAATTAGATAATCTACCGTTTGGTATAGGGAATCCATCCGGTTAGCGGTTCTGGAAACCGTGGATTTGTAGTTTTATTCCAATTATACCGGTTATGGCCCGATCCACCTTTCCTTTGGATTTTATGTTTTATAATGATATGCAATTGCCTAGTTTAATTTTAATCTAAATGCAAGACTGGAAAACAGATCTAAGTTTAAAGACTAAAATAAATCTAACTATCCCTGCAAGGAGCGAATTTAAAGCATGAGCAATGAGCTGTAGGGATCATCTTAAAGAAAGAACAAATAGTCGTTAAATCTGAAAGAGATAGCTACAGAAAAGATAAAGATATCAGAAGATAGCTCCTGATTTAATATAAAACACATTCATTGCTCGTCAAATAGAGAATTCGTTTACACAGAAAAGAGTGAAAATCATTTGTTACAAAAAAATAATTCAGACAGTAAGAAAGATCTCACATTATAGTATGGAAGCCACCAGAATAATCCAATACACATCCATCCTTTATTCCCATGCAAAACATCTTCTCTTGGCTTTCATTAGAAGATTTTATTTTCTTAAAACGTGTGCAGGACAGCCCGTACAAGTCTGGAAAATAATTCCCTGCCAAAAAAAGTCTTGTTCACTACTTCCTAACTTCTATTTATAATTACAAAAATGCCCTTTGGGCTGCCACCTGGTGTTTTACACTTGTCATCTACAGGAATTCTCTTCTATAACAGACAAAATTGTGACTCCCTTCTTCATTACAGAAATTATTTAAAAGAAAATAGGGACAGCTGTCCCATAGCTCTACGTATCATACATATGCAGGAGTAGCATACAAAACAACAGAAATAATGCTCTATCCTCAACGCTTTTACTCCTGCACACGTGCTTCTTCTTGAAGAGGGTCGCTCGATCCAACAGTTGCTGGTGCTGTTGCCTTAGGAGAGGCATTCGAGGCCACTGGAGCTGCTGCTGCTGCCTGGGAAGAAGAAATCGAGCCAGCTGGAGTTTCTGTTACTGCTGGGAGAGAGGGAATCGAGCTAGCTACCATAGCTGGGGCTGCTGGGAGAGAAGAGTCTGGGTTTGCTGTTTCTCCTGCCACTGTTGCTGCTTTCTTCTCCTCCTCCGCAATGTAACTATACCATATACCCGTGTCCCTTATGACTATGTTTGCGGAAGCAGGGAGCAAGATTTTCTGTGAAGTCACATTTTTTCTAAGCTCTTCTCCAATGCCTTGAACTTCCGCTACAACAGCTTGATGCAATTCTTTAAGCAAATGGCTGTGGACTGATGACATTCCAATATAATGTTGGAGGTCGTCAATTGCTAGGACATCAATTTTCTTCACATATTCAGTTTGGATGCCTAGTTCTTCCTTTAGTTCATCCAAGCGTTGTTCTTCACCTGGGAAATCATCGAGGGATGGTCGGAAATTCAATTTGCACCTATCATGCACTTCGTGGATTCTTTGATACAGACTGTTGATCCTATCCCTTGTCCCTTGAACACTGTCCATTGGCTTACTGCCACAGTTTCTGCAGCAGTCCAAAAGAGCTATGTCTTCATTAAAACCCTCCACAGACTTGAATGGGAGATGTGTGGGGAAATCCACCTTTCCTTCTCGCAATTCTATCTGGCTAAGGATATTTTCCTTAACCCGAGTGTGCTTAGCTTTGAGCCTATGGGCGTCTGCATTAACTTCTTTTAGTCTGACCACCATGGCCTTGAGCTTGCTAACTTCATTAGTGATTAGCTCCTGAGTGTCATATATTTGCTTTAGGATGCTGCAGGACAGCTCATGGAAAGGAGACATGTCCATCATTCTTCTCTCAGCTTGCTCTAATTGCTCAGCTAATGCCAGCTTGTCTCCTTCTAGAGGGGACACTCTAGCTCCTGCATCGTTCTTTTCTGCTTCCATAATCATCATCAAGACCGATAGTTGTTCCTTTTCTACCTCCAGCTGGTTATACTTGTTTGATAGCTCTTTATGCTCGACAGATAAGTGATTATACTTGTTCACCACAAGATCTCTGTAAGCTTGCTCATTAGCCATGGTATGTTGTAGCATACGAGCTCTCCTCTTTGTCGATTCATTCGCTCTGACTATATCACCTACATTGTCCAGTGATGCTTTTGCTGTCTCTACAACTGCAGATGCCATAGCTAAGGGATCCTTATTTGTATTCCGCATCACAGTGACTTCCCGGTGGGTAATGATATCCTCCTGGAAGAGTCTTTTGATCCTCTCTTCTGATTTAAGGACCATTGCTTTCCTTTTCTTATCATAGACAAATTCATCCCACCTGGACACCGTATGTTCTCCTGATGGAGTGTACGGGACAATTGGGAGGTCCATAATGTCTATTTCTACTTCCGCTAGTAGGGTCTGGACTACCTGAGCTTGATTCGTTCCCACATTTTGGGTACCAGAGCCACTGGCCTGTGCTGCATCTGCCTCCATGTTTTGAGTGCCGGAGACACTTGTTTGAGGTATGTCAATTTCCATGTCATGTGCACTGGAGCCACTTGCCTGGGCATCTTCACCTGCTTTAAGCTCTTCTTCTGCTTTCCGCTCTACCTCAGCTTGTTGCCCTTTCTCTTCTTCCTTAGCTTTCTGCTGTGCCCTTGCTTCTTCAGCTTCTCGTAGTAACCTTGCTTTCTCTTTTAATCTGAGCTCTTCCTGAGCGTGGGCCTCATCGGCTTATTTCTCCTTCTGTTGTCTAGTTTCCTGGGTCTTGGTAGAGCTAGAACTTGCTCCACTGCCTTGGCGAAAGGTTCGCAGCTCAGCCATGTTTCTGATGCCTCTGAATAACTCCTCCTCGGCATCATGATAATGAGAGTACTCGAAATGAGCACAAATCTCCTTACAATGCTCAACAACTTTTCCCTTCCTGTCATTTCTATGGAAGATTACCTCACCGAAGTGGAAGGCTTTCAGCTCCTGAACTAACTCTTCGACTGAGGCAATGCTTGAGAACTTGTAAGCCCCTATGCACAAAGGTAGAGGGGGAAAGGAGGCCTTATGATGCTTGTTGAGCACGGCTCCAATTCCATCTAGGAAAATCTGTCTCACTGCCTCTTTAAGGACCACATAATCTATAGCATAGCTTGGCAAAATATATGGAGCTTTAGTTCCTCCAAACATTCTGAGATAGGTGCCTTGCTCCGAGAAATAAAAATCTCCATAATTTTCAAGGACTTCCATGGCATTCTCCGACAGGCAGTTGGGATCCTCCTTGAATATCTTCTCATATAGGGGCATGATGAACCCCTCACATATGAGCTTATAGCTGGGTTTGTAATTCTGTGCCCACAACATCCTGAAAGCGGTAGAAACCGGGGTGGTGGCCTTATCCCATGTGTAGCCCAATTTGGGGAAAGATAACTTGGCCAAAACACAATCAATAAGATATGAGGACATGAAAAATTCTGCCTTCTTCAAGGCCAGTCCTTCTCTTGCAGCAACTATCATTGAGGCTAAACTGTCTGATAGGAGAGTGGCCCAGTCAAACACAGTTCCTTTAAATGCCACGAAGTGGATGATAGGGACCCACTAAATCTTGTACATGGTGCCATTGGGCATGGCAAAGATTCTGCACAACATCAAGGCGATCAACCTTAAAGGAGGTCTCAGATTCTGGATGTCTTATTCATCTTTACCTTTCTTTCTCAAATGCTTGCTTGCGACTAGTAACTTTTTGGCCATCTCAACGTTGTTCATCTGGCCCAACCATTCATCAGTCAGAGATTGCTGGGCGCGGGGAAATTTGTAGGCCATGGCCAGGTATGCTGGGTGAAATGAGGTAATGGCTATCCTCCCACTGTCATGAATTACTCTTGATTCCGCATCGGCATGTTGGAGTATCGACCCGATTACTTCAGAACATGGGAACAGTTCAGGGCGGGTAGCAGCTCTGGCTATGCCTGAAGCTCTGATATTTAGATAAATCTGCCCCTCTTCTAGCAACATGTTCGGGACATCCTGGTCTCGGATCATCCTATAGATGTCACCCCAGCGGATCTCTGGAGGAATACCAGTGGTGCACCTAGTATCCTGGAGTGTGGTCTCAGTTTTAAGTGGCGTAGGTTGTTTTTCTGTCATTTTAGCCTTCTTCCTACCACCTTTTGGCATTTTGACTTATCCCTGATAGCAACCAAATACAAGCCATTATAAAATTGAGCAACATACTGTGAGATTTTAACAGAGAGCATCACCATTTTAACATGTCAATGAGATAAATACAATGTGAAGCTATATGTTGGGAAGCAAAATACACCATTCCAATAGGAAACATGGTTATAGCAATTTGATTCTTTTAAAGGAACGGGTTTGGGATGCTCTCGAGATGATAGGTATGTTGCAGAAACAATCCGCTCTCGAGCTGGCTCTAGGAGATATGGTGACCTTCGTCATTGTGATTTTAAATGGTTAGTGGCGGGGAAGTCTGGGGTGAAATGACCCTACGACGAAATAGGGAGCCGTTTTCATATTTATGAGCCGACGAGGGCTTCGACCGCTATGGTTATCTGCCGGCACTTGGCGAGGCATTCTATGGTAGGTTTTGAAACTTGAACAGGGGTTGACGACGCCGGGAATGCGAGTGATGAAAAAATTGGGTGGCTATAGTCTCGGGTTTCGGCTAGGGTAGAACGAGAAACACATGGAGCCTCGACGCCTTAAACACATGAACACAATGATATAAGTGACCAGGGTAGGAATTTGGAAAGATTCCACCCGTCAAAACTGATGGTATTTACACAATATACAAACGTTTTCACAATTTCCTTGTTTTTAATATGACGGGAGATATGAAATTTAGACCGTATTTGATGGGCAAAATAGCCCATGATGGACATTTTTCCCGTCAAAATCTAACCAATGCCTATCGTCTTCGAAGAAAGAACAAACCAAAGGTAATTTGACGCGTGGAAGAAACAAATTTAATGGTTAAAACCTCCTACCTAGCACCTTGAAGATAGCTGACTGAGGTGGCCATGGACGTGGATGAGTGAGCTGAGCTGGAGCGGTTGCGCGGCGTTCCACGGTGTTTGCCAATCGAAAAATATCAATATGTTTGGCCCAAAACCCCACTGGTTATTTAAATGAAATGGGCACGTGCGGGGTTTAATTTTGGTGGGTGGCGCATTTAAAACAAGTTTTAATACATCGTACATCGTGGTGACGTCGAGTGGTTTATGTATGCGTGCACGACCGCCACCTGCGGGATGAACTCGTGAATTCCATCTGTCATTGCGGAAAGGTATAGTTAAATCCTCCACCATTTCGAAGGGAAATAGTGACTGGCTCCTGCAACCTTTTCGAAAAGCGCTCCGTGGGGTTTCGGGAAGAATAATGCAAATGCTTCCGCGAGGTTTCGGGCGGATTTCGCGAATAGTTTCCGCAAAAGACTCCCGTAGTCGCGGAAGGGAAACTGAAAAAAGTTTCGTAATAGTTCAAGTCTTTTCGGAAAGATATCGTGGTGGCTTCCGATGTTTTGAGAGTTTCTCGTGAATGGTTTCCGTAAAAGAAAAAATTCTAAGTCTTGGCCGGGCTTCGAGAGTGCTTCCGAAGTTGCGCAATTGGCTTCCGCTGAACGGATTGGCAAATTTCTCCGTTGTTTCGGGACGGATGAGCGAATGGTTCCGCAATAAATCTTTCGGCGGACTTCGGAAAGATAACACAAATTTTTAAAAAAAGTTTCTAGGTCCTCACTGGGTTTTAGAAAAATATGGTGAATGCTTCTGCAACAGACTTCCGCAATCACAGAAAGAAAACCCGAATGGTTCCTCAACTTTCCTCACCAGGGTTGCGAGAAGGTAACGCGAAGGCTTCCGTGAAGGCTCGGGCGAAAAGCTTCCGCAACTTCGAGACTTAAATATTTTTAGAAAAGAGACTAAGTTACTTGGCGGACCCGGGGAAAGTTGGCGAATGGCTCCGGCGTTTCGGGAAGATTTCTTGAATTCTTCCGCCGTTTCGGAAGGAATTCGCCAATACCTTTCACAAATTTTCAACAATAATTTCTAAGTCTTTTCGGGAGGCTTATGCGAAAAGCTTCCGCAACTGCGGGAGGATAGCCCGAATCGTTCCACGATTTTTTGGGAAAAGTTTCTAAGTTCCTTTCGAGAAGTTTAAACCAAAGGCTTCCACCATTTCGGGAGGGAAGCTCGAACACTTCCGCAACTGCGGGGCTTTATAAAATCGTTCCGCGATTTCTAGGAAGACTTTATGAATTTTACTCTTAGAGGAAGGAAGACTTGGAGTCACCCATGGCAAGATTTTCTGTTGAAAAAAAACAACGTAAAAGGATGGAAATGGCCTATTAAGGCAGCCTTTCTAAACATAAAAGGAGGGGCCCCAATATGTACAAAATTTTAGGGGGGGATGTTGCTGCAACAACAATGGCGAGTCGATTTTGAACACAGATCTCTGAAAAATTCATGTTCATGGTCCGAAACCTTATCAAAGCCATCTATCTTAGGTGTAATACTTAGCTGAGCATTTAAATTCATGTGAGGGGAAGAAGGCACCTTACCTGCTAGCCATTGGGGAAAGGGAGCTTTGATCGAGACATCTCTGAAACTCTCAAAGGGCCAACATATGAGATTCATTTTAGGAGGGTCATCTTTCAGATGGTTACTATTGTCGGAATCCACAGAATTTGCAACACTTTCTAATGGACATCATTGCTCTTGTTCCTCATTCCCATGCCGCTTGCATCCTTTTGGATGTTTGTACTTTGGACAGCTTAGCTGTTTGAGCCTTCCAGAGATATTTTCTTTGGTCATGATCTTTGATTTAGGCTCCTCAATCCATAATGTCCTTTTGTGTGAGTTAGAAATTTTATTGATTTGATTAGGCCTCACGGACGGAGAGGAGCCCATTTTGGTCTGAGCCTTTTGGACAACCTTCTTTATTTCACACGTCTTTTGCTTTTGTCTCAGCCATGCTTTAATTGAGGCGAGAATCTCTGGAAAATAGACCCTTGAATACAAGCCATTTTGGTTGTTAAATTTGCAGCATGGAGTCATTTCAATACCCTATGTCCTCGAGATGTGCTACTTTCCATGGGTCCAACTTTAACAACCTTCTTAAGATGCCTTTAAGTGTGAGAGTGGGTGGAGCCCAGAGATAGTAGTGAAGATGTTCATAGGTCTCTACTATTTAAACAGGATTAGTGTGACTAGCAGAGTAGGCTTCCTTTCTTCGGAACATTTCAGCGAGAGCACAACAGACAGACTTTATTCGAGCATAGTTCCGGACTCATGGGTTGCAAGATTTCTTTGAGAGACTTATCCTCGACGAGAAACTCAACAAAAGGGCTTTCAGAAAACAAAACTTGTTGCAAAGGTTCAAATGACAATAAAAGAGACAAAATGGCCGAAAATAAAGCAAGTAAAGGCTAAAGCAAAAATAAAAGAAAACTTTATTTATGTACAGGAAGTCTCAAAGAGACTATGCAAAGTATTGTTTCAGGGCGAGGCCATTGAGAGGAAGGGTTACTTCTTCTCCCTCGAGATTTGTCAGTTTATAAGTGGATGGGCCGATTTGTCAATTTATAAGTGGATGGGCCTAATTTTGCCGAAATTTGGTATGGGCCTACCCATAGATGTTGGAATTTCGTATGCATTCCTTTACCTTCATGATTATGGTCCCATTTCAGGACTAAGTCCCCAAATTCAAAACTTCTTTTACCAAACTTTCGCTTGTCGAACCATCTCTTAACTATGTCTTGGTGTTGATGGAATCGGTCTTTAGCTTTCTGTCGGGCTTCTTCAAGTTGAAGCAGGGTGTTGATCCTGGATTGTAAGGCTTGGCTACCGGAACCCCGAGAGGCTTGGGATAACTGTAAGGATGGGAGTAAGATGTGTGGAGAAAGGATGGCTTCCTTGCCATAGACAAGAGTGAAAGGGGAAACACCTAAAGCGTTCTTTGGGGTCACCCTATCTGCCCATAAGGCGTTTGGGAGAGCTACATGCCAACTTCTCTGGTTTTCTATCACAGTCTTCTTAAGAATTTGGATCAAATTCTTGTTTGAGGATTCAGCTAATCCGTTCCCTTGAGGATACTAATTGGCTGAGTAATGCAATTTAATTCCCCATTCATAAACAAATTCATTTATCTTGCAAGATGAAAAATAAGTAGCATTATCAAAAACAAGGGAAATTGGAACCCCAAACCTGGTTATGATGTTCTCTTTCAAGAAGCTGATGACTGCGTCTTCATTGATCTTGCGCAAAGGGATGGCCTCCATCCATCTAGTGAAGTAGTCAGTTGCCGTCAGGATGTATCGATGTTGTAAAGAAGAATTTGGATTTATCCCTCCAATAACATCTATACCCCACTGCTCAAAAGGCTCAGAAATAATAACCGGCTGCAATGGTCCTGCTGCCTTAGGTAACTTCCCAGCACTTCTTTGACATACATCACAGTTTCATGCATACGTGTGGGCATCTCGGAACAGAGTGGGCCAATAATAACCAGCTCTCAGTCTCTTGTGTGTTGTAGTCTCTCCTGAATAATGTCCACCTGTGGGACCATCATGCAATTCTTTAACAACCTTACTTGCATCTTCCTTTTCCAAACACCTAAGGAAAACTCCATCATAATTCTTTTTGAAAAGTATCCCATCAATGATTTGATAAGGTGCTGATTTCAAGTGGAGTGCTCTCCTTTGTTTAGAGTTCCAGTGCTCAGGTAGGTATCCCTGCTGTAAATAGTGCACCAGATCTCTATACCATGACTGGGGAGTCGAGAATATGGGACATACTTCAACCGAATTTAGCTCAGCTTCGTTCTTCCAATGTTGTTCTTCATCAGTCGAGTTTCCCGCAAGTAACTTGCACAGGCCTTGTCCTTTGATTATCGTGGCTGGTTTAAATTCTAAATCATATTCCTGCAGAGCTGTGACCTAGTTCCCTCTCCTTTCTCCCAATTCCTTTTGAACGAAAAGGGATCTAACAGCTGGGTGGGGAACTATGACTTTAGTTCTGTTCTTCAGAATGTATGGCCTAAACTGCTTGACTACTTTGAAGACCGCATATGCATGCTTGTCAACCACGGGATAGTTCAGCTCAGCCCCTTGCAGACCAGTGCTCATAAATGAAATTGGGTATTCGTCTCCCAGCTCCACCTTTTGCGTGAGTACAGCTGCGAGAGAGTCATCCGAAGCGAAGGTATACAAGATGAAATTCTTATCAAAATCTGGGCTCCTCAAGGAAGGAGCCTTATCTATGGCTGCCTTGATATCTCTAAATGCGTACTTTTCCAAATCTGTCCACTTGAATTGCATGCTTTGTTTAACCATCTGTTGCAATGGTTTAACAATTTGTGCGAAATCTGGAACAAATCTGCGGACAAAATTGATAGTGGCCATAAAGGACTGCATATCTTTCTTGCTATAAAGCATTGGAATCTTATTAATAGCTTGGACTCTTTCTTGATCTATTGACACTCCCCCTTTAGAAATGATATGGCCCAAGAGCTTACCTTCAGGAACAGCAAATACGCTCTTCTTGGGATTCAAGGAAATACCATATTTCCCACAACGATAAAAAATATGCCTCAGATGAACAACATGATCTTCTCTTTTCTTTGAAAAGACTGTCACATCATCTAAGTATACAACAACGCATTTCCCACCCAATCCTCGGAAGGCAATATCCATCGCCCTTTGGAATGTAGCTCCTGCGTTTATCAGACCAAAAAGCATCCTTCTATAGGAGAAAGTTCCCCATTTAGTTCAGAAAGTAGTCTTAAGACGATCTTCTTCGACTACTAATACTTGATTGTAGCCAAAGAAACCATCGAGAAGAGAAAAAAGTTTGGATCTTGACACCATTTGAAGGATTTGTTCCATTGAAGGGATCGGCTAGTTGTCTTTATCCAAAGCTCTGTTTAAATTTCTAAAATCTACACATAGCCTTATCTCTCCCGACTTCTTTCTTACGGGAACCAAGTTTGCAACCCATTCAAAATGTCGGACCTTAAAGATTATCTTAGCGTCCAGGAGCTTCTTTAGTTCCTTTTGGATCAGCGGTTCTAGAGTGGGATGCATCCTTCTTAACTGCTGCTAAAATGGTTTGACTCCCACTTTCATTGGTATAACATGCTGAATAATGTGGACGTCATACGTTTTCAGATCTTCATAGGTCCATGCAAAAACATCCTTGTATTGTTTAAACAATTTGATGAACCTGTCTCTTTCTCCTGGTGAACAACATTTTCCAAGGTTGACAAATTTTGGTTCTGCCTCGGTACCCAAATTAACTAACTCATGTTGCATTGATGAGCTGTTAGTTTTGGTATTAGCTAGCCTTCTGAACTTATTTTGAAGATCGAACAACATTTCGAGGGACCTTACCCCCTTGGGAATGAAATTTCCTTTCTCTTCATCCTTCTTCTTCAAATCAGCATGATGCTCTTCTTCATCTATCGCAGCTCCTTGGAATCTATCTTCGTTCATTAGAAAGCTGATAATTTGTTCATCATCATCGAAGACTCTGAAGTTTGTGATGTTATCGGAAACGAAAGGCCTGAAAATCAATTCAATCAAGCATTTATTATTTGACGGCACCAATCTAGAAGTAGATGTTGCTAACAAATCAGCTGCAGAATTTTGCAATCTAGGAATCGATTTTATATTGAAAGCGTCAAAATGCATAATTAAATCCCATACCTCAGCCTGATAACCCTTCAAATGAGGTGAGATACAATGAATGGTGTCCCTTACCTATCTTACAACTATCTCGGAGTCACCAAAAACTTTCAGGTGCTTAACATTTAAGCCAATGGCCTTCTTTAGTCCATGTACCAAAGCTTCATATTCAGCGGTGTTGTTAGTACAATCGAATTCTAATCTACAAGACAAAAAATACTTGTTTCTTTTTGGATCCATTAGAACACAACCGGCTCCGGATCCTTCCAGAGTTTTAGAACCATCAAAGTATAATCCCAAAAAATATCTTTAGATTCAACTAAGTTAGTCTCTCTGTGATCTACGTTAGTAACTAAATTAACTATGTTACAATCAACATCATCAGTCCGAGAGAAATGAAGGAGATTGGATTGTTTATCTGATTCATGGCTAATGGCTTCAGACTGATAGTTACCCGGATCTATTTCTAAGAAATAATTCCCTAGAACCGAGGATGAGAAAGCTACAACCTCATTTTTTTCTTCTAACTGAGTTACGTTTTGCTTCATATGAGGTTCTCTCAGGACTTTAATCTGATTCTACCTGTTCTGATAAGGCAACCACAGATGAGACCAATCAGTAGCGAAGTATCCACTCAGCTTGGTAGACCAATCCCTACTTAAAATCAGCCCATAGGCTTCAGGAATATCGACCACCATTATGTCAATGAATTGACAGACTCTAGGGTCAGCTCATAATCTAATGAGGACGTCTTTCATCTCCCCAATTACTTTGATAGTAGTCCTATCTAATTGGATGATTTGGGCTGGAGATGGCACAGGCTGCGCGTTAATTTTTTCACAAATGGACAGTGGCATGACGTTTGAGGATGCTCCGGAGTCTACCAAACAATTGTGAACATTGTGATTAAAAATTTCAAAGGTCAATAGGAATGGCAATGTTTGAGATTTAGATTTCCCACCGATGCTAGCCTCATTAATTTTGGGATTGTCTTGAGAATCCATTAATGGAGTGCTGGGCTGGGGTTGTAGAACATGCAGCAGTCTGTCTCGTTGATGGGGCAAGCTGCACATGTCAAATATCGACACATTCGCTTTGACCTTCTTGATATTTTCGATAATATCGTATCCTATGTCAGATTCGTTCCCAATTCGAGCTGGCTGTTTCGTTTTGCTCGTTGTGACCTTAGGTGGCTGAACTATGGTGTCAGTGTTTGGCTGCTTGGTCGCTGTTTGGCTAACTTTTAGCTGTGGTGGGATAATTGTTATATGCCTCCTAGGCGGTTCTTTTGAAACTTTAGGCTTATGAGGAGCTGTGCTTGGCACAGGATCTGCAATAGGACCTTTGTTGTGAGTAGCAACGTTTACAGTAGAGGGAGAGCTTTCTATGGGATTCTCTTCTGTCAATTCTGTCATAGGTACCCAATCCCATAACACCATAGTAGTGTCTAGGGTTGGTTCCTCTAACTCAGGGCTCGACTCCTCTAGAGAATCATCTTGGTCTGGGATCTGTGAATCTAGCATTTGGTTCATGACTAAGCTCATGGAATTAATCCATTGCGGGCAGCTCTTTTCCGAATGTGGTGCTTGATGAAAAGTGCAGAAATTTTCCATGCCGATTTCATTCAAGTTTAAAATAGGGGAAGTATTCATTGGTGGATGTGTTTGATCACCGTTTTCCCTCCTTTTATAAAATCGCTTGAAAGGTTTCCTAGATGTGCTAGCAGCCTTGTCTTTCTCGAGATCTACAATTTTATTAGATAATTTCTGCATCATCTTGACTACATTTTCCATGTCTGTAGATGGCTCTTCTTTACCTCTAGTGAGCAGCAAGGTCTTTTTACTAGCTACTGGTTTTGGTTCTACATCCAAGGCATGTTTAGCAATGCTATCAGCTTCTTCTTCTACCTTTCTAGCTTCCTCAAAGTTCTCTATCAAGGTAGTTTTCTTAGACCTTTTTACGAACATTGCTATGGGTCCTTCAAGAGCGGTTGTATAGTATTCAATCAGAGATTCCTCCACTGGTTTATTAGCTTCACTAAAATTATTTAACAGAGTTGTGAATCTTTGATTGAAATCTTGAACCTTTTCTTTCTTTTCCATTCTCATGGATAAGAGTTCTTTCATAAGTGTTGCCACAGTCTTTTGGTTTCCGTATTTCTTTAAAAAATAGTTTTCGAACTCATCCCAACTAGAGATCGAGCTAGGTTGTAGGCTAAAGTACCAGGATGATACTTTTGGCTCGAATGTGTATGGAAACAGCCTGCAAACTACATCTTCATGCTGTACGTTCAAAATATTCAGAGCTAAGTAGAAACTCTTGAGATGGTCTTCCGCCGAAATGGCTTTCCCTGGGTCGAACTTAGGTAAGACCTTTTCTGGATTTTTTGGAAGATTATGGAATGGCCCAGCTTGATTTAATGCCCCCCTTGCTCTCCAAGCAGGTACATCCATGTTTGGATGTGGAGAACCTGGCGGAGAATTGTAAGGTGAATTATGTGGGGTATTCTTTGGAGTGATAAGTTCTTCAAGGTTTTCTTGGTCTGAAATTTTTTTTGAGTTTTCAAGATCTGCCTTGTTAAGAGTGTTTGAAATTTCTTCCAAAGTCAAATTCACAAGTTCTTCAAAACTTTGAACAAGAATCAAATCTCGGGTATATTGTGGCTCTTTTCTAGGGGTACTCTTCCTAGGGAGAAAGTTTACAGCATTTAAACCAACTAGCTGCCTAATGTAGGATCGTGTATGCCTTCTCAAATCTTCTATTTCTGTGAAAGGGACAATGTATAAAGTTTCTTGAGGCTCAGGATCATAAATGAGGCTTTCTTGATTTAATAATTCAAGATCTGGGCTGTTTGAAATGCTTTCTTTAAGCGTATTTTCAGTGACATCTATGACAGTGGAAGATTTTCCTCTATCAGCCATGCACTTTCAAGCCCTCCTTCTAGTGCCAAAAACTGTTTATGCCTCGGATATCATAGCATCAATCAGAAAGGGATTCTCCCATATAGATTATCCCAATTAGATTATCTACCATTTGGTATAGGGAATCCGTCCGGTTAGCGGTTCCGGCAACAGTGGATTTGGAGTTTTATTCCAATTATACCGGTTATGGCCCGATCCACCTTTCTTTTGGATTTTATGTTTTATAATGATATGCAAGTGCTTAGTTTAAATTTAATCTAAATGCAAGACTGGAAAACATATCTAAGTTTAAAGACTGAAATAAATCTAACTATCCCTGCAAGGAGCGAATTTAAAGCATGAGCAATGAGCTGTAGGGATCATCTTAAAGAAAGAACAGATAGCCATTAAATCTGAAAGAGATAGCTACAGAAAAGATAAAGATATCAGAAGATAGCTCCTGATTTAATATAAAACACATTCATTGCTCATCAAATAGAGAATTCGTTTACACAAAAAAGAGAGAAAATCATTTGTTACAAAGAAATAATTCAGACAGTAAGAAAGATCTCACATTACAGTATGGAAGCCACCAGAATAATCCAATACACATCCATCCTTTATTCCCATGCAAAACGTCTTCTCTCGGCTTTCATTAGAAGATTTTATTTTCTTAAAATGTGTGCAGGATAGCCCGTACAAGTCTGGAAAATAATTCCCTGCCAAAAAAAGTCCTGTTCACTACTTCCTAACTTCTATTTATAATTACAAAAATGCCCTTTGGGCTGCCACCTGGCCTTTTACACTTGTCATCTACAGGAATTCTCTTCTATAACAGACAAAATTGTGACTCCCTTTTTCATTACAGAAATTATTTAAAAGAAAATAGGGACAGTTGTCCCATAGCTCTACGTATCATACATATGCAGGAGCAGAATACAAAACAACAGAAATAACGCTCTATCCTCAGTGCTTTTACTCCTGTACACGTGCTTCTGCTTGAAGAGGGTCGCTTGATCCAACAGTTGCTGGTGCTGTTGCCTTAGGAGAGGCATTCGAGGCCACTGGAGCTACTGCTGCTGCCTAGGAAGAAGAAATCGAGCCAGCTGGAGTTTCTGTTACTGCTGGGAGAGAGGGAATCGAGCTAGCTACCATAGCTAGGGCTGCTGGGAGAGAAGAGTCTGGGTTTGTTGTTGCTCCTGCCATTGCTGCTGCTTTCTTCTCCTCCTCTGCAATGTAACTATACCATATACCCGTGTCCCTTATGACTATGTTTGCGGAAGCAGGGAGCAAGATTTTCTGTGAAGTCACATTTTTTCTAAGCTCTGCTCCAATGCCTTGAACTTCTGCTACTGCAGCTTGATGCACTTCTTTAAGCAAATGGCTGTGGACTGATGACATTCCAATATAATGTTGGAGGTTGTCAATTGCTAGGACATCAATTTTCTTCACATATTCAGTTTGGATTCCTAGTTCTTCCTTTAGTTCATCCAAGTGTTGTTCTTCACCTGGGAAATCATCGAGGGATGGCGGGAAATTCAATTTGCACCTATCATGCACTGCCTGGATTCTTTGATACAGACCGTTGATCCTATCCCTTGTCCTTTGAACACTGGCCATTAGCTTACTACCACAGTTTCTGCAAAAGTCCAAAAGAGCTATGTCTTCATTAAAACCCTCCACAGACTTGAATGGGAGATGTGTGGGGAAATCCACCTTTCCTCAATTCTATCTGGCTCAGGATATTTGCCTTAACCCGAGTGTGCTTAGCTTTGAGCCTATGGGCCTCTGCATTAACTTCTTTTAGTCTGACCACCATGGCCTTGAGCTTGATAACTTCATTAGTGATTAGCTCCTGAGTGTCATATATTTGCTTCAAGATGCTGCAGGATAGCTCATGGAAAGGAGACATGTCCATCGTTCTACTCTTAGCTTGCTCTAATTGCTCAGCTAATGCCAGCTTGTCTGCTTCTAGCTGGGACACTCTGGCTCCTGCATCGTTCTTTTCTGCTTCCACAATCATCATCAAGACCGATAGTTGTTCCTTTTCTTCCTCCAGCTGGTTATACTTGTTTGATAACTCTTTATGCTTGACAGATAAGTGATTATACTTGTTCACCACAAGATCTCTGTAGGCTTGCTCATTAGCCACAGTATGTTGTAGCATACGAGCTCTCCTCTTTGTCGATTCATTCTCTCTGACTATATCACCTACATTGTCCAGTGATGCTTTTGCTGTCTCTACAACTGTGGATGCCATAGCTAAGGGATCCTTATTTGTATTCCACATCACAGTGACTTCCCGGTGGGTAATGATATCCTCCTGGAAGAGTCTTTTGATCCTCTCTTCTGATTTAAGGACCATTGCTTTCCTTTTCTTATCATAGACAAATTCATCCCACCTGGACATCGTATGTTCTTTTGATGGAGTGTACGGGACAATTGGGAGGTCCATAATGTCTATTTCTACTTCCGCTGGTGGGGTCTGGACTACCTGAGCTTGATCCGTTCCCACATTTTGGGTACCAGAGCCACCGGCCTGTGCTGCGTCCGCCTCCATTTTTTGAGTGCCGGAGACACTTGTTTGAGGTATGTCAATTTCCATGTCCTATGCACCGGAGCCACCTGCCTGGGCATCTTCACCTGCTTTAAGCTCTTCTTCTGCTTTCCGCTCTACCTCAGCTCGTTGCCCTTTATATTCTTCCTCAGCTTTCTGCTGTGCCCTTGCTTCTTCAGCTTCTCGTAGTAACCTTGATTCCTCTTTTAATTTGAGCTCTTCCTGAGCTCGGGCCTCATCGATTTCTTTTTCCTTCTGTTGGCTAGTTTCCTAGGTCTTGGTAGAGCTAGAACTTTCTCCACTGCCTTGGCGAAAGGTTCGCAGCTCAGCCATGTTGCTGATGCCTCTGAATAGCTCCTCCTCGGCATCATGATAATGAGAGTACTCAAAATGAGCATAAATATCCTTACAGTGCTCAAGAACTTTTCCCTTCCTGTCATTCCTGTGGAAGATTACATCACCGAAGTGGAAGGCTTTCAGCTCCTGAACAAACTCTTCGGCTGAGGCAACCCCCGAGAATTTGTAATCCCCTATGCAGAAAGGTAGAGGGGGAAAGGAGGCCTTATGTTGCTTGTTGAGCACGGCTCCAATTCCATACAGGAAAATCTATCTCACTGCCTCTTTAAGGACCACATAATCTGTAGCATAGCTTGGAAAAATATATGGAGCTTTAGTTCCTCCAAACATTCTGAGATAGGTGCCTTGCTCCGAGAAATAAAAATCTCCATAATTTTGAAGGACTTCCATGGCATTCTTCGACAGGCAGTTGGGCTCCTCCTTGAATATCTTCTTATATAGGGGCATGATGAACCCCTCACATATGAGCTTATAGATGGGTTTGTAATTCTGTGCCCACAACATCCTGAAAGCGGTAAAAATCGGGGTGGTGGCCTTATCCTATGTGCAACCCAATTTGGGGAAAGATAACTTGGCCAAAACACAATCAATAAGATATGAGGACATGAAAAATTCTACCTTCTTCAAGGCCAGTCCTTCTCTTGCAGCAACTATCATAGAGGCTAAACTGTCTAACAGGAGAGTGGCCCATTCAAACACAGTTCCTTTAAATGCCACGAAGTGGATGATAGGGACCCACTGAATCTTGTACACGGTGCCATCGAGCATGGCGAAGATTCTGCACAACATCAAGGCGATCAACCTGAAAGGAGGTCTCAGATTCTGGACGTCGTATTCATCGTTACCTTTCTTTCTCAAATGCTTGCCTGCGACTAGTAGCTTTTTGGCCATCTCAACATTGTTCATCTGGCCCAGCCATTCATTAGTCAGAGATTGCTGGGCGTGGGGAAATTTGTAGGCCGCGACTAGGTATGCTGGGTGAATTGAGGCAATGGCTATCCTCCCGCTGTCATGAATTACTCTTCCTTCTGCATCGGCATGTTGGAGTATCCACCCGATCACTTCAGAACATGGGAACAGTTCAGGGCGGGGTAGCAGCTCTGGCTATGCCTGAAGCTCTGATATTTAGATAAATCTGCCCCTCTTCTAGCAACATGTCCAGGACATCCTGGTCTCGGATCATCCTATAGATGTCACCCCAATGGATCTCTAGAGAAATACCGGTGGTGCACCTAGTATCCTGGAGTGTGGTCTCATTTTTAAGTGGCGTAGGTTGTTTTTCTGTCATTTTAGCCTTCTTCCTACCACCTTTTGTCATTTTGACTTATCCCTGATAGCAACCAAATACAAGCCATTATAAAATTGAGCAACATACTGTGAGATTTTAACAGAGAGCATCACCATTTTAACATGTCAATGAGATAAATACAATGTGAAGCTGTATGTTGGGAAGCAAAATACACCATTCCAACAGGAAACATGGTTATAGCAATTTGATTCTTTTAAAGTAACGGTTTTGGGATGCTCCCGAGAGGATAGGTATGTTGCGAAAACAATCTGCTCTCGGGCTGGCTCTAGGAGATATGGTGACCTTCGTCATTGTGATTTTAAATGGTTAGTGGTGGGGAAGTCTGGGGTGAAATGACCCTACGAAGAAATAGCGAGCCATTTTCATATTTATGAGCCGACGAGGGCTTCGACTGCTATGGTTATCTGACGGCACTTGGCAAGGCATTCTATGGTCAGTTTTGAAACTTGAACAGGGGTTGACGACGCCGGGAATGCGGGTGATGAAAAACTCGGGTGGCTATAGTTTCGGGTTTCGGCTGGGGTAGAACGAGAAACACATGGAGCCTCGGTGCCTTAAACACACGAACACAATGATATAAGTGACCAGGGTAGGAATTTGGAAAGATTCCACCCATCAGAACTAACGATCTTTACACAATATACAAACGTTTTCACAATTTCCTTGTTTTTTATATGACGGGAGATATGAAATTTAGACCGTATTTGACGGGAAAAATAGCCCATGATGGACATTTTTCCCGTCAAAATCCAACCAATGCCTATCGTGTTCGAAGAAAGAACAAACCAAAGGTAATTTGACGCGTGGAAGAAACAAATTTAACGGTTAAAACCTCCTACCTGGCACCGTGAAGATAGCTGACTGAGGTGGTCGTGGACGTGGACGAGTGAGCTGAGCTGGAGCGGTTTCGTGATGTTCCACGGCGTTTTCCAATCGAAAAATATCAATATGTTTGTCCCAAAACCCCACCGGTTATTTAAATGAATTGGGCACGTGCAGGGTTTAATTTTGGTGGGTGGTGCATTTAAAACAAGTTTTAATATGTTGTACGCTGTGGTCACATCGAGTGGTTTTGGTATGC
Organism: Larix kaempferi; assembly: GCA_027924585.1. Taxonomy (NCBI): domain Eukaryota; kingdom Viridiplantae; phylum Streptophyta; class Pinopsida; order Pinales; family Pinaceae; genus Larix; species Larix kaempferi. The sequence continues at coordinate 1,417,210 of BSBM01000287.1, read as the reverse complement.
GTGCGCGACCGCCACCTGCGGGACGAACTCGTGAATTCCATCCGTCATTGCGGAAAGGTATAGCGAAAGCCTCCGCCGTTTCGAAGGGAAATGGCAACTGGCTCCCGCAAGCTTTTTGAAAAGCGCTCCACGGGGTTTCGGGAAGAATACCGCAAATGCTTCCACGGGGTTTCGGGTGGATTTCACGAATAGTTTCCGCAAAATACTCCCGCAGTCGTGGAAGGGAAACCGGAAAAATTTCTGTAATAGTTCAAGTCTTTTCAGAAAGATATCGTGGTGGCTTCCGCTGTTTCGGGAGTTTCTCACAAATGGTTTCCGCAAAAGAAAAAATTCTAAGTCTTGGTCGGGCTTCGAGAGTGCTTTCGAAGTTGCACAATTGGCTTCCGTGGAACGGATTGGCGAATTTCTCCGCTGTTTCGGGACGGATGAGCGAATGGTTCCGCAATAAATCTTTCGGTGGACTTCGGAAAGATAACGCAAATTTTGAAAAACGTTTCTAGGTCCTCGCGGGGTTTCAGAAAAATATGGTGAATGCTTCCGCAACAGACTTCCGCAATCGCGGAAAGAAAACCTGAATGGTTCCGCAAGTTTCCTCGCTGGGGTTGCGGGAAGGTAACGCGAAGGCTTCCGCGAAGGCTCGGGTGAAAAGCTTCCGCAACTTCGAGACTTAAAGATTTTCAGAAAAGAGACTAAGTTACTTGGCGGACCCGGGGAAAGTTGGCGAACGGCTCCCGCGTTTCGGGAAGATTTCTTGAATTCTTTCGCCGTTTCGGAAGGAATTCGCCAATACCTTTCGCAAATTTTCAACAATAATTTCTAAGTCTTTTCGGGAGGCTTATGCGAAAATCTTCCGCAACTGCGGGAGGATAGCCCGAATCGTTCCACGATTTTTTGGGAAAAGTTTCTAAGTTCCTTTCGAGAAGTTTAAACCAAAGGCTTCTGCCGTTTCGGGAGGGAACCTTGAACACTTCCACAACTGTGGGGCTTTATAAAATCATTCCGCGATTTCTAGGAAGACTTTATGAATTTTACTCTTAGAGGAAGGAAGACTTGGAGTCGCCCATGGCAAGATTTTCTGTTGAAAAAAAACAACGTTAAAAGATGGAAATGGCCTATTAAGGCAGCCTTTCTAAAAATAAAAGGAGGGGCCCCAATATGTACAAAATTTTTGGGGGGATGTTGCTGCAACAACACTTCCATTGCCATATTGCCTCACAACTAGCTGAACAGGTTGCAACATACTCTGCCTCAGCTGTACTCAATGCTACGCAGGACTGCTTCCTACTAAACCAAGAGATCACACCTGATCCCATACTGAAGCAGCACCCAGATGTGCTCTTCCTATCTGCAGCACTGCAAGCCCAATCTGAATCAACATAACCCTACAGGTTAAGCTTTTGATTCGCTTCATACTTGAGCCCATAATCCATTGTACCTTTCAGGTACCTTAGAACATGCTTTACAACAACCAGGTGAACACTCCTTGGATCTGTCAGGAACTGGCTCAATGTGTTCATCGCAAAGCAAATATCTGGTCTCGTGTTCGTTAGGTACATCAAGGACCCAATTATCTAACGATACATAGAGACATCAACTGGCTCAGATGAAGCATCACATAGAAGCTTCAGATTCGATGCCATAGGTGTGGCCATGGCCTTGCAATCCATCATCCCAAATCTCTTCAGGATATCTACTGTGTACTTCCCTTGACCAAGGAAGATCCCACCTACACTCTGCCACACCTCCATACCTAGGAAATAATGCATCATTCCCAAATCTTTCATATCGAACTCAGCAGCAAGCTTCCTCTCAGTATCTGCAATCAATCTGTCATCTCCTGTTACAAATAAGTCATCCACATATAGGAGTAGAATCACAGGATTCCCTTCCTCAACCTTGTAGTAAAGGTTGGAATCCGCTTTACTCTTGATAAAGCCCAAACTAGATAGGAAACTGTCCATCCTACCATACCAAGTTCTGGGAGCTTGCTTCAAGCCATACAAGGCTTTCTTCAATCCGCACACATACAACTCCCTGTCATGTATTTCAAAAATGAGTGGCTGCTCCACATATACTTCATCTTCAACTACACCATTCAAGAAAGAAGTCATGACATCCATCTGGTGTATTTTCCATTTCATTGTTGCAACCAAGGAAAGTACTGTTCTGATGGAAGTATACCTGGCTATAGGTGCAAAGGTTTCTTCATAATCTATTCCCTCTTTCTGAGAGAAGCCATGAGCTATGAATCTTGCTTTGTATTTTTCTACATTGCCATTTGCAGCATGCTTGATTTTGTAGATCCATTTGGACGTCACAACAGACTTCTCTTTAGGTCTTGGGACAACATCCCAAACATCATTCTTCATTATTGATTGGTATTCCTCAACCACGGAATCCTTCCATTCTTTCTTTTCTGCTGCTTCTTCATAACTGGAAGGTTCTTTGTTCATAATGTCACAAAGTAAAGCAACGTAGCTGGTATGTGATCTGGTTCTCTTCTTTGCTCTGTGTTCTTCTTTTGGAATGCCAAATATTTATGCATCTTGAATGAGCTCTCTAGCCCATGCAGGTTTCCTCTTGTGAGAGTTATCCTCACGGGGTGGATCTACAAGTTCTTGCAGATCTTCAAACTCACGAACAACTTTTGGAATTGCTTCAGTCATGGTAGTGTCTTGAAATCTGGTTTCCTTAGGTTCTTCATAAACTTCAATAGGTGCCTTCCTTGATTTGATGAATGCTGAGTTTTCATCAAATGTTACATCCCTGCTGACATCAATCTTCTTGAACCCTGGAAAGTATATTCTGTAAGCCTTCGAGCTTTCACTGTAACCCACAAAGATACCCTTATTTCCTAAAGGATCTAGTTTGGTCCTCTTTTCCTTTGGGACATGAGTGTATACTGGACAACCAAATATTCTGAGATGGCTGACTTCAGGTTTCTTACCAAAAAAGACCTCTTCTGGAGTTTTGTTGTCCAATATCTTGTGGGATGTTTTGTTCTAACATATACAGCTGTTCTAGCTGCTTCTACCCATATATGCATAGGTAGATCCTGGTCATGCAGCATTGCCCTTGCTGCTTCCATGATTGTTCTGTTCTTCCTTTTTGCAACTCCATTCTGTTGAGGATTATAAGGAGCAGTCAACTCCCTCTTAATCCCTAAATTACTGCAAAGCTTCTTGAAGTCACCTGAGGTGAATTATCCACCATTGTCGGATCTGAATGTTTTGATCTTCTTGTCAGTTTGATTCTCCATCAAGGTTTTGAATTCCTTGAACTTATCAAACACCTCATCTTTGTTCTTCAAGAAGTATACCCAAGTCTTCCTGGAGAAGTCATCAATAAATGAGACATAGTAAACATACCCACTCAGAGAACTGGATGACATAGGAGCACATACATCTGAGTGGATTATTTCCAGGATGTCTTTTGCCTTGCTTTCACTGCTTGGGAAATCCTTCTTAATGTTCTTACCTTTTGCACATCCTTTGCAAACACCTTCATGTTTGGTCTTGATTTCAAGAAGACCCTCTACAGCCTTGCTTGCAATTGGAAGTTCCCTATAGTGCATATGAGCAAGTCTTCTATGCCAAAGTTCACTTGCCTCCATGGATTCATGTACCATGGCATGTTCAGGTTGTCCCTTCAATTTATACCAACCTCCCTCTTGCTCTCCAATCACTACTGCATCATCTATGGTCTTTCCCTTTGGCCACATTAGGACTTGGCCATCCACAAATGCAACCCTCATACCTTTTGCATCCAATGTAGAGATGGAGAGTAAGTTCTTCTTGAGCCCAGGTACATAATGGACTTCTTTCATCTTCAAATATTTTTTAGAATCTAGGTTGTAGGAGGCTTCACCACTTCCTTTGATTGGGTATTGATAATAATCCCCAAGTTTCACCTTATGGGGTGATTCATGCTCAGATATATTCACAAAAGATTCCTTAAACCCAGTCATGTGTTTGGAAGCCCCACTATCAATCAACCAATCATTACAACCATTGGAGATAGTACCTATGAGAGCGGAAATTAGAACATACTCTTCTTCACTTGATGAGTCATCATCACTATCACTTTCTGCCCTAGCCTTCTTCTTTGGGGGTTCATCATCTTTGGAAACATGAGCATGATATCTTCTTTTTTTATTCTTCTTTTTCTTGTTGAAGTTGTTGTTGTCTTTCTTCTTCTTGGGACAATCTAAAGCAAAGTGTCCCTTCTCATTGCAATTGAAGCATCTGAGATCTTTCTTATCTTTATGATAATGGTGGTGTGAGAATTTCCTGTTATGAGATGATTCCTTCTTGGACTTGCCTTTCCTGGCATGTGCTGTGAGAGCTTGATCTTCATTTCCCATCTTTTCTTCTTGGGCCACAATCCTAGCTTCTTCTTGTGAGCATTCTTCCCACAATTTGTTGAAGGAGATCAACTTCTTCCTTGCACAAATTCCTTGAATAAAGGAATCCCATGACCTGGATAGGCCATTTAGAGTGGTCATCACCACTTCACCATTCTCCACCATTTCATCCACTGCTTCTAGTTGTTCCTTGATCTGGGAGACCCTTGAAAAATAATATTGAATGGTTTCTCCATTCTAAAACTTTACTCCTTTCAATTGGTTTTGCAGGGTCATCTTCCGATTTATGTTCTTCCCTTCAACTAGCTTGGTCAAAGAGTCAAACATCTCCTCGGGTGTCTTTAGAGAAGACACATGGGGTATGAGATGGTCTTTGATAGAATCAACAATGATTCTCTTTGCCTTGACCAAGTTATTCTTATGCAATACCTTAGCCTTTTCATACTCTGGGATAGGGATGTCTTCTTTTACATATGAGTCCAACTCATTCTCTTCCAGGATTAAACCAATCCTATACTTCCAAGCTCGGAAGTTATCAACTCCTTCAAGCTTGTCCTGAAGTTTGGTGTGGTGAGACATTTTAAAGAGTACTTCAAATGGAAATAGAAAAGATTTAGGTCTTACCACTTGAAATGCTGAAAATTGGATATGGTCCTGGATTAGGGTTTGTTAGAAAAACCCTAAAAATTCAAAATGTGAATTTCAACTTTCTAAAAGGATAGAAAGATGCACCTTGATGAGCTGATCAGCTTGGTGTATTCAGAATTTGAGATCAGCAAAGCTTTACCCTTCAGATTTTCCTTTTTGTCCTCCCAGGATCACTGGGGAGAGCCCTGAATTAGGGTTTGAGTTTTTCGGAGATCTACCCAGTCAAAAATCTCGATCCAAAGCTCTAAACTTTGATTTTTGCAAGGAGCTTCTAGCTATGTATTCAGATTTTAGAAATTCCTATTTTTATGGAAACCCTAATGTTTAGGGCCAAATCTGAAAATGCTCAGACTTGAATTCTGATTGGACAGATAGATTCTCCTTGATGAGTAGAGTTAATCTACTATACTACTTTTCCAAAAATTGTGGAGAAAAACCCAATAAACAAGAAACTCAAGTTTTCGTCACTGCAAAATGTCTTCTTCTTAGGTTAGCTCTAATACCATGTTAAATTTTGAGCATTAATTCATAATACTCTAGGATCTTCACTGAGAGAATAACATATACAGTATATCAATGCATAACAATCACAATAAGCATCACAAGAATCAAAAGCATGAGAGACAAGAGACACAGAGTTTCCGTGGGGAAAACCCTAAGGTGAAAAACCCCACAACTTCCTCAGAGATAGAGAGAGCAATGGCTCAACCAAAGTACAACCAAAATACACTGAGATAGTCTCCTAGTAGTAGATGATCCTCCTCCTCACTAGTGCGCCACTTTCTGAGTGAGAGAAGTGTGAGTTTCTGAATGATCAAAATAGAGATCTCATGATCTCTATTTATACTAACCTGTTTTCCCAGTGACCTTATGGGGCCGACTTGTCTAGCTAGATACATCCACAATATAATATATATTTCAAATCCGACCCCACACATGGTGGTCTAATAACCCGTCGCCAAGTACACACACTTGCGACACTTGTCAATACACATGACGACACTTCCTTATAGAGGAATAACACATCTCTTATAAGGGTACACTAAATATATATGAAATACATAGATGAAATACATTCCGAAGTTACATATACATCAACAGTAATACGAAATATTTACCATGATGTAATTATTGCAAAACCAGCTTGTGTTAAGCCTGAGAACAATCTTAGAAATGCTCATAGATATCCTAATTACAGATCACCTTGATTTATTAGTTACATATATATTTAGTGATACTTTCTTATCTTTTCTTTTGTCTTTTCTTTTCCTTTCCTCTCTCTTTTTTTTATATTTTCTCCTTTTTTTTTAATTATATATTTATATAACCTTGTTGATACAAGACCACTGTACTGACTTGGTGATCAGATGAAACAGTGTCATTCACAAGCTTGATCTGGAAGCTGGTCAAGCTAGCTCGATGACGAGACACCTTGTCTTCCGGTTGTCAAACCAAAAGAAATTATCATGGCTTGGTGACCACATAGTGATCACTCCAGTCCAAGATCAAGCCCATGATCATAGTAGGGCTAGCTTGTGATAAGACCCCCCTGTCCTTGTATACAACAAAAACCCCATAATGAAAGACAAAGCAATTTATTTTGGCACAGGCTACAAGGAATTATCATAGCTTGGTGACCATATAGTGATAATGTTACTCACCAGTGCTTTGCGGATCATGAATGGATCGACCTATAATACGATCTTCCACCTTCCAGTAGAACTGAAAGTCATCTTCCAAGTGTGGTGGCTTGATGTGAAGATGTAATTCCACTTTAAACACCTATGAAACTAATGGGTTGGCTTGATAACAAGACCACCCACCTTGTAACTTATAATTTTAAACAAAATTTGTATTCAAAATGATTGTAAAAGGATCCATGAGAAATCAGAACTGGTCAGGTTATTATGATATGTCGTTCAACCATGAAACACCAGATAGAGAAATGATAACCATCCTCCATAACTCAATTACACAAATAAAGCATTGTGAAAGATACTAATCAATGTGAAAAGTATCCAAAGGCACTGCACTTATTTGACTGTTTATTCTTCAGAGCAAATTCTAATCATAAGCCAGAAAGTGAGATTGATAACGATGCTAAAACTCCAGAAGCAATTGTTGCTAAGAAAAATGATCATAAGCCATTACCACAAGTGTGAAGCCTTATTAATGAAAACCAAAACAAAACAAAAAACCAATCAAAATGTCAATGTAGTAAAACAAATGATTGAAAAACAAACCACACCTATGTACAAGTGCATCAGATTGTTCAAACACAATACTTTTTTAGAAGAGACACATTCACTGAGAAGGTATCTACAACTCCCTCTAGTGTCTGTAATCTAACCGTGTTGGGACCAATCTTTTCTGTGATAATGAAAGGTCCTATCCAAAGGCGTTGAAACTTGGTGTACTGGTTCTTATCTTTATGTTGCTTATCCCACCTTAAAACCAGGTCACCGACATAAAATTCCTTGCCAGATGAAGATTTTTCATCAAACCATCTCTTCACCATCTGCTGATGATGATACAACTTGTTCTTGGCTATTTCCTTGTCCTCCTCTAGCTTCAAGAGGGTGTCAATTCTTTGCTAAATGGGAGAAGAGTCATCTTCTTGGACAAACTAGGCCAATTGTAGCGAAGGAAAGGTGAGATTAGTGGGAAGGATGGATTCTTTGCCATAAACCAAACAGTAGGGAGAATTTGCAATTGCTGCTTTTGGAGTAATTTGATCTGCCCATAATGCATTATACAACTGCATGTGCCAATCTCTATGATGAGAAGCTATAGTCTTCTTGAGAATGTTTATCAAGTTTTTGTTCAATGACTTAGCCAAACCATTACCTTGAGGATAATAATTGGCAGAAAACTTAAGCTTAATCCCCATCTCAAAGGCATATTCAGTTATATCGATTGAAGAGAAGTAGGATGCATTATCGAAAACTAAGTACCTTGGAGCGCCAAAGCGTGTGACGATCTAGCTATCAAGGAAAGAGATTACTTGGGAAGCATTACATTGTTTAAGAGGAGTTTCCTCCACCCATCTAGTGAAATAGTCTGTGGTTGTGAGGATATACTTATGTTGGAGGGATGAAGGAGGGTTTATAGGCCCAACAAAATCCAGTCCCCATTGTTGAAATGGAAACTGAATTGTAACCGGTTGTAAAGGAAATGCAGGTTTCCTAAACTTGCCTGTGCATTTCTGGCATGGCTCACATTTCCTCACATAAGCATAAGCATCTTTAAACAATGTGGGCCAGTAATATTCGGCCCTCAGAATCTTATGTGCTGTAGTCTCTCCTGAAAAATGGCCTCCAGTAGGACCTGCATGAAATTGAAACAAAATGTCATGAGTTTCATGTTTTTCCAAGCATCTAAGAAATACTCCATCATAATTTTTTCTAAAAAGAACTTGATCAATGAATTGATAAGGAGCATATTTCAGTCTTAAAGCCCTTCTTTTCTTAAAATCAAGGGTTTCGGGAGCAAGCCCATGGTTCAAGAAGAATATGATATCGTCGTACCATTCCGATGTCGGGGCATCGATAACATTAACAACACCTGGTTGAATTTGTTCCTCGTGATCCCACTCGGACTACTGCTGTGCAGGGTCATTGGATTGCGCAGTAAGAAGACAAAGACCTTGCCCTTTTACAATTTTAACCGGCCTGATCTCAAGATCATATTCTTGTAGTGCGGTCATCCAATGGGCCCTCTTTTCCCGCAACTCTTTCTGGATGAGGACATTTCTGATAGAATAATATGGAACCATGACTTTGGCTCGAGACTTCAGCAAGTAAGGTCTGTAATGTTTGACAGATTTACAGACTGCATAGGCTTGCTTATCGATCTACGAGTATTTAAGCTATGCACCTTTGAATGTTGAGCTCATAAAGGAGATCGGGATTTTAGTATCATTGTCATGCTTTTGAATTAAGATAGCTACATAAGAAAAGTCAGTGGAAAAATTATAAAGAATGAAATCCTTATCAAAATATGGGGACATGAGAGCAGGAGCTTCTACAATAGCCTTTTGGATTTGGACAAATGCATCTCTCTATTCTTGTGGCCAAGTAAATTGCACGTCTTTCTTGACCAACAGTTGTAATGGTTTAACAATCTGGGCAAAATTTGGTACAAATCTATGTACAAAATTAATCTTACATAAGAAGGATTGCATTGCTTTGCGCAAGCCTGGTAAACCAATCTTTGAAATAGCCTCTATACGTTCAGGATCAATAATCATACCTTCTTTTGAAACAATGAATCCCAGAAGCTTTCCTTCTGTTACTGCAAAAATAGATTTCTTCGGGTTGAGAGAAATACCGAATTTTCTGCAACGATCAAAAACTTGTTTCAAAGCAAACACATGTTCATGTAGTTTTTTAGAATAAATAGTGATATCGTCAAGGTAAACTACGATAGAATTATGCATTAACCCTCGGAAAGCTATATCCATAGATCTCTGAAAAGTAGCTCCTGCATTGATCAGCCCGAAAGGCATCCTTCTGTAGGCAAAAGTACCCCATGGGGTCCCAAAAGTTGTTTTCAAATGATCGTCCGGGGCAACCATAACCAGGTTATACCCCGAAAAACCATCTAGGAGGGAAAACATCTCTAACCCGGCTACCTTTTGAAGAATCTGCTCCATTGGTGGAACAGGATAGTTGTCTTTCTCATAAGCCCGATTTAGGTTCCTGAAATTGACACACAGTCGAATTTCCCCGCTTTTTTGAGGGATAGGTAATAAGTTGGAGATCCATTGAGTGTGCCTGACCGGAAAGATAATTTGAGCTATGAGCAGTGTCTCCAACTCCTTTTTTACAGAAGGCTCCAAATTGGGGTTCATCTTTCGCAGCTTTTGTTGAAATGGCTTAACGTCTGGTTTCATGTATATATTATGGAACATGACGTTCGTGTCAAACGTTTTTAATTCGTCATACGCTAGGCAAAGACATCCTTATACTGTTTACACAATGCAATAATGGCTCTATGTTCTTCAGGGGTATAATCAACTCCCAAATTGATGAAACGAGGTTCCTGTTCGGTGCCTAGGTTGACCCACTCATAGTTCAAAGATGAGCTTTGAGTTTTATAACTAGTTTGAGATTTGAACTTGTCCTGTAAATCCTAAAACTTTTCTAGATTGATCACAGACTTTGGGATAACATTTCAGGAATCAGTGAGAGACTTTTCATGTTCTACTTCATCGATGGCCATGTATTGAAACGTATCCTGAGTAGTGAGGAACTCGAGTATTTGTCGGTCATCATCAAACACTTTCCAATTAGTCACATTATCCGGAATAGAGGGTCTATACATCAATTCAATGAAAAAAGTTTGAGGAGACAGACCTTCTGGCGAGATCAGTCTAGACGCTAAATTTGCTAACAAGGTTGCATCAAAATTTTGTGACCTGGAAACTAATTTAATATTGAATGCCGAAAATGAGTTGGTTAGATCCCTTACCAACTTTTGATAATTAGCTAGACGCGGAGATAAGCAGTGTATTTTATTCCTAACTTGCTTGACTATAATTTCAGAGTCTCCATAGCATTCAATTGCTTGTACACCTAAATCAATGGCCTTCTTGAGCCTCTGCACAAGAGCTTCATATTCGGCTACATTATTAGTGCAATCAAATTCTAACCTGCAAGCAATCATGATTTTCATTCCTTTAGGATTGATAAGAACACAACCTGCTCCAACTCCCTCCTTGGACTTGGAGCCATCGAAAAATAAGGTCCATGAGACAGGGTCTAATCTAAAATTCGTATTCACATTATATACATTATGCACAATTTCACCAGAAAAAGGTACAGAAGTGACTTGAGCGATGTGTGATTCATTTCGGATGCTTCCTTCTGGTGAGGCAGTAGCTAGGAATTCACCGAAAAAGGTATCAAATGTAAATTGTTCTACACGAGAGGTGAGATAACCAACAGGTTCAGTTGAATCATTAAGATCAGTGACTGTCTATTTCATAAAAGGTTCTCTGTTGATCTTAATTTATTCGGTTGACCATTGTAGGGAAACCATAAATGGGACCAGTTAGTTGCAAAGTAACCTTTAAGTTTCTCTGACCGGTCCCTTCTTAACCACATCCCACAGACTTCTGGGATGTCAACTATCACAATGTCAACTATCTAATGGATCCTAGGATCAGCTGACAGCGTGAGCAGAACATTTCTCAATTTTCCAACCTCTCTGAATTTGGATTTGTCAAGTTGCACAATTTGGGTTGGACAGGGTTCCCATGTTGCATTCAATTTTTTGCAAATAGAGAGGAGCATCACATTTGATGATGCTCCCGAATATATCATGCAGTTGTGTACATTTCGGTTTAAAATCTCAAAAGTAAGCAAGAAAGGAGGAGTTCTCTTACTTGCTGGTTTTTTATCATCAGTTTTAGTGATAGAGTCTAGATTGTTATTGTGTGAATCTCTAGGCTGTTTGACTATCATGTTTTTAGGTAAAGAATCCTTCATAGCAGGAATCTTGTGTAGCTCAAACAGAGAGATGTTTGCTTTGAATCTTTTTAAGTCTTCAACCAGGTTGTACTACATTTGAGGGAGGACTATATCCTTTTGTGGGACAGTCTTGTCTCTTGTGGGAACCAGGAGAGAAGATGAAGGTTCTTGAGGTGGTTGCATTCTTGACCTTGTATTATAAGGATGTTGTGTGTTAAACACCGCCTCAGGCTCTTCTTCTTCTTCTTCGTACATAGGAAGTTCTGAAAAGCAACCCACAACATCAACATGTGGATGACCTTCCAATTATTCCTCAAGTAGTGGAGGATCTGGGGTAGTCTGATCATTAGAAGTGTTAGGGGTAACTTGAGATTCTACTGCCAATGCTCTAAAAATAAAAAAGAGTTCATTGTTTGTGAGTGCATCCACCGGATTTGGTGGTGGTGGATTTTGTGGAGGCTGGTAAGGTCTCCTAAACGGTGGCCTTACAAAACCTCTATTCTAATTCTGATTATCATTAGTGTTTTTCCTCAAATCCCCCATATCATTTGACATCTTCTGAAGGAATTTTTTCATTTCAGTCATATCAAATGGATCCTTGTTCTGAACTGTGGGTTTAGGGACATTCTCAATTTTCTTCCTAGAAGTGGAAGGTTGTCCTTCTGAATTTTCAGGGTTGTCTTCTAGACAAAAGATGTCCTTCTCAACTTTCATTGCTTCATCAAATGCTTATAGTAAAGTACCCTTTTGTTCCCTTTTGACCCATATTGCAATAGGGGGAGGTAGACCCTTTTCGTAGTAAGCCACCAACAATTCTTCAGGAGGAAGAAGATTGGCAGGAATTCTATTTTTTAGATATGAAAACCTTTGGTTAAATTCTTTTACCCTTTCTTTTCCTTTGGTTTTCATGGAGGATAAATCTAAGACAAGATCTTGCGGTGTTTCGTCATCCCCGAATTTCTGGGTAAAATTTTTCTCGAATTCATCCCAAGAAGTTATAGATTGGGCCAGTAAAGCAAAATACCAAGTGGCTGCTCTTTTGTCGAAGGTGTAGGGAAAAAGTCTGCATACTACATCCTCATGTACCATGCTTCTAAGCCTGATTGCCTGCATAAAATTTTTTATGTGATCCAATGCGGGTATCTTATCATCAGGATTGTATTTAGGCAACCACTTCTCAGGATTCTTTGGTAATCTATGTTGATCTCCTAATATGAAAACTGCACCTTGGTCAAGCCAAGGTCTAATTTGACCTTCTCTAGCCATTGGAGGTTCTTGTTCTTCTTCTTCAGATGACGAACTAGCAGAATTCTCTTCATTTGAGGAAGACGATGAAGATTAAGGGGGGGATGGTGGTGGACCACCTACTCCAAGATTTGGTTGACCTTGTGTTGCTGTGTGGGTGGTCTTACGGTTATATTCAGGAGAATCTGGTCGATTAATCAATTCTTGGTTTTCAGGTTGTTGATCAAATGTATGTTGATCCTGTGTGTTTAGATCATTGGTGCACTGAATTTGTGAGTCACTAGTATGTGCGGTGGGAATTTGTTGATATTCCGGACCACCAGTCTATAGAATATTTTCTAAATTTAAGGCTGCCAGACCACATCGTCTTTGATCAACAAGTCGTTGTTCTGCTCTTAAGACCCTATCAACAGATGTTTTCAATATCTGTTCTAACGAAATGGGTCCCCTTATGGGTGATGTAAAAATGATTTCTCCTCTGTTCTCCTATTGTACCACCTGTGTAAAAGGTATAATCGCAGGTTGTGTAGACGTGATAGGGAGAATTATAGGTTGTGTATTAGTTGGTTGTTTAGATGTTGAAGCCCTAGTCTGGCTTCGGGTTTGAACCGTTGAAGTACTTGTTGGAGGAGGTTTATTAGTAGTTTGCTTAAGCATGTTTTGCTAGTGGCCCTCCTTCTAGTGCCATTTGTTGATGCCTCGGGGGTGCAGGGTAAGTGAAAAGTGCTAGAATGGGTTCCAAGGCACACAACAGGGGATGAAAACCCAGCCAAAGGCTTCGAAAGACCTTGTGCAAGGGAAATTTTATCCTCAAGCTGTTTGGTGTGGTAATCACCCACTGATATTTGTCCTCCACTGGCACTCTATGAGTAAAGGATTTGATCTTAAAAGATCAGTTTCCCTAAAATGGAAAACAAAGTATGAAAGCTGGTTAATGAACCTAACTTAACCTACCAAAAGAAAGAATCTATTCTAAGTCAGATCTAACCTAAAAGGAGAAGTTGATGTTGTGCAGATAATAGTTGAACTGTGATAAACAAGTAGTTAAGTACCTTAAACAGAAATGTCTTCGGGTTCTTCACTTGTTATTTAAAGTTTTATCATTTAATGAAAATTAAGTGACAATTCTTCAAAGTGTTTAAGCCTATTCAAGTATCTGATCTGTAATCATTGTGTTAATTGAAAAATTAACATTTGATTATGCATATTCATTTGCATCGAATCATTTGCAAAAATATAAAAGTGAAAAAAAACGTTCAATTAAAGAAATTTAATAGAACAATTTTGAGCATAATCCAGACATACAGAAAAATCAATATGAGAGATCTTATGCATTAACAAATGTCCTGCAAAGGATTAAACACATAACCGACAACAAATTTGAAACATTAACTCAGCAATTCCCAAAGAAATTTGAAGAACATTAGGAGGTGAATTAAAAGATAACTTTCCTAAATAGAGAAGTCTTGTACAAAAATTAAAATGACTCTGATAAATAGAGTATCTTCAGTCCAAACTCTCGCTGAATTGAAATTCCAAAATTCCCAACCCTTACTAAGGGAAACATTCCTCCTTATATACTAAATTTACATAAGAGTTCCAAAAGGAGAAATTCTACAAAATAGGGATTACAAAATCGTGTCTAACCATCGATCCAAGAAATATTGCTATTTTTAAGCTTAAAGATTTTCCGCCACCTTTCACAAAAGAAAGACTTGTTCTTTAATCAGATAAGGTCTTGTGGCACCATAAAAATTCAATCACAGATTGTTCACTATCATCGACAAGTGGTGTGGCTTGCAGAACATCCGCTGTAGGAAATTCGTGGTCGGGGAACCCACTGTAAAAAAACAGTGAAATCCATTAGAGGATTTACATCAGGAATGGTAGCCAGCATGTCAAGTTCTTCATTGATTATAAAGTCCTATATAACATCAGTATCGAGATCAGTTGATCCCTCCATAATTTCCTTCATTTGCTTTTCAGGGTTGCGAATGTAAGCAGACAAAGTTTCAAAGTCTTTTTCACTGCTACCGCTGCTAAGATCAGGAACACCTGCATCAAACGATGGTGACAATATTTCTTGATATAACAAGGGGTAGAGTTCTTCATTTTCAACGTGAACACTAGATAATCCACCATCTGCATGAATATTACTCATTCTAGATGAGTCTTGGATAGTAGGACGCAAAAAATACCACACAGAGTCTTACATCTCCCAGAAGGAAAGGGATGAACTGGAGATTTCATGTTAATTGCTATTTAAAGGCCAACAAGCAGGTCAATGATAATCGGGTGGGGCAATCTGCAATGATTAAATTTATCCAGTCAATTCATTGTAATTACTTCAATTGTAATGAAAAAGGGTCGGGGTTTGTTCCAATCGGATCAAAGCTTGTGCGAAGTATGAGTTCAATTACTACTTGTAGCTAGGGTTTTACCCCTAGCTTGTGCAAATGAGCACCTACTAAGGAGAAGGGACTCCTTAGTAGCAGTTCAGTAAATGCAAATAATTAAGCTAAAACAGAAATAGAAACTACTCTAAAACATGTGCATGAAAAATAAACAACAATTTGTAAACAAGGGTTTTGTATTAATATTACCTTCAATGTGAAGGTTGATGAAGCTCCTTGCAATGTCCAAGAGGGTTGATCCAAGCTCCAATGTGCTCCTTCTCTTTCTCCAATGGTGGAAATGGGCCAAAAGGGGCTCTCAAGGTGAAAGTAGTTCAATGGTGAACTAGGGTTTCGAGAGAGATTTTGGCAGAGTAAGGGTATACTTGATTGTGGATATGGAATGTGGGATCTCCATCACCTATTTATAGTTTTTTGGTGGTGGAGTGCTGACCCATGGTTTTAGGAAACACATGGTTTAGGGCAGCTGTATAGGGTTTTTTCCTCTTTTTCTTCATTATTTTATATTTTTTATTCCCTTTTTAGGGGATTTTTGCTATTTTTGGAGGAAAAGGGGGTTTTTTTAGCCTTTTTGAGGCTATTTTGATGGTTTTGTGGCCTTTTGGAGGCATTTTAGGCCCTTTGGAGGCTTTTTAATGGGATGTTTTGGGATTTTAAGGTAGGAAAATGGACAAATGAGCCATATAATGTGGTAGATGAGGTAGTGAACACTTTTTGGGTGTTAACAGATTGCCCCCTGATGTGCGAGGGCAGGAGCTCATCGTATGGCCGATGGACATCATAAGTCATGAATGGTTTTCCTGGGTGTGGAGAGAAGAGAAGAAACAAACCGAAGCCCGAAACGATGATCCCGAACAACTGCAAGAACTAAAAGTACATAACCTCAATAATGGATGAGGAATCATCTGATCATATAGACGAGGCGGGCATTCCCATGCTCGTATTAGGATATAACATAACAATAATAATGGGGTCCAAAAAGGGGGCCTGAAATATACATGACCTCGAATACTGACTGAGGAATAATCTCAATATATCGACAAGGCGGGCATACCCATGCTCGTATCAAGATACATAAACAGAACTGTGAGGCCCGAAAAGGGGGACCTGTAAGATACATAGCCACTGTGTACATCATAAGAGTCTAGAGGGGACACAAAGCTGGGACATACTGCTGGGTTGATCATGTGGTAACTGAAGAACTGGTACACTGGAACATCAATAGTGCTACTGAATGTGGTACCAAAGGAACTAATGAGCTGCTGGATCAGAGTGACAAGGGGTACACTCGCATTGGTACACTGAACTGGAACTGATCTGGGACTGAAACTGGGTACTCAAGGAAGCATGTAACTGGATGGATTCCGAATATAAACACCTAACACAACCCGGACATCCACGGGAACATATAACTGGTCGTTCCGAAGGGACTCACCAATGTGCTAGAGTCGGGGGAAATCTGGGGTCTTCGATATATAATGTAAAGGATATAACCCTACGCGATTCTCGACGATGCGATCAAGGTGCTGAAGTCGAGCATGTGAGAAACAACCACTCAGAGAGGCAATGATGACTCCTCTCAGAATGGTCCGTAGGCACTTACCGGAGATGGTGATAAGTCCAAGGCGTAGGGACCTCTGGGCCTATCCTATGGAATAGAGGGGCTGTCGTCGATAGAGGGAGACCTGCAACTATCAAGGCAATGATGTTTCCTTGACAGGAGCGCGAGGTGAAGAACCGAAATGTGATAGTACTGAGGGCAGGACTGACAAACTGGGGGTGATCACTCGGCAAGTAGAGTGGGTGGACTCAAACTTCCTTTGTTCAGAGTATGATAATGGGAATGATCTGGCAGCATATGAAACTGACTAAGGGGAAAGGGATCATCGCTGTATTGGATAGGGGAGGGTGACTGGTCTGAGGGAGACTCAAGCTGGTGTAAAATGGCAGGAGACTGCAGAATACTTTGAACAAAGGCGACCTGATTGGGGGTGTTGCCGAGATGATCGATCATAGTGCCAGGAGGCACGGGTGGGGACTTCTTCATGGGTTAAGGAACTAGAAGAAGTTTGTGTAAAATGATACTGTCGTGTGGATTTTACGAGCCCAAGACAGTTCATGCTCGTGGTTGCTTTCAATTTTAAGGAGTCTGAAAGCGATAAGAAGACTCTGAAATGATGGAATGGTACTGTCGTGTGGATTTTACGAGCCTAGGACAGTTCATGCTCGTGGTTGCTTTCAATTTTAGAGAGTCTGAAATCAAATAAGAAAACTCCAGGGGGTTGCTTTTTCGTAGATTTAGTCTCCAAGGCCCAAAGAAGCATAAAAGGATGCAATGAAGAACTCTTCTAGCCGGTGTGACTAGAGTATTCATTTTTCGTAATTAGTCTACCAGGTCCGGAAAAGGGTAAAACTTATACCAGATAGACGCCCTTTCAGGTACTTTAACGAGCATGAAAGGAAGCAAGATTGCTCGGCGATCTTTTCATTCTTTTAGGAGTCAGAAAAGAGCTTAACGGAAACTCCCTAACTGCATTTTTCGTAAAGGACTTGTCCGTCCTGAAAAAGGGATAAAATTATACCGAACAAAAGGAATGGCCAGGCAAGGAGGAAGTGTTCAATCAAGGATCAGTAATGATGATCAATAATGAGGGTAGTGGGGAACACTGGTGGGCCTCCTTGCGGGGTAGATGAAACGGTGGAAAAATAATGAAACATTTGCAGTATGACAGGAGTGAATGGCTCATGTAAAAATGTGGAACAATCTGATAGCGGCCGATGTGGCGCGCAAATCGAGGCAGCAAGGTGTCGGGACACAATGTGGAAATTGTACCAAGTGAGAGCGAGAAATGATCTCAAGCATCATCACGAGCTCGGAAAAATGAATCCGGCGATATAAAGGGTGTCAAAAATGGGTAATAGTCGATGTGGCACGCACACCGAGGCGATGAGGGCGTTTTGGAAAAAATACCCAAAAAATATGGGGGTGAGAGCGAGAAATGATCTCAAGCATCATCACCAACTTGGAAAAATGAATCCGATGATATAAAACATGTGAAAAATGAAGAACGACCGATGTGGCACGCAAACCGAGGCGACTAGTGGCGTCTGAAAAAATGGGCAAAAAATGACGGGGTAAAAATAATGCAACGAGATGACCATCATGACGGTCTCGGCGTGCTAATTCCAATGGTGGAAAATATGTGTAAAACAAAAAGGGAGCAAACTGTACAATGCGGACCAATGGGGCCGCGAGTTATTTTTGTTGAAATATTGTAACTTCAAAGAATATTATATTTGTATATTATTTATTCCGGAGATGTTCCATACCTCCGATGTGATTATACTATAAATCCGGAGATGTTTATTCCTCCGAGTTGGGTGTGGTAACTAGGGTTATTAGACCCACCATGTGGGGGTCGGCCCAGTCAGTTATAATGGGGTATTTAACCTAATGGTTAAATACGAGCCTACATGTACTTGTGTAAAATACATATAAGAGTAGTGTATAAATAGAGGAGGTGTGTTCCTCATTTGATACACTCACACACTTGAGGATAGCGCACTTGTGGAGGAGAGGTCTGCTATTGTGGAGGAGAAGATCATGTCTCAGGGTTTCATCTTTGTATATTGCTCGTCATCTATATTGAGGAAGCTTTGCTGGGTTTTCTACCCCATGAGGGTTTCCTAGGATAAATCTTTGTCTCTTGTGTTTATGTTGTGCTTGTTGTTTCTTCAGTGATCCTGTATATGCTATTATTGTGAAATGGAATGTAATGCTGCTATTTTCTGTCTTATCATATTGAATTTTAATATGGTATCAGAGCTAACCTGAAGGAAGACAAGGTATGGCACTAAAGACACTTGCTTTACTTACGACAATTTGAAGGTTAGGGTTTTACATAGAAAAAACCAGTCATCGTAGAAATTTCGCTATAAATCCGTTTTGGCGAAGTTTTCGGATCTGAAATTGTTACAGGACGAAGATTAAATCTCCAGGTACCTTGTGTCCAAAGGAAAACCTCTAATTCGTTGTACTTTGTGATTTATGATCTGTACAATATAGGGTTTCTGCCTCTTCCAGATCTGAGTCAAAATCAGGTGACCTTGGGAAAAAGGTCATATCTTGGGATAAGAAGCTCCAAATGAAATTTTGTAAAACGTGACAGGTATTACACAGTATGTAATATCTCAGAAAACTTTTTCAGAGTCCTAAGTTGAACAAGTGACACGTGGAACTCCGTACAAGTTCGCCCTCCTGTATTATCCCAAAAACAGGTCATGTTGCGACACTTGGCATAACTCTCTCTCAGAAAGTCCAATTGAGGTCAGACCTGTCAGGATGGAAAGATAACAGGCCGAGCTACCTCAGAAAAGTTTTTCAGAGGCCGAAGTTCAAACAGTGACACGTGGAACGCCGTACAAGTTCGCTCTTCGGTTTTATCCCAAAATAGGTCACGTTGCGACATTTGACATAACTCTCTCTCAGAAAATCCAATTGAGGTTAGACCTGTCAGGATGGAAAGATGACAGGTCAGGCTACTGCAGAAAAAGAGTTTCAGACCCTGTGGAGCAAAAATTTCAGAGTTATAGCAGAAACAATCAGGTGCATATTTCTGTCAAAACAGAATTATTTTTCGAGCACCTTTATTCATGGCTTCCGGAATTTAGGGTTTCGGAGAAAGTTAGAATTTTTGGAATCGGAGTCCACGGCTGAATGCTACTCAGGAAAATCAAAATTTAGAGACCAAGATCGATTTTTTTGGTTGGGTGGAAGACTGGGCTTGATCAAACCCCAGTTCGGGATTTTGATCGGAAAGATGGAAAATTAGGGCTTCAGCAAAAGTTGGAATTTTTGAAGTCTGTAACCACGGCTGGAAACTCCTAAGAAAAATAAGAGTTTAGAGCCTTGGATCGAACCTTTTGTTTGGGCAGAAGGGTGGGCTTCATCAAACCCTAGTTCGGGATCCTGTCCAGAAGATCCAGAAGTTTCAAAGGCAATTTTGAGGGGTCAAATTTTGGAAATTCCAAAATTGAAGTATGCTAGTTTGATCAGCTCAGCAAGACATATTCTTTCATCCATTCAGAAGTGTGAAAGTCAAAGATTGAATTTTTAGGGTTTCTCTAGAAAACCCTAATCAAGCTCCAGATCAAGTTTCAGGGGGAGTTGAGGCTAAGGCCTTACATAAGAAGACTACAAGAAGTCTCGACATGTATGACTTAAGGAGGTTCAGGTATGTCTTGAAATCTGATTCTTGATTAAGTTCATAATGTGTTTTGTCTTCATGTTATTTATTAGTACAATCTTGATTAATGTTAGAATTGTCTTATCACCCTAGTAACTGTATGAATGCATGTGAATGATCGAAGACATTCATTGATTAGGGCTATATGATTGTACTAATGCATTATGGTGTTGTGTGAGGTTGATGTTGTCTGCTAACAAGATACAGGTACATCACAAAAGACAAATCAAGTTCCATGACCATGACCACATGAATACAAAGACTCATCCATAATCTTTGTTCTACTTACGAGGTATGTATGAACTTGTTATATTATGCTTAACCTATGAGACATGCAGGTTCTAGCTCAGGATCTCTAAATCAATGAAGAGATTGTTTAGGTATGTTGCACATAACTAAGCAGGTATACTAATCCAGGTATGTTTTCCTATGTCATGTTAGAATCTTACCTTGTGATTAGGATCCCTTATATAAGTATACTTGGTATGAGTGGTTATGCTTATTCATAAAGTTAGTAATCAAGGGTTTATGCATATCATGTCTCTTATCTTGGTTGATTATTTAACTAACTAGATCAAACAAGAATATGCATAAGTAAAGGAAGACTTCCCTGAAACCTTGAATATTATCTATAATCATGATTATACATTTTCAAGATTATTTAGAACTATAATGTTTTGATAACATTGAGATTATACTAATGAATGTATGTTTGTGTATGAGATCATGATGATGACACTAGTGCACATTTGATCATGCACAGTGGTACAGAATGAATAGAAGTTCAAAAGACATACAGAAGATCAAGCGGGAGGCAACCACACAAACATAAAAGATAAGTATTTGAGTTGTTATTTGAAATAGTAAATGATATTGCCTGTAATAGATTGTATGCATATTTGTATTCCTATAATATATCATGCTGAGTGTAAATATTCATAGAACATTGAACAGTATACTACTAATATGCATATGATTGGTAAGTTGGACAAACATTCCATTGTTGCTTGTCTAGAATGAAACCTCTTTGCTGACATGCTGAGAGTTGTGCACACTCTCGATAGTATGTTCTGGTAGAGATGGAAGGCATCTAGATAGCCACTGTATGCATACATGATATGGGAAAGTGTTGTGCCAAAGTATTGGTCAAAATAGTTGCATCACTATGTAAATGATATCTGTATGCATAATAGGTTATCATGTCAATATGATTTGATGATTATGAAGTATTACTAATCATGTACTTAATTTTGATTTCTAGGAAAGGTCATGAAGAATGATGGACACCGTACAAGTGGTGGATGTTCAAACAAGAAGATTTACAAATCAAACAAAATATAGAAGGCTCGTGGCTAGAAGATTCTCTTAGAAAGGGGAAGAGAATCATGACAAGATGTTTGCTCCAAGTATGGTGTAATTAAAGAAGAAGTGTGAATCAGGTTCTGTATAGGTACCTAGGATCGATAATAAATTGATAAGCTTAATGATCACCATGGGTGATGTGGATCTCAACCTTTGCTACAAGGTTGAATATGATTTCTATACACATATGACATGGATGCAAGAAGGAACTCACCACAGAGTTCGAATGATATTGAGGTTCATATTAGTAGACCCATCTAACGAGAGATGGCACAGATAGATATGCAGAAGATCATTCAATGCAGAAATGAAAATGAAAGATCTCAAATTGATGCTTTACTTCCTAGGTCTGGAAGTATGGCAAGGCTCAGAAGGAATATTTCTCAACCAGGGAAAGTATGATGAGAAATATGACTTGAGGTGTTGGAATGGCCACTCTTATGGATTCCAACTTGAAGCTGTTAGGGGATAACTCATCAGAGTTAGTGGATATAACTCTGTACAGTCAAATTATTGGGTCATTGATGTATCTAACATATACTAGATTAGATATATGCTTTGTTGTGAATACCTTGAGTCAGTATCTAGTGGAAACTAGATGTTTTCACCTGATAGTTGCAAAGCATGTGATGAGGCACCTAAAGGATACGATAGACTTTGATCTGTGCTATCTTGGAGATCATGACTTCAGATGGCTACTCAGATGCTGATTGGGCAGAAAGTGTATCAGACAAGAAGAACACATCAAGAGGATGTTATTGTCTAGGATTAGCCATGATCTCGTTGTTTAGCTGGAAGCAGTCTAGTGTGGCTCTCAGCACAAGCAGAATATATGGCTGTTTGCTCTGCTAGTTGTGAAGAAGTTTGGCTTCAGGATTGTTTGACTTAGAGATAGAACCAACTGTGATCCTATGTGACAAATAGAGTTGTATCAAGATGACATAGAATCCAGTGTTCCATGATAAGTCAAAGATCATAGGGATCTAACAAGATATGACACAGAAAGGAACTATAAAGTTTGAATTCGTAACAAGTTACCGATGTACTAACCAAACCTCTACCTCGAGTGAAGAAGTTACCAACATACTAACCAAGCCTCTGTCTCGAGTGAAATTTGAATACTTTCGAGACAAGCTTGGTGTAGCTCAAAAGGACCCTCCTCGAAAGGGGGAGTAGTATAGTCACTGATGATGAGATTGTCTCATCGAACAACAAGGTCGATGATGAGGTAACCTGTTCTCTACACCTAGATACTTAGAAATATTTAGATTTAGGACTCGTATACTTAGAATACTTAGTTTTACTTATACATGCTTTTGATGTTATATGTATTAGTAAGAATACATGCTTTTGATGATAGATGTATTGGTGAGAATACATGCTTTTGATGATAAGATGTATTGGTAAGAATACATACTTTTGATGACACATGTATTGATTAATGTACGTGTATGGTTGAGGATACTTGTACTTGTATTGATGAGAATACATGTGGGGATTGTATCATCCTTGAACACATGTTCTAAAGTGAGCCGTAGACGTATGGTCTCCAAAAATGAAGTCCTTAGTGGACAGGTAGGGATTGTATCATCCCTGGAATTCGGTCCCTGAATAGATCCGTAGATGTATGGTCTCCGAAAATGAAGTCCTTAGTGGACAGGTAGGGATTGTATCATCCCCGGACTTCGGTCCCTGAATAGATCCGTAGACGTATGGTCTCCGAAAATGAAGTCCTTAGTGGACAGGTAGGGATTGTATCATCCCTGGACTTCGGTCCCTGAATAGATCCGTAGACGTATGGTCTCCGAAAATGAAGTCCTTAGTGGACAGGTAGGGGATTGGATCATCCTTGGACTTTCAGTCCTAAAGAGAGCCGTAGACGTGAGGTCTCCGAGAATGAAGTCCTTAGTGGACAGTTGAGGGGATTGGATCATCCCTGGACTTTCAGTCCTAAAGAGAGCCGTAGACGTGAGGTCTCCGAGAATGAAGTCCTTAGTGGACAGTTGAGGGGATTGGATCATCCCTGGACTTTCAGTCCTAAAGAGAGCCGTAGACGTGAGGTCTCCGAGAATGAAGTCCTTAGTGGACAGTTGAGGGGATTGGATCATCCTTGGACTTTCAGTCCTAAAGAGAGTCTTAGACGTGAGGTCTCCGAGAATGAAGTCCTTAGTGGACAGTTGAGGGGATTGGATCATCCCTGGACTTTCAGTCCTAAAGAGAGCCGTAGACGTATGGTCTCCGAAAAGTGGGGATTGTATCATCCCCGGACTTAGGTCCCTGAATTGATCCGTAGACGTGAGGTCTCCGAGAAGTGGGGATTGTATCATCCCCGGACTTAGGTCCCTGAATTGATCCGTAGACGTGAGGTCTCCGAGAAGTGGGGATTGTATCATCCCCGGACTTAGGTCCCTGAATTGATCCGTAGACGTGAGGTCTCCGAGAATTGGGGATTGTATCATCCCCGGACTTAGGTCCCTGAATTGATCCGTAGACGTGAGGTCTCCGAAAAGTGGGGATTGTATCATCCCCGGACTGCAGTCCCTGAATTGATCCGTAGACGTATGGTATCCGAGAAGTGGGGATTGTATCATCCCCGGACTTCGGTCCCTGAATTGATCCGTAGACGTATGGTCTCCGAGAAAGTGATTTTTGATGTGGTTACTTGTATCGGTAGGATACTTGTATTGATGATGTGGTTACTTGTATCGGTAGGATACTTGTATTGATGATGTGGTTACTTGTATCGGTAGGATACTTGTATTGATGATGTGGTTTCTTGTATCGGTAGGATACTTGTATTGATGATGTGGTTACTTGTATCAGTAGGATACTAGTATTGATGACGTGGTTACTTGTATCGGTATGGATACTTGTATTGATGATGTGGTTACTTGTATCGGTAGGATACATGTATTGATGACATGATTACTTGTATCAGTATGGATACTTGTATTGATGATATGTATACTTGTATTGGCATGAATACTTGTACTAATGATGTGGATACTTGTATTGTTATGGATACCTGTGTTGATGACGATGCTGATGATCATGTGATGACGATGCTGATGATCGTGAGATGACGATGCTGATGATCGTGTGATGACGATGCTGATGATCGTGTGATGACGATGCTGATGATCGTGTGATGACGATGCTGATGATCGTGAGATGACGATGCTGATGATCGTGTGATGACGATGCTGATGATCGTGTGATGACGATGCTGATGATCGTGTGATGACGATGCTAATGATCGTGAGATGACGATACTGATGATCGTGAGGATCCAGATGTTGATGTTGTTGTAGTTGTTCGAGTGCTGCAGAAGATAAAGACTTAGTACTGAAGATGTTGATGTTCTAGTATTGAAGATGTTCCAGTAACTGCTTGAGTTACTGATGATGTTGAGAAAGCTTCCAATGATTTATAGATGTATCATGTATGATGTTGATGACTCCTTGTTCGTGCAGATACTGTTATAATATCCTTCTCGTTAAGGGGGAGTGTTGAAATATTGTAACTTCAAAGAATATTATATTTGTATATTATTTATTCCGGAGATGTTCCATACCTCCGATGTGATTATACTATAAATCCAGAGATGTTTATTCCTCCGAGTTGGGTGTGGTAACTAGGGTTATTAGACCCACCATGTGGGGGTCGGCCCAGTCAGTTATAATGGGGTATTTAACCTAATGGTTAAATACGAGCCTACATGTACTTGTGTAAAATACATATCAGAGTAGTGTATAAATAGAGGAGGTGTGTTCCTCATTTGATACACTCACACACTTGAGGATAGCGCACTTGTGGAGGAGAGGTCTGCTATTGTGGAGGAGGAGATCATGTCTCAGGGTTTCATCTTTGTATATTGCTGGTCATCTATATTGAGGAAGCTTTGCTGGGTTTTCTACCCCATGAGGGTTTCCCAGGATAAATCTCTGTCTCTTGTGTTTATGTTGTGCTTGTTGTTTCTTCAGTGATCCTGTATATGCTATTATTGTGAAATGGAATGTAATGCTGCTATTTTCTGTCTTAGCATATTAAATTTTAACAATTTTAAGGATAAAAGCGTTTAAGGTACAACCCGTTACGCGGGTTGCACAAAGGATGGCCTTCGGAGTCGGCGAGGATGTATGCCCCCTTGCCTAGGCAGGTCTGCACGATGTAAGGGCCTTGCCACATGGATTCAAACTTCCCTTTGCCAGTTTTGTCATGGGCTTGGCCATAGGCGAGGACGAGGTCCCCTTCATGGAAAGTTCGAGGGTGAACATGTTTGTCGTAACCGGCTTTGGAGCGGTTTTTGGCAGCTTCAATGTTCTGGAGGGTGGCACAACGGTCTTCATCAGTTTGTTCAAGTGTCAGCAGACGCTTCTCGAGGGGGGAGGTGAAGATATCACAGAACTCGTGGAAGCGTTGTTTGTAGTCCTCAATCTCCTGCTCGCTGCAAGAGGCTCCTAAAGTAATGAGGTCAGGGGCACATCCTGGGAACTTTGAGGGAGGAATAGGACGCTGTTTCTGACAGACGGGGGGTACATCAGGCCATGTGTCAATGTGGTGCTCTATAATGGTGGGGTCACGACCGGGAATTTCGGTATAGGACCAGGAAAAGACATCACGGAATTCTCTGAAAAGGTTTATGTAGTCCTCAATCTCTTGTTTACTGTAGAATACTCCTAAAGTGATGAGTTCAGGGGCACGTCCTGAGGCAGCGATATCAACTTGGATGACAGGTGAGATGTTGGCCATGTTACCTTCCTCGAAGGTGTCAGGAGCAGGAATAGGGTCCTTGAACCAGTCTACCTTGGTGGGGAGGAAGTCTTTGGATTCAACCGCAAATTGGGTAGCGGTGCTAGAGGAAGATGCTTCTGGAAGGAAATACGAATGATGGTGCATGTCATCCCAGGGATACTCCGGGGCAGTGAGGGCCTCAAGAATCTCCTCATCGGTACAGAAAGTTTGCGTCGTCAAATCGGTTGATGAGGGGGTAGTGGCTGAAGAGATCATATAGATGATATTAACCTCTCCAGAAGGGGGAGAAACCGGGGGGTAGATCTCCTCAATGGTGGGTGGTGCCGTCTCAAGATCCAGATTGTTCATCTCATAGAGAGCCGCTCTGTAATCCGGGAGATCGGGACAATGATAGGAATAATGCCCGTAAACATCGCATATGGCACAGGGGTGGTTGGTATGTAGGGATTTGTCTTTGGGCTTAGGGGTGGGGTTTACTTCGACAACCGGGATGTTGGGGTCATCGTCGAGCATCTGCATGTGCTTCTGTAGGGCTGGTAACTGTGGACACTGGTGAGTCGCATGGCCCAACTCGTCGCACAACGAGCATTTGGGGGGAGCACGAAATACTGGGGGGGTTTTGATTGTCTTGGGAGGTGGTACAGCAGTGTAAGGTTGGGGACCTCTGCCCCCTGTGGGTTTGGGAGTAGGAGGATGAGTCGTGGAGGACGAAGGGGTAGAGACACCGGGAGGTGGCTGAGTGGTAGTAGCCATGGGTTGCACCGGTTGGAGGACGACGTCTGGTGTCGGCGGGCGAACGGGAGGCGAAAGATACCATACGGGTAATCCCAAAGTTAACCCAGGGAGGCTAAGGGTAGCCATGACTGGGGCGCTTACTACTCCCGATG
Source organism: Larix kaempferi (assembly GCA_027924585.1). Taxonomy (NCBI): domain Eukaryota; kingdom Viridiplantae; phylum Streptophyta; class Pinopsida; order Pinales; family Pinaceae; genus Larix; species Larix kaempferi. The sequence continues at coordinate 1,389,817 of BSBM01000287.1, read as the reverse complement.
GAGGGACTAGGAAGGGGATCGTATGGATAGGTGTAACACCAATGTGGCTAGGTACCAATGGTGGTTTAGGCAACAAGGGTGGTTGATTATTAGGTGGTTGGTTGTCGTGGGACAAGGTACATAAGTCAGACACTTCGGGTGTAGATGACGGGGGAGAAATGGATTGAAAGTTGGAGGTCATCGGCACGTCTGAGTAAACTCCGGGCCCCGTAGAAGAAATAAACGAGGTGGTGGCACAAGAAACAGGTTGTTCAACCATGGGGAGAACATTTTTAGGTGCCGCGGGAGCACTGGGATCATAGTAGGTGAGTTGGTCAACCTTAACCATGCGTCCCTCATGGGGGAACATCATGGTGCGAAAGACGGAAGAGGAAACCGCCCGCATGGCATACATGTAGCTGCGACCAAGTAAAAGGTTATAATCCAATTGGGCATTGATTACCTCAATGTCAATAAGGACGGTTTTACCACATAACTGGACGAGGACATTGGCTAGGAGGCCTTGGGGTTGAGCCGAACGATCGTCGTAGGTGCGTAACGCAGTGGTGGATTGCTGGAAAGTGGGGGATCCCAACTTCTGCCACACGAATGTAGACATGACGCATGTGGAGGCACCTTCATCGATGATGCATCGATGGATGACAAGATTCCGAACGAAAACAGAAACTTGGAATGCTAAGGAGGAAGGCAGGCGTGGTTTGGATTGGTCCAAATCAAATGCCATCAGATTCGAATCATTTGGGTCAATCCCCCCAATGGCGGAGAGTAAAGTCTTGCGCTGGGAAGGGCAGTTCTTCAAGACTTCTAACGCAGACATGGCTGCGGGAGATTGGGCTAGGTCGTCTACAATGTTGTAGTTTGACGCAGCACGCACATTGGGGTTATTGTTGATACGGCGAAGTGGGAAACAAGGGGCTTTGGGAGCGCCATCTAGTGGAGGTGGAGGAATACGTAACGTTTGATCGGTGGGATGAGCATTAGTAGGTTTATCTGTGGGAGGTATGTCAGTGGTGGAGCCATATTGGTTCCGACGAGTCTGAAGGTTGACGTCAGTGGATGACATCATCAACAGGTGGTGGGTAGCTGAGTCAAACATGGGTTGATCAGGAGCTGCGTAAGTGATTTGCTGTTGTTGGGGTTGCACGTTAGCTTGAGGGGCCAATGGCTGAGTGTTCACCATGCCTTGGGTTGGTAAGGGGTTTTGCAGAACCAAAGGTGGCTGCTGAGGCTGAGGGGGGTTAGGTGGCGCCTGAGGAGCCGCATGCCCTTGGCGGTGGGCATCGTCAACCCAGAGCTGCCGAGCTCGCTCTAAGTGTGGGCAAGCATGTGTGTAGTGTCCATAAACCCTGCAAATAGAACAAGGGTGGTTTGTTCACAAATTGGGGTTTTTAGCCTGCTTGGGCAGGCGATCAGGGTTTTGATTAGCGGGGGCCACATTGTTGTTGTCGGGGGGATTAGCCGGTTGACTGGCTTGTTCTGCAGGTTGGTTGTTCCCATGATTACGGCCCTTGCCGCAGTTCTGTTGGCCCTGGTTGCGTTGGCTGTTCTGGTTTTGCTGCGGGTTTTGTTTGGCGTAAACTTGCCCTTGGGCAGCAGGTGGATTCTGAGGTTGCGCAGGTGCGGGAGCAGGCTGCGGTGGATAATATGCAGGTAGAGGCTGAGCAGGTGCAACAACTTGAGGGGGTTACTGATATGGTTGCGGAGCGGGTTGTGGATTTGCCGCAGGGGCTGCCTGTGGCGGATAATAAGCAGGTTGGGCTTGTGAAGGCGCAGGAGCTGGGGCATCCTGCTGATGGTAGTAAGGCTGAGGTGCAACTGGGGGGGCATAAGTAGGAGTCGCATGACCGAAGCACTGAGGTGGACATGAGGGTCCATGGGAATGGTGATGTGTCATGGGAGCGTATGAGTTGGTTGCTCCAGACTGTGAGGTAGCCCATGAGAGGTCGGGGCCAGGGTTGGGACGTGCTATAGAAAATGGTTGAGGATGCGAAGAAACAAGGCCAATGATACCATCTACAACATGGGATGCCCACGGCGCATCGTGCTGGGAGGACTCGCCGCGAGGGGCGTCAGGTATAATGGTATAAAGGTAGCCCGACTGGGCGTAAATGAGGTCGAACTGCTGTGCCTTAAGGATGGCCTCTTCTTCAGATTGGGGTCTTTTTGATGCCACATCCTTAGCAATAACAGGGAGAAGGGATTTGAGGAACCAATCTAGGAAGATACGGTCGTCTAGTTTGATCTTGCATAAGCTACGGCATCGACGCCACTCATGGATGTGGTCCGTGATATGGGTAGCCATGTTTTGTCTGCAGGATAGGAGGATCTCAACACCTGCATCATAGCAGACAGGCAACTGGAAGAACTGCAGGAAGGTCGAGGCAAGGGAAGCAAAGGTGGCATGGGTCCCATGAGGTTGCTCGATATACCACTTGGCTGCAGAGCCAGTGAAGGTGCACTGTAAGAGACGGAGACGAACAGAGTCATCCACTATGGAGTTAGAGGAACACCATAGGTGGAAAGACATGATATGGTTTTGTGGGTCCTCACCGGCCTTTCCCTCGAACTTAGGGATGTCAGAGGGGAGCTTGGTAGGCATATGAGGCCACGTAGGGTCGTGTCGAATAGGGTCGTTGGTCAATCTGGCCAGGTCAGGTAGGTTGAGGCTAGCCATGAATGGAAAACTGGAAGAAGGATGTGACACAGTAGTGGGTTGGACCAGGTGGGGGCCAATGCCCCCAAGTGGGGGAACTAAGGTGGTGGAGGATGGTCCAGCACCACCATGGGTAGTGTGAGCCACTGATGTAGTGGGGATAGGTATTCCTGCTGCGGGAATAGGGACCGTGAGGGGAACGGTAGATGGGGGCCCCATTGAGGGCAAACCCAAAATAGGTGTAGTAACTGGTGTAGTGGTGGATGTGCCACCAATGGTTCCTATAACAAAAGGAGTGGAAGTCGTGCCAGCCATGGGGCTAGTAGGGGCAGTGTAAATAGGGTTCTCAGACTCTTTGTCAGAATCAGAGGTAAAGTAAGGAGCGTCAATATCTGGTGATGGAGTCCTATGTCACGGACGAGTGGAGTCAAGTGACAAGGCTCTAGATCTGTGATGAGTGGTATCAACGGATGATGATCGGAATCTATGACGTGTGGTGTCAAGAGAACCGTGTTGTGGGGGCTCGCCCTTGAGGCGCCGAGAATGTCTCGGGGACTCAATGGTGACGGATGGTGTCAAATCTCTGTGGGTTGAGGTGAGTAGAAAAAAAACTCAAAAAAGCCTAATGCAACCGAGTGTGCAGAAGGAGAGCTAAAAAACAAGGCACTCAGGCCAACAGCCAACTCAAAACACCCACTGCAACAGTTGTGCTACAATAGGTGGAGTATCAACAAAGATGGCCAGAATACCAACAAGCAACAGGTTTCCTAATAAGAAAAAATGGTGGAATCACTAGACCAAAGGGAGGTAAAGGAGCATGCAAACACCTAACTAAAAGTATTCTGACTCAACTAAACATATCCTCTGCAAGGTGATGAAATCCAAGTCAGACAATATGAGTAGGAAAGCCAAGTGGCTATGATATCCCCCTACCGGGAGGGATACCGGGTAGTCAATCCTAGAAGAATGGCAACTAAGATACCCCGTTCATGACACGTCCAGAAAGGTGAATCTGTCGTTTAGTCCGTTTACCGCAATACCCCTATACAGGGATATCCCGCGAACCGCGAAAGGTATCCCTTCGGTTACTGAATGGAGTGCGGTATTCCACTCAGGCCTCCGGAACCAGTCTCCCGACTTCAACCCTCCTAAGGGAGAGGCCCTTTGATAAACTGGTCGTGATCGTGCCAAAAAGTACTAGGGGATTTTGGTTCCCTATTTGGACAACAACTATGTCTCAAGTGAAAGTAACCGAGGGGTGTTATTGGAAGCCTATCCCCCCGATCCTACCTAACTACAATGATTCTTTTGTGTTCCCCAAGTGGGGTTAGAATGTTGGTTTAGTTAGGTACTTTTTAAGGTTCACTTGAATTATGTGACAGAGTGTGTGTTCGTGAGGTGATGAACCCAAAATAGAAGTGTCACAAGGGGGGCAACTTCTAACTATCAATAATACTGAAATTGAAACTTTAACTTGCAAAATTTTCTGAATTAAAAATACTGAAATTTTAAAAAGATTCTGTAAAGGAAACAGAAATTATGTTGCAGGAAGGCTGTAAGGAAGTGGGGCTGTAGGTAGGATAGGGGGCTATTCAGATGCAGAAAATATTGCAGCAAAAGGTGCTGGGCTCAAAACAGGAAAAATGCAGAAATCAGACTGCGGGTCTGTGGCGAATCAGAACAGGCAGACCGCGGGTTTGAGGGAAACAGATGCGGTCAGGTCGTGGCTTTCGGGCCAACAGACGCAGTCGGGACGCAGGAAATAGGGAAAAAGACGCAGTCGGGTCGTGGCAAAAAGGCTAACAGACACAGTCGGGATGCGGGAAAGAGGCTGAAAGCCACAGTCGGGACGCGGGAAAATGGCCGACAGGCGCAGTCAGATCGCAGCAAACAGGCTGATTAGCCGCGGTCGGATCGCAGGTAACAGACTTGAATCCACTGGCAGGGCGTCGGAAACCATTTGAGAGTCGCGGTCGGGTCGCAGGTAAAGGCCTGAAAGACGCGGTCGGGACGCGACTGCAGAGGGAAAAAGCGCGGTGTGCGGCGACCGAAAGGGACAGCCGAAAAGAAAAAAAATTTAAAAACGAAACCAGAAATTCAAAATCTAGGGGAGTCACCAAAACTATAGCTAGGGTTTTACCCCTAGCTTGTGCAAATGAGCACCTACTAAGGAGAAGGGACTCCTTAGTAGCAGTTCAGTAAATGCAAATAATTAAGCTAAAACAGAAATAGAAACTACTCTAAAACATGTGCATGAAAAATAAACAACAATTTGTAAACAAGGGTTTTGTATTAATATTACCTTCAATGTGAAGGTTGATGAAGCTCCTTGCAATGTCCAAGAGGGTTGCTCCAAGCTCCAATGTGCTCCTTCTCTTTCTCCAATGGTGGAAATGGGCCAAAAGGGGCTCTCAAGGTGAAAGTAGTTCAATGGTGAACTAGGGTTTCGAGAGAGATTTTGGCAGAGTAAGGGTATACTTGATTGTGGATATGGAATGTGGGATCTCCATCACCTATTTATAGTTTTTTGGTGGTGGAGTGCTGACCCATGGATTTAGGAAACACATGGTTTAGGGCAGCTGTATAGGGTTTTTTCCTCTTTTTCTTCATTATTTTATATTTTTTATTCCCTTTTTAGGGGATTTTTGCTATTTTTGGAGGAAAAGGGGGTTTTTTAGCCTTTTTGAGGCTATTTTGATGGTTTTGTGGCCTTTTGGAGGCATTTTAGGCCCTTTGGAGGCTTTTTAATGGGATGTTTTGGGATTTTAAGGGAAATATGGTAGGAAAATGGACAAATGAGCCATATAATGTGGTAGATGAGGTAGTGAACACTTTTTGGGTGTTAACAGATTGCCCCCTGATGTGCAAGGGAAGGAGCTCATCGTATGGCCGATGGACATCATAAGTCATGAATGGTTTTCCTAGGTGTGGAGAGAAGAGAAGAAACAAACCGAAGCCCGGAACGACGATCCTGAACAACTGCAAGAACTAAAAGTACATAACCTCAATAATGGATGAGGAATCATCTGATCATATAGACGAGGCAGGCATTCCCATGCTCGTATCAAGATATAACATAACAATAATAATGGGGTCCAAAAAGGGGACCTGAAATATACATGACCTCGAATACTGACTGAGGAATAATCTCAATATATGGACGAGGCGGGCATACCCATGCTCATATCAAGATACATAAACAGAACTGTGAGGCCCGAAAAGGGGGACCTGTAAGATACATAGCCACTGTGTACATCATAAGAGTCCAGAGGGGACACAAAGCTAGGACATACTGCTGGGCTGATCATGTGGTAACTGAAGAACTGGTGCACTGGAACATCAACAGTGCTACTGAATGTGGTACCAAAGGAACTAATGAGCTGCTGGATCAGAGTGACAAGGGGTACACTCGCATTGGTACACTGAACTGGAACTGATCTGGACTGAAACTGGGTACTCAAGGAAGCATGTAACTGGATGGCTTCCGAATACAAATGCCTAATGCAGCCCAGACATCCACGGGAACATATAACTGGTCGTTCCGAAGGGACTCACCAATGTGCTAGAGTCGGGGGAAATCCGGGGTCTTCGATATATAATGTAAAGGATATAACCCTACGCGATTCTCGACGATGCGATCAAGGTGCTGAAGTCGAGCATGTGAGAAACAACCACTCGGAGAGGTAATGATGACTCCTCTCAGAATGGTCCGTAGGCACTTACCACATATGGTGATAAGTCCAAGGCGTAGGGACCTCTGGGCCTATCCTCTGGAATAGAGGGGCTGTCATCGACAGAGGGAGACCTGCAACTATCAAGGCAATGATGTTTCCTTGACAGGACCACGAGGTGAAGAACCGAAATGTGATAGTACTGAGGGCAGGACTGACAAACTGGGGGTGATCACTCGGCAAGAAGAGTGGGTGGACTCAAACTTCCTTTGTTCAGAGTATGATAATGGGAATGATCTGGCAGCATATGAAACTGACTAAGGGAAAAGGGATCATCGCTGTATTGGATAGGGGAGGGTGACTGGTCTGAGGGAGACTCAAGCTGGTGTAAAATGGCAGGAGACTGCAGAATACTCTGAACAAAGGCGACCTGATTGGGGGTGCTACCGAGATGATCGATCATAGTGCCAGGAGGCACGGGTGGAGACTTCTTCATGGGTTAAGGAACTAGAAGAAGTTTGTGTAAAATTATACTGTCGTGTGGATTTTACGAGCCCAAGACAGTTCATGCTCGTGGTTGCTTTCAATTTTAAGGAGTCTGAAAGCGATAAGAAGACTCTGAAATGATGGAATGGTACTGTCGTGTGGATTTTACGAGCCCAGGACAGTTCATGCTCGTGGTTGCTTTCAATTTTAGAGAGTCTGAAAGCAAATAAGAAAACTCCAGGGGATTACTTTTCCGTAGATTTAGTCTCCAAGGCCCAAAGAAGCATAAAAGGATGCAATGAAGAACTCTTCTAGCCGGTGTGACTAGAGTATTCCTTTTTCGTAGTTAGTCTACCAGGTCCGGAAAAGGGTAAAACTTATACCAGATAGACGCCCTTTCAGGTAATTTAATGAGCATGAAAGGAAGCAAGATTGCTCGACGATCTTTTCATTCTTTTAGGAGTCAGAAAAGAGCTTAACGAAAACTCCCTAACTGCCTTTTTCGTAAAGGACTTGTCTGACCCGAAAAAGGGATAAAATTATACCGAACAAAAGGAATGGCCAGGCAAGGAGGAAGTGTTCAATCAAGGATCAGTAATGATGATCAATAACGAGGGTAGTGGGGAACACTGGTGGGCCTCCTTGCGGGGTAGATGAAATGGTGGAAAAAGAACGAAACATTTGCAGTATGACAGGAGTGAATGGCTCATATAAAAATGTGGAACAATCCGATAGCGGTCGATGTGGCGCACAAATCGAGGCAGCAAGGTGTCGGGACACAATGTGGAAATTGTACCAAGTGAGAGTGAGAAATGATCTCAAGCATCATCACGAGCTCGAAAAAATGAATCCGGCAATATAAAGGGTGTCAAAAATGGGTAACGGCCGATGTGGCACGCACACCGAGGTGACGAGGACGTTTTGGAAAAAATACCCGAAAAATCTGGGGGTTCGGGTTTTGGCGTAATTATTTCTCAATGCTATTCAAGAATAATTCTGGAACCCGCAGCCATCGGGTTGCGGGTTTCGGAATCACCAATACCAAAACTTAAAGAAAAATGACAGTCCCGCAACCCGCACCTGTCGGGTTGCGGGTTTCGGGTTCTCCAAGTGTCGGGTTTCGGGATGACGATAACAGTCAACAAAATACTCAAAAATTTGGCTCTTTCAAACTGAAACACTTTGGAAGAAATAATCAAACCCTTACAAACAAGCAGACCAAAAGCATGGGTGAAGAATTTTAGAGGTAAAATCAAAATTGAATATTTACAAGATGACTCACCCAAACACCTTTGCGTTTATTAAAATTGGGGGCTCCTGTGCTTAGCTAAGCATGGGATTTGTTGTGGCTACAACACCTATATATATATATGTGTGTGTGTGTGTGTTAATACAGTTACATAATTGTCTGTCAGTCTAACTGACCGATTTGACCTATACTAGTCGACGCGACCTGTCAAAATATATTCAGAGTGGTTGGGCAGAGGGTCCAGTTGACAAGCCGAACTAGGACCATCCAACATCTCCCCCACCTCAAAATATTTCTTTGTCCTGAAGAAATGGAGAGATCAAAATTGAAAAAAGAATCACTAAGATGGTTATGACGAAGGTAAGTTGGAGCTGGCGACACCAGATATCTATAGGCAGACTTCAAGAATAACTTCAATAGAAACACAGAGATGGTGCTGGAACTCTTCCCAGGTGCACAACAAATTTTGAATGTCGACAATGAACGTCGTGAGCTTCGACAAGTTTTCCATCTTGTCGTGGGTGGATGTAGTCTTCAAATGAATCATGTCGGGTCCAAATATGGTAATTGTTTCTTGGGTAGTAGTAAGTAAATGTTGAAGTCGGGGATGAATTTCTTCAAGTTTTTTGAGGCCGCAGCATGCTTGAGATATACACACTGCTTCATGTTTTTCTAGTTTGTCCAATTTTCTATTTCCATGACGATCTGATTATCCAGGATTTTTGTAAGTGTTTTTTCTGCAGTCAGGCGCTCATAGTGAAGTGTGCCCAACAATGTTCTTGCCTTTTGAGGTTCTTTGTAAACTTCACCATAATGTACATACCAGTTGTTCAAAACTTGGGCAAGTTTTTCTGCTTGAATATCATACTGCTTGAGTAAATTGAGAGCTTCTGTGAAGGCTATAAATTGATTTTCCATGAGGGAAGATACTTCGACAACCTGGTCCTGTTGTTTCTTGAGAAGCTCGGATTGTAGCATCAATGCAACAAACTCAAATAACTGATATGCTCTGTCGATAGGTGATGTCGTGTCAGGACTTGATGGTAGTGGGATGACTTGCTGAGCTAAGTCTTCACACTTAGCAAGAAACATAGCCCTTTCTTCCTATAGCTGTTGGATTTGGTTTTCCGTCTCATATCAGAATCTTTGTTCTCGGAAGACTGCATCTTCAATCATATCAAGATCTTCTTGAGATGCCAATTGTGGCTGATAACTGGCAGTAGCTCCAAACTGATCCAAGTAAACTGAGAGACTGTTTTCTGTTTGACTTTGCTGCGCTTGTTTCCTTTGTAATTGCTGCTGAAGTTCTCTCTCTTTACACTTCTTTTCTTTGTCTTTCTTCCGGCTTCTTTTCTCTTTTTCTTTTTCTTTACTTATGATTTTTTGTTCTGGCCCCTTTTCTTTATTGGCTATTGCTGGATGAATTTCGACAGCTACTTGTGTGCTAGCAACAGCTTGTTCTTCCTGGACTTGTATACTTGGCTCTGCTTCTGTGGTAACTGTATTTTCATGGTCGAGAGTTTCGGCACTTACTGGAATGTTTGTTGGTATGCTGGATGTATCAATATTGCTTGTACTAGTGTCTTGAATGCTAGTTTGTTCTGGTGGTGATGTCGTTATCTTGAGTTGTAGCTGGCTCCTTATCTTGAACTGAGGCGGCTTCACTTGCTTATGTCGCTATTGCTTCTTTGTTTTCCTACTTTGTCATCATACTAGACTTGGATCTGTCAGCAGGGAGACTTGACTGACTGGTCGGGATAGATGGAAGGTCGACTTCTGTTGAAATTAGACTTGACGAGATGGTACTGCCAGACGGACCCGGACCGACTAGAATTGACTTGACTTCTTGAACTCTAGGCTCGACTTGGGAAGTAACGACTTCAGCGGAAATTTCAGTATGCTCAACTGCAGGTTGAGGTGGACACAATCATTGTTGCAATGGTGTGACTGGAAGAGGGGTATAAACAGATGTTTCTTGTGAATAGACTAACCCTAAAGGGTCGAGATTTCTGATACGATGTGTCTTTATGTGACCGACAACTTCTGGTACTATCAATGGTAAAGGTAAAGTGTTGGTTTGAATACTGTTGGGGGGAGCCAAGTTATATGGACTGGTTGGTATGGTTGCAAAGAATGGATGTTGGGTAACCATCTCGTGCCAGTTAGGACATAGTATTGGAATATTGGTGATGAATTGGCTCAGAACAACATCTGATGGGTTAACAGGGGCAGGAAATGCTAAAGGGGTACTTTCTTCCTCTAGTCTGGTTGGGGAAGTAAGGGGAGAAGTAATGATCAGGTCGACATGAGGTTCAATCGGAAGCTTTGGTTTCTTGACTAGAAATCTAGGTGTCTTGCGCTTATCTATTTCTACAAACTTCCTGAACTGCTCCTCTATAGGTAACTTATTCTTGGCTACATCTTCAAGAATCTGGGTGGTAGTATCATACAACTTGATTTCATCTTCTTCTATAGGCTCCTGAAAAGTTACTTTTCTTTTTCCCTTCCCTTATGTAGGTTTCACCTTGTTCTATTGAGCTGTAAGCAGTTCACCTGCTACCCTTTGGATATTTTCGCCTGTCAAGAGATGTTCTGGATTGTCAAACTCGGTGCTGCTGTTTGACTGCTCTGCTGCTTCTGCTAATTCTTTGTGTGGAGTGAGTGTAAGTTCCAGTACATTGGGATTAGGTACTAGTTCAGGTTGATAAGTGAAAGTATTCATATATAACCGACTTTTGTATGCTTCTTGTTGTTCGGCATCTGTCAATGGCTCGACACAAGTGAAATCAACTTTTCTTGCTTGGGCCGGAATGGCCAATACTTCATTGGATTGTCAACTTAACTCTATGAAAATTTCATTTACTGATGGATAGTAGTCGAGGTGTTTTGGCGCACCCACTACTGCTTGCATATACCAGACCAATGTATCATCCAAAGAGAGTTGGATGTGTGCTGTCGGAGGTATACTTCGACAAATGTTCTGTGGTACCCTCCATCTTGTTGCCTTTGTTTTGAGGTCTATAAACCATGCTTCCAACCAAATTTTAATCATCAGTGGACCAAGTCAAATCCCTCCAGGTGCAAATCAATGAAAATTCTCCATAAGGACATTTCGTTCCTGAGCAAAATCCTCATTCCCTCACAGCCGAATGTGGGTTATGGAAATCCATATAAGTACAGATGGATACCGAATGTTGGTCCCTTCCTATTGGAACTTATATGATGTGTGTTTGATTATGTTGTCCAAGAAGTCTTCCCACTTGTACACTTGCTGCGCATAGCCGTATTTTTTATAGCTTCTAGCATGTCGGTCTTTAAATATGATCCTCTTCCTGTTCGTGACAGTGCATGCGACACAATATTGGCAGCAGTTTTATAATTACCATATACGATCTAACTCATGGCTATGCCTCGTGAGTTCTTTCCAGTAGTAGTAGTGACAAATTCGTTGACCAAGTCCGCTCCTGAACTTGTCGGTACAACCTCTCCCTTATGCGATAGACCAATTAATTTATGGATAAGTGCTCCATCAATGTCGACTGGAACGTCGAAGTAGATATTTCCATTGTGATACCTGCTAACAATAAATTGTGCAATGATTTCTTTAAGTACTTCAAAACTATCCAATAGAGGTGCCTTCATGTAATGTAGAATTGTAGCTATGTGCAGCCACTTTGCTTCCTCCCTCTAGCGAGCATCTGGTTCCTTCCCCCACTCTTCAATGTCTTTCCAAGCTCTATTCCAATTGGGTTATAGGGATTTTATGTTCGAAATCATCTGTAATCTTGTTTCCAACGGTGATTGATCTTTTCCATCTCTCTGATCATCGTCGCAGCGGCCCTGGTTGTTGTTAAGGTTTTCCTTGGAGCCATGGGGGATTCATGGTTTAAGAATGCAAAAGGTGCTTTAGCAGGGTCAGGGAGCTTTGTATCTTGGAGTTCAAGTTCTCAGAAAAAGAGTTCCCAATAATCCTTGAGCTCTGCATTTATTTTGGAGCTACATGGCATGGGTGAATGGGACGTAGAAGCTTGTATTGATGTTTGATTTGACGGAGGTATTAAATTGAGCTGACAGGATACCGGTGCCCTGTCAGGTGCATTACTTTTGGTGTTGCGACTACTTTTATCCTTTACTTCTTTTCCATCATGATGCCTCGACACTTCGCTTGATGTGTCATGTTGATGAACATATCTAGATGATTTTTTTCAGTCTGTGCTCCATTGTTTCTGTCGTACCTGTTTTTCCTCCGCAACTCGTCGATGTTCTTGTTGATGTCTATAATACCGACGGTTATGTGCTGGTATTTTCTCTTTTCTCTTTCCATCCTTATTCTGCCAATCACTCGTCATTCTGCTTTTGTCATGCCTTGTTGTTTACTTGATTTCTTATAGTACTTTCTCTCGTTCGGTTACTTCTAACCATTTTTTTTTAGAGAGAATATTCATGACTTGTACCTTTTAATTCGAGCACCATTTACCACTTTCTTGAAAACACAACCTTGTAGGGTTTTTCGTTGGACTGATCCATTGGGATTTAACGTTTCGACAATATAGGGTTCCATCCACTCTATATGCAACTTCTTTGGTTTCCCTTTAATATGGCTATTATAAAGTAGTTCCAAGTCCCCAACTGACATATTTTTCTGTTTAATGTTTCTGTCGTGCAAGCTTTTTGTTGCTATTTTTGGACTTGCTGATGTTTTATCGCCATATGTTGACTTTCCTCTAGTTTCGATAGCTGTAATAGCCATTCTTGTCGAGTACCTTCAACATCAATGTGCAATACTGCTGCAATAGTCGGTGCTTGTCGAGTAAAATGCAATGGGACGATTGCTTCTTTCCCATAGACAACTGAGAAAGGTGTCTGACCTGTCGTTCTTTTGTATGTTGTTCTATATGACCAGAGAACAACAGGTACTTTGTCATCCCAGTCGTCCTTCTCTGTGTTGCATATTTTTGTTAGTCTTCTTGTAATTCTTTTATTGAATGATTCTATGGCGCCATTAGAATGAGGATGGTATGTTGTGCTTATTCTATGATCAACTGCAAATTCCTTAGTAAGTGCTTCAATGGTTTTGCACACAAAATGCGCACCTTGGTTGCTTATCAGTGTTAAGGGGCATCCAAAACGTGTTATGATATATTCATAGATAAACTTGGTAGAAACTTCGCTTGAACATGTTTCGACTGGCTCTGCTTCTGCCCACTTGGTGACATATTCTACCGCGGTGATAAGATATCGTGCACCTGTTTGCCTGCCAATTAATGGAAATGGTCCAATAAAATCGATGGCCCAAATTTCAAATGTTCTGCTAGGATTAATTGGAACCAACGACATTTATGATCTTGGCAGTGGTCAACCCATACACTGACATCTATCACATTTAAATACAAACTCTTGACAGTCTTTATGAACTGTCGGCCACCAAAGTCCGGTTTGCAAAAACATTTTGGTTGTTATGTTGCATGATAATGACCTTCTGCTGGTCCAAAATGAGCTTCAAAAAGTATAGTTTGTTGTTCATGTTCAAGTGCACACCGACGTAATATATCATCCAAGCCAAGTTTATAGAGGAATACATTGATAAGAGTGTATGGTGTTTCTTTCATCGCAAGGATCTTCCTCTTTTTCTCAGTCATTCCTTGAGGGGCTTGTCCATCCTTGAGAAATTGTGCAATTTCCACAAGTTCTGAAGGTACTACTTCAATGCAAAGCAAATGCGCGTCCGAAAAATCATCTTCAATTCCTATCGGTTCCTCTCTTGTGTCAACTCTTGAAAGGTGGTCTGGCCCGACATTAGCCTTTCTAGGTCAAATAATTAATTCAAATTCAAATTCCTAAAATAGTAGAATCCAACAACACAACCTCCCATGGTACAATGGTTTATTGACAAAGCATTTTAGAGCTTTATTATCTGTATAAAATATGAAGGGGTTAGCCAATAAATAATGACAGTAGTTCTCCAGTGCAAATACAATACCTAATGCTTCTCTTTCGGTCATGGAGTAATTTATTTCATCTTTATTCAACTACTGACTACTGAGCGCATTAGGATAATCCATTCCATCTTCTCCAGGTTGTGTTAAAATAGTGCCGACTACTATTCCAGATGCGTCAATATGCACATGAAATTTTTTCGACCAATTCAAAAATCAGACGATGGGTGCTTCGACCATTTTTATTTTCAACGTGTTAAATGAGATGTCGCATTCCTCCATCCACTTGTAATCTTGATCATCTTTTAACAGCTCTTGAAGAGGATAAGTCATATCGGAGTAATGTTTGATGAAATTCCTGTAATACCCGGTATGACCCAACAGGATCCGCACTTGTTTCGGATTGACTAGAGGCTTTAGGTTGAGGATAATTTTGATCTTTGCATAGTCCACCTTGATTCCTTCTTTGCAAACTACATGGCCCAGTAGTATGCCGATAGGTGTCACAAAAATGCACTTTTTAATGTTCAGCGACAACTGTATCTGCTGACACTGTTCCAACATCAATCGAAGCCATTGGCAATGATCCTTTAGCATTGTATAGATTGTCCAATCATCAAAGTAGACAACCATGGTTTTGTATATATATTCTTGAAATGCCTTGACGATAATTCTGGAGAAGACCGCTGGTGCGTTCTTTAGACCGAAGGGCATGAATTTGTACGTGAATGACCCAAACTCGCACATGAATGTTGTGTTTTTCTGATCTTCTTTGCAATAGGTACTTGGTTGTACCCAAAGAATCCATCTGTTAAACAATAGCACTCATGCCATGCAACTTCATTAATAATTTCATCTCCGAAAGGGGTTGGAAAGGGGTCTATGAGTGTTACCTTGTTTAGCTCATGAAAGTTGACATAGATTCTCAATCGTGTCGGATCTTGTTTCTTTAGCTGAACAACCATCGGGCTTTCCCACTTCGACTGGTCGATAGGATATATGATTCCTACTGCAAGCATACTATCGATCCCCTTTTTAACAATATCCTTATATTTATGAGAAAGTTTCTAAGGTCTCTTCTTTACTGGCCTGGCATTTGGTTTAATATCAATTTTCATCTCACCCATCTCCTACACAAGTCCTTTCAAGTCTTTGTAATCTCGAGCAAATACATCTTGAAATTCCTTGAGGAGACTGGTGATTTCTGTTGTTTGTTCCTCATTCCAGCAATCACCAATTCTTTCTATTTTCGATCGGTCGTCGTTTGAAATATCTACTTCCTTTGTTTTAATCTTTGCATCCATCCATTCTGGCGCACGACTATTACTTATCGGTCTTTCACCTTCTTTTATTTGTGTGAATGCTGGTGGAAAGTCTTTTTCTGACAACCTTTTGGGTTCATCTTTTTCGACAATCTCTGTGCTAAAGATTTTTTTTACATGCTTCGACGTTGTGGGGTGATCCTGTCTCCATTGAAAACTCTTCCCGACTAATTTCTCCATTTCTAGGCTTAATCTTGTCGAATGTTGGATTTCTGTCGAATTTATGGTCTAGCAGGTAGTAGGTCGGTGAGTAATCTGCTGCTTTTCTGCAAGTATTGAATTTTCTGTCAGCTGCAAAAGTTATTTGATATTTTTACTTGCTTCAACCAACTTCTCCTCCTATGGATAAAACTGGAATTCCTTGATGAAAATTTTCTTCAATTCTTTCCAGGTGAAAGTTTCTCCTCTTGCCTCTTCCATCTTATACCATTTATTGAGTAAATCATCAAGCGTTCTAGGGAAGAGGTGAGGCCATGCTCTTTCATATTTATAGCACAATCCTAACTCACTTTCTATTATTAGTAGGCCTAATCCACTAAACTCTCCCAAGATCCACCCTTCTCTCTTGTTGGTTAACCCTACCATACACTATAAGAGAAAGGCATTCCATGATCAAAAGGGAGGACTCTTGGAGATATCAAACTTATGATCTTGCAGCTTTGTGGAGATAGCTAGAGGAGGAAGCATTTGGAGTTGGAGGATTGGATTGGACATCAAGCAACCTTTGTAAGTAACTGTTGGAGCCTAGGCCGCAGCTATGGTAAAGATGCAAATTTTAAGGAAAAAGCACTAAGTGTTGAAGGGAAGAAGTGCTAATTTTGAGTAAGCACCAATTTTGGGCAAAAGTGAACAGGTGCGCAGTACGGTTTCAGATGGACGAACTCAGCGCAGATTACGGACCGAAAATCATGGAGCTCGCGTGCACACATCAAAGGAGAATGAATGTGGCCGAGTAGAAAGCTCAGCTACCACAATAAATGAAGCGACAGAATAGAGGGCTCAGCTACCCTCATTAAGGCTAAGTACAGAAGTTATGGTTGCTCTAACCAAGGAAGAGCAACGGACCAAAGCATTGAAGGCAAAGGACAAAGAGCAGTGAATGATGAAGCGGCACCCATACCCGCAATCTGCGCTGGAAATCGCGGAGCCTGCAGGAAGCGACGACATGACTGCAAGCGGCGCCTACAGTACACCTAGCCATGACCGCGGTTAGGGTTTTTGGGGATTAATGCTGGGAAAGGCCCATAGTTTTGTAAAGGTGCGACCTTCAGGGCCACCTATATATATGTGTAATTGTAAAGGTTAGACATTAGCTAGCCATTAGATGCTTTAAATGTACGAAGGTTAGATGTTAAGAGAAGTGATAGCTATAGAGCTAGTCACTAAGTTGCAGACCGTCTCAGTCGAAGTCTGAGCCATTGTAATCTCTGTAGGAGAAGAGAGTAGATCTAGGAGAAGGGCTCCCAGCTGTGTGTGTGGAGTTTCCTAGAAATATCTAAGGCTGCAGCTGTGTGCGCAGCATACTGTGTAATTTCCATTTGAGTTAATATAAGATACAATTCCCGTGAATGTGATTTACCTGTGAAGGCGAACCACATAGTCTCGTGTTATGGTAATGTGTTGTGTGAATGCCTGTTTATGTTTACTATCTGTGTTTACATGAATGTTTCGTTATCTTATGAATGAGTATATAAAGCAAGTCCTTGAAGCTCCCTTAGAAGCTATACTCGTGCACTATCAAAGGAGTCAGTAGAAGCACTATCGCCGCAGCGCTTAGGAATTCGTTACTACGCTGGGCACGCAAGAAAAGATGATACATGGAGTATCGAATGCAGTGGGTAATCACCTCGTGCACCGGAGTGGATATATCGTGCAGCTAGGCTGATAAGCGCGAGTTTTAGCACTGTTGCCTTGAGAGGTCTGTGGAAGAGTAAGATGTCCATTTCGAGGAATCCTGAGAGAGGGGAGAAGATTAGTCTCTGCATCACCTAGGTTAAGGAAGCCTGATTCCTTAGCCCCCCCATAGCCACTTCGGGTGAGACTTCGGGATGTTGCACAGCTCGTTGCCGAGAGGGCCAGTGCGCCAAGGGGTGTTTGTTGCTACGCATCCTGAAAACCCGGGTCTGTCCAAAAAGCACCCAACAAATGGTTATGTTGCCTTGAGACTTGCTCAGCCAACAAATGCTTCCATTGCCGACTTTGACCTTATTACCTTGAAGGCAATGCAGTGCTGGAATCCTATAGCTAAAGAAATTCAAGAATGGTTTGATTCAAAGGCTAGAGAGTTCGTTGAACGAGAAAATCGAAGCTCTAGGCTTCAGACAGAAGACTGGTTGCAGAAGCATATTTATACTAACCTTCACGAAATTTTCTTTGTCACATTTGCACTTGAGTTGCATGTGTGGGTAGCCAAGCTAGCAGATACTAGACCCACTGTACATGTTGATCAACCTGTCGCTTGGACGCCTGAGCTAGTTATCATTTTGAAGTGGGTAGATAATTCTGTGTCCCGCGCAGTAGACTTTTGGTTGAATAGTCTGCTGGAAGGTTTCATCACCGAGTTTGCATTAGATACGAGAAAGAGCTTCAGTGAAGCTGAGAGGAGCTTCTTCAAAGCATATAGGGGTAAGTTCTTAAATTCTCTGAATCTGTCGATTAAAATGCTCTTATATGAAAAAGGAAAACTATGCATAGCTTCCTATGAATAGCATAGACAAGTAATGTCCGCAGATTCTGATAGTGATCTTGAACTTATTGGTTGCACTCGTAGTGGAAAACGGTATAAAGTAGGCCTTGACCAACATTCTTTTGAGTCTATCCCAGAAGATAGTTAAGCTCCTAGAGAGAGACATATAGAGAGACAAGGGAGTGCTCATATCCCTTATCACCCTTTTACACCGCAAAAGCCAGACGGGGCTCACTATAACCCCGCAGTAACACCTTCTAGTAGCCCGCACGGTACTTCTAGTACCTCAACACCACCTTTTTTTAACCATCCCGAAGGCACTGCTACAACACCTCCACCTCAACCTAGCGCAAGAAGGATGGGTGATGACATGAAGCTACCAATGTTTAGGGGAACAGGGCTAGAAGACCCTAAGCAGCACTAGTTCCTATGTGAAGCCATTTGGACAATTAAGCAAATTAATGATGACGTTGTTAAGCTGGTTCAGTTAGAAACCACACTAAGAGAAAGATACTTAACTTGGTTCATGAAATACTCAGCAGCACAGAATAGGACGCTTGCTGATGTAAGAAATGCTATGATCAGAGAATTCAAGAAACCTAAATTAGAATCACAGTGTATAACGGAACTTAAAGACATAAAATAGTTACCTACAGAGTCGGTATGGGACTTTGACCAGAAGTTCAAAGCCTTGATAGATCAAGTAAGCTTTGAGTTTGCACCGCAGCAGCATAAGGAATGGTTCATTGTTGCGCTACTTCCACACATTAGACTTCCTCTTATGCAACATAATCTCACTACTCAGGAACAAGCTCTAGAGATGGCTATGAAACTAGAAGCTTCACCAATTGCTGGAACAAGCAACGATGTTGCGCAGTTGCAGAACCAATTAGCAAACTTAACCTTGCAAGTGCATGATATTAAGAAAGGCAAGGAAGTTAAAGAAGAAATTTGGTGTACAAAATGTAAATCGCAAGGTCATTCAAAGGACCATTGTCCCGTTTTCATAGAGCATATTGCAACTGGAGCACCTAACCCTTTACCACAGATACAGGGGCCTTGGTGTGAAATCTATAGAACTAGAGGTCACAGACCACAAGAATGTCACTTGTTACAGAAATATGTACAAACTCCAAAGAATCTATATTGCAATTTCTGTAAATCACAAGGTCATGATGAGAACAATTGCAGAGCATACGACCTTATGATGGAAAGAAAACATGATGTTTATAGAGTACAGTTAGAGGCACAAGGACCCACAGTAGGTCCACAGTATGACCAAACTTGCGAAGGCCGAGCAGGAAATTATAGGGGCCGCGAACGCACAGCAGGTTTTGGTTGAGGAAGAGGACAGATCACTTGTGATAATTGCGGAGCTCAAGGTCATTATGCAATGGATTGCCAAAATCCTACAACAATCTACAGGTATTGTAAATCTTATGATCATGTCATTGAAGAATGCCCTCAGTTGATGGCTAAGATCCAAGCAAAGACGCCACAGGTTAATCAGAATATTCAGTTGATTGGAGAAGAAAAAAGAGAACCAGATCCTACAGTTAATATAGTGACGTGCAGTGGAGCAACTACTGGTACGCCAGAGTTGGGAACTGGAAAGCAAGTGACGCAATGGGTGCGCCGCGCTAATATTAAACCAGCCCTACTTGACCTACAAAAGCAAAAAGAAGCATTCAAGCAAGCTCAAGAGTATTTCTCAGACCCGCAAGCTTCAATTTCTGTCACAATTCCGCATAATGATATCAGATCGCAAGTGCTAAGACAAGAGAACTTGGTACAAGAACAAGCCACTACATATGGAAGGCCTGATGAGGAGGATGCATTAGGCAGTGTCCATGCTTTCCTGAGAAACTGTTTAAAGTTGTTGCGCAATGAAAAAGAAACTATGGAACTTCAACACCTGTTGGATCAGTGTCAACAATCTGCGTCGATGAATACACCGCAGCGTGCTGTTCACCAGATTGGGAGTCATACTAGAACTGGAAAAGAAATGAGGCTCACAGCGCAGATTGGAGTGTTTGAAATGGATGAAGTCATTTTGGATTTGGGCTCAGAAGTCAATGTTCTCACCATGCAGACATGGGAACATATGGGTAGCCCTCAGCTTACAAGATCTCCTATCCAGCTAAGACTTGTGAATCAGCAACGAGTTTCTCCATTGGTCAGACTACCCAATGTACCTATTGATATTGATGGAGTAAGAAGTTCTGCAGACTTTGAAGTAATCACAATTCTGGATGACAGTAGACCTTACCCAACACTTTTAGGCATAGACTGGGCATTTGATAATTTGGCTACCATTAACTTGAAGAAAAGATAAAAGACCTTTGAGGATGAGCAGATCAGGGTCATCGCATCGCTTGATCCACTTCAAGGACCACGCTATATTGAACCCATTCGGGCAGAAGAAGAAGTGCGCCACATGGAAAGTTTGTACCAGATGACTGCTAGTCATAGTGACTATGTCAATCCCACAACGGACGGCCATATCAGCTAGCGATGCGATAGCTCATGCACATTAGATTCATAAGCAGGACTGGAAAACTGGTAGAATCGTCTACATGAGGTTTCTGCAAGGCGTTGCGCCATGATGACTAAATCCATTTGATGGATTGGCACAGAATTGACTGACACTCAAATTTTTGATGGTTTAACTGAAGTAAGTAAATTCATACATACATATGAACAACAAATCCCAGAAGAACAGCGTATACAAGTATTGGATGTAGCACTGCGCGCTACACCCGCAAGATGGTGGGGTGCGCATAAAGCAAATATTCACACATGGCAAGACTGTCGCAGATTGATACTGCACAGATTTCAGGGAACTATAGCAGAAGTGTTATGCAAATATGATGGACAGAGTGACCCCAGGTCACACGTTGAAGCATGTATTCAGCAATGGTCACATATTCCAGAGGATGAGTGGGTTCACCTATTCATCCACACATTGGATACAGTTCCAAGGAACTGGTATACTGAAACAGAATTGCGCAGAGGCACTGTCACTTGGCCTCTTATGATAGAAAGTTTTCAACTTACCTTCAGCTTTGAGTCAGAACATCCAAGCATCAACCATGCTTTAAAGTGTATTAGAAAGAAGGTATTTGAACAATGTCCATTACCAGAATATTCTCAACCAGATTGGGCTGTCCAGATGGAACATGCCCTGAAATGCTATAATTTCACCACTGGTGAAGAGGAAGATGATCCTCGCAACATCAATATTCCAGAATCAGAAGGGACGCGCAAAGTCGAAGGCCCTCAACTTGATATCCCTGCCATTACAGAACACATCAAGCTCAAAAAGATTAACATCGGTACAGAAGCCGAACCCAAGTTTGCTTCAATAGGAGATTATTGGGATGATGAAACTGTTGGCCATATTGCAGATTTATTACGTGACTACCAGGATATCTTTCCTACCAAGTTCATAGAAATGAAAGTCATATTAGGAGATTTAGGAGTTATGCGCATACCTCTGAAAGCAGACGCCAAGCCAGTAAAACAACGCCCGTACAGGTTGAACCCATGATATAAAGAAGAGGTTAGAGAAGAAATTGATAAGATGCTCGCAGTAGGTATCATTGAGCCGGTAGAGAAAAGTGATTGGATTAGTCCTATGGTAGTACAAGAGAAAAAGACAAAAGGTGAAATAAGAATTTGCGTGGACTTGCGCAAGCTGAACGACGCATCAGCGCATGATCCATTTCCTCCTCCCTTTACAGACAAAGTGCTTGATAATGTTGGAGGACAAGAAGCTTACTCCATCACTGATGGCTTTTCGGGATACCATCAGATCAGAATCCATCTAGAAGACCACCATAAGACCACTTTTGTGACTGAATGGGGCTCATTCCAGTATACGGTAATGCCCTTTGGTCTTAAAAATGCACCTGCTATCTTCTCTAGAGTCGATGTTGCTGTTTTTAAAGAATTCATTCATAAGTTTCTAGAAGTCTATTTTGATGATTGGACTGTGTTTGGTTTACTAAAAAACCATATAGGGAACCTGCGCATGATGTTAGAAAAATGTAGACAGTATCAAATTTCCCTTAACTTGAAAAAATGTATCTTATGTGCTCCTTTTGGTATTCTGTTGGGTCATATTGTATGCAAACAAGGACTCCTGATGGATCCTGCCAAGGTTGCCATCATTGCTAACTTACCTGCGCCCAACTTAGTCAAACAATTGCGCACTACATTGGGACATATAGGGTACTACAGGAAATTTATCAAGGGCTATGCAAAGATAACTACGCCTATGGAAAGATTGCTGAAAAAGGATTCGAAATTCCAATGGATAGAAGAATGCCAACAGAGCTTGGACACACTTAAAGAAAAGATGATCACTGCGCCTATTCTAGTTTTCCCAGACTGGAGAAAACCCTTTCATGTTCATGTAGATGCTTCTTCTATAGCATTGGGGGTTGTGCTGACACAACCGGGAGAAGGAGGTATTGACCACCCCATTGCTTACTCTAGCAGAAAACTCTCTACAGCTGAGAAGAACTACACCACTACAGAAAGAGAAGGACTAGATATGGTGTATTCCCTACAGAAGTTCAGACACTACCTATTGGGTGCTCATTTTAAAATGTATACTGACCATTCTGCTTTTAAATACTTGGTCAATAAGCTAGTGTTAGGGGGAAGAATTTGCACATGGCTACTGCTCATCCAAGAGTATGATTTTGAGGTTATTGTGAAGCCAGGTAGATTGAATGCAGGACCTGACCATTTATCTAGGATAGAGTCAGGGGAGGAACCTACAAATCTGGAGGAAAATCTGCCCGATGTGCAGCTGTTTTCTGTTCAAGCAGCCGATGAATATTATTCCGATATTCTTGAGTTTCTTACTACCGGGAAAGCGCCAGTTGAGTTTTCAATTCAGCAGAAGAAGCAACTTGTTGTCAAAGCCGCAGACTTCACTTTGATAGCAGGCCATCTCTATAAGTTGGGCCCTGATGAAGTCTTGCGCAGATGCATTTTACCACATGAGAAGGACTCCATCATTGCAGAAGCGCACTCAGGGACCGCAGGAGGCCATTTCGCAGGAAAGCCGACTGCGCAGAAGATCTTAGCCGCAGGTCTTTGGTGGCCAACATTGCACAAGGATACTAAGGAATTCTGCAAATATTGCGATGTGTGCCAGTGGATAGGAAACCTTCAAGAAGAGATGAAATGCCGCCAAGACCCCAGATAACACTGCGTGCTTTTGATAAATGGGACATTGATTTTGTAGGACCTATTAACCCACCAGGAAAGAGAACCGGCGCAAGATACATCATCATAGCTACTGAATACCTCACCAGATGGGCTGAGGCGAAGCCAGTTAAGAACTGCGACGCTGCCACTGCCGCGTAGTTCATTTTTGAGAACATTATCACTAGATTTGGGTGTCCACTGATTCTAATGAGTGATCAGGGCACACATTTCCTGAATGAAACTATAGAGGCCCTTACCGAGGAATTCCACATTGGTCATCATAAGAGTACACCCTACCACCCTCAAGCTAATGGTACGGTGGAGGCATTCAATAAGATTCTTGAGAATGCCCTGACGAAGATCTGTAATAAACAAAGAGATGATTGGGACCTTAGAGTCACAGCTGTATTATGGGATTACAGAACCACATGCAAGAAACTAATAGGTCACACACCTTTCAGTTTGGTGTATGGACAAGAAGCAGTTATGCCCATGGAATACATTGTTCCCAGCTTCAAAATTGCGCAAATTACAGAAATGGCAGATACTGATACTATGAGTGAAAGACTCTCACAATTGCTTGCCTTAGAAGAAGACAAACTTTTAGCCAGATTCCATCAACAAGTACAGAAGGCAAGACAGAAATCTTGGCATGACAGGCATATTAAGAATAAATTCTTTCAAGAAGGAGACTTGGTACTCCTCTATGATAGTAAATTCATCAAGTTTCCAGGCAAGTTTCGTGTACATTGGTTAGGCCCTTTTCGGGTGACAAAGATAACAGAAGGAGGAGCAGTTCAGCTTGTGAAGCTTAATGGAGAATTGTTGCCCACAATGATCAACAGTATTCGGCTCAAGCTTTATCGCGACGGCCACTCCGCCCTGTCGACTTAATACATTACTAAAGTAGTGCAGATGTCTAGTGTAGTTGAAAGAGGCATCGCATTATCACAGTCTACACGGAAATCGTGAGACACTCAGTCTCCAGTTTCCCGTGCAGTTCCTTGAAACATCCGCACATGTCAATAAAGTTTGTTTTGAGCGAGCCTATTTGCGCTCTTGCGAAGTTTTTTGGATTATCAAACTATCGCTCTTGCGGAGTTCCCTATGTCAAGTTGCTGCTTGAGGAGTTCTCGTTGTGGACCCCTCTATATGCACAGTTACCTATGCTGAAGTGACCCGCCAAAAATTTGAATTACTGTAGTCCTATAACAGTGTCTGAATATTAATGAAGGATAAGCTCGCCAATTAATTGTATCTGCTCTGATAGATTCGGCTTAATCTCCCTAAGATTCGCATTTATGTCATGCACCGAAAGCTTTAGCTTCTCCCGGAAGGCTGTCAGAGCCCGTCCATCACAATTAATGCACCGCAGAGGCGCGGGGGTAGGGGGGTTGTCAACTCATGCATAGGCACCTACGGCTATTAGCCCCACTTGTCCGCATTTACTATCACCTTTAGCTATAAATACCCCGCACTTGTATATCTCCGGGTTACTTTTCTCGAGTTGCATAGTGTCTTGTTTGAGAATCTAAGTTATTATTTTCAGAGCCGTGTTGTGCAGACTGCTCCCTTTTGCTTTCAGCGTTCGTATCCTACGTTGTTCTGCCATTTGTTTGTTCAAGTCCTTGTTGTGTATACCAGTTCACGATGGAGAACCTGTCAACTGAAGAAATTGTTCGTCAATTTAAGCGCAGAGGCATAGATTTCGGCATGACTACCCCGGTGACGACCTCGGCTTACATGCACCCTGGTTGGACTGATCCCAGACAATCTCCGGGCACAAGGGCATCTCAGCCGCAGTAGCCGGATGAACCTGTTCCAGAGCCCTTGGACACTATGGTTAATTACATTCCGCCGCATCCAGATGATGCGCCAGAGTTGCATATTCCGAAGAATGCAAAGTATCTGATTCCTCTACCACCAATGTCGGAAGTCATGCAACAAGAAGGGTCCCTGCTTGGACACCTTCCACTGGTCAAGTTTTCTGATTTCAACTTGGGAGACTATAGAACATATCCTCAGTTTGCGCCAGATCGCTATCTGATGGTAGTTCATAATCCCACCAGAAAGGTTGATGAATTTGTCCCCAAGGAATTTGCAGCAAATTTAGAGAAACCTGGACTGTTGAACCTGTTGAAGCTACCGCACTTCGGGCGTAGCAATGAAGTCAATGCAGTTGTTAAGGCACTGCTATCCTGCGTTCATGGTGGTTACCTTTGGCTGGGGAGGCCAATCGATTTAAATGTCAACTTGATTCAGCGTATTACCGGCCTATCTAAGGTTGGTAAGGACCCCAATATTCATTTTGTTGGAAAAGATAAGGACAGAAAATTGGCTGCACAGTTGGTGCATAAATACAAATTGACAAGAGGAGGTCGGGCTTATGACCTCACTATAGTTGAGGATGAAGCACTTAGATTTACAGGCAGTCTACTTGCAGGAAGACTTCTCACAAAGTGCAGACCTAAAGAAGTCACTGGAGTTGTCATGGAGCTCGCAATCGCAGCTGTGGAGGGAGAGCAGTACAACTGGTCTCTCTTCCTCCTAAATTCTTTCTTGGAAGACTGCCGGAACATCCAGGACACCACCGGTCAGTTGTTCCATTTTTCTTGGATTTTAATTTTATGCGCCTTTGTCGGGTGGAAGGAGCCCCCCAACACTCAGTTCCTTCCGCGCCGCGCAGGAGAGGTTGCAGGAATGTGCTATGTCAACCTCTGGGATTCCAGTAATCCCGCGAAGCATAAGATGAATCGCGCTGTCTTTTGTGAATATTACCATCTCTTCAAGGATACCATTCAGGAAATGCCGACGCTAAGTGAGGAGACAGCACAAATATATGGAGTGAATTTGGTTTTTTCTGCCAACTTACATGAAATTTACCTCCACCCTTGTGGAATTCAGGACGAACGGGCCATAGGCCTTTACAGGATGACTACTGAAGATGTTGAATAAACTGTGAAGTCTTGGTCGGATGAATGGAAGGAGCCCACTGAAATCGCATCCACGATACCACCCCCTGCTGCGCAAGAGAAGGATAAGGGCAAGGCAACGACTGAGCAAAGAAGTGATGAAGGCTCGACAAAACCAGCTGCCGAGAAGCAGAAGGTGTCGCATCCCTCTGAGACCATTGCCTCGGGGATCGACCAGTACTTGAAGGAGCAATTTTGTGAGTTGCGGACCTCGCACGCTCAGATCAGAAGTGCTTTGGAACTGCAGTTCGTCGAGTTAAAAGGTCTCGCAGGAAGAGTTGTGCACACCCATGCGCCAACATCCAGTTCGCAGGTGCCGCAGGCATCTACAAGTACCAAGTGAGTTGAAGTACTTGCAGAGAGGCATACTGTCATGCACATCCCACCTACAAGCATGACACTTCTGGATCCTTTGGCTGCACTGCAGGTAAGCGCATTTGGCCCCGTTGAAATAAATTTATCTTTGATTCCGATAGAAACCTTGCAATTAGTGCAAGAGAAGGTCTCTATTGAGCTGAGAGCTAGAGAGCTCTCCACATTCCATCCAAACCAAAGACTGCAATCGCAGGAAATAGAGCTGAAGGCAAGCTATAAGAACATCTCTGAGAAGCTCGCACTTTATGAGGCACAAGACATTGGGATAAGAAACGTAGTTGATGAAATCGCCCAGGAGCTGTCGGCCTGCGATATTCAACCAGACCTTCCTCTGGTTGAGAAAGTTCAAATTATTGGTGGAAGAGTGAAATCCCTAGAGCAGGAAATAGTTGCTATGGCTGAAGACCATAGAACGCAGATCACCGAGTTGGAAGCTCTGTTAGGATATTCCTATACTCCATCCTAGTCCTTCTAACATTCTTGTCATTTACATTTTCAGTCCTGCATGCAAAATTAGGGTTTGCATGCAATTAGGGTTTGCATGCATTTTACATGCATCCTAGTCATCAACAAACTATCCCCAGGAGCTTCTCTCGGATCAGTCTTAGCTCTCCTAGAGCTTAGTGCACCCTCTTTTCAGTTATTGCATGAGAAGGGCGCCTTTCTTCATCTGCCAATCCAGTTTAGTTCAGTTATCTTCAGTTCTTCCTTGATTTAAGGATTAACTGACTCCTAACTGACCTTATCACTATTTTGGACCTCCAGTGTGACTAGATAGACCATTTTGACTCCAGTTAGCTCCATGAGCACCCTCCACTGAGTCTCCTTCACTATATCAGTGCTTCCATGTGCCAGTTACACCAACCACACTCAGTTAGACTCAGTTTGACTCCCGGTTGATCACTACTTGTGCATTGATGACTTCACTGATGATGAGATAGACTCCTAGTTTGGAACTGATGACTCTCCACTGATTATGGATCTGTGCATGAAGGATAATTTGAATTACACCTATTGAATTCGAATCCTCATACTCAGCATTGTATATTTACCTGGTTACTATTCTGATTAATGCAGTGTGTGTAATTATTCTGCCTCTATTGGATCTATGTTCTATTGCTTCTCTCTTCTTCCTTAATTCCTTAATTCTTTCACTGTGAGGTTACATTATCTCTTTGGATCTTATGTTGGCAATCTAACATGGTATCAGAGCCATTTGAGAGTATATTCTACCTCCATTCTTGAGATTTTTTTTGCAGGTCTTTCGAAGTTCTAGCAATTGCAGTAGCAGATTCAACAGCTCTCTATTTGCACTTATTCAAACACAAAAGCTCTCCTCATAGATTCTGGAGCTTCCAACCACATGATGGCACAAAAAGAATCTTTCTCTTCTCTAGATCTCCATGATGGGCCTACCATTCACATGGGAGACAACACTCAGGTTTCTGCAAAAGGAGTGGGTATAGTGCATATGGAACATGGTAAGTTCAAAAATGTCTTGTTTGTTCCTTCTCTAACTGCAAATTTATTATCAGTTTATCAGATGACCCATACAGGATCTCCAAAGCAAGTTACTTTTGGTCCAAACACTGTCGAGATCACAGAAATATCCACTGGAAAGGTTATAGCGAATGGGATTGCTAGTCATGCCTCAAAGGCATATGAATTTTCTCACTTTATGCCTTTCTCTCCAAGTGTTTCTTCAGATTCCGATCAAGATCAGAGTGACTTCTCTTCCGATGAAGAAGAAGAGAAAGATTCTGATGTAGAAGTCATAGTTCAAAAAGATTGCAATCCAGAATCAACACCTATTCTCAGTCCAGATACAAGGTCAACATGGGCTCACACAGCTCTTGCTACTACTAAGAACACTGTTGAGGATCATCACACTACCAGACTTCCACACCATGCCAACCTTGCATTATGCCATCCACCTCTCCATGAGAGATGCAGCATGATGATGGGGTTTACTCTTCCATTCTTTGGGAAAACTCATCATGATACATTC
The DNA here is from genome assembly GCA_027924585.1 of Larix kaempferi. Classification (NCBI taxonomy): domain Eukaryota; kingdom Viridiplantae; phylum Streptophyta; class Pinopsida; order Pinales; family Pinaceae; genus Larix; species Larix kaempferi. The sequence goes on along the minus strand of BSBM01000287.1, from coordinate 1,361,236 downwards.
GCTCCAGTGACAGAAAAGGTTCCTGAAAGACTTGCTACATTCAACACATTCTCTAGCACTTGCATTCGCACTTTACAGAGGATCAGCTTACCAAGTCTCTTTGCAAAGTTTTCACTGATGAAAGCTTGCTTCTTTTCTACTTAGAGTGATGGCTCCTTAAGTAATTCAAAAATATAAAACAAAAAAAAAAATGAAAAAGAAAAATTGAGGCAGTATTTTTTTATCATTTCATTGATTGTATGGGTGACCTTTGGTCCTAGTTACCAGGGCCCAGGATGGATTAAGGGGGGGTGTTAGGATATTCCTATACTCCATCCTAGTCCTTCTAACATTCCTGTCATTTACATTTTCAGTCCTGCATGCAAAATTAGGGTTTGCATGCATTTTACATGCATCCTAGTCATCAGCACCAGCACCTAGCCCTCAGCAAACTAGCCCTAGGAGCTTCTCTCGGATCAGTCTTAGCTCTCCTAGAGCTTAGTGCGCCTTCTTTTCAGTTATTGCATGAGAAGGGTGCCTTTCTTCATCTGCCAGTCCAGTTTAGTTCAGTTATCTTCAATTCTTCCTTGATTTAAGGATTAACTAACTCCTAACTGACCTTATCACTCTTTTGGACCTCCAGTGTGACTAGATAGACCGTTTTGACTCCAGTTAGCTCCATGAGCGCCCTCCACTGAGTCTCCTTCACTATATCAGTGCTTCCATGTTCCAGTTACACCAACCACACTCAGTTAGACTCAGTTTGACTCCCGGTTGATCACTACTTGTGCATTGATGACTTCACTGATGATGAGATAGACTCCTAGTTTGGCACTGATGACTCTCCACTGATTATGGATCTGTGCATGAAGGATAATTTGAATTACACCTAGTGAATTCGAATCCTCATACTCAGCATTGTATATTTACCCAGTTACTATTCTATTAATGCAGTGTGTGTAATTATTCTGCCTCTATTGGATCTATGTTCTATTGCTTCTCTCTTCTTCCTTAATTCCTTAATTCTTTCACTGTGAGGTTACATTATCTCTTTGGATCTTATGTTGGCAATCTAACAAGCTCGTGTTGCCGCGCATTCTATAGATGATAGGCAGGAACAATTTGAAGCACTGCATAGAGCTTCAACACAAATCAAGAGCAGAGCAGATGAAGCCGAGAACCTGATGACGCAAGCTATGGAGGCTTGGGCTAAGCTTGAGAAGCTCCCTTTCAAAGTTGATCTTTTGGAACAGGTACAAGCAACAGAACAGTCCCTAACTGTTCTGAGTGAAGAAGCTAAGGCCTTAGAAGGCTTAGCAAAAATGAGGAAAATGAGTGAAGTGCATAGAGTACAACAACAACTGCACAAGCTCAGAAATGAAGATGCTAAACTCACCAACAACATTCAGCCATTTATGGATGAGTATGCTGAACTTGCTGCCCAAGCCGAGGAAAATATCAAAGAATTTGTTGAATCTCAACAGTTGGTTGATGGCATAAATCAAGAAGAAGCCACTGCAGAAATGGCGCAGACAGCTGTGGAGTGCGTCGATGAAATGGACTCCGTTATTGCGCAGTGGAAGAACGCATTTGCTGTGACCCAAGCAAACGCAGCCGCGCAAGTAAAGCGATCACACCCTAGTGCGAGTGGCTCGGGGACAAGCCACAAGTAAGTGTTAGGGGCATGTTGGAGCCTAGGCTGCAGCTATGGTAAAGCTGTGAATTTTGAGGAAAAAGCACTAAGTGTTGAAGGGAAGAAGTGCTAATTTTGAGTAAGCACCAATTTTGGGCAAAAGTGAACAGGTGTGCAGTACGGTGCCAGATGGACAAACTTAGCGCAGATTATGGACCGAAAATCATGGAGCTCGTGCGCACACGTCAAAGGAGAATGAATGTGGCCGAGTAGAAAGCTCAGCTACCGCAATAAATGAAGCGACAAAATAGAGGGCTCAACTACCCTCATTAAGGCTAAGTACAGAAGTTATGGTTGCTTTGACCAAGGAAGAGCAACGGACCAATGCATTGAAGGTGAAGGACAAAGAGCAGTGAATGATGAAGCGGTGCCCATACCCGTAATCTGTGCCAGAAATCATGGATCCTGCAGGAAGCAGCGACGTGTGTTGAATATTGTAACTTCTAAGAATATTATATTTGTATATTATTTATTCCGGAGATGTTCCATACCTCCGATGTGATTATACTATGAATCCGGAGATGTTTATTCCTCCGGATTGGTTGTGGTAACTAGGGTTATTAGACCCACCATGTGGGGGTCGGCCCAGTCAGTTATAATAGGGTATTTAACCTAATGGTTAAATACGAGCCTACATGTACTTGTGTAAAATACATGTCAGTGTAGTGTATAAATAGAGGAGGTATGTTCCTCATTTGACACACTCACTCACTTAAGAGAGGCGCACTTGTGGAGGAGAGGTATGCTATGGTGGAGTAGGATATCATGTATTTGGTTTGCATCTTTGTATATTGCTTTTCATCTATATTGAGGAAGCTTTATTGGGTTTTCTACCCCATGAGGGTTTCCTAGGATAAATCTGTGTCTCTTGTGTTTATGCTATGCTTGTTGTTTCTTCAGTGATCCTGTATATGCTATTATTGTGAAATGGAATGTAATGCTGCTATTTTTTGTCTTAGAATATTGAATTTTAACATGGTATCAGAGCTAAACTGAAGGAAGGCAAGGTATGGCACTTACGACACTTGCTTTACTTACGACAATTTGAAGGTTAGGGTTTTATATAGAAAAAACCAGTCATCGTGGAACTTTCGCTATAACTCCATTTTGGAGAAGGTTCAGAATCTGAAACCTTTACAGGTCGTAGATAACATCTCCAGGTATCTTGTGTCCAAAGGGAACCCTCAGATTCGTTGTAATTTGTAAGTTATGATCAGTACAAGTTAGGGTTTCTGCCTCTTCCAGATCTCAGTCAAAATCAGGAGACCTAGGAAAAAAGGTCATAACTTGGGCTAGGAAGATCCAAATGAAATTTTATAAAAAGAGATAGGTAGTACACAGACTGTACTATCTCAGGAAATGTTTTCAGAGGCCGAATCTGAACCCGTGACACGTGGCATGCCGTACAAGTTCGCTCTCCTGGTTTATCCCATAAATAGGTCACGTTGCGACACTTGGCATAACTCTCTCTCAGAGAGTCCAATTGAGGATATACCTATCAGGATGGAAATATAAAAGGGAAATATATCTCAGGAAAATTTTTTAGAGGCCGAAGTTCAAACAGTGACACGTGGCACTCCGTACAAGTTAGCTCTCCTGTATTATCCCAAACCAGGTCACGTTGCGACATTTGGCATAACTCTCTCTCAGAAAATCCAATTGAGGTCAGACCTATCAGGATGGAAAGATGACAGGTCAGGCTACTGCAGAAAAAGTTTTCAGACCCTGTGGAGCAAAAATTTCAGAGTTATAGCAGAAACAATCAGGTACATATTTCTGTCAAAACAGAATTATTTTTGGAGCACCTTTATTCATGGCTTCCAGAATTTAGGGTTTCGGAGAAAGTTAAAATTTTTGGAATCAGAATCCACGGCTGAATGCTACTCAGAAAAATCAAAATTTAGAGACCAAGATCGAATTTTTTGGTTGGGTAGAAGACCGGGCTTGATCAAACCCTAGCTCGGGATTTTGATTGGAAAGATGGAAAATTAGGGCTTCAGCAAAAGTTGGAATTTTTGAAGTCTGTAACCACAGCCTTGGATCAAACCTTTTGATTGAGCAGAAGAGTGGGCTTCATCAAACCCTAGTTCGGGATCCTGTCCAGAAGATCCAGAAGTTTCAAAGGCAATTTTGAGGGGTCAAATTTTGGAATTGAAGTATGCTAGTTTGATCAGCTCAGTAAGACACATTCTTCCATTCATTCGGAAGTGTGAAAGTCAAAGATTGAATTTTTAGGGTTTCTCTAGCAAACCCTAATCAAGATCCAGATCAAGTTTCAGGGGGAGTTGAGGCTAAGGCCTTACATAAGAAGACTACAAGAAGTCTCGACAGGTATGACTTAAGGAAGTTCAGGTATGTCTTGAAATCTTATTCTTGATTAAGTTCATGATGTGTTTGTCTTCATATTATTTATTAGTACAATCTTGATTAATGTTAGAATTGTCTTATCACCCTAGTAACAATATGAATGCATGAAGACATTCATTGATTAGGGCTATATGATTGTACTAATGCATTATGGTGTTGTGTGAGGTTGATGTTGTCTGCTAACAAGATACAGGTACATCACAAAAGACAATTCAAGTTCCATGACCATGACAACATGAAGACAAAGACTCACGAGGTATGTATGACTTTGTTATATTATGTTTAACCTATGAGACATGCAGGTTCTAGCTCAGGATCTCTAAATCATTGAAGAGATTGTTTAGGTATGTTGTACATAACTAAGCAGGTATACTAATCCAGGTATGTTTTCCTATGTCATGTTAGAATCTTACCTTGTGTTAGGATCCCTTATGTAAGTATACTTGGTATGATTGGTTAGTAATCAAGGGTTTATGCATTTTATGTCTCTTATCTTGGTTGATGATTTAACTAACTAGATCAAACAAGAATATGCATGAGTAAAAGAAGACTTCCTTGAAACCCTGAATACTAATGATCATGACTGTACATATTCAAGATTATTTAGAATTAGATTTTTTTGATAATATTGAGAATATACTAATGAATGTATGTTTGTGTATGAGATCATGAGGATGACACTAGTGTACACTTGAGCATGCACAGTGGTACAGAATGAATAGAAGTTTAGGAGATATATAGAAGATCAAGCGGGAGGCAACCACACAAACATAAAAGATAAGTATTTGAGTTGTTATTAGAAATAGTAAATGATATTGCTTGTATGCATATTTGTATTCCTAGAATATATCATGATGAGTGTAAACATTCATAAAGCATTGAACAGTATACTACTAATATGCATATGATTGGTAAGTTGGACAAACATTCCATTGTTGCTTGTCTAGAATGAAACCTCTTTGCTGACATGCTGAGAGCTGTGCACACTCTCAATAGTATGTTCTGGTAAAGATGGAAGGCATCTAGATAGCTACTGTATGCATACAGGATATGGGAAAGTGTTGTGCCAAAGCATTGGTCAAAATAGTTGCATAACTATGTAAATGATATATGTATGCATAATAGGTTATCATGTCAATAAGATTTGATGATTATGAAGTATTACTAATCATGTACTTAATTTTGATTTGTAGGAAGAGAATCATGATGAGATGTTTTGCTCCAAGGGACTAGATAAGACCATTCTCTTAATGATGTAATTAAAGAAGAAGCGTGTGTTGATGTATATGTAACTTCGGAATGTATTTCACATATATGTATATTGTATTCCTATAGAGATGGTATTATTCCTCTATAAGGAAGTGTCGTCATTTATATTGTAAGTGTCGTAACTTATACTTGATGGGTTATTAGACCACCTTGTTTGGGGTCGGCCCTGTATAAGTCATGTGGGTCAAAGGGTTATTAGACCACCCTATTGGGGGTCGGCCATGTGGGTCGAAGGGTTATTAGACCACCCTATTGGGGGTCGGCCCAGTCAGCATTATATTATGTGGTTAAGTTCGAGCCTACATGAGTTAGGTAAAAAGGCAAGTCAAGTCAAGTATAAATAGAGTGTGGGAGGCACTCTATTTACTCACTCACTTCTCACACATGCACTCAAGGAGGAGTGGCGCACTTATGGAGGAGGAGGATCTTCTGCTAGGTTATGTCTATCTCTCTTGGTTGGTTGTATCATTGCTCTATCTATCTCTGAGGAAGTTATTGGGGTTTTTCACCTTTATGGTTTTCCCCCAAGTAAATCTTTGTGTCTCTTGTGTGCTTGCATTATTGTCTCCATGATTGATATACTGTAGATATGCTGTACATGTTGTTCTCTCAGTTAAGATCCTAGATTATATTGAAGTAAATTCAGAAAATTTAACATGGTATCAGAGCTAGCCTGAAAGAAGGCATGATATGGCATGTATGACACTTGTTGCACTTACGATGCTAGGGCTTGATATAGCAAAAACCAGTCATCGTAGCACTTTCACTATAAATCCGTTTTGGCGAAGTTTTCGGATCTGAAATTGTTACAGGCCGAAGCTAAGATCTCCAGGTATCTTGTGTCCAAAGGACAACCTCTAATTCGTTGTACTTTGTGATTTATGATCTGTACAATATAGGGTTTCTGCCTCTTCCAGATCTGAGTCAAAATCAGGTGACCTTGGGAAAAAGGTCATATCTTGGGCTAGGAAGCTCCAAATGAAATTTCGTAAAAAGTGACAGGTATTATACAGTCTGCACTATCTCAGAAAACTTTTTCAGAGGCCGAAGTTGAACCAGTGACACGTGGCACGCCGTACAAGTTCGCTCTCCTGTATTATCCCATAAACAGGTCACGTTGCGACATTTGGCATAACTCTCTCTCAGAGAGTCCAATTGAGGTCAGACCTGTCAGGATGGAAATTTAACAGGCCGAGATATCTCAGGAAACTTTTTCAGAGGCCGAAGTTAAAACAGTGACACGTGGCACACCGTATAAGTTCGCTCTCCTGTTTTATCCCAAAACAGGTCACGTTGCGACATTTGGCATAACTCTCTCTCAGAGAATCCAATTGAGGTCAAACCTGTCAGGATGGAAAGATAACAGGTCAGGATATCTCAGGAAACTTTTTTAGACCCTGTGGATCAAAAATTTTGGAGTTACACCAGAAACAATCAGGTACATATTTCTGTCAAAACAGAATTATTTTTTGGTACCTTCATTCATGGCTTCCGGAATTTAGGGCTTTGGAGAAAGTTGGAATTTTTGTAATCGGAGACCACGGCTGAATGCTACTCATCAAAATAAAAATTTAGAGACCAAGATCAGAATTTTTGGTTGGGCAGAAGGCCGGGCTTGATTAGACCCTAGTTCGGGACTTTGTGGAAAATTAGGGCTTCTATAAAAATGGGAATTTTTGAAATCTGTGACCACGGCTGGAAGCTCCTCAGAAAAATAGAAGCTTAGAGCTTTGGATCAAACATTTTGATGGGGCAAAAGAGTGGGCTTCATCAAACCCCAGTTCAGGGTCATGTCCAGTGAATCCGGAAGTTTCAAAGGCAAAATTGAGGAGTGAAACTTTGCAGTTTTCAAATTCTGAATATACCAGTTTGATCAGCTCATCAAGGCGCATATTTCTATCCTTTCGAAAGTTTGAAATTCAAAGTTTGAATTTTTGGGGTTTCTCTGACAAACCCATATCCAGCTCCAGGTCCAGTTCTTGCAAATCAAGTGGATTGGGTATATCCTAGAAGAAGATGGATTGATCATCTGCATGAGTAAAGAAGTTCTTGTTTCAGAGGGAGATGAGGCTAAGGCCTTACATAAGAAGATTACAAGCGATCTCAACAGGTATGACTCATCGAGGTATGTTTCGATATTTTCCATGATTAAGTTTATGGTATGTCTTCATGTTATTACGGTTAGTACAATTTTGATTTTAGATTTGTCGTATCACCTTAACAAAATTATGAATGCATGATAGAAGATATTCATTGGTTAGGGTGTTGACACTTATGATTGTACTAATGCATTATGGTGTTGTATGAGGTTTATGTTGTCTACTAACATGAAAGGTACACCAAGAAAGACAAATCATGTTCTGGTCCAAGAACATATGATCATGATAACATGAGGACAAAGATTCATCCATTGTGATGGATCTCATAGAAGATCCATTTACGAGGTATGTATAACTTGGTTTTGCAATGGTTAACTTATGAGACATGCAGGTTACTAGCACAAGTCATTGACGAAGAACAAGAAGACATTATGCGGGTATGTTAGACATAAATAGCTAGCATGCTAATCCAGGTATGTTTTTCCTATATCAAGCTAGAATCCTACCTTGTGTTAGGATCTTATACTGTTGTTGATAATGATTATTCATGAAGTCATAGGTTCGAATAATCATGGTTGTATGCATATTATGTTTCTTACCATAATTGATGATATGACTAACCAGAAGAATCATGAAGGTATAGGTTTGAATAATTACAGGTTTAGACATGTTATGCTTCTTATGATTTGACTAACCATAAGAATCCCACATAAACCTTGAATGCTAATGCTTATTATTTTCTGTTTGAAATGATCATGATTATACATGCTTGATATTATTGTGTTTTAACAGTATACTAATGAATGTATGATTTTATATGAGATCACAAGGATAACACATTCATGATACTAATAAGCATGCATAGGGACCAAGGATGAATATGAATTCAAGAACAGGTAATTCAGGAAGCAAAGATCAAGAGGGAGCACACTCCAGTTGCTCCTGCAAGAAAGCAAAGGAGCACACTCCAGTTGTTCCTGCAAGAAAGCAAAGGAGCACACTCCAGTTGTTCCTGCAAGAAAGAAAAAGAGCACACTTCAGTAGTTTCTACAAGGATGCAGATATTCAGAGGAAGTTGACCATCTTTCTACATTCCACAATAGAAAAGTGTAGAAGAAGCTACTTCAGATTAGGACTCCAACAGCTCCTGCAAGGAAGCAAAGACTCAGAGGGAGTCCACCCAACGAACAAAGAAAGATAAGTATTTTAATCATCATTTCTTGCATATTTGTTTGTTTAAATAATACTGTTCAATAATTAGGTTGTGTATTATGCATATTAGAATAGTTGCATTGATGAACAGTATGCTACTAATATACATGGGTAAGTGGCCTATGGCACTGTACAACATTCCATTGCTACTTATCTAGAATGAAACCTCTTTGCTGACATGTTGGGAGTTGTGCACACTCTTAACAATGTTCTGGTAGAGATTGGAAGGCATCTAGAAAGTTATGGCATATGGATAAATGTTGTATTGAAGCATTGGCTAAGATAATTGCATGACTGTATGACATATTTCTTTATGTGTAAGAATTTGTTCTGAAAACTATGAGATGTTTTCTAATCATGCAATTTAACTTGTTATGTAGGAAAGATCGTATGCCATCTCCTACAAAAGAAGAACTACAACATTTGTTCAGCAATAAAGATATCTATTGAAGATATTGAAGTTCCCAGGATCTGGGATGAAGAAATGGAATGATCCGTCGATCATGAAGAATGATGTTTTGGGTTGCAGTCCCAAGACGTGAAGGGAAGTTTGTTATGACTTCCAAATGGAACTATCAGATCAAGCATGTTGCAGATGGCAGCATTGAGAAATATAAAAGTGATGAAATAGAAGATACACCAGATGGATTCAAGACAACTTCCTTGAATGGTGTAGTTGAAGAATAAGTGTATGTAGAGCAGCCACTTGGTTCTGAGACACATGATAGGAAATCATATATGTGCAGAACTTGGTATGGTGAAGATAGATTGATTGCCGACACGCAGCGGAAGCTTACTACCGAGTTCGAGATGAAGAACGTGGGGATGATGCACTATTTGTTTTTTGGTATGGAGGTGTGGTAGAGTGCAGGTGGTATCTTCCTTGGTCAAGGGAAGTACACAGTAGATATCCTGAAGAGATTTGGGATGATGGATTGTAAGGCCATGGCCACACCGATGGTATCGAATCTGAAGCTTCTTTGTGATGCTTCATCTGAGCCAGTTGATATCACTATGTATCGTCAGATGATTGGGTCCTTGATGTACCTGACGAACATGAGACCATACATTTGCTTTGTTGTGAACACATTGAGTTAGCTCCTGACAGATCCGAGGAGTGTTCACCTGGTTGCTGTAAAACATGTTCTGAGGTACCTGAAGGGTACAGTGGATTATGGGCTCAGGTATGAGGCGAATCAAAAGTTTAACCTGCAGGGTTATGTTGATTCAGATTGGGCTGGCAGTGCTGCAGATAGGAAGAGCACATCTGGGTGTTGCTTCAGTATGGGATCAGGTGTGATCTCTTGGTTTAGCAGGAAGCAGTCCTGCGTAGCACTGAGTACAGCTGAGGCAGAGTATGTTGCAGCCTGTTCAGCTAGTTGTGAGGCAGTATGGCTACGGAAGCTACTGTCTGAGTTATTTGATCTCCCGCTGGAAGCTACTGGTATCTTCTGTGATAACCAGAGTTGTGTGAAGCTGTCCGAGAACCCAGTGTTTCATGACAGGTCGAAACACATAGAGATCAAATATCACTATATCAGGGATATGGTGCAGAGAGGAGCTGTGAAGCTCCTGTATGTTGCGACGGACGAGCAGATTGCAGATGTGCTGACGAAGCCACTAGCAAGGGTGAAGTTCGAGTACTTCAGAGAGAGGCTTGGCATGCTTCAGATCGAGGATACTTCGAGGAAGAAGTGATGGACACATTTGCTGAAGCCATTCCAAGCATGTTGGAAGGAGGATCCTTCACATGACTGTGGATTTAAGCGCTGGATGATGAACATCAGGATGATGTTCTGGTTTCTGCTGGATATGATCAATTGGATCATTTTTTTATGTATGTATGTACGCATCATGTTGGATGCTGGATATGATCAGTTGGATCATTTTTATGTATGTATGTATGCATCATGTTGGATGCTTGGACCATGTATCTGTATATGTATCAGGTGGATACATTGTATGATCAGGTGGATCATGTATGGTGATATGTATCATGTATTTGTATTTGTATCAGGTAGATACATTGATGATCAGGAGGATCATGTATGATGATATGTATCAGGTAGATACTTGGTATGCATCAGGTAGATGCATTGATGATCAGGAGGATCATGTATGATGATATGTATCAGGTAGATACTTGGTATGCATCAGGTAGATGCATTGATGATCAGGAGGATCATGTATGATGATATGTATCAGGTAGATACTTGGTATGCATCAGGTAGATGCATTGATGATCAGGAGGATCATGTATGATGATATGTATCATGTATTTGTATCAGGTGGATACATTGATGATCAGGAGGATCATGTATGATACTTGGTATGCATCAGGTAGATGCATTGATGATCAGGTGGATCATGCAGCAGGATGTTGCGGTGATGATCAGGATGATCATAAATGACGAGCTTCAGGATGTTGCTCCAGATGACATGCAGCAGGATGTTGCAGTGATGATCAGGATGATCATAGATGACGAGCTTCAGGATGTTGCTCCAGATGACATGCAGCAGGATGTTGCAGTGATGATCAGGATGATCATAGATGACGAGCTTCAGGATGTTGCTCCAGATGACATGCAGCAGGATGTTGCAGTGATGATCAGGATGATCATAGATGACGAGCTTCAGGATGTTGCTCCAGATGACATGCAGCAGGAAGTTGCAGTGATGATGATCAGGATGATCATGGATACATCAGGATGATGTATGGTGAGTATCAGGTTGATACTCTATGGCCGTGGATCAGGTTGTGCAGATGAGCATGTAATTCGTTGCCCTGGGAGATTTGCAGATGGTCTTTCAAGGTTTTTCCTATGGCATGTAATTCGTTGCCCTGGGACATCTGGCAAATGCTCTTTCGAGGTTTTGCTCTGGGAGGACATGTAATTCGTTGCCCTGGGAGATCTGCAGATAGTCTTGCGAGGTTTTGCCTATGGCATGTAATTTGTTGCCCTGGGATATCTGGCAGATGCTCTTGCGAGGTTTTGTCCTATGGCATGTAATTCGTTTCCCTGGGAGATCCGATAGGTTGGGCTGTGTGCCCGTAATCAGTCCTGGGATGCTCTTGCGAGGTTTTGCCATGACCACATGTAATTCGTTGCCCTGGGAGATCCTATAGGTAGAGCTGTGTGCTCGTAACAGCCTGGGATGCTCTTGCGAGGTTTTGTGGTGAGGTCACATGTAATTCGTTGCCCTGGGAGATCCTATAGGTAGAGTTGTGTGCTCGTAACAGCCTGGGATGCTCTTTCGAGGTTTTGTGACGCACGTAAAAGTCCTGAGGATTCCACAGTATGGCCAGTGATGACGAAGACCTGCAGGTGGTGGGCCTACATCCAGTATGAAAAAGGACTGGCTCTGTAGAACTTCCTATGACGAGTAGATCCAGAGATTGATTGAGATAGCAGCAGCAGTGACGATGATGATGACTCGATGACGATTATTCAGTGACGATGATCCAGAGAAGATGACTTGTGCTAGAAGAACTGTGCTGAGAAATACCTTCCTAGTTAAGAGGGAGTGTTGATGTATATGTAACTTCGGAATGTATTTCACATATATGTATATTGTATTCCTATAGAGATGGTATTATTCCTCTATAAGGAAGTGTCGTCATTTATATTGTAAGTGTCGTAACTTATACTTGATGGGTTATTAGACCACCTTGTTTGGGGTCGGCCCTGTATAAGTCATGTGGGTCAAAGGGTTATTAGACCACCCTATTGGGGGTCGGCCATGTGGGTCGAAGGGTTATTAGACCACCCTATTGGGGGTCGGCCCAGTCAGCATTATATTATGTGGTTAAGTTCGAGCCTACATGAGTTAGGTAAAAAAGGCAAGTCAAGTCAAGTATAAATAGAGTGCGGGAGGCACTCTATTTACTCACTCACTTCTCACACATGCACTCAAGGAGGAGTGGCGCACTTATGGAGGAGGAGGATCTTCTGCTAGGTTATGTCTATCTCTCTTGGTTGGTTGTATCATTGGTCTATCTATCTCTGAGGAAGTTATTGAGGTTTTTCACCTTTATGGTTTTCCCCAAGTAAATCTTTGTGTCTCTTGTGTGCTTGCATTATTGTCTCCATGATTGATATACTGTAGATATGCTGTACATGTTGTTCTCTCAGTTAAGATCCTAGATTATATTGAAGTAAATTCAGAAAATTTAACAGTGTGAATCAGGTTCTGTATGGGTACCCAGGATCGGTAGTCAATTGATGAGCTTAATGATCATCATGGGTGATGTGGATCTCAACCTTTGCTACAAGGTTGAATATGGCTTCTATACACATATGACATGGATGCAAGAAGGAACTCACCACAGAGTTCGAATGATTTTGAGGCTCATATTAGTAGACCCATCTGACGAGAGATGGCACAGATAGATATGCAGAAGATCACTCAATGCAGAGTGTGAATAATGGACAATTGACAGCTTCATGACAAAGCTCGGGCTTTACCAAAAGTAAAGTTGTTCCTAACCTTTACCTTAAGGGTGTGGATGATGAACCTATCATACCATTATTGTATGACGATGATCTCTTTCTGACAAGGAATGAGAAACAGGTCATGAAAATGGCTGCAGAAATGAAAATGAAAGATCTCAGATTAATGCACTACTTCTTAGGTCTAGAAGTATGGCAAGATCCAAAAGGAATCTTTTAAATCAAGGTAAGTATGCTGTGAAGTTTCTAAAAAGATTTGATATGTTGGAGTATAAAGCCATGGCCACTCCCATGGACTCCAACTTGAAGTTATTAGTTAATGACTCATCGTATTTAGTGGACCTAACCCTATACAGACAAATCATTGGGTCATTGATGTATTTAACAAATACTAGGCCAGATATATGCTTTGCTGTAAATACCCTAAGTCAGTATCTAGTAAAACCTAGAAAGGTTCACTTAATAGCTACAAAGCATGTAGTGAGGTACCTAAAAGGTACATTAGGTTTTTGGTCGATATTATCTTGGAGGTCATGAACTCTGTTTACATGGTTACTCAGATTCTGATTGGGCAGGAAGTGTCTCAGACAGAAAGAGTACATCAGGTGGATGTTATAGTCCTGAATCTGCCATGATCTCATGGTTCAGCAAGAAACAATCTAGTGTGGCTCTCAGTACTGCTGAAGCAGACTATATGGCTGTCTGCTCTGCCAGCTATGAAGCAGTATGGCTTCAGAAGCTTTTATATGGAGTGTTTGACTTAGAAATGGATCCCACTATGATTATGTGTGACAATCAAAGATGCATTAAGATGACTGAAAATCCTGTGTTCCACGATAAGTCAAAACACATAGAGATCCGATACTTCTATATACGAGATATGGTGCAAAGAGGAGTTATCAAGCTCGAATATATAAGCACCAAGGATCAAATTGCTGATATCTTGACTAAACCTCTGTCTTGAGTGAAGTTTGAATACTTTCGAGACAAGATTGGTATAGTTCAAAAGAACTCTCCTTGAAAGGGGGAGTAGCATAGTATCTGATAACAAGTCTGCCTCATCAATGATGAGGTTACCTATTCACTACACTTAGTTACCTAGAATTATTTAGATTTAGGACTCTTATATTTTTACTTTTGATGATAGATGTATTAGTGAGAATACATGCTTTTGATGATAGATGTATTAGTGAGAATACATGCTTTTGATGATAGATGTATTAGTGATATACATGTTTTGATGATGATATACATGTTTTGATATACATGTTTTGATGATGAGGTTACATGATGCCTTGATGTATTGATACGTGTTTGTACTTGTATGGATGAAGATACTTGTACCCATAGTGATGTGTGGATTGGATCATCCCTAGACTTCAGTCCTAAAGAGAGCCGTAGACGTATGTCTTCGAGAATGAAGTCCTTAGTGGACTTGAGGGGATTGGATCATCCCTGGACTTCAGTCCTAAAGAGAGCCGTAGACGTATGTCTTCGAGAATGAAGTCCTTGGTGGACTTGAGGGGATTGGATCATCCCTGGACTTCAGTCCTAAAGAGAGCCGTAGACGTATGTCTTCGAGAATGAAGTCCTTGGTGGACTTGAGGAGATTGGATCATCCCTGGACTTCAGTCCTAAAGAGAGCCGTAGACGTATGTCTTCGAGAATGAAGTCCTTGGTGGACTTGAGGGGATTGGATCATCCCTAGACTTCAGTCCTAAAGAGAGCCGTAGACGTATGTCTTCGAGTCCTTGGTGGACTTGAGGGGATTGGATCATCCCTGGACTTCAGTCCTAAAGAGAGCCATAGATGTATGTCTTCGAGAATGAAGTCCTTGGTGGACTTGAGGGGATTGGATCATCCCTGGACTTCAGTCCTAAAGAGAGCCATAGACGTATGTCTTCGAGAATGAAGTCCTTGGTGGACTTGAGGGAATTGGATCATCCCTGGACTTCAGTCCTAAAGAGAGCCGTAGACGTATGTCTCCGAGAACAAAATCCTGAATGAACAGGTAAGGGGATTGGATCATCCTCAGACTATTAGTCCTTTGAATTGAGCCGTAGACATGATGTCTCCGAGAACTAAATCCTGAATGAACAGGTAAGGGGATTGGATCGTCCTCGGACTATGGTCCTTTGAATTGAGCCGTAGACATGAGGTCTCCGAGAATTGAATGATAGGACTGGATCGTCCCTGGACTTCGCTTCAAAAGGTACATGATAGGACTAGATCGTCCCTGGACTTCAGTTCAAAAGGTACATGATAGGACTGGATCGTCCCTGGACCTAGGTTCAAAATGTACATGACAAATCCTATAATTGTTCTAGTTTACATCCAGCATGAAACAGGGTTGGCTCTATAGATGTGATACATCCAGCATGATACAGGGTTGGCTCTATAGATGTGATACATCCAGCATGAAACAGGGCTGGCTCTGTAGATGTGATACATCCAGCATGAAACAGGGCTGGCTCTGTAGATGTGATACATCCAGCATGAAACAGGGATGGCTCTGTAGATGTGATACATCCAGCATGAAACAGGGATGGCTCTGTAGATGTTATACATCCAGCATGAAACAGGGCTGGTTCTGTAGATGTGATACATCCAACATGAAACGGGGCTGGCTCTTTAGATGTGATACATCCAGCATGAAACAGGGCTGGCTCTATAGATGTGATACATCCAGCATGAAACAGGGCTGGCTCTGTAGACATGACACATCCAGTATGAAAGAGGACTGGCTCTGTGGCGGTAAATCCTAGATCTGATCTAGGTCACATCCAGTATGAAAAAGGACTGGCACTGTGGTTGGGATTAGATCATCCCTAGACATGAGACTTGTCTTAAAGAGATAAGGATTGATCATCCTGGAACTTAATCTGGATTGTATCATCCATGGACCTATGTCCTAAAGAGAGCAGGATTGATCATCCTGTAATATGATCGTGTGATGATGATGCTGATGATCGATGCTGATGATCGTGTGATGACGATGCTGATCGTGTGATGATGATGTTGATGATCGATGCTGATGATCGTGTGATGACGATGCTGATCGTTTGATGACGATGCTGATGATCATGTGATGATGATGCTGATCATGTGACGGCGATGTTGATGATCGTGTGATGACGATGCTAATGATTGTGTGACGACGATGTCAATCATGTTATGGCGATGCTGATGATCGTGCGATGACGATGTTGATGATCATGTGATGACGATGCTGATCATGTGATGACGATGTTGATGATCGAGTGATGTCGATGTTCCAGTAACTAGTTGAGTTACTGATGATGATGAACTGAAGAAAGCTTCCAATTATATATAGATGTATCATGTATGATGTATGACTCATTGCTCCTACGTATGTTGTTATAATATCCTTCTCGTTAAGGGGGAGTGTTGAATATTGTAACTTCTAAGAATATTATATTTGTATATTATTTATTCCGGAGATGTTCCATACCTCCGATGTGATTATACTATGAATCCGGAGATGTTTATTCCTCCGGATTGGTTGTGGTAACTAGGGTTATTAGAACCACCATGTGGGGGTCGGCCCAGTCAGTTATAATAGGGTATTTAACCTAATGGTTAAATACGAGCCTACATGTACTTGTGTAAAATACATGTTAGTGTAGTGTATAAATAGAGGAGGTATGTTCCTCATTTGACACACTCACTCACTTAAGAGAGGCGCACTTGTGGAGGAGAGGTCTGCTATGGTGGAGTAGGAGATCATGTCTTTGGTTTGCATCTTTGTATATTGCTGGTCATCTATATTGAGGAAGCTTTACTGGGTTTTCTACCCCATGAGGGTTTCCCAGGATAAATCTGCGTCTCTTGTGTTTATGCTATGCTTGTTGTTTCTTCAGTGATCCTGTATATGCTATTATTGTGAAATGGAATGTAATGCTGCTATTTTCTGTCTTAGCATATTGAATTTTAACAACGTGACTGCAAGCGGTGCCTACAGTACACCTAGCCATGACCACGGTTAGGGTTTTTGGGGATTACTGCTGGGAAAGGCCCATAGTTTTGTAAAGGTGCGACCTTCAGGGCCACCTATATATATGTGTAATTGTAAAGGTTAGATGTTAGCTAGCCATTAGATGCTTTAAACGTACGAAGGTTAGATGTTAAGAGAAGTGATAGCTGTAGAGCTAGTCACTAAGTTGCAGACCATCTCAGTCGAAGTCTGAGCCATTGTAATCTCTGTAGGAGAAGAGAGTAGATCTAGGAGAAGGGCTCCCAGCTATGTGCGTGGAGTTTCCCAGAAAGATCTAAGGATATAGCTGTCTGCGCAACATACTGTGTAATTTCCATTTGAGTTAATATAAGATACAGTTCCCGTGAATGTGATTTCCCTGTGAAGGCGAACCACATAGTCTCGTGTTATGGTAATGTGTTGTGTGAATGCCTGCTTATGTTTACTATCTGTGTTTACATGAATGTTTCGTTATCTTATGAATGAGTATATAAAGCAAGTCCTTGAAGCTCCCTTAGAATCTATACTCGTGCACTATCGAAGGAGTCGGTAGAAGCACTATCACCGCAGCGCTTAGGAATGCGTTACTGCGTTGGGCGTGCAAGCAAAGACGACACATGGAGTATCGAATGCAGTGGGTAATCGCCTCGTGCGCCGGAGAAGAGATACCGCGCAGCTAGGTTGATAAGCGCGAGTTTCAGCACTGTTGCCCTAAGAGGTCTACAGAAGAGTAAGATGTCCGTTTCAAGGAATCCTCCCGACAAAGGGGAGAAGATTAGTCTCCACGTCGCCCAGGTTAAGGAAGCCTGATTCCTTAGCCCCCCCATAGCCACTTCGGGTGAGACTTTGGGCTGTTGCGTAGCTCGTTGCTGAGAGGGCCAGTGCACCAAGGGGTGTTTGTTGCTGCGCATCCTGAAAACCCGGGTCTGTCCAAAAAGCAGCCAATAGTAACTTCAAGTTGATAATAGAATATAACTTGTCTTGTTTCCCAAATCACATGTATTGATCTTGTTTCAATGATATGATTTGTATCTATCGCAGATTTAGATTTTAACTCGTATTTCAAGTTGCTAGAGAATTGTATATGCTTGTATCTTGGTTATCATTTTTACAGGTTCATTCACGAGGACTCGAAAATTGGAGCAACCATAAAGACAAGCGATTGGATTGAAGGTCAGTTAGATCTCTTCTACTTCCTTTAGCACTTTAATCTTGAGATGTCTATTTAAGATCTAGGAATTCAAGGTAGCATTTGTTTAGTTTTGTCTTAGTTTAGAGTTAGTAAGAGTCTACTTTAATCTAAGAGAATTTTGACTTATCCGTAGGGAAAAATTCTACCAACAAGAATGGCGACTCCGCTGGTTTGAACTCCATATGATTGATTGGGTCCACTGTCATCCATCTTTTGATTGTGACTTTTTCTTTCTCTTCAAACCAGTATTGAATTTTGGTCTCTTTGACCTCTATTCACCCCTCCTCTCTGTATTTTTCCTCCCTGTGTGATCAGTGAGTCCTCTGGGTCTGCAACAACCCCAAAAATTTCATTTTTCTTTTCAAAAGTTGCACTTTTTCATACTTTGCAACAGTACCGCGCCCTCTGAATTTACCACAGCGCGGTAGTACTGTGTATCCTGCATTAGTACCAGAGCTGTAGTATAGCAGTACTGCGCTATAGTCTCACTCTGCCACGTGGTAGTGTCTGCATACTGTTAATTTTTTCTTCCCTGCTTGGTTTTCTCAGTCATTTTCATTTTCCTCTGCCTTAGTTGGTATTTTCTGCTTGCTGTTACCATCCTGTTCATTACACAATCTTTGCGGTGTGTTTATTTCTTTTGTGAGCTTGATTATTTTGTGAGTTAGTGGCATTATTTGCACATTGGGTCACCCCTTCAGTTTGATTGCATCGGCTTGATCTTCCCATCACAACCAGACCATTACTACTGTTCTCTGTTACTGAATTGTGTAGCTTTCATAGTCACATTGTTTCCATTATTATCATTAAAATCCATATTGAAAGTTATCATTGGAAAAAATTTGTGTTATTTTGATTAAAATGATCTAGCAGTATTATTATGCATTAGGAAGTGAACCATTGAAATTTGCCACAAAAAATTCTCATGTTTTGAAGCATCTTAGTTGTAAGATCAGTGAATTGGAAAGAAGTGTTTATTTTAGTTTGGCTCTATTTACAGAAGAAAATAACAATTTTTTTGTTTTGCTTTTGGGTTTAATTTCTTGTGAAAGTTTCATGCATTTATGATCGAAGAACTCTCCCTCTTCCATAGCTAGTTTTCATCGAATACAAGGCTTATTTCGATTCATTCTTACTTGCATGGTTTGGGTCGTCACAACACCACCAAGTTTCACGTCCATTTACCTGATTGAGTAATACAACCACTAAAATTAATCTCCCTAACTAAACCAACATTAACCTCACTTGAGGAAATCAAAAGAATTTGGTAGTTAGGTAGGACACCGGGGATAGGCATCAAAATAATTCCCCCTTGTCATTTTCATTTGAGACATAGTTGTTTTCCTCTAGGGAACTAAAATCCTCTATTATTTATTGACACGGTCACAGCCAGTTTATGGAGGGGCCTCCTGACTGTTTTTAACTTTCAGGGGTTAAACAGCCGCGAGATTGAGAACCGGATGGACTCTGTGGAATGCCGCACTCCACTTAGCCCTAAGGCAACATCGATCATTGTCTTCCTTGTAATTCATAGTAATGCAAGGGTGATAAGGCAGAAGCGCCCAAAACCTTTTCCAATGTGTCATGAACGAGGTAGCTTAGTGACTTTTTCACTAGGGCTCTTTTACCCAGGATCCCTTTCGGTAGAGGGATATCCTTCTCATATTGGTCTCTCACGTTGTATTGTTCGACTTGGATTTCATCACCTTGCGAAGGATACAACTTGTTGAGGTATCCAACTCTTAGTTAGGAGTTTGCTTGTTATCTCATCTTTATAGAGGGTCTTTTTCCTTTTTTAGTGACTACTTGTTGGCATTCTGGCCATTATTTTTATCATCTAGCTTACTAAGACATCGGTCTCAGTATAGATTTTAGAGCTTGATTTTTTTTTGTCCTGCAAGCCTTGCTTTTTCTAGCTCCTCTTCTGCACACTTGGCTGCATTAGAGTTTTTGAGTTCTTTGTTACGAAATTGCCCCCGGATTTCATTTTCCTACCATCATGTCAGAACCACCACGGAGATCACAACGAGTATAGGGAAAAATCCCTCCACCACCACCACCGCCATGGACCTCCGGTCCACTTGCATCACGCATTCCCGCTCCTCCTGGCCACGGTGCTAGTCGAGGGAACATTCCACCATCGATACATACTACATCTTCAGTTCCGCCTATAACCATTACTCACAGCACAGTCTCAGAATCTCTTGCAGCTCCTGCAACCACTAGCATATCTGAGATTCCTACTGTCACTTCACCCACTGTTATTCCAGATATATCTGCCACAGTGGACAACATTACAGCGACTGAATCTAGTACAACCCAAAATACTAGACCAGAGGTCATCCTTCTACCTGATGTCAACACCTCCCTTCCACCAAAAACTTTTCACGATGACACAAACGGATCTGTTGGCACCACCGAAGGGTCTGACCAGGATATACCTGGCTTGATTTCAGTCCCGGGTGGGTATGTCAAAATTATTGAGGATACTCGACTTCCTGACACACCTTTCGAACCTGACTACGACTTTATCACTTCCCAGGTGAAGCTTCCGCCTGTTATCACCACGCCATCCAGTTTTCATCCACAGGAAACCAGTTCTTCCAGCAATGTACCTCATACCATACCTCTCCCCAATCTCCCTCCTGGACATGAGATCATGGCCTCCATTCGGTCTAGTATGGTTAGTCTAGCAAATTACCCGTTAGCATCAGCACAGTTTAAACATGACACAGAGCAAATTCTCTCGACAACTTATAGATATCCCCATGTTACCCATCCTCCTGACTATCGGGATCCCAATCTCCTGTCTAGCACAGAGTTTCATCACTCCTATGCAGACGGCTCCAGACCTTCAGACGTTACTATACCTAGATTCCCGCTGGACCCCGAAAACCCTTTCCAGGACATGAACTCGGAACCAGTCTTCGATGGTCCTCCTATCATTGAACATGATATGGACGACACCCCCGATACCCCTCGGTTAAATTCCCCACATTTGTTGCCATCACCCATGTTTGGCGCACATTCTATGAGGGATAACCCAGTTTTTTCTCCGTCCTCGCCTGTGAGATATGGAAGACCCCCTCCACAAATCCGCACTTTCAGTGTCGTTGGCCAATCGACACTATCATATTTGGCCAACGGTGAAAGAACAACAAGTCATACTGCTGGATCTTCCGTTTTGACTGGAGGTTCACCTTCGGTCACTATCTACACTATCTCAGGAGGTGGACAACCGACTGCCGTGGTCCCCAACTCCAACAACCAAACTCCTCCTAGTGGGCCATCAACCCAACCAACTGGAGGACAATCTTTTGTTGGGAACCCCATTCCTAGTCAACAACCTCCTCCTATAGGGCCATCCAATCCATCTACTAGAGGACAACTCATTGGCTCCATCCAATAACCCTCCCAACCAGCAGCATCTGCTCAGTATGGTATGTACAACACACCTGGCAGCGGACAACCTTATACCGGTTTTCCAACCGGGCCTCATCCTCAACATCCCCCGTCAGGTACACTTCCTTCTTGGGAACCTCAAATACCACAGAGTGGGGGGGTACTCACTATTTGGAAACTGGAACACAGCTGGAGGGCAATCTCAGATTCCCCCCAACCCAAACTCTGGCTTCCCTTATCCTACAGTTGCTACAACTCCATGGAACCCATCCCTCCAATTTCCACTCATCCCACAAGGAGGAACGAACCTTCAATGGACACCACTATCGCAGCCACCCCCCAACCCTGCTATGGCAAACCCTCCACTTACTCAATATAGTGGTACCATTCCTAGAACACAACAACTCCAAGGAACTTTTCCCCAACCAGGAGCAGCAACCATTCCTGGGTTTCAGCAACCCCAGGGAACCATACCTACCATCCCCACTCAGCAGAACATCCACCAACCGATTAACCAGATGGCTTACTACCCACAGAACTTCCAGGAGTACCCCCCGGGAAACACATTTGGGTATAACACGCAACCGTATGCTATGCAGGGCCCCCCGGGTTTCTCTGCACCACACGGTTATTACTCATACCCACAGATTAATCGTCAACTTCCCTTTTTGGCCACGCTAGACTTACCTGATTTGTCGAGGCTCATTAACGATCCCATATGGCATGAACCTCACTGGCCACCCATTCTTGCCAAACTCCCATCGGACATTCCCAAGTTTGATGCTAAGCCTGGGGAAGACCCCAAGAACCACGTAATGACCTTCCATCTTTGGTGTTCATCCAACTCCTTGATGGACGATTCCATTCGACTATGGCTCTTCCAACGTACGCTTACCGGCATGGTCGCAAAATGGTACATCGAGCTGCCACAACACTCTTTCCACGATTTCAACACCTTGGCTATGCAGTTTCTAAACCATTTCCAGCTCCCCATCCGGTATGAGACTAGAATAGAACTGTTAACCTCACTGCATCAAACCAGTTCTACACACATTTCAGATCACATCCATGAGTGGCGTCGACATCGTAGGCTAATCAAGGCACCCATTCCGGATTAGCTACTCGCTGATTGGTTCACGAAATCCTTTTTGCCTCCCATAGCCAGGGATATCGCTATGCGCGGGCCAGTCACAGAAGAACAAGCCATCTCTGCAGCTCAGTACATGGATTTGGTATACACCCAATCCATCACTTTACACGAACTTCTTCCCCATGCCGCCCGCGTTACCACTGATCCAACGAAACTTACCACTGAACCCCCCATTGATGGTATTATCGGTTCTATCAAGGCCCAGCCTACTACCAACTCGACGGGACAACAAGCTTCTACTTCCCCCGCTCTACCTCAGGCTGCTTCAAAAGCTACTACTTCTCCTACTATCTCCTCCGAAGTGAATGCAGTTCAATCTACATCACAACCATCCGGAGGAAAGAAGAAAAACAATCGTGGTAAATCCAAGAAGAACCAGCAAGAGAACCCCAAGCCAAAACCCACCCACAATGACCAGAAACCACGTTGAAAGGCTAAGTTTCCCTACCTAATTTTTCAAGATGATCACTACACGCGTGACTGTCCCTACAAGGACGAAGTCAACAAGTTCGTTAAAGGATCCTCTCACCCAGCAGTATTAACTGACCCTTTCTCTCAATAGCAACAGCAGATGGTCACCCAAGAAACCCCACAAGGGGGCAACTCGACCAACCCAACTCGTGGAGAGACATCCACAAATCATGAAATCCTGATGACAAATAATGAAGAGATTCATATAACCACTCGTTCAAAGACATATGAGAACCCTCCAAGTTCAAACAAACAATCAGAGATAGCCAAAGGCAAATCTCCTGTTGAAGATCTGACTCCTATCCCTCCCCCTACCGGCCATCTCCATATCAAGAGACTGCTTACGGACACAGTGCTATGCCCACCCAAGGGCACCATACGAAAGGTGACATTTAATCCCAATGCGCGAGCTGCCCAAAATTACAACATTGTTGAGGATTTAGCTCAAGCACCTTGCACCAAGTCGACTCTCAAAGTTCTTCAACACTGCCCCACGTAGCGTAGAACCTTACTTTCAGCACTGGGGGCAATAGACCTAGATACTTCAAACTCTATTATGTTTAACTTGGAACACGCCAAACCTCGGCTTTCTCACCAGTTAGCCTTCCAGGTTCATACAAAAATCCATGGAAATAGCATCCATCGCACTGTGTTAGATGAAGGTGCCTCCACATCGATCATGTCTTTGAATTGCTGAAGAGATTTACACTCACCCGAAGTCACAACCTCTCCCACTACTCTCAGGGCATTTGATGGACATGGTTTTCAGCCTTATGGACTCATTCCCTCAATTGGTGTTGAACTAGGGGGAAAAACAGTATCCGTACACATTGAAGTCGTAGATGCACCATTAGATTACAATCTTCTACTTGGTCGGAACTAGTTTTACACCATGACCGCCATAGCATCTACCGTCTTCCGGATTGTGCAATTTCCTCATGAAGGGAAAATTGTCACCATTGATCAACTTGATTACTGTATCCCAGACTCTCATCCAAACTCCGCCAACACCGTCCCGTTATTGGATCAACCTCGGTACCGGTTCTAAGACATTGGTGTTGGTCTCATGAAGGATTCTTCCCTTATTGGAGTTTTTCCAGAGATGGGGACCCATGATCAACCAGTCAACATGATTTCATCAAATGTCACCCCTTCCAATGATTCATGGGTGATTTCGAGTCCCGTTGAGATTGAAGACTACGGCAGCTCCATGCCTTTGAATAGAAACCTCACCGCGTACGAAGCAATCCAATCAGCCACCGATTGGGTTGACTATTCTACCCATCACACCATGGCATAGCTCTCGTCTAAGACTCATTCATACCCACCACTTATCAATCCTCTCAATTTGATTTTTCCCATCGACGAATCAATTATGGAGGTTATGTGCGGTGATGAGCCATCATGGGGAGATTTTCATCATCGATCTTCATTCCCCACCATTCAGACACTTGAGCCCGATACAAAACCCAGTACTTCACTTGGGATGGTTCAAACCAAGTTTCCCACTTCCCTTGACGAAGTATTTTCCAAAGGAAACTTGGATAACCTTATGGAAACCACTCCCATAGATATTTCAGTGAAGCCTGGTATCGTGGAAAACACACATATTGGCAAAACTTGTACTCCCCTCGAAATGGAGTTCTATAGTGCCTACTTCAGAACCTTTCATGATGTTTTTGCTTGGATTTATGAAGAAATGCCAGGAATAGATCCCTCGATCGTGGTCCATGAAATTCCAACCTTCCCTGGCACCCGACCTATTCAGCAGAAACTTCGACCTGTCCATCCTCGTAAGGCAGCCGCTATTAAAGCAGAAGTTGAAAAACTTTTGCGAGCTAGTTTTATCTATCCTGTCCCATTGACAGAATGGGTATCTAACATCGTTCCCGTAGCCAAGAAACAGGGAATGATTAGAGTCTGTGTCGATTATCGTGACTTGAACAAAGCTTGTCCAAAGGACAACTACCCAACTCCGTTCATCGACCAGATCATCGATAACTGTGCCAGGAATGTCATATTTTCATTTATGGATGGCTTTTCTAGCTATAATAAGATCGATATCCTCCTAGCCGACCAGCACAAAACAACCTTTATCTGCCCTTGGGGGATTTTCGCATATCGAAAGTTACCTTTTGGCCTTAAAAATGATGGGGCAACTTTCCAACGGGCGATGTCATACGCATATCACGACATCAAACATATTGTAGAACCATATCTTGATGATCTCCCCGCTCACTCTCAGACCCGAGATGACCATCCTGATCACTTAAGTGCCATTTTCGAAAGGTATCGTCGCTGCAATATACGTTTGAATCCGCATAAGTGCATCTTTTGCGTGGAAGCCAGAAAAAATTTGGGATTCATAATCTCCAAAAGTGGGATACGCTTAGATCCTGTGAAGGTAGAAGTTATCTTATCCCTGCCTTCCCCCACAAACATTCGAGAACTTCAAAGTTTGCAAGGGCATGCAAAATTTCTATGCCATTTCATCTGTAATCTTTCTCAGATAACAAAAGGCTATATGAGACTTCTCAAGAAGAAAATTCCCTTCATCTGGGATGACGAAGCCCAATGCTCCTTTGATAATCTAAAGGCAGCCTTAACCAAAGATCCTATGATCCAACCCCCCGATTACACACGGGATTACATTCTTTATCTCGCAGCTTCGACTTCCACCATCGGTATGGTGCTAGTCCAGGAAGACCACAACGACATAGAACATGTGGTATACTATCTTAGTAAGATTCTTCTCGACTCTGAAACTCGTTATTCACATGTTGAAAAACTGGCTCTGGCAACAGTTTTCGCTATCCAGAAATTCTGTCATTACATTCTACTTCGCCGGACCACTGTTATAGCCGATTTCAATCCAATGTATTATATCCTCACGCGTCAAGTGCTTGGGGGAAAATATTCTCATTGGATCATCATCCTTTAAGAGTTTGACTTGGAATTTGTCAAAGCCAAGTCCAAGAAGTCTTTGGTCTTTGCTGAGTTGATTTGTAACTTGCCCCGTGCTACCGAGCAATCCGAGCCCATCGATTCTCTTCCTGATGAATCTTTGTTCCTCATTAACACATTTGATCCATGGTATGGGGATATTCTATTATATCTCCAAACCCAACGCTTCCGCCCCAACCTCACTCGTGA
The DNA here is from genome assembly GCA_027924585.1 of Larix kaempferi. Taxonomy (NCBI): domain Eukaryota; kingdom Viridiplantae; phylum Streptophyta; class Pinopsida; order Pinales; family Pinaceae; genus Larix; species Larix kaempferi. The sequence goes on along the minus strand of BSBM01000287.1, from coordinate 1,334,804 downwards.
TGAACATAGACGCATCCGACATCACGCCAAATACTACCTCATAGTCAATGATACTCTTTATCGACGTGGTGTCGACACCGTTCTTCGACGATGTTTGACCCTAGATGAGGCGGAACGCGTTCTTAATGAATGCCACTCTGGAGCATGTGGTGGTCATCTCTCTGGGATGGCCACGACCCAGAAAATACTGCGAGCAGGATATTTCTGGCCCTCAATTTTTAAAGACTGCATTGAAACGGTCAAAAAATTTCCACCATGTCAATTCTTTCATAGTAAAACATGCTCGCACCCTACTCCACTCCATCTTGTTATTGTCATCGGCCCTTTTTCCAAATGGGGCATAGATTTCATGCACTGTAAGCCCACTTCAGCCGGGGGGCATAGCTATTTCATAGTAGCTGCCGACTATTTCACAAAATGGGCTGAAGCGATGCCTACTTATGCTGAGGATGGCAAAACAACAGCACAATTCATATTCAATCACATTATAGCTAGATTTGGTGTCCCACAATCCATTGTGACCGATCATGGCTCCCACTTTAGGAACCATATGATCGAGGAACTAAGTGCCAAGTTGGGTTTTCGCCATGAAAACTCAACCCCGTACTACCCACAAGCCAATGGCCAAGTTGAAGCAATTAACAAAGTCTTGAAATGAATGATTCAACGTATTGTGGGTACTCAGAAATCCAACTGGCACTCAACTCTGTTTTTAGCACTATGGGCATACTGAACCTCAGTCAAAAGTGCTACTGGGTTTACACCATTCCAACTGGTGTATGGCCTAGAAGCCATTTTACTGATTGAATGTGAAATTCCATCACTTAAGATAGCCATAGAGCTACTTCCCCACACCACTTCCGAAGAGGAACGGTTTATATACCTAGCTAAGCTAGATGAAACCCACCGCGACACTGCTTTGGCCAACAAAGCTCATAAAAAATGCGTCAAAGCTCAGTATGACAAATCCGTTCAACCTCGGATTTTCAATGAAGGTGACCTCGTACTCACATATGATCAAATGCATGATAAACTCGGAAAAGGAAAACTAGAATCCATGTGGTACGGCCCCTTTGTTGTAAAACGTGTCTTGGAGAAAGGAGCTTATGAGCTTGTCGATTGTGATGGCACGCCATTGGCATGGCCGCGCAATGGGCTATACCTCAAACGCTTCTATGCGTAAGGTTACCCTACGTGGGTTACTTTTTGTACATAATGTACTTAGCTTATTTTTACTCATATTTTGGTGTGTGCATGGACCTCATGTATCCATTCTTACTTTGACTCGTGATTTTATGCGCAGATGTCTGCCTACTTCGGATTCGCTGACGGTGCAATCCGACATACCCGGAATCTCGCTTCCATAGCATGGGTAATCTATTCTCCCACTGGCGAGTTGATATCTTCAGGAGCCAATTGTTTGGGTCCTGCAACCAACAATATCGCAGAGTACCATGCAGTCATCGCACTCTTGACGGAGGTTGCTTCACTCGAAATTGACTCCCTATCAGTATTTTTAGACTCCCAACTCGTGGTTTCTCATCTGAATCGTGTTTATGCAGTTCGAGATCCTATCCTACTTCGTTTATTTCGGAGGGTACGCCTCTTGGAACGATCTTTTAATTTCGTTTCATATCAACACGTACCAAGGGAATTCAATTGTATAGCTGATTCATTAGCTAATTACATTTTGGATTGGCATCTTGCCCATACATAAAAACACATCACAAAAAATAAAACACACAAGTCATTGTAAATAAATAGATCATAAAGATAGGTCCATATCACTGTATATAAAAGTGGTTTTCCAAATACATAAACTTTGTGTTTTAAAGACAAAATTTGCGACCAAATCCCATACAAAAATTTGGCTCTCAAAGCCTACATATCGTATACATGCCACAAAAAGATAAAAGCTGCCATCTAGGGAGATCTAGGAGATCTATCATGTCCCTCATCAGATTCCTCACGCTGCTGGTGATAACACACTACAGCTCGAGCCACCCTACGAAGGAGTCGGCCAATATGCCTAGGCACACCTACAGTATGCCGCTGGATATGCAAAGGGATGTCGTCCACCCTCATAGCAGGAATACCGTGAGTCAAACCTTGCAAATTCCTCTCTATTTCTTGGACCCCTCCTGCTTCATCTTTGTCTTCTTCCTCGTCTAGAGCGGCTTGGCGATCAACACCACCTCAGCGTAATGGCGAGTACCCTGCCGGTCTCTGTGGTCCACGATCTGCGACATGCACATGTACATACCTTAAAGTCTCTTACACATTCTAAACAAAAAGAAAAATTATATATTCAAAAATAAAAATATGTACATGAAGGTCATACCTGAGTTGTCCCAATCCTCATCTTTCGGCAGTGCCAACTCTATGTCCTCGCGGAAGTCCACCCCTGCATAGGGGTATTCATCGATCATCACTATCTGTTCCTCGAGCCACGAGAAAAAATCCTCACCGAAAGCCAAATGCTGAGGTCCCCCAAAATGTCCTGCATAATCACTCCATCGAGCCATCCATGGCTCGGTAGGTGGACGGGGGGGGCATAGCTATCTGTGGGCGCAACAATGGCACCCTCGCCAAAAAGAAGGTGACTAAGATGCTCCCATAACCAAATTGGGAATTCTCTCCAAGCCTGCACTTGTTCACTTGCTCTCTGAGGTTGGTCAACACTGCCTCACACCAGTTGAATACTGTTCCCGCCATACAATCCACTGCAAGATTCATCTGTGTACGGGACGCCTGATGGGGACCTATACTTCCTGCTGCACGTGTGATGGTGAACAACACGGTTTTTATAGGATGTTCTATAATGTCTTTGATGACCATGTTGCCGCTTTTCTTCCATGAACCCTAACGGCAGTAACGAGCAATCACAGCATCTGTGCTCACCTCCGAGGCTGCGTATCCAGTAAAATTCACCCGGGCTCCTCTTTTTGAGAGGCCTGTGAGAAAATAAATGTCCTCGAGCTGAATTTCAAGGACGTGTTCTCCTACTCGGAAAGCCTGAATTTTGGGGTCCCACATTTGAATAAGGTGAGTGAGAAGCTTTGCTTGCTTACGAATACCCTTGGTCTTGAAGAATTTTAACAAACCACATTCCCGCAGTGCAGTCAAAGTCTCTTGGTCATTTTCAGCCAGCAAATCATCCGCTCCATGTTCTCTTTCTTTCCAATGGACCATTTTGCTCCAAACAAGTTTCAAACACCTGCAAAAGGTCATGGGAAACATTCAGTAATTATTTAACAACTTGATCTCAGTTAAAAATTTGAGAAAAAATAATTTTTCCATCTTAAATTTCGCCTCTATCGCGCCTGGGAGAAACTTGACTGCGCGGTATTGCACAGTACTGTGCCCCTATTTAACCTCATAGCACGGTATTGTTGCATAGTATCGTGCTTCTCGATACGTCCCCCGCGCGGTACTGTGAAGGGCGAAAATTGCCCAATAGGGCTTGCCCAAAAAATTACTTTTTCCTACTGAAAACATGTTATTCATACATGAAATGAAAGAGAGGCTTAAAAGCTTTTACCTAGCGCAGACGACTGTTGAAATGGTTCCCTGATTCTCTAGATATGAACTCTTGAAGTTTTTGCTCCTCAAATGGGTAAAATCTCCTCTTTTGGTAAATGCACAAGTGAAATGGTAACTTTTTATTTTTACCCATCCTTTATATAACTTTTTTACTTATTTTTCACTCATTATTTTATCTAGTTAAAACAAAACCCATTTCACATTACTAATATCTGGTTTCATGAGCACTTATTGATAGGATCTCCTTTAAAGACGATATATTCACACTGGCGTTCATTTATTGCTTGACCTTCATTTTGAGCCTACTTTATCTTTTTCGTGCTTTGGATTAAAACTTGAAAAAGATTCCAAGTGCTTTTACACCCATCTCGTGCTTGTCAAACTTAAGTAAATGGTGTCGATTTTGTTCAGCTTTACTCATGCTCGTTAAATGATGGGGAAAGTATTATCCTGGTTGTATTTTATTCTCTTTTCGGACCAAAATAATTAAAAATTATGAAAAAGACCGTTGGAGTCCATAGTTAAGCTCTTTTCAGACTCCCTAAAATTGAAAAGATTGCCAAGTGATCTTGACTCTTTCACACTTGCAAAAGTATTTGAAAGGTCGTCTATTCGGTGATAGGTTACCCCTTTTTCGGCCCGTCTAGACTATTTATGAGAAAGGTATACCTCGGTCAATGTTGGCTGGGAGAGTTCTCTCGGGAATTGTTTTACACTTTTTCGGGATCGAGGGACTAAACTTACGAAAAAGTACAATGTGGAGCCTCCTTTAAGTTTTTCAGGCTCTCTAAATGTGAAAAACTACCAAGTTTTCCTTCCTTGGACTCATTAAAATTTAACATCGAAGGACCCACTTTGGGACGAACCCCTCCTTTCTCAGATCGTAAAACATGTGAGATTGGACTCATCTATGAGATGAGATATACCGAGCATCTGTTATCCTCTTCAAGCTTGAAAAACAACAAAGAGGTACTCGTCTATCATGTCGAGGGAATATGGGGAACAAGTCAAGTTTGTTTTGGCAGCTTGTCAGTCGTTACCTTTGAACATGGCATGCGTCTGTCTCTTGTCTATTTTGGGTATCGTCACTGAGTTACGGTCATCGTCATGAGTCGTCTCTCTGGCCACGAGCCTACTCATTCGGTGTCTATCCTCTGCTATCAATAATCCCTGCTGCCAAGTCCTGTTACATGCCGTTATATGTTCAAAGGGTTGCATTGTTCAGAGTCGTTCATTATGTCAGACCTCCGCTGTGTCAGTACATACTCCATTGTTTCGTCATCTTATACTATCTTTTGCTCTGATTTCGTGTTGATGATGTGGGAATCATTATGGCCCACCTTCAACGAGTCTATTCCCGTCGACGTCAAATCACTATCCAGGAATTGGACTTAGGGATCAACCATTAGTACCTTGGCACCTACATGCCTCAATGGCAGGTTTCCTCGTGTTCGACAGTAGGTTTACATCACGGACCTCTGATCGAACGATCTCTCGAATGCTTGACATCAACTCATCTATTCACATTTCGTTGAGATGTACTTCAAATACCTTGGGGATCATTTTCATCATTGGTGATTTCCCTCGCATTTGTTAACGGTTCACATCATTGACCGGTAATCAAATGGTTTCTACCATGTTCGACTTCAACACTTTGTAATCACATGGCTAGATATGTAACATTTGCAATCGGGTAGAAGACCCTGGGCGCACCTTTGTATCTTGATTGCGTCCAGGTTGCGTTGGAGATATCCTTTGTATTGTCACACAAATCCACTTTTTGTATTGGTCGTGGCTGTGTCATTACTATCTCATGGATCTACGCTTGTTCATAGTAGCCATGATTTATCCACACTATATATCCTCTCAGTACTCATGGATCTGCAATGTATTGGTCGGTAGCCATGCTTTGAGTCATTTGTTTCCGAGCATGGGGATGCCTGCCTCGGTGGTGTATCTAACATCTTGTTTCTGTGTCAGCTCCTTGTCACTCTCCTCGATGCTATCTCTGCACAGTATTTGTAAAGTATTTCAGCCATCAGTCCCTTCTGACCTCACACTTTAGGGGGCATCTGTTATACCTCCATATTCCATAGTGTCGCATCTTCACCACAAAAAGAGTTGACGACACTTCCCCTATTGCTTAAAACACACGGAAGAGAAAAATGGTGAGTGATCCTTGAAGGAAAACCTACCTTATCAAGAATCAACCTAGATAAGACTTCATTTACCCTCACTACCGCGCCTTTCTCCATCTTAGGTGAGCGGTAGTCTGTACTACCGCGCTATGCTCTTTCTTTGCCACGTGGTACTACCGCGTTATGCTCTGTTCTAGAGGCATGGTACACTTTTTTTAGCCTTTTTTCCATGGCTTGTGGGATTTTGATTTTCGAGAGATTTTTGAGGATTGGTGTCTCTGATTCGATCCTAACTCACTTTCTGTGATTAGTAGGCCTGATCCACTAAACTCTCCCAAGATCCACCCTTCTCTCTTGTTGGTTAACCCTACCACACACTATAAGAGAAAGGCATTCCATGAGCAAAAGGGAGGACTCTTGGAGATATCAAACTTATGATCTTGCAGCTTTGTGGAGATAGCTAGAGGAGGAAGCACTTGGAGTTGGAGGATTGGCTTGGACATCAAGAAACCTTTGTAAGTAACTTCAAGTTGATAATAGAATATAACTTGTCTTGTTTCCCAAATCACATGTATTGATCTTGTTTCAATGATATGATTTGTATCTATCGCAGATTTAGATTTTAACTCGTATTTCAAGTTTCTAGAGAATTGTATATGCTTGTATCTTGGTTATCATTTTGACAGGTTCATTCACGAGGACTCGAAAATTGGAGCAACCATAAAGACAAGCGATTGGATTGAAGGTCAGTTAGATCTCTTCTACTTCCTTTAGCACTTTAATCTTGAGATGTATGTTTAAGATCTAGGAATTCAAGGTAGCATTTGTTTAGTTTTGTCTTAGTTTAGAGTCAGTAAGAGTCTACTTTAATCTAAGAGAATTTTGACTTATCCGTAGGGAAAAATTCTACCAACATATAGGAATGTCAGTCTCAATCGTCAGGTTCTTTCCTCCAAACCTTTCTATAAAAAATGTCGGGTATTCTAGCTTTGGAGTTTCGACTGATGAGTGTCCCACCATCTCGTGGCTTGACCAATAAATGTCTCTACCAGACTTTGTAGTCGGCCTTGTTCTCCAACATGTTTTGATACTTGTTTGACATGTACAATAGGTGAATCAGATTCTTTGTATCTCAATGTCAAATTATATATTCGTGAACTTCTGTCTAGAATGAGTGTCGAATATGCTCACATTTTCCGTTAAAATATCTTCGGTGTATATGATATTGAGAGACACTTCTTTATTTGATTCTTTGATATGGCTTCCACTATCCAACATTCCTTCACATGCAAATCATAGTTCTCTATATGACAGTCATATAGTTCTGCATCGGAGTTATATCTGAGTGAAACAGGATCTCCAAGGTGAAGTTCTCCTTGGGAATTTGGTTCAATGCGATCTTCATTATTGTCTATTCGATAAAGCTGTCGAATATCATTATCTACTTCTACAGGTTTTGACCATGGTTCTCCCTGAGATGGGAAGATTGGTACGATAACCTTGTTCCCATTTCCTTTCAACTTGATGCAAATTTTGTCTAAGGAAATTGAAGCCTTCATCTTTCACCCCCAAGGTCGACCGACCAAGGCTGGGAAAGAACTCACATCATCCTTGGGATTAATGATCTCAAAATATACTTTTGTCGTGATGCCTTTGATGGAAGTTTCGACTCCTTTCCATACTACGATCGGCTCAATTAATCCTTGATCCACGAGCTTTAGATAAATGCCCGATTCCTGCAATTGTGGTCGACCGAGTTGGTCCCAGGTATCACGAGTCATGATATTCACTTGGGAACCAAAATCTAGTACGACTTGTCGTACATGATATCCATTTATGTCAAGTTCGACCAATGGGTTAGCATCATTTTTCTCTTTTTGATTTAGTCGGAAATTTTTTTTGGTTTGTCTTTGCTCGACATGTTTATGCTCAGATTATGCAACATATCAATCAATTTTCCTACAGCTTCATCATTTGAAATCAAATTGAACACTTCATTTAGAGATTTTTGTTGGTTTTCTTCAATATCTTCATGTGCTTCCAATTCACAAAATATGTCGAATGCATTTTTATACACAGATTTTTGTTTTATAGGATTTGGGTAATCCTCTTTATCTACAATTTTACTTATTTGTGGCCTATCTTGACCAACGTGAGTACCTTGCCTAGTTACAATTTGCAATTTTTTTGTACGAAGCACATCATTTTTGGATACACAAGATAAGACATGAACATTATTTTTATTATTTATTTTCTCAATCATGGTAGGGAAATCCTCTAAAAAGTGATCACCTACCCCACACTTTGTACAAAATTTAAGATCAGTTCTTTCCTTATAAGGGCATTCTGCATGCTGATGATCTTTGCTAGGGCATGTGAAACATAAACCAGGTCGATTAGGTCAAGCACCGTGACCACCACCACCACGACCACAACTCTTGTATCCTCCTCGCCTATTGTATCTATCATATCATCGATCATACCGAGGGTCGTTATACCTCGGGTGTTTGTCGTTCCTGTTTTGATTGTACTAATTGTTTCTTTCAAACCTGCTATTTCCTATGTTTCTGTCATGATGCTGCTCGACAGAGTTTGTCTGGTACACTGCATGGTGATTCTGTCGATTTTTCAAGTTCATATGACATTCTTCAATCGCATGTGTACTAACTTTGCATATTTGACACCATTTTGCTTTCTTTTCTTTTTTTTTTTCAGATTGTATAGACAATCGTTGGTGGTATGCACGTCATATTCTTTGAACAGATTGCAAAAGAATTTGGTTTGAATGAGTTTAACTTCTTGTCGTCAATCCTCAATTCGAAAAGAGTCTTTGGTATGTCCTGAATTTCGACATGTAGTACACCATAATTCTGGCCACTTCAAAGTTATGCTTTGGATAGCTTGCTCCATACTTTCAAGGCGTTTGTCAACACATCTATGCATGGAGACTAGAGGGTATTCATCATCCATTTCAATCTCCAATGTTGCTTTTAGTGCTTCTGCATAAGTATTAACACTTTTTTGATGGACATGTATTTTGATTTTACTTATGAGACCGGCAATAAACCATTTAATTAATAGATTTTCTTCGATCTCGTAGTCCAATTTTCTCAAGAGGTCTTTGAACCTATTTCCATATTCCTTGACAGATTCTGTCGGCTTCTATACTGTTGTCTTTAGTCGTTCGACCGCCAAGTATGTTGCATCTTCAATCATGAAGAAGGCCAGAAATATTTGTTTAATTTGTGCCTTGGTTGCATTTGGTGATTTTGTTATATATCCCATGTACCATGTCAGTGCACGTTTTCTCAGCGAACGAAAAAATCTAGCAATCTGTCTTTCTTCACTGGTGATTTGATTGGTTGTCCATATCGCTTCACACACAAACCAATGTCTTGTCGAGTCTTCATCACCTTCATAGAATGGAAGGTGTGCTGCTGAGTGCGACATGTCTGCTGGTGTATTGCTTTGAGTATTCAATGGTTGTGTAGGTGGATTATTTTCAAAATCAGAATTTGGTGCTTTGTTAGCTTGAATTAGATGTCTATCTTGGCTAGGTTCTGTCTTCAGAACCAATAACTAGAACTTCTTATGTTTCGTCGGGTATGTCTTCTTCTACTACTTCTGACGAAATCCAATTAAAGTTCTGCTTGAACAGGATTTCGCTGAATCTCATGCTCTCCGACATACTCGCCGAGTCACTCAAGTTTGGTACAAGCAGGGGGCGCTTCTTCATGTTCTGAGTACACAAGATGAAAGCTTCTATTTGAAAATCAAGATTGAAAGGACATCCAATTTCCTTCTTTCGGTCGATGAATCAATAACCTATTGATATCATCACCTTATTGACTTTGATGACTCCAAATTCTTGACTGAGTGGCATGGAGACCAAGTTTTTCCTCAACAATTTCTTGCACCCGAACACTTTGTGTTAAATGAAATGGAGAAGGAGGTGTTACCATTTGAGGTATCTCAACTTGGAGAGCTCTACCACGCTCTATCCACAAGTCTTCATCCATCGGCGACAGGTCTTCTTTGACCCCCCGATCATCACGGGCTTGACTTGACTCTGGCATATTTTCTTATGCATCTATCGTGACATTTGATCCTCGCGTCCTCTAGAGCACAATTGCCTGCTCCCTCAGCTCTTCACGCCGCTGTCTCCTTTTTTCTCTTTCAATTTTCTGGATATCTGGGGTGCTTTTATGACTCATAAGTCTTTCTTTGTTGGATTTTCATCCACTGCTAGCCATGTCACCTTGTCATATGTTGTCTTTCATCAAACTCAGTACATCAGAACATGCTTTGTCACCCCCCTGTTAGGATATTCCTATACTCCATCCTAGTCCCACCAGTATTTTGATCATTTACATTTTTAGTCATGCATGCACTTTTAGGGTTTGCATGCATCATTTAGGGTTTGCATGCATTTGCATGCATTCCAGTCATCAGTCCAGCACCTAGCCCTCAATTATCTATCCCCCAAGAGCTTCTCTTAGATCAGTTTTATCCCTCCTAGAGCTTAGTGCGCCCTTCCTCCTTGATTTAAGGAAGCCACTCATCCTTTCTCACCTACCAGTCCAGTTTACTTCAGTTAGCCACCAGTCTTTCCTTGATGTGAGGCCAGACTGACTCCTCACTATTGTTATCACTCTGATTGACCTCCGATGAGACATGACTACCTATTTTGACTCTAGTTAGCTCCTCATGCGCCTCCATTGAGGCCTCCTTCATTCAGTTACACTTAGTTACACCTACCACACTCAGTTAGACTCAGTTTGACTGATGGTTGACAGTTACTTGAGCATTGATGACTCCATTAATGATGAGATAGACTACTAGTTGTGCTCCGATGACACTCCAGTGATCTTTTGATCACTCCATGAAGGCTAATTCGAATTGCCACCTTAGGAATTCAAATCCTCATCCATTGTACTATTTATTTGTCCATATTGTGATTAATTAATTAGTGTGTGTGAAGTATTTTTGCTTCTATCAGAGTTCTACTGTATTATTATTCTGTTGCTCATTATACTGCATTGACCACTCTTCTTCTATTTTCTTGCTTAATCAATTACTTTCTTGTGAGGTATACATCATCTCTTAGATTTGCTGTGTGGATTTTCACATGGTATCAGAGCATGTTGAGAGTATTGTTTATCTCCATTCTTGACATTTTTTTGTAGGTTATTACCAAGATTTCAAGTGCAGCAGTTTCTACATCTTTGCAGCAGTAGCAGTTGCAGATATTCTCTATTGTTTTGCAGGTCTTCTACAGCTTCCATGTATTCAGAAGAAATCTATCCTCCTCCATTCAACTATGATACTCTTTCTCCATTCAACTATGATGAATGGAAACCAAAGATGATAGCACATTTGAAGAGAAATGGTCTCTTTGATTATTGTTTTGAGAGAGAGTTCAAATCCTCTGAAGAAAAGATTGGTTGGTTAAATAAGGGTGACAGAGCCATGGGAACCATGATGCTTGCTATGTCTCGATGCTTGGTACATCAATTCATTGATGATGTTGAATCTCCAAAAGAGCTATGGGCCTACCTGGATGAAATATTTGGCAGACAGAATGAAGGGATTGGTCCAAACCCCTTCGAGAGCAATCCTAGTGATGCATTTGCTCCCCTTGATGGTCTCTCAGATCATGAATCAGTATCATATCATATTGAAGTTGTCCGTAAAGAACCTGCAGATTCTACACTCATGCTCCAACTTTCTTCTCTTTCTGTGCCATCTCACACTCTAGATATTGTAGAAGGTCCTAAATCCTCTCTTGCACCAGAGTCTGTTGGTTTGCATCATGATCACATGATTATTTCGGAGGAAAAATCAGCTATTGGAGGTAATGCATTCACTCTCCTCAAGCAATCACCTCTTATTTACTACTATATGATCATTAGTCCATGCTTTCAGAAGGTTATTGAAGAATATGGCCATTGCCACCCGCTTGGGATAATTTCTCATGCATTTACTGGTTTTGATCTCACCTCTTGTGGTTCAAAAGAGATCTCAAGAAACCATGATTCAAGTTTTGGATCTAATTTGGATCCTAAGCAAACACTACTTGAGATAATTTCTCATGCATGTGATGGTTTTGATATCACCCCTGCTGGTTCAAAAAAGATCTCAAGAAACTATTCATCAGGTCTTAAATCTAATTTGGATTTCAAGCAATTGTTATTATTTGATGGTTCTTTTTGGCATAATCTCACCCATGATGGTTCGAAGGAGAAGACAAAAGACTATCTGCATATTCATGTTTTTGATCCTACCTCAACTGATTCGAATCACAGGTTCAAGGATCATCCTCATACTTTTGGATTTGTTCTCATCACATTCGATCTAAAGAGCAAGTACAAGCACATGCTTTTTGAGTATGATCCACTTCTTCCCAAGAAGAAGATACCTCCAGACATATGACCAAGCATCACACCTACTTGAGTTTGGAGCATTTATTTTTTATGTGTGCCTTACAGTCTGTTTTGAGGGGGGGGTATTTTTCCCATGAAATTTTCCCACTTCCTTGGTTTATTGACTGTTATTATTCATTGTATTGGGTGACCTTTGGTCTTAGTTACCAGGGCCCAGGATCGATTAAGGGGGGGTGTTAGGATATTTCTATACTCCATCCTAGTCCCACCAGTATTTTGATCATTTACATTTTCAGTCATGCATGCACTTTTAGGGTTTGCATGCATCATTTAGGGTTTGCATGCATTCCAACCATCAGTAAAGCATCTAGCCCTTAGTTAGCCAGCCCATGAGAGATTCTCTCAGATCAGTTTTATCCCTCCTAGAGCTTAGTGCACCCTTCCTCCTTGATTTAAGGAAGCCACTCGTCCTTTCTCACCTACCAGTCCATTTTACTTCAGTTAGCCACCATTCTTTCCTTGATTTGAGGCCAGACTGACTCCTCATTGCTGTTATCACTCCGATTGACCTCTGATGAGACATGACTACCTGTTTTGACTCCAGTTAGCTCCTCATGCGCCCTCCACTAAGACTCCTTCATTCAGTTACACTCAGTTACACCTACCACACTCAGTTAGACTCAGTTTGATTGATGGTTGACAGTTACTTGAGCATTGATGACTCCACTGATGATGAGATAGACTACTAGTTGTGCTTCGATGACACTCCAGTGATATTTTGATCACTCCATGAAGGCTAATTCAAATTTCCACCTTAGGCATTCGAATCCTCATGCATTGTACTATTTATTTGTCCATATTGTGATTAATTAATTAGTGTGTGTGAAGTATTTTTGCTTCTATCAGAGTTCTACTGTATTATTATTCTATTGCTCATTATACTGCATTGACCACTCTTCTTCTATTTTCTTGCTTAATCAATTACTTTCTTGTGAGGTATACATCATCTCTTAGATCTGTTGTGTGGATTTTCACACTCCCCAATGCCGGCCCGAAGTTTTCTAGATCACTGGGGAAGTATAGACCATCATTTGTTCAAGAAGAATTCCCATTCTCACTCCTTTACAAATCTTTCCCACTTACATTCTTTCTCCTCCCAATTAGAGTTTGGAAGGGGCGGGAGCGGCAATGGTCATGTCTCGACAATATGTGCAATGCCTTTGTCGATCAAAAATTTGAACAATAAGGTTTGCAAAGAACACAGAAATTGATCAGCTAGTTCGGTGAAGAAATTTCTTCTAACTTCGTCTATAGACACGTGGTGTTCAATCACCTGCTCTTCACAGAAATCGTTTGCAATCTTTTCGTACCACTCCGACAGATCCGTGTGTCGTCCGTTGATCAACTTTGACAACAGATTCCTCTCTGCTTCATCAATTGGTCTTTTTATCCAGATGCTTCTTTAAAGCAGATGACAGAGACTCTACAAATTTCTCATGGGTCTCGGAGAAGGTTCGATTTCTCACTTGGCTAATCGTCAGCTTGTTTCGTCATGCATAGTTCTGCAGATAATTCATGATTTTATTCTCCCACCAATCCCTAATCTCCTATTTTGAAATCATAGGTCATGTTGCTATTTCGTCAATGCATCAACCGGAAATAGAACTAGATGTTGTAGTCCCAAGGTTCATGTGGTTACCATAGATACATTACATGTTATAAGCAAGCATACATAATGATACAGACACAAGAGACGATACAGATAAAGAGAAGCACAAGCCTTTGTATTAACTAACATGAGTAGAATACAACATAGAACCAATCTAACTAGTACATCAACTTAACAGCCTATATATATATATATATCATTCAATACAGTTACATAAACATCTGTTGGCCTAACTAACCGACTCGACCTGTATGAATCGACGTGACCTATGGACATATCAGAGTGGTCGAGTGGAGAGTCTAGTCAACAGGCCAACCTAGGCCCCTCCAATAGGCCCCACCATTGCCACTACGATTGGCACTCACACCCCTACAATCATGTCACACCCTTCTACCAGTTTTCCATTCATGGCTATCCTCAACCTCCCCGATCTATCTATATTAACCAATGACCCTATCCAACATGAACCCACATTGCCTCCCATGCCTACTAAACTCCCTTCGGACATCCCCAAATTTGAAGTAAAGGCGGGAGAGGACCCCCAAAACCACATCATGTCCTTCCACTTGTGGTGTTCCTCCAACTTCATAGTGGATGACTCCATCCTCCTTCTCCTCTTACAATGGACCCTCACTGGCTCTACAACTAAGTGGTACATCGAACAACCTCATGGGACAAATTCCACTTTTACATCCCTTTCTTCGACTTTCCTACATTTCTTTCAGTTACTAGTCCGTTATGTTGCTGGTGTAGAGATCCTGTTGTCTTACAGACAAAACACGACTACCCACATCACTGACCATATTCATGAGTGGCATAAAATTCAAAGTTTATGCAAGATCAATTTAGACGAACGCATCTTCCTAGAATGATTCTTGAAATATCTCGTACTGGTTATCGTCAAGGATGTGGCATCTGAATGACCCCAATCCGAAGAAGAAGCCATTCTAAAATCCCACCAATTTGACCTCATCTATGCTCAGTCAGGCTACCTATATTCCATTTTAACTTATGCTCCCCACGACTATTCCTCCAAGTACGATGTGCCGGGGGAATCCCACGTTGCCGACGAAATTATTGGACACATTGCATCTCATAGTCAGCCTTATACTGCTATGCCTCTTGCTAGTTTCCCGACTTATAATCCTACACCCGATTCCTCCATGAGTGGCTCTGACCTTTCACGTGCCTCAGCTCATTCTGGAGCTACACCATCATATGTTCCCATGGATCAAGCCCTCATTGCCATGGACCATCATGTCCAACTCATTGCTATGGTCAAACAGTGCTAGCATACACTCCTCCCACTTCCCCTCCTGCCTATTACCATCAACAGGCTGCACCTGCACTGGCACAACCTCAAGCCCGTCCAGCCTACTATACCCCATAGGAAGCAAATGCACAACCTAAATCCCTTCAATCCTACTATCCACCGTAGGTAGAACTGACACCTACTCAACCAAAGAATCCTCCTACCCCCCAAGGGAAATTTTATGCCCAAAAAAACCAACAAAATCAGCTTGCCCAATGAAACCAGCAAGGCCAACAAAATTGGGGAAGAGAACGTAACCGAGGGGAAAACCAACCCCCTATTGAAGACTCTATTATGCAGGTTACTGCAAGGTGATGGAAAGGGTTCCAAGGCATACAATAGGGGATGAAAACCCAGCCAAAGGCTTCAGTTAACCCTATGTAAGAGTTACCCTATCCTCGAGCTGTTTGGGATGGTAATCACCCACGGATATTTGGCCTCTGCTGGCACTCTATGAGTAAAAGATTTGATCTTGAAAGATCGGTTTTCCCAATTTAGGGAAATGAAGGTGTGGAAAACAGTTAGCAATTCTAACTATGCCTATTTAATAAAGAACCTAACCTTAATTCTAATATATTCTAACAGTGAAAGCTGAATGTTCATGCAGATCAACCTTGAAGTGTGAGAGAGCAAACAGTTCACCATCTTTAATAGAAATGCCTTTAGATGATATATTTCCTGACTTAAATTATGATTTATTTAATGAATATTAAACAAAATAATCCAAGCTTTGAGGCCATCAAGATGTAATCTGTTATACTTTTGTTGATTGAAAAATCAACAATGATATATATCTATGTGATCAATTGCAGAAATCGATAAAGAAAGTATCCAATCAAAGAAATTTAATCAGATATTTTCATACACATGTCAGTTGTACAAAAAAACCAATACAACAGATCTATATATTCATTATAAATCAAACAAGAGATCATATGCATAACATATGACAATTTGGAACATAAAATCGGGAATCCTTAAAGAAATTTAAGTGATAACTAGAAGATGGATCCGAAAATAATATTACTGTATTAAGATGCCTTGTACCAAAATTACAATGGTTCTGACCACAGAGTATCTTCAGTCTTATCTCCTGCCGAATTCCAGTTCCAAAATTCCAACCCCTTACTAAGGAAAACCTTCCTCCTTATATACTAAATTTACATAAGAGTTCCAAAAGGAAAAGTTCTACAAAATAGGGATTACAAAATTAGATCTAATCAAAGATCCAGGAAATCCTACCATTTTTCATAAATATCTAACAGTTCATCTACATTTGGGAAAATAACAGATTCCAAATATAATTGAGCGTTGCATGTGCTTTTTTCCATATCATGCTTCGCTAGCTTGTGCCAGATACGTAGATACATAAGAATCCTCCCTTCCATGATGACCGGTTCTTTAACCAAACGATCTACATCTTGTATGCTGACTTGTTCTAAATTCCGAATCTTCTTTGCAAATTCTTCACATCTGTTGTTGAGTTCTTCAAGTTTGCATTTTGGTGGGAGAGCTTCCATAATAGGATTCATGAGTGGAAAACCTAAGTCATTCATGATATTATCAACTGCATACCATCATCTAGTGCAGGTGTCCTATGACTTATTAATGATTTCCTCAGCCGATTCATTCAAATCAAACCACGAGTTCAGATATGCCTTGACTTTCTTCATCTGGAAAGTATTAAGGATTGGGATATTCTCTGGAACATTCTTGATATACAATTGCCATTGACCAATTTCCTCTTCAACTTTACAAGCTTGGAGCCTTTTTTCCTTCTGTTCTTCAAGAGTAGAAGACATCATAGAAAAACTGATGAAACGTTCCCTGATCTCATCTAAGGCAATATATAACTTCTTCAGTAATTCATGCTGAATCTAATTCACTTCATGGGCTAAATTTTTGAAGTCACAAGGTTTGAACTTGAGGATATTGGAGGAAGCTGCACTTGTAGTTGCATCTTCCACCTATTTTTCTAAAGAGGCCATCTTTACGAGATCAGCAGAATGTTGAGACTGCAAAAGGTTAAATTCAGTAAGAAGAGTAGCATTCCTTTGTTCTAGGTCCTATACTTTGTCAGCTTAAGTTTTCCTGAGGTCAACCACATCAACATAATGTTGTTCCCTTATTTTAGTTAATTCTTCTTTCAGGTTTCTAATTTCTTCCTCCCTGATGTCAACTTCTTTGTCCAAGACTTGGACTGAATCCCACTTAGCAGTGGCAAAAGCCCCTAAGGCTGCTATTGTTTCAACTGCTTTAACTCTTGGGTTATTAGTTCTGGGTGCCCATATTACTTGATGTGGTTCATGTGCTTCCAAACCACCTTGGCATTGACCCCTCTTCCTGCTTCTTTTAATTATCGCCTTGTCATCTTGACGATAGAAAATATCTCCCAGAGGAACCACATCTGTGTCCATATACTCAGTAATGGACTGTGTAGGAACAAAAGTGACACTAATTGTGGAAACCAAAGAAGGTGTCTAAGTGATAGCAACTTGAGTAGTAGCTAGAGGTGTAATGATGACTTTGAGAGTTGACACACCTTTGTCTGGGGAGGGAAGTGAGACCAAAGCTTCAGAAAGTGGAACCTGAACAAGACTACTGACTTCGGGGAGAGGAAGTGGAATCTGAACTTTACTAGGTGAGTGTGTAGGGGAAACCTTCGAAGATGCATCGATGGAGGTTATTAATGGATCAACTGCATATGATTGCGGAGGGATAGCCAATGACTGGGGTTCTGTAATGATAGATGGTGAAATGGAAAAAGAGACTGCATGTTCAGGTAATGAAGTAGTGGAGTTACTGAGGGTATTAAACAAGTGGGATAATGTAAATGGAAGTGTTCCTCCCAGGGGCATAGTAGAATTCGGCTAAACAGATGGCAACACAATTGTTGATGATGTGATACCAGGGGTAGCATTAAATTCCAACACTGATTGTTCAGGGAAAGACTGATCCATATCAATGTTGTCCAGCAATTCAATATCAAACTTAATATCTCTAGTGACTTCTTCAACTACTGGTACTAGGGAAGGTGAAACTATTTCTTCATCACATTCAATTACATCTACAGTGGAAATTTGTGATGAGGAGGGCAAGACCTTCTGTCTTTTGGCTGGGTTAGCCTTGGTTATGACCAATTCATCATCTTCTGGAGTGTTTGGAGTAGAGAGGTGGTCATCTAGTGTACTCGGTGGCTGAATTTTGTTTGCAGGCCTTGGAGGTTCTAGAAACTAAGTCTGTAACATTGATGACAACTGTTGCTGCTTGGATTCATGGGTTGTCTGCAACATGAGTTTAGCTTCTTCATTAGCTTTATTTTTAGATAGTTCCCATAGAATAGATTTACCTTTGTCTCCATCATGACTGGTGGGCACAAGAGGATTGTTAGACTTCTGAGCTTCTTTCTCTTCCCTTTCCTTTCTTGTTTGTTCAACAAGATTCAACTGTATGGCCCTATAACTTAGGATTCTGTCCTTTAATTGTTTCTGATACTTCAGAATGTCATGTTGTTCTTGAGAGTCCTTTGCTTTGGCCAAGACTTGAGAAAATATGTCTACCCCTTGGTATATGGAATCATCAGGGATCGACTCATGTGTATAGTATATCTTCATGTGAACTTGCTTTAGGTGTGCATCCAAGAACTTCTTAAGATCATGTTTCCTTTTCGGGGCAACACCTAATCTTGGAGAAGTTATCTGATCACCTAGAATTGCAGCCCAGGTTGAATTCGGGATGACCAACTAACCCATATTTAGAGGAAACTTAGGCCAATTTTTCTTCTTGGGTCCTACGAGTCTCTTGTACATACCATCAGTGGCAGTTTGAAAAGAAAATTCCTGTATTGCCATCCTATCTGGAACTATTCTGGGCAACAAATGAACTGTTTCACTTCCCCAGCTTCTGATGTATGAAAACTACTCACCTACATACCAGTCACCCATTTTGTTGATAAAAGCCTTGGCATCCTCTAAGAATGCAGGTGGCTGCTGTTGGAAGATCTTGAAATAGATGGTACCCACAAAACAGTTAGAGATGTCATATATCATAGGTGAAAAATTCCCTTCCCATAGTGCTGAATGGTAGATGTGTACAGGTGGATCTGAAGGGGTCTAATGCCAACCCAAATTAGCGTACTGGAACTCTGAGTAGAAAACATCTAGAACATATGCAGATAGGAAGAAAGGTGTCTTCTTATGAGTTGGTGCTTTTTGATATTCATGGATCACATTTTTTAATTCTGCTGACAAGAGAGAGGCCCACGGAAAAGACTCACCTGTAAGTAACACATGATGTGCTATGGGTGCCTACTCTGCTTTAAAATGGGAACAATTGGGTTGACCGAAAAGTCGAAAAAGCATGGTTGCAAGTAGGGAAAAGGGTTCCTTAAACCAGATAATAGGATAAAGGTTATACAATTTAGGTATAAAATCATTAGGCTTGTGCATCCAAGACTTAATCATTTGATCGAAATTATATCAGGTTTTGGACGATTCTATGAACTCAGCAGAGAGGGTCTGTACATGGGGTTTCAGAGAAAAAGCCCGAACAAAAACCTCTGGGCGGAAACTTGTCAATTGACAACCGGTATTGTCATTAAAAGAGCGATCTTTCACATCAGCATTCTCAATTATCCACTTAACTGCATATGTGTAGGGTAAAATAGTAGGGCGTACAACGATGGCGTGAATTTGGGAAGCCCTAATTTTCTCATAGACTGGTCTATCATTCTCGATATGGGAAAGGTCATCATTATAAAAAATTGCATATATCCTAGACCAATCCATCTGGTACGTTTCAGTAACTTGTTCACTGGTGTCAGAGAGAAAACCAAAATTTGTGTCTTTGATCAGGGGGTCTTTGTACGATGATTTAGACCGTGTATTTCTCGACATGCTGGAAGAAATTTGCAATATCTGATTAATACAGAAAATCAAATGAAATTCAAACTAGAAATAGCAAAATTACAGGCTAGCAGCGTAAGGATAACAATGGACTTACCTGAAATAACCAACAAACTGAAAAACGGCACCTTGTTGAGATATTGTAACTTCAAAGAATATTATATTTGTACTTTATTATTCTGGAGATGATTCATTCCTCCGTGAAGATCTTATTGTATATCTAGAGATGTTTATTCCTCCGTCAGAATGTGGTAACTTGGGTTATTAGACTTCCCTAGTGGGGGGTCAGCCCTGTATGTGTTATGTGGGTCAAAGGGTTATTAGACCACCCTATAGGGGTCGTCCCAATCATTTTTAGTGGGGTATTTAACCCATTGGTTAAATACGAGCCTACATGTCTTGTGTAAAAGAAAAGTCGAAGTAGTGTATAAATAGAGGAGGTGTGTTCCTCATTTGATACACTCACTCACTCAAGAGAGGCGCACTTGCGGAGGAGAGGTCTGCTATAGTGGAGGAGGAGATCATGTTTCTGGTTTGCATATTTGTATATTGCTAGTCATCTATTTTGAGGAAGCTTTGCTGGGTTTTCTACCCCATGAGGGTTTCCCAGGATAAATCTGTGTCTCTTGTGTTTATGCTATGCTTGTTGTTTCTTCAGTGATCCTGTATATGCTATTATTGTGAAATGGAATGTAATGCTACTATTTTCTGTCTTAGCATATTGAATTTGAACATGGTATCAGAGCTAAACTGAAGGAAGGCAAGGTATGGCACTTACGACACTTGCTTTACTTACGACAGTTTGAAGGTTAGGGTTTTATATAGCAAAAACCAGTCATCATGGAACTTTCGCTATAAATCCATTTTGGAGAAGGTTCAGGATATGAAACCTTTACAAGTTGTAGATAACATCTCCAGGTATCTTGCGTCCAAAGGGCACCCTCCGATTCGTTGTACTTTGTAAGTTATGATCAGTACAAGTTAGGGTTTCTGCCTCTTCCAGATCTCAATCAAAATCAGGTGACCTAGGAAAAAAGGTCATAACTTGGGCTAGGAAGCTCCAAATGCAATTTCGTCAAAATTGAAAGGTAGTACACAGACTGTAATATCTCAGAAAACTTTTTCAGAGGCCAAAGCTGAACCAGTGACACGTGGCACGCCATACAAGTTCACTCTCCTGTTTTATCCCATAAACAGGTCATGTTGCGACACTTGGAATAACTCTCTCTCAGAGATTCCAATTGAGGTCAGACCTATCAGGATGGAAAGATAACAGGGCAAGCTATCTCAGGAAACGTTTTCAGAGGCCGAAGTTCAAACAGTGACATGTGGCACGCCGTACAAGTTCGCTCTCCTGTATTATCCCAAAACAGGTCACGTTGCGACATTTTGCATAACTCTCTCTCAGAAAATCCAATTGAGGTCAGACCTATCAGGATGGAAAGATGATAGGTCAGGCTACTGCAGAAAAAATTTTCAGACCCTGTGAAGTGAAAATTTCAGAGTTATAGCAGAAACAATTAGGTACATATTTCTGTCAAAACAGAATTATTTTTGGAGCACCTTTATTCATGACTTCCGGAATTTAGGATTTCGGAGAAAGTTAGAATTTTTGGAATCGAAATCCCCGGCTGAATGCTACTCAGGAAAATCGAAATTTAGAGACCAAGATCGAATTTTTTGGTTGGGTAGAAGACCGGGCTTGATTAAACCCTAGCTCGAGATTTTGATCGGAAAGATGGAAAATTAGGGCTTCAGCAAAAGTTGGAATTTTTTAAGTCTGTAACCACAGTTGAAAGCTCCTCAGAAAAATAAGAGTTTAGAGTCTTGGATCAAACCTTTTGATTGAGCAGAAGGGTGGGCTTCATCAAACCTTAGTTCGGGATCTTTTCCAGAAGATCCAGAAGTTTCAAAGGCAATTTTGAGGGGTCAAATTTTGGAGATTTCAAAATTGAAGTATGCTAGTTTGATCAGCTCAGCAAGACACATCCTTCCATTCATTCGGAAGTGTGAAAGTCAAAGATTGAATGTTTAGGGTTTCTCTAGCAAACCCTAATCAAGCTCCAGATCAAGTTTCAGGGGGAGTTGAGGCTAAGGCCTTACTTAAGAAGACTACAAGAAGTCTTGATAGGTATGACTTAAGGAGGTTCAGGTATGTCTTGAAATCTGATTCTTGATTAAGTTCATAATGTGTTTGTCTTCATGTTATTTATTAGTACAATCTTGATTAATGTTATAATTGTCTTATCACCCTAGCAACAGTATGAATGCATGCGAATGATCAAAGACATTCATTGATTAGGGCTATATGATTGTACTTATGCATTATGGTGTTGTGTGAGGTTGATGTTGTCTGCTAACAAGATACAGGTACATCACAAAAGACAAATCAAGTTCCATGACCATGAAAACATGAAGACCAAGACTCATCCACTTACGAGTGGTACAGAATGAATAGAAGTTAAGAAGACATACAGAAGATCAAGCGGGACGCAACCACACAAACATAAAAGATAAGTATTTGAGTTTTTATTAGAAATAGTAAATGATATTGCTTGTATGCATATTTGTATTCCTAGAATATATCATGCTACTAATATGCATATGATTGGTAAGTTGGACAAACATTCCATTGTTGCTTGTCTAGAATGAAACCTCTTTGCTGACATGCTGAGAGCTGTGCACACTCTCGATAGTATGTTCTGGTAGAGATTGAAGGAATCTAGATAGCCACTGTATGCATACAGGATATGGGAAAGTGTTGTGCCAAAGTATTGGTCAAAATAGTTGCATAACTATGTAAATGATAGCTGTATGCATAATAGGTTATCATGATTTAATGATTATGAAGTATTACTAATCATGTACTTAATTTTGATTTGTAGGAAAGATCATGATGAATGATGAACACTGAACAAGCGATGGATGTTCAACAAAAGATTTACAAATCAAACACACTATAGAAGGCTTGTGGCTAGAAGATTCTCTTAGAAAGAGGAAGAGAATCATGATGAGATGTTTTGCTCCAAGTGGCTAGATAAGACCATTATCTTAATGGTGTAATTAAAGAAGAAGTGTGAATCAGGTTCTGTATGGGTACCCAGGATTGGTAGTCAATTGATGAGCTTAATGATCATCATGGGTGATGTGGATCTCAACCTTTGCTACAAGGTTGAATATGGATTCTATACACATATGACATGGATGAAAGAAGGAACTCACCACAGAGTTCGAATGATTTTGAGGCTCATATTAGTAGACCCATCTGATGAGAGATGGCACAGATAGATATGTAGAAGATCACTCAGTGCAGAGTGTGAATAATGGACAATTGACAGCTTCATGACAAAGCTTGGGCTTTACCAGAAGTAAAGATGATCCTAACCTTTACCTTAAGGTTGTGGATGATGAACCTATTGTACCATTATTGTATGACGATGATCTCTTTCTGAAAAGGAATGAGAAATAGATCATGAAAATGGCTGCAGAAATGAAAATGAAAGATCTCGGATTAATGCACTACTTCTTAGGTCTAGAAGTATGGAAAGATCCAAAAGGAATCTTTTAAATCAAGGTAAGTATGCTGTGAAGTTTCTAAAAAGATTTGATATGTTGGAGTATAAAGCCATGGCCACTCCCATGGACTCCAACTTGAATTTATTAGTTAATGACTCATCGGATTTAGTGGACCTAACCCTATATAGACAAATCATTGGGTCATTGATGTATTCAACAAATACTAGGCCAGATATATGCTTTGCTGCAAATATCCTAAGTCAGTATCTAGTAGAACCTAGAAAGGTTCACTTAATAGCTACAAAGCATGTAGTGAGGTACCTAAAAGGTACATTAGATTTTTGTCTATATTATCTTGGAGGTCATGAACTCCGTTTACATGGTTACTCAGATTCTGATTGGGTAGGAAGTGCCTCAGACAGAAAGAGTACATCAAGTGGGTGTTATAGTCTTGAATCTGCCATGATCTCATGGTTCAGTAAGAAACAATCTAGTGTGGCTCTTAGTACTGCTGAAGCAGAATATATAGCTGTCTGCTCTGCCAGCTATGAAGCAGTGTGGCTTCAGAAGTTATTATATGGAGTGTTTGACTTAGAAATGGATTCCACTATGATTATGTGTGACATTCAAAACTGCATCAAGATAGAAAATCTTGTATTCCACGATAAGTCAAAACACATAGAGATCTGATACTTCTATATACGAGATATGGTGCAGAGAGGAGCTATCAAGCTCGAGTATATAAGCACTAAGGATCAGATTGCTGATATCTTGACTAAACCTCTGTCTTGAGTAAAGTTTGAATACTTCCGAGACAAGCTTGGTATAGTCCAGAAGGACCCTCCTCGAAAGGGGGAGTAGTATGGTATCTCATAACAAGTCTATCCCATCAATTTGCTGCACTTAGTTACTTAGAATTATTTAGATTTAGGAATCTTATATTTTTTCTTTTGATGATAGATGCATACATGCTTTTGATGTTAGATATACATGCTTTTGATGATAGATGTATACATGCTTTTGACGATAGATGTTATACATGTTTTGATGATGAGGATACATGTTTTTTTATACATGTTTTGATGATGAGGATACATGTTTTGTTATACATGTTTTGATGATGAGGATACATGTTTTGTTATACATGTTTTAATGATGAGGATACATGATTGACACATGTCTTCGAGAATGAAGTTCTTGGTGAACATGTGAAGGGATTGGATCATCCCTGGACTTCAGTCCGAAAGAAGAGCCGTAGATGTATGTCTTCGAGAATGAAGTTCTTGGTGAACATGTGAGGGGATTGGATCATCCCTAGAATTCAGGATACATGTTTTGTTATACATGTTTTAATGATGAGGATACATGATTGACACATGTCTTCGAGAATGAAGTTCTTGGTGAACATGTGAGGGGATTGGATCATCCCTGGACTTCAGTCCGAAAGAAGAGCCGTAGGCGTATGTATTCGAGAATGAAGTTCTTGGTGAACATGTGAGGGGATTGGATCATCCCTGGACTTCAGTCCGAAAGAAGAGCCGTAGACGTATGTCTTCGAGAATGAAGTTCTTGGTGAACATGTGAGGGGATTGGATCATCCCTGGACTTTAGTTTGAAAGAAGAGCCGTAGACGTATGTCTTCGAGAATGAAGTCCTTGGTGTACGGTTGAGGATTAAGTCATCCTTGGACATAGTCCTAAATGTACGGTGGAGGATTAAGTCATCCTTGGACGTGGTCCTAAATGTACGGTGGAGGATTAAGTCATCCTTGGACGTAGTCCTAAATGTACGGTGGAGGATTAAGTCATCCTTGGACGTAGTCCTAAATGTATGGTGGAGGATTAAGTCATCCTTGGACGTGGTCCTAAATGTACGGTGGAGGATTAAGTCATCCTTGGACATAGTCCTAAATGTACGGTTGAGGACTAAGTCATCCTTGGACGTGGTCCTAAATGTACAGTGGAGGATTAAATCATCCTTGGACGTAGTCCTAAATGTACGGTTGAGGATTAAGTCATCCTTGGACGTGGTCCTAAATTTACGGTGGAGGATTAAGTCATCCTTGGACGTGGTCCTAAATGTACGGTTGAGGATTAAGTCATCCTTGGACGTGGTCCTAAATGTACGGTTGAGGATTAAGTCATCCTTGGACGTGGTCCTAAATGTACGGTGGAGTATTAAGTCATCCTTGGACGTGGTCCTAAATGTATGGTTGAGGATTAAGTCATCCTTGGACATGGTCCTAAATGTACGGTGGAGGATTAAGTCATCCTTGGCCGTAGTCCTAAATGTACGGTGGAGGATTAAGTGATCCTTGGACGTAGTCCTAAATGTACAGTGGAGGATTAAGTGATCCTTGGACGTGGTCCTAAATGTACGGTGGAGGATTAAGTCATCCTTGGACATGGTCCTAAATGTACGGTGGAGGATTAAGCCATCCTTGGACGTAGTCCTAAATGTACGGTGGAGGATTAAGTCATCCTTAGAAGTAGTCCTAAATGTACAGTTGAGGATTAAGTCATCCTTGGATGTGGTCCTAATTGTACGGTAAGGATTGGATCATCCTCGGACTTCGGTCTTTTGAATTGAGCCGTAGACATGAAGTCTTCGAGAATTGATAGGACTGGATCGTCCCTGTACTTTGGTTCAAAAGGTACATGACATGATTGCATCATCCATGGACATAGGTCCTAAAGAGAACAGGATTGATCGTATGATGACGATGCTGATGACGATGCTGATAATCATGTAATGACGATGCTGATGATCGTATGATAGCGATGCTGTTGATCATGTGATGACGATGTTAATGATCGTATGATGACGATGCTGATGATCGTGTGATGACGATGCTGATGATTGTGTGATGACGATGCTGATGATTGAGTTCTATCAACTCTGATGATGTTGATGTTCCAGTAACTAGTCAAGTTACTGATGATGATAAATTGAAGAAAGCTTCCGATGATTTATAGATGTATCATGTATGATGTTGATGACTCCTTGCTCGTGCAGATGTTGTTATAATATCCTTCTCATTAAGGGGGAGTGTTGAGATATTGTAACTTCAAAGAATATTATATTTGTACTTTATTATTTTGGAGATGATTCATTCCTGCGTGAAGATCTTATTGTATATCCGGAGATGTTTATTCCTCCGTCAGAATGTGGTAACTTGGGTTATTAGACTTCCCTAGTGGGGGGTCGGCCCTATATGTGTTATGTGGGTCAAAGGGTTATTAGACCACCCTAGAGGGGTCGGCCCAGTCAGTTTTAGTGGGGTATTTAACCCATTGGTTAAATACGATCCTACATGTATTGTGTAAAAGAAAAGTTGGAGTAGTGTATAAATAGAGGAGGTTTGTTCCTCATTTGATACACTCACTCACTCAAGAGAGGCGCACTTGTGGGGGAGAGGTATGCTATAGTGGAGGAGGAGATCATGTCTTTGGTTTGCATCTTTGTATATTGCTGATCATCTATTTTGAGGAAGCTTTGCTGGGTTTTCTACCCCATGAGGGTTTCCCAGGATAAATCTGTGTCTCTTGTGTTTACGCTATGCTTGTTGTTTCTTCAGTGATCCTGTATATGCTATTATTGTGAAATGGAATGTAATGCTTCTATTTTATGTCTTAGCATATTGAATTTTAACACACCTGGCACGCAATCCACAGTAAAATGATAATGCGACAGCGTAATTTATTCAACAGTTAAAATGTAAAACTAAAAGGTAAAAACCCTATTAAATACATTCACCAAAATAAAACCAACCATGCGATCATAACAAAAGGACAACTGAGATTCACCGTGGCGGGCGTGGAAATAGGTTCAGGTATGTTGACGAAACTCTTATTCAAAGGTTCTGCAAGCCGAAACCCGAAAGTATGGATTTGCGGGTTGGGGGTTCACAAAAAAGGAAGTGGGAGAAAATATTTCTGAAAGCCGAAAACTGACCATGCGGGTGGCGGGTTTCGGGAACGTGAAACTGTGAGGAGGGATAATCATTCCAAAAGCTGAAAACCGACTATGTGGGTGGTGGGATTTGAAACGATTAACTGTAAAATAACCATCCCGAAAGCCGCATCCTGAAATTACAGATTGCGGGTTTTGGGAAGACACACCAAATAAATGAAAAACCACAATCCCGAAAGCCGAATGCCGCCATTACGGGGTTCAGGTTTCATCGTGATCATTTCGCAATCTTATTAATGAGTGATCCTGCAATCCGCACCTGTCGGGTTGTGGGTTTCAGAATTAGCAAAACCAAAACTAAAAAAACAACAGCCCCGCAATCTGCACCTATCGGGTTGCGGGTTTCGGGATGACGATGACAGTCAACAACACACTCAAATTTTTTTGGCTCTTTACAGACTGAAACACACTTTGGAAGGAACAATCAAACCCTTACAAACAAACAGTTCAAATGCATGGGTGAAGAATTTCGGAGGTAAGATAAAAAATTAAATAATTACAAGATAATTCACCCAAATACCTTTGTGTTTATCTAGAAATGGGGTTCCCTTACTTAAGTGAAGCATGGGATCTATTGTGCCCACAACACCCCCATATTGCGGCAGCCAACCACCCAATCCCCCAAACAAGATCGATGCTGCCCCAGCTAGCCAGAACCCTGATCGACCACCTCGACAAGGAAAAAAACCTAACCTACGTACGAACCACTCGTGTTCTATATGCGGCGTATACGGCCATTATACACACAATTGTCCCCACTTAGAGCAAGCTTTCCAACTGTGGAATGATCATACCCAACTCCAAGGACATGCTTCCCTACCAGCACCCCCCCACCCCTCGCAGTCTAAGCACAAGCCATGGTTTTATAGAATCCCTTACCTAGGCAAGGAGTAGTGAACACCCAACCATTGGCTCCCCCTCAAGATGCTATGACACCACAACAACAAATAACTTATGCTGCACCTAGTAGTCAACTCATTGACTAAGGTACCCATCACCTTCTCATGATGTCATCGGCTAACATCAACCTTCAAACACACTGCAATTAGTATGGTTCCACCACTGAAACTATTCTCATCAATAAGGCTGCTAATGCTCTTCCCACTGATGAGTCGTTATGCATACCTATAACACCATGCGATGGGCCCCCCAAAGCTCACCGCTTCTCTTTGCGTTGCATAAATAACAACCCCAATGGTCGTGCTACCCCCAATTATAATATCATGGATGACTTAGCCCAATCCCCTGCTGTTATGTCAGCCCTTGAATTTTTTAGATACTTTCAGGCACAACACAAAACATTGTTATCCGCCATAGGTGTGATAGACCCTTCTGACTCATGGATGATGGCATTCAATTTAGATCAATTTGAACCACGCATGCCTTCCACATTAGCATTTTAATTTTCTCTGTCAATGTGAAATCTTGTTATCCATCGATGCATCATCAATGAGGGTGTCTCTACATGTGTTATGTCTACATTCATGTGGCAGAAGCTCGGATCCCCTACACTATAGACATCCACGACTGGCTTACGAGCTTACGATGGATATTTCACTCAACCGCAAGGCCTCCTAGCCAATGTTCCAGTCCAATTAGTTGGTAAAACTATCCTTATCAACATTGAGGTCATCAATGCACAACTTGATTATAACCTCCTTGTTAGACATAGTTACATGTACACCATGAAGGTTGTTGCTTCATCAGTCTTCCGCATTATGATGTTCCCCCATGAGGGAAAGGTTGTTAAGATTGAACAAATTACGTATTAGGACCCGAATGCTCCCACCGCACTAGAAAACATTCTCCCCATGGTTGAACAACTTGTTCTCGGTAAACCAACCTCTTTGGTTTCCACCATTGGACCTGGAATTTACTCAGAAACTCCCATGATCTCTACTTTTCGGTCTATCCCACCTCCTCCACCGGTAGTGGAGATATTTGATCTATGCACCATTTCATCCAAACAAGCGGTAACTAACTTGCAACCTCCTTTTCTACTACAACCACCTTCAGTCCCTAGTCATGTTGGAGCTACACCAATCCACACTATCTCGTTCTTGATCTCACCATCCGGAGTAGTAAGTGCACCAGTTATGGCTACACTGAATCTCCTCGGGTTAACACTAGGACTACCTATGTGGTACTTACCTGCTCTTAATCCTCCCCCGACACCGAACGTCGTTCTCCAGCCGGTCCAACCAATTAACACTGCTAACCACCCACCTCGTGGTATGGAGACCACATCCGCTGCCAACCCTACCTCTCCACCGCTCAAGAATGATGGGGGAAGAGGATCGTAAACTTATACTTCCCCATAGGAAACCAAACCCGTGAAACCTCACCCTCCATTCTATGCACCTCCTAAGTGCTCTTTTTGTGATGACTTGGGCCATTCTACCCATAACTATCCACAATTGCCAAACCTTCAAGAGAAAATGAAAATGTTGGATGATGATCCCAATATTCTAGTCATCGAGCTGGATACCACCCCTAAATCGTGCAATAAATCATTGCGCACCAACCACTCTTGTGCCATATGCGGAGTCTACAGTCATTATTCACGTCATTTCCCAGATCTTCCCAAGTACAAATTGGTCCTCCATGAGTTGAATCAATCTTCTTTAGAGTCGTCCATCACTACTATTGAGGAGATTCATCCCCCTGAATCCTCCTCCTCAGGAGAAATTAACACGATTTACATGATTTCCACAAAAGGTGAACCCATTTCGCCCCAATCATCTAGCCTCTTCTCTACTTATTTGACAACATAGTGCTTTCGTAGCGATGAATGAATCCTCAAGGTGCTAACCGCACTTGACTACCCTTGGGATGATATGCACCATTGATCCTACTTCATTCCTGAAGAGTCTACCACTACTATGGCCAACCAATTTCCAATCGAGTCAAAAGACTTCCTCCCAAATAAAGTAGACTGGTTTAATAACCCTATCCCAGCTCATGATGCCTTCGAGGAAGGTAATATGGCCAACATTTCTCCTACCATTCAGGTTGATATTTTCATCCCACCCAGTGCACCTGAAATCATTATGTTAGGCGCTTCCTATACTGAAGACGAAATACATGGCTATAAGAAGCTCTTCCAAGAGTTTTGTGATGTTTTTGCTTGGTCCTATACCGAGATGCCTGGTCTTGACCCCAGCAATGTTAAACACATATTGATACTTGGTCAGATGTCCCCCTTATTCTCCAAAAGCAACGACCCATTCATCCATCCAAACTCCCAGCAGTTAAAGTTGAGATTGAGAAACTCCATAAAGCCAGGTTCATTTATCCCATTTCTTACACCACTTGGGTTTCCAATCCTGTGCCAGTTAACAAAAAATGGGGAACCATTCGCGTCTGTACTGATTTTCGTGATTTGAATCGAGCCTATCCCAAAGGCAACTTCCCCACGGCTTTCATTGACCAACTTATTGATGTATGTGAAAGACAAGATATTATGTCCTTCATGGACGGTTTCTCTTGGTATAATCAAATTCACTTTCACAAGGAAGACTAGTACAAGACTACTTTCACCACCCCATGGGGCACCTTTTCCTATCGCGTCATGCCTTTTGGTCTTGAAAATGCTGGTGTCACATTTCAGCGGGCCATGAAATTTTGTTTGCACGATTTGACCCATATCATCCTGGTCTACCTAAATGACATCATGGATCGATCCAGAAATGGTCCAACCACCTAAATGACCTACAACAATTCTTTTTTGGGAAACGATTTTTATAGCTTGAAATGACACCTCTCTGTCTGTGACGACACTTGCTTCCCATGGTTGCATGACGACACTTCTTGAGATCAAGTTCAGTCACACAACAGGACATTTGTGGATGGAGGAGTCATTTAGGACACTAAAAATGGTTGAAATTACCTCATTCTTGACCCATTTGATGTATATGACCCTTAGGAACATTTTTTCAGACCAAACCATCTCCTGAAAATGAGCAGAAAAGCCTGTTTTTGGCCATTTTTTAACATGAGCGCTGGTACATAGGCATGATAGTAGCGTGTGTACCCTACTGAGCGCGACTCTACTGTTGAAATAGTAGTGCTCAACTCCATATGTATGCTACTTTTTCTACTGTAGAGTAGCGTACACCCCTATTTTGGTCAAAATCTCAAAATTTTGGG
This sequence comes from Larix kaempferi, assembly GCA_027924585.1. Taxonomy (NCBI): domain Eukaryota; kingdom Viridiplantae; phylum Streptophyta; class Pinopsida; order Pinales; family Pinaceae; genus Larix; species Larix kaempferi. The sequence goes on along the minus strand of BSBM01000287.1, from coordinate 1,303,218 downwards.
AAGTTAAGTTGGTTGGGGAACCTCCTACTCGGTTATAACTTCTTTTCCTCTCCTTCACTGATTATATAAGGAGGGTAGAAGGGCCATGTGAGGGGACTAAGCCCAATTACAAATTTATGCTGGAGGAATGGAGACCCTCATCCCCCTCTCTTGTGCTTCAGTTTTGGTAAACCCTAGCATAGTTGATTAGAGGCTGGAATCCTTGGAGAACAGAAGTAGGAGACCTTGAATCTAGGTTTCGTGAAGTGCCAAGCTTGAAGGAAGGTATAACTTTATGTACTTGCTTTCATTCATCAATAAAGATCAGACGTTCTTCTCTTTCCAAATATGACCTATTAATGTGTCTCAGATTTGATTATAGTTTGTTTATAATCCGATGTCTCTTTATATTATGGATATCAGTCTTATATATGTAGTCAAATGTGTTTGAGAAGGGTATCAAGTTTTTTTGCAAGTCTGGGCATTACGACACTGGATAAGCATTGAAGAGCGAGGGAGGCAAAGCTAGGATCAACCTTCTTAATGAGGTGCCTACATCTCTAAACCCTAATATCTTCATTTATTTGTTGTACTTGCAGAATGCTTGTAAGTCTATCTTTATCACCGTAAGTTGGTAGTTTCTCCCCTGAACTATAGGTGCATTTTCCCCACAACAGAATGGCGACTCCGTTGGGGAAATCCTAACTGCTTAGGGGTATCCAAGGTCATTTCTTTAGTTTTGTTTGAAGGTCTTTGTTCATTTCCTTGATTAGGATCAGTTAGTAGGCTCTGTTTGACCCTGCTGGGCTTTTACAGACCCTTCCCAGCCCTTACAAATCCTTGTGGACCCAGGTGTGGGGGGTTTTGGACCATTTTTTTGCAAACCCAACAACCGGCCTACAGGAACAAAAAATACACACTTGAGGGGGTTCAGGTGGTTTCTATACTTGTGACAACAACGTCCCAGTTTCCAACTATAACAAAGGCACATGTGTAAATATATCGAGTTAGGAGATTGTTTCCAGGCAATTTCCTAAAATGGTCCTTTGAAAAAACTCTATAATTACCAATGAAAGAGATCCTAACTTCTAGGTTGTTTGAATAGAGTGTGAACAAAGTGGGGTCCCTCTTTAAATCACTTTAAAAACCTTCTGTATACATGGTTGACCACCCAACTTGGGGCATATTAGGATGGCTTCGCTGCGAGTTACCTCCCTCCACCTATTACTAGAGCAACGACATCCCAGTTTCCAGCTATAACAAAGGCACATGTGTAAAGATATCGAGTTAGGAAATTGTTTCCAGGCAATTTCCTAAAATGGTCCTTTGAAAAAACTCTACACAAGACTTTCAATAGAACCCCTATGGTCAACATACTAATAGACCATAAGTGATAGTAGATTTGGAGAGAAAGAAAGAGAGAGAGATTAGGGGTTAATGGTTTAGAGGGTGAGAGGGAGAGATTGGTGTTTAAGGGTTTAGAGAGAGATATATTGGGGTTACGGTTTTAGAGATAGAGATTGGTGTTTAGGGATTTTGAGAGAGAGAGAGAGATTGGAGGTTAAAGGTTTAGAGACTAAGAGAGAGAGAGAGAGATTAGGTGTTAGGGATTTGCAAAGAGGGATATTGGGGATTAGAGGTTTAGAGAGAGAGAGAGAGAGAGAGAGAGGGAGATTGTGGGTTAGGGGTGTAGAGAGAGAGAGATTGAGAGAGATTGGAGGTTAGGGGTTATAGAGAGGGAGATATAGAAAGTTAGGGGTTTAGAGAGAGAGAGAGAGAGAGAGATTGGGGATTAGGGTTTTAGAGAGAGAGAGATATTTGGGGTTATTCATTTAGAGAGAGATAGAGAGAGAATGGGGGTTTGGTTGTTAGATAGAGAGAGAGAGAGAGATATTGGGGGTTAGTTATTTAAAGAGGGATAGAGAGATTGGGAATTAGTGGTTTAGAGAGAGAGAGATAGAAGGTATAGAATGTTGGTTAAGGGTTTAGAGAGAGAGAGGGAGATTGGGGGTTTGGTATTTAGAGAGAGAGAGAGAGAGATTGGGGGTTTGGTATTTAGAGAGAGAGAGGAAGAGAGATATTGGGGGTTAGGGTTTTAGAGAGAGAGGTTGAGGTTATGGGTGTAGAGAGAGATTGGGGAATAGTTGTTTGGAGAGAGAGAGAGAGAGAGAGAGATTGGGTGTTATTGTTTTAGAGAGAGAGATATTGAGGGTTAGTGGTGGAGTTAGTTGTTTAGAAAGATATAGAGAGATTAGGGGTTAGGCATTTTGTAGAGGGAGAGATAGAAAGAGAGAGAATGGTGGTTGTTGTTTAGTGAGAGAGGGAGATTGGGGGTTCAACGTTTAAAGTGAGGGGGAGATAGGAAGAAAACAATTGTGGGTTAGGGGTTTAGAGAGAGAGATATTGGGGTTTAGTGGTTTAGAGAGAGACAAAGAGATTGGGGGTTATTGGTTTAGAGAGAGAGATAGAAATAGGGAGATTGGTGGTTCAAGGTTTTGTGTGTGTATGTGTGAGAGAGAGAGGGATTAGGTGTTAGGGTTTTGGAGAGAGAAAGTGTTTTGGGTTAGGGGTTTAGAGACAGATATATTGGGGGCTAATTCCTTCGAGTGAGAAGGACAGAGATATTGGGTCCTAGGAGTTTAGAGAGAGATATATTTGTGGTTAGGGTTTAGAAAGAGAGAGAGAGAGAGAGAGAGATTGGGGGTTAGGTGTTATGGGAGAGATTAGGGGTAAGGGGTTTAGGGAGAGTCAAAGAGAGAGAGAGGGATTTGGGTTTAGGTGTTTAGAGAGACAGAGAGATTGGATGCTTGGGGTTAGAGAGATAGATATTGGGGATTAGAAATTTAGAGACAGATATAGAGATAGAAGTCAAGGGTTTGATGAGAGAGGGATATAAAGAGAGAGACTGGTGGTTAGTTGTTTAGAGACAGAGAGAGATAATTGAGGTTAGGGGTTTAGAGAGAGAGAGAGAGCTTGAGAGGGATTGGTAGCTCGAGGTTTAAGGAGAGACAAATAGAGAGAGAGAGAGAGAGAGAGAGAGAGAGATTAGGTGTTAGGGGTTTAAAGAGAGAGAGAGAGAGATTCGAGGTTAGATTTTAGAGAGAAATAGATATTGGAGGTTAGTGTTTAGAGAGAGAGAGAGAGAAAGGGGGTTGGGGGTTTAGAGATAGAGATATATTAGATGTTGGGAATTTAGAGAGAGAGAAAGAGACAGAGATCGGGGTTTAGGGATTCAGAGAGAGAGACAGATTAGGGGTTAAGGGCTATGGGCTATGGGTTTAGAGAAGGAGAGAGTTTAGGAGTTAGTGGTTTAGAGAGAGAGGGATATAAATAGAAAGGAATAGATTCAGGATTAGGGTTTAGAGAGAGAGAGAGTAGCCGTTAGGGGTTTAGAGAATGAGATAAGGGTTAGGTGTTTAATGAGAGAGAGAGAGTAGCCGTTAGGGGTTTAGAGAATGAGATAAGGGTTAGGTGTTTAATTAGAGAGAGAGAGAGATTGCGGGTCAAAGTTTTAGAGATAGAAAGATAGAAAGAGAGATATTAGTGGTTAGGGATTTAGAGAGAGAGACCAAGGCTAGATGTTAGAGAAAAATATTTTTTGGGTGTCAACGGTTAAAGAGATAGAGAGATAGAGGAAAGTATATTGGTATCAGGGGTTTAGAGAGAGAGGGTTTGGGGGTTAGACCATAAATTAGATAGATAGATAGTTTATAATTAGAGAGAGAGAGGGAGATTGGATGTTAGGTGTTTAGAGAGAGAGGGAGAGAGATATTGGGGATTATGGGTTTAGAGGGAGAGAGAAATAATATTGGTTAGGGGTTTAGAGATAGAGATCGAGAGAAATAGAGAGAGATTTGGGGTTAGGTGGTTAGAGAGAGAGATTGGGTCTGAGGGAATTAAAGAAAGAGTGAGAATGGGGGTTAGAGGTTTATATATATAGAGAGAGAGAGATTAGATGTTAGGGTTTTGGAGAGAGAGAGAGAGAGAGAGAGATTGGTGTTTAGGTGTTTAGAGAGAGCTAGTGATATTAGGGTTAATGGTTTAAAGATAGAGATAGAAAGAGAGAGATTGTTATTTAGGTGTTTAGAGAGAGATAGAGAGCGATTAGAGGTTAGTAGTTTATGAAGAGAGAGATAGAGAGAGAGATAGAGATTGGGGGTTAGGGGTTTAGAGAGAGGGATATTGGGTGGTTAGATGTTTAGAGAGAGAGAGAGAGATTAGGGGTTCGGGGTTTAGAGAAAGAGAGAGAGATTTGGATGTTTGGGGGTTAGAGAGAGAGACAGAGAGAGATTGGAGGTTGGGGGTTTAGAGAGAGAGAGAGAGAGATTGGGGGTTAGGGGTTTCGGAGGAGTGAGATATTGGGGCTTAGGGGTTTAGAGAAAGAAAGCGAGAGAAAGCTTGGAGGTTACTGGTTTAGAGAGAGGGAGATATTGGAGGTTAGGGGTTTAGATAAATATACAAATATTGGGGGTGAGGGGTTCAAAGCGATAGATAGAGATTGCGGGTTAGTGGTTTAGAGAGAGATAGATAGAGAAATTGGGGATCAGGGGTTTAGAGAGAGAGAGATAGAAGAGAGAGAATGGTGGTTAGGGGTTTAGAGAAAGAGATAACAAGATTGGAGCTTTGGCATTGCGAGAGAGATATGAATAGAGATATTAGGGGTTAGGGGTTTAGAGAGGGAGAGATTGGGGGTTATGGGATTTGAGAGGGATAGAGAGAGTAGGGGTTAGGGGTTTGAAGAGAGAGAGATTGGTGGTTAGGAGTTTAGAGAGAGAGAGAGAGAAAGAGAGAGATGGGTGTTAGAATTTTAGAGACAGAGATATTGGGGGTTATGGCTCGGGTTAATTTTTTAGAGAGAGATAGAGCTATTGGGTGTTAGGCATTTAGAGGGAGAGAGAATGGCGGTTAGGGTTTAGTAAAAGAGAGGAATATTGGGGGTTTGGGGTTTAGAGTGTGAGGGTGATAAGAAGAGAGAGATTGGGGGTTAGAGGTTTAGAGAGAGAGAAAGATTAGGGGTTAGTGGTTTAGGCAAAGATAGAGGGATTGGGGATTATTGGTTTAGAGAGAGATAGAAAGATAGAGATTGTTGGTTTGCGGTTTGGAGAGAGAGAGAAATATTAGGTGTTACGGTTCTAGAGAGAGAGTTGGGGGATAGGGGTTTAGAGAGAGAGATTAGGGGTCAATGCTTTAGAGAGAGAAATTAAGGGATATTGGAGAGAGAGATTTATGGTTAAGGTTTAGAGAGAAATTGGGGGTTAGGGGTTAGTGGTTTATATTGATATATATATATATATATATATATATATATATATTGAGAGAGAGAGAGAGAGATTAGGGGTTAGGGGTTTAAAGAGAGAGAGAGAAAGAGAGAGGTTGGTGGTTAGGGGTTTTGAGAGAGAGAGAGATTGGGGGTTAGGGAAATTGGGTTTAGAGAGAGAGTGTGTTTAGGGTTTCGAAGTTTGGGAGAGGGAGACAGAGTGAGAGATATTGGGGGTTTGGGTTTAGACACACAGAGGCCTATAGGGGTTTAGAGAGAGAGAGATGGGAAGAGAGATATTGGTGGTTAGGGGTTTAGAGAGAGAGAGAGATAGTTTAGGTGTTAGACAGATAGTTCATAGGTAGATACATAGAGAGAGATAGAGAGAGAGAGACATGGATTGGGGGTTAGGCATCTAGAGAGAGAGAGAAATTGGAGGTTAGGTTTTTAGAGAGAGAGAGAGACGGAGAGAGAGAATGCGGGTCACGGGTTTAGAGATAGAGAGAATAGTGGTTAGGGGTTTAGAGAGAGATATAGAGAGAGGGATATTGGGGGTTAAAAGTTGAGAGAGAGAGAGAGAGAGAGATTAGGGGTTAAGGGTTTAGAGAAAGAGAAAGAGTTTAGAGGTTAGGGGTTTAGAGAGAGGGGGAGATTGGAAGTTAGGTGTTTAGAGAGATAGAGAGATATTGGGGGTTAGGGGTCTAGAGAGATAGAGGGAGATTGGGGTTTAGTGATTTAGAGAGAGATAGAGAGAGATTGGGGGTAAGGGGAATAGATAGATAGAGAGATTGGGTGTTAGCTGTTTAGAGTGAGATATAGATATTAGGCGTTAGAGGCTTAAAGAGAAAGGATGTTGGTTAGGTGTTTAGGGAGATAGATAGGGAGATTGGAGGTTCGATATTTAGAGAGAGAGATAGGAAGAGAGATATTGGGGATTATGGGTTTAGAGACACATAGAGAGATTGGGGTTTAGGGGTTTGAAGAGAGAGAGTTGGAAAGATAGAGATTGGTGGTTAGGGGTTTAGAGAGAGAGAGAGAGAGACGAAGAGATTGGGTGTTAGGGTTTTAGATATAGATATTGCGGGTTAGGGATGGGGTTAGTTTTTTAGAGACAGATTTAGAGCTTGGGGGTTAGGGGTGTGGTGAGTTATTTAGAGAGAGATAGAGAGATTGGGTGTTAGGTGTTTAGAGAGAGAGAGAGAGATATGGAGATAAAAAGCACCTGAATGTTGGTTAGGGTTTAGTGAGAGAGAGGGATATTGGGGGTTTGGGGTGTACAGTGAGAGGGATTGGGGGTTAGGGGTTTAGAGATATGGAGAGATTATGTGTTAGTGGTTTAAGGAGAGATAGAGGGATTGAGGATTATTGTTTGAGAGAGATAGAGAGAGAGAGATTATTGGTTTGGGGTTTAGAGAGAGAGAGGTAGAGAGAGAGAGATTGTTGGTTTGAGGTTTAGAGAGAGAGATAAAGAATAGGTTTTAAGGTTTTAGAGAGAAAGGGAGTTGGGGTATTTGGGTTTAGAGAGAGAGAGATTGGGGTTTAATTATTTAGAGAGAGAAAGATAGATAGATTAGGTGTTAAGAGTTTAGAGAGAGATATTTTTGGTTACGGTTTAGAGAGAGAGGGAGAGAGAGAGAGATTAGGGGTTAGGGTTTTAGATAGATAGATAGATAGATATATAGTGTGAGAGAGAGAGATTAGGGGTTAGGGGTGTAGAGATAGAGAGAAAGAGAGGGATTTGGGTTTACGAGTTTAGATAGTGAGAGAGAGATCAGAGGTTAGGGGTTTAGAGAGAGAGAGAGAGAGAGATTGGGGCTTAGTGGTTTAGATAGAGAGACAAAGATTGAGAGTTAGGGGCTTAGAGAGAGATAGAGACATATGGGTCAGAGTTTTATAGAGGGAGAGAGATAGAAAGAAATATCTTAGGGGTTAGGGGTGTAGAGATAGAGAGAAAGAGATGGATTTGGGTTTGGGGGTTTGGAGAGAGAGAGAGATAGAGATAAGAGGTTAGGGGCTTAGAGAGAGAGAGATAGAGATTGGGGATTAGTGGTTTAGAGAGAAAGAAATAAAGATTGGGAGTTAGGGGATTAGAGAGAGATAGAGAGATGTGGGTCATAGGTTTGTAGAGAGAGAGAGAGAGGAAGAGAGATATTGGTGTTTAGCGGTTTATAGAGAGAGAGAGTGATTGGGGGTTAGTTGTTTAGAGAGAGAGAGAGAGAGAGAGAGAGATTGGAAGTTAGGGTTTTAGAGAGAGAGAGATATTTGGGCTTAGTCATTTAGAGAGAGATAGAGAGAGAATGGGGGTTTGGTTGTTAGATAGATAGAGAGAGAGAGATATTGGGGGGTAGTTATTTAAAGAGGGATAGAGAGATTGGGGGTTAGTGGTGAAGTTAGTTGTTTAGAAAGATATAGAGAGATTAGGGGTTAGGCATTTAGAGAAGGAAAGAGAGAAAGAGAGGGAATGGTGGTTGTTGTTTAGTGAGAGAAGGAGATTGGGGGTTCAATGTTTAAAGTGAGGGGGAGATAGGAAGAAATATATTGGGGGTTAGGGGCTTAGAGAGAGAGATATTGGGGTTTAGTGGTCTAGAGAGAGACAAAGAGATTGGGGGTTATGGGTTTAGAGAGAGAGATAGAAATAGGAAGATTGGTGGTTTAGGGTTTTGTGTGTGTATGTGTGCGAGAGAGAGGGATTAGGTGTTAGGGTTTTAGAGAGAGAAAGTGTTTTGGGTTAGGGGTTTAGAGACAGATATATTGGGGGTTAATTCCTTAGAGTGAGAAGGATAGAGAGATTGGGTCTTAGGAGTTTAGAGAGAGAGATATTTCTTGTTAGGGTTTAGAAAGAGAGAGAGAGAGAGAGAGAGAGAGAGAGAGAGAGAGAGAGAGAGATTGATGGTTAGGTGTTACAGGAGAGATTAGGGGTAAGGGGTTTAGGGAGAGTCAGAGGGAGAGAGAGGGATTTGGGTTTAGGTGTTTAGAGAGACAGAGAGATTGGATGTTTGGGGTTAGAGAGATAGATATCGGGGATTAGAAATTTAGAGACAGATATAGAGATAGAAGTCAAGGGTTTGATGAGAGAGGGATATAAAGAGAGAGACTGGTGGTTAGCTGTTTAGAGATAGAGAGAGATAACTAAGGTTAGGGGTTTAGAGAGAGAGAGAGTGTGTGAGAGAGATATTTGGTAGTTCGAGGTTTAAGGAGAGACAAATAGAGAGAGAGAGAGAGAGAGAGAGAGAGAGAGAGAGAGCTCAGGTGTTAGGGGTTTAAAGAGAGAGAGAGAGAAATTGGAGGTTAGAGTTTAGAGAGAAATAGAGATTGGAGGTTAGTGTTTAGAGAGAGAGAGAGAAAGGGGGTTAGGGGTTTAGAGATAGAGATATATTAGATGTTGGGAGTTTAGAGAGAGAGAGAGACAGATATTGGGGTTTAGGGATTCAGAGAGAGAGACAAATTAAGGCTTAAGGGCTATGGGTTTAGAGAAGGAGAGAGTTTAGGAGTTAGTGGTTTAGAGAGAGAGGGGGGTAAATAGAAAGGAATAGGTTCGGCATTAGGGTTTAGAGAGAGAGAGAGAGAGTAGCTGTTAGGGGTTTAGAGAATGAGATAAGGGTTAGGTGTTTAATGAGAGAGAGAGAGAGATCGGGGGTCAAAGTTTTAGAGATAGAAAGATAGAAAGAGAGATATTAGTGGTTAGGGATTTAGATAGAGAGACAAAGGCTAGATGTTAGAGAAAAAGATTGTTTGGGTGTCAAGGGTTAAAGAGATAGAGAGATAGAGGAAATTATATTGGTGTCAGGGGTTTAGAGAGAGAGGGTTTGGGGGTTAGACCATATATTAGAGAGATAGATAGTTTATAGTTAGAGAGAGAGAGAGGGAGATTGGATGTTAGGTGTTTAGAGAGAGAGGGAGAGAGATATTGGGGATTATGGGTTTAGAGGGAGAGAGAAATAATATAGGTTAGGGGTTTAGAGATAGAGATCGAGAGAAATAGAGAGAGATTCGGGGTTAGGTGGTTAGAGAGAGAGATTGGGTCTGAGGGAATTAAAGAAAGAGTGAGAATGGGGGTTAGGGGTTTATATACGTAAATAGAGAAAGGGAGAGAGAGACCGGGGGTTAGGGGTTTATATATATATATATAGAGAGAGAGAGATTAGATGTTAGGGTTTTGTAGAGAGAGAGAGAGATAGATAGAGAGAGATTGGTGTTTAGGTGTTTAGAGAGAGGTAGAGATACTAGGGTTAATGGTTTAAAGATAGAGATAGAAAGAGAGAGATTGTTATTTAGGGGTTTAGAGAGAGAGAGAGAGAGCGATTAGAGGTTAGTAGTTTATGAAGAGAAAGATAGAGAGAGAGAGAGAGAAAGAGATTGGGTGTTAGGGGTTTAAAGAGAGGGATATTGGGTGGTTAGATGTTTAGAGAGAGAGAGAGAGAGAGAGAGAGAGAGAGAGATTAGGGGTTCGGGGTTTAGAGAAAGAGAGAGAGATTTGGATGTTTGGGGTTTAGAGAGAGACAGAGAGAGATTGGAGGTTGGGGGTTTAGAGAGAGAGAGAGAGATTGGTGGTTAGGGCTTTTGGAGAAGTGAGATATTGGGGCTTATGGGTTTAGAGAGAGAAAGCGAGAGAAAGATTGGAGGTTAGTGGTTTAGAGAGAGGGAGAGATTGGAGGTTGGGGGTTTAGATAAATATACAAATATTGGGGGTGAGGGGTTCAAAGCGATAGAGAGAGATTGGGGGTAAGTGGTTTAGAGAGAGATAGATAGAGTTTGGGGTTTAAGGGATTACAGAGAGAGAGAGATTGGGGGTTAGCTGTTTAGATAGAGATAGAGAAATTGGGGGTCAGGGGTTTAGAGAGAGAGAGATATAAGATAGAGAATGGTGGTTAGGGGCTTAGAGAGAGAGATAACGAGATTGGAGCTTTGGAATTGAGAGAGAGATATGAATAGAGATATTAGGAGTTAGGGGTTTAGAGAGGGAGAGATTGGGGGTTATGGGATTTGAGAGGGATAGAGAGAGTAGGGGTTAGGGGTTTGAAGAGAGAGAGATTGGTGGTTAGGAGTTTAGAGAGAGAGAGAGAGAGAGAGAGAGATGGGTGTTAGAATTTTAGAGACAGAGATATTGGGGGTTAGGGCTAGGGTTAATTTTTTAGAGAGAGATAGAGTTATTGGGAGTGAGGCATTTAGAGGGATAGAGAATGGTGGTTAGGGTTTAGTGAGAGAGAGGAATATTGGGGTTTTGGGGTTTAGAGTGTGATGGTGATAAGAAGAGAGAGATTGGGGGTTAGAGGTTTAGAGAGAGAGAGATTAGGGGTTAGTGGTTTAGGCAGAGATAGAGGGATTGGGGATTATTGGTTTAGAGAGAGATAGAAAGATAGAGATTGTTGGTTTGGGGTTTGGAGAGAGAGAGAGAAATATTAGGTGTTAGGGTTTGAGAGAGAGAGTTCGGGGATAGGGGTTTAGAGAGAGAGATTAGGGGTCAATGCTTTAGAGAGATAAATTAAGGGATATTGGAGAGAGAGATTTATGGTTAAGGTTTAGAGAGAAATTGGGGGTTAGGGGTTAGTGGTTTATATTGATATATATATATATATATATATATATATATATATATATATATATATATACAGAGAGAGAGGGAGAGAGAGATTAGGGGTTAGGGGTTTAAGGAGAGAAATAGAAAGAGAGAGGTTGGTGGTTAGGGGTTTTGAGAAAGAGAGAGATTGGGGGTTAGGGGATATGGGTTTAAAGAGAGAGTGTGTTTGGGATTTCAAAGTTTGAAAGAGGGAGAGAGAGAGAGAGATATTGGGGGTTTGGGTTTAGACACACACACACAGGCCGATAGGGGTTTAGAGAGACAGATAAGGGGTTAGGGGTTTAGAGAGAGAGAGAGAGAGAGAGAGAGAGAGAGAGAGAGAGAGATTGGGGTCAGTAGCTTAGAGAGAGAGAGAGAAGGATATTGGGGTCAGCAGCTTAGAGAGAGAGAGAGAGAGTTTAGGTGTTAGACATTTAGATAGATAGATAGTTCATAGGTAGATAGATAGAGAGAGATAGAGAGAGAGAAACATGGATTGGGGGTTAGGCATCTAGAGAGAGAGAGAAATTGGAGGTTAGGTTTTTAGATAGAGAGAGAGAGGGAGAGAGATAATGTGGGTTATGGATTTAGAGATAGAGAGAATAGTGGTTAGGGGTTTAGAGAGAGATATATAGAGAGATTGGGGTTAAGGGCTTATAGAGAAGGATATTGGGGGTTAAAGGTTTAGAGAGAGAGAGAGAGGGAGAGAGATTAGGGGTTAAGGGTTTAGAGAAAGAGATAGAGTTTATAGGTTAGGGGTTTAGAGAGAGGGGGAGATTGGAGGTTAGGTGTTTAGAGAGATAGAGAGATATTGGGGGTTAAGGGTTTAGAGAGATAGAGAGAGATTGGGGTTTAGTGATTTAGAGAGAGATAGAGAGAGATGGGGGGTAAGGGGAATAGATAGATAGAGAGATTGGGTTTTAGTTGTTTAGAGTGAGACATAAAGATTATGCGTTAGAGGTTTAAAGAGACAGACTGTTGGTTAGGGGTTTAGGGAGATAAATAGGGAGATTGGAGGTTCGAGATTTAGAGAGAGAGATAGGAAGAGAGATTTTGGGGATTATGGGTTTAGAGACACATAGAGAGATTTGGGTTTAGGGGTTTTAAGAGAGAGAGTTGGAAAGAGAGAGATTGGTGGTTAGGATTTTAGAGAGAGAGAGAGAGAGACGAAGAGATTGGGTGTTAGGGTTTTAGATATAGATATTGTGGGTTAGGGTTGGGGTTATTTTTTAGAGAAATATTTAGAGCTTGGGGGTTAGGGGTGAAGTGAGTTATTTAAAGAGAGATAGAGAGATTGGGTGTTAGGTGTTTAGAGAGAGATATATAGAGAGAGAGAGATAAAAAGCACCTGAATGTTGGTTAGGGTTTAGTGAGAGAGAGGGATATTGGGGGTTAGGGGTTTAGAGATATGGAGAGATTGTGTGTTAGTGGTTTAAGGACAGATAGAGGGGTTGACGATTATGGTTTAAGAGAGAGAGAGAGAGATTATTGGTTTGGGGTTTAGAGAGAGAGGGAGAGAGAGAGAGATTGCTAACTTGAGGTTTAGAGAGAGAGATAAATATTAGGTTTTAAGGTTTTATAGAGAGAGGGAGTTGGGGTATTTGGGTTTAGGGAGAGAGAGATTGGGGTTTAATTATTTAGAGAGAGAAAGATAGATAGATTAGGTGTTAGATTTTTAGAGAGAGAGATTTTTGGTTACGGTTTAGAGAGAGAGGGAGAGAGAGAGATTAGGGGTTAGGGTTTTAGATAGATAGATAGATAGATAGATAGTGTGAGAGAGAGAGATTAGGGGTTAGGGGTGTAGAGATAGAGATAAAGAGAGGGATTTGGGTTTATGGGTTTAGACAGTGAGAGAGAGATCAGAGGTTAGGGGTTTAGAGAGACAGAGAGATTGGGGCTTAGTGGTTTAGAGAGAGAGACAAAGATTGAGAGTTCAGGGCTTAGAGAGAGATAGAGACACATGGGTCAGAGATTTATAGAGGGAGAGAGATAGAAAGAAATATCTTAGGGCTTAGGGGTGTAGAGATAGAGAGAAAGAGATGGATTTGGGTTTGGGGGTTTGGAGAGAGAGAGATAGAGATAAGAGGTTAGGGGCTTAGAGAGAGATAGATATGTTGATGTATATGTAACTTCGGAATGTATTTCACATATATGTATATTGTATTCCTATAGAGATCTTATTATTCCTCTATATGGAAGTGGTTGTATTCCTATAGAGATATTATTATTCCTCTATACAGAAGTGTCGTCATTTATATTGTAAGTGTCGTAACTTATACTTGATGGGTTATTAGACCACCTTGTTGGGGTCGGCCCTGTATAAGTCATGTGGGTCAAAGGGTTATTAGACCACCGTATTGGGGTTCAGCCATGTGGGTCAAAGTGTTATTAGACCAACCTAGTGGGGGTTGGCCCAGTCAGCATTATGTTAAGTGGTTAAGTTGAGGCTGACCTAGTTGAGTAAAAGTCAAGTCAAGTTAGTGTATAAATAGAGAGTGTGTCTCTCTCATTTTACACATTCTATTTTCTCACTCACACTTGGGAGAGTGGCGCACTTGTGGAGGAGGAGGCTCTGCTGCTAGGAGAAGACTATCTCTTCTATTCTAGTTGTATCATTGCTCCATCTATCTCTTAGGAAGTTATTGGGGTTTTTCACCTTTATGGTTTTCCCCAAGTAAACTCTGTGTCTCTTGTGTGCTTGCATTATTGTGTCCATGGTTGATATGCTGTAGATTTGTTGTACATGTTGTTCTCTCAGTTAAGATCCTAGATCAGATTGAAGTAAATTCTGAAAATTTAACATGGTATCAGAGCTAGCCTGAAAGAAGGCATGATATGGCATGTATGACACTTGTTGCACTTACGATGCTAGGGCTTGATATAGCAAAAACTAGTCATCGTAGCACTTTTGCTATAAATCCATTTTGGAGAATTTTTAGGATCTAAAACTTTTATAGGTCGAAGATCAGATCCCCATGTACCTTGTGTCTAAAGGAAAACCTATAATTTGTTGTACTTTGGAATTTATGATCTGTACAATATAGGGTTTCTGCCTCTTTCATATCTGAGACAAAACCAGGTGACCTTGGGAAAAAGGTCATAACTTGGGATATAAAGCTCCAAATGAAATTTCGAAAAAAGTGACAGGGAGTACACAGACTGTACTATCTCAAGAAAATTTTGCAGAGGCCGAAGTTGAACCAGTGACACGTGGCACACCGTACAAGTTCGCTCTCCTGTATTATCCTATAAACAGGTCACGTTGCAACACTTGGCATAACTCTTTCTCAGAGAATCGAATTGAGGTCAGACCTGTCGGGATGGAAAGATAACAGGTCGAGCTATCTCAAGAAAATTTTTCAGACCCTGTGGATCAAAAAGTTAAGAGTTACACCAGAAAAAGTCAGGTACATATTTTTGTCAAAACAGAATTATTTTTGAGTACCTTCATTCATGGCTTCCAGAATTTAGGGCTTCGGAGAAAGTTGGAATTTTTTTAATCGGAGACCACAGCTGGATGCTACTCATCAAAATTGAAATTTAGAGACCAAGATCAGATTTTTTGGTTCGGCAGAAAGTCGGGCTTGATCAAACCCCAGTTCGGGACTTTGATCGGAAAGATGGAAAAATAGGGCTTTTGCAAAAATTGGAATTTTGGAAATCTGTGACCACAGCTGGAAGCTCCTCAGAAAAATCGAAGCTTAGAGTTTTGAATCAAATCTTTTGGTTGGGTGAAGCTCCGGGAAACTCAAACCCTAATTCAGGGTCCTCCCTAGTGAATCCAAAAATCTAAAAGGCAATTTTGAGGTGTGAAACTTTGCAGTTTTCAAATTCTGAATATACCAACTTGATTAGCTCATCAAGGCGCATATTTCTATCCTTTTCGAAGTTTGAAATTAGAAGTTTTAATTTTTGGGGTTTCTTTGACAAACCCTAATCCATCTCCAGAAGTGTTCTTGCAAATCAAGTGGATTGGGTTAATCCTAGAAGAAGATGGATTGGTCACCTGCATAAGTGAAGAAGTTCCTGTCTCAGAGGGAGATGAGGCTAAGGCCTTCCATAAGAATATTACAAGCAATCTTGACAGGTATGGCTTACAGGTACACCAAGAAAGTCAAATCATGTTCTACTTCAAGAACATATGCTCATGGTGACATGAAGACAAAGATTCATCCATTGTCATGGATCACATAGAAGATCTACTTTCGAGGTTTGTATAACTTGGTTCTACAATGGTTAACTTATGAGACATGCAGGTTACTAGCACAAGTCACTAAAGAGAACCAGAAGACATTATGCGGGTATATTAGACATAACTAGCTAGCATGCTAATCCAGGTATGTTTTTCCTATATCAAGCTATAATCCTACCTTGTGTTAGGATATTATACTGTTGTGTTGTTGATCATGATTATTCATGAAGTCATAGGTTTGAATAATCATGGTTGTATGCATATTATGTTTCTTACCATAATTGATGATATGACTAACTAGAAGAATCATGAAGGTATAGGTTTGAATAATCACGGGTTTTATGCATATTATATCTCTTATCTTGATTGATGATTCAACTAACCAGAAGAGTCCTATGATCAAATAAGAATATGTATGAGTAAAAGAAGACTTCCCTGAAACCTTGAATACTAATGTTTATTATTTGTGAATGATCATGAATATACATGTTTAAGATTATTGTGTTTTGATAGTATTAAGATTATACTAATAAATGTGTCATTATGAATGAGACGTCAAGGATAACACAATGATAATACTAATAAGTGTGCATAGTGATTAAGGATGGATGTAAGTTCAAGGACAGGTAATCCAGGAAGCAAAGATAAAGAGGGAGCACACTCTAGTTGTTCCTGCAAGAAAGCAAAGGAGCACACTTCAGTAGTTTCTGCAAGGATGCAGATATTCAGAGGGAGTTGACCACTTCTCACAATCCACATAAGAATGGAGTTGCAGAATAGAAGCAAAGACTAAGAGGGAGTCAACCCAACAAACAAAGAAAGATAATTATTTGAATTGTCATTACTTGCATATTTTATTGTTTAAATAGTACTGTTCAATAATGTATATAATGATGTTCCTAGAATTAGGTTGTGTATTATGCATATTAGAATAGTTGCATTGATGAACAGTATACTACTAATATGCATGGGTAAGTGGACTATGGCACTGTACAACATTCCATTGCTACTTATCTAGAATGAAACCTCTTTGCTGACATGTTGGGAGTTGTGCACACTCTTAACAATGTTCTGGTAGAGATTGGAAGGCATCTAGAAAGTTATGGAATATGGATAAATGTTGTATTGAAGCATTGACTAAGATAATTGCATGACTGTCTGACATATTTCCTTATGTGTAAGAATTTGTTCTAAAAACTATGAGATGTTTTCTAATCATGCAATTTAACTTGTTGTGTAGGAAAGATCGTATACCATCACCTACAAAAGAAGGACTACAACATTTGTTCAAGCAACAAAATTATCTATTGAAGATATTGAAGTTCCCAAGATATGGGAAGAACACCATGATCCGTCGATCATGAAGAACGATGTTTGGGATGCGGTCCCAAGAGTTGAAGGGAAGTTTGTTGTGACTTCCAAATGGAACTATCAGATCAAGCATGTTGCAGATGGCAGCATAGAGAAATATAAAAGTGATGAAATATAAGATACACTAGATGGATTCCAAGACAGCCTTCTTGAATGGTGTAGTCATATATGTGTGCAGAACTTGGTAGGATAGACAACTTTCTATCCAGTTTGAGCTTTACCAAGAGTGAAGCAGATTCCAACCTTTACTACAAGGTTGAGGAAGGGAATCCTGTGATTCTACTCCTGTATGTGGATGACCTATTTGTAACAGGACATGACAGATTGATTTATGACACACAGCGGAAGCTTACTACCGAGTTCGAGATGAAGAACTTGGGGATGATGCACTATTGGTTTTTTGGCATGGAGGTGTGGCAGAGTGCAGATGGAATCTTCCTTGGACAAGGGAAGTATGCAGTAGAGATCCTGAAGAGGTTCGGGATGATGGATTGCAAGGCCATGGCCACACCTATGGCATCGAATCTGAAGCTTCTTTGTGATGCTTCACCTGAACTAGTTGATGTCTCTATGCATCGTCAGATGATTGGGTCCTTGATGTACCTGACGAACACGAGACTAGATATTTGCTTTGCGGTGAACACATTGAGCCAGTTCCTGATGGATCTGAGAAGTGTTCACCTGGTTTCTGTAAAGCATGTTCTAAGGTACCTGAAGGGTACAGTGGATTATGGGCTCAAGTATGAAGTGAATCAAAAGTTTAACCTGTAGGGTTATGCTGATTCAGATTGGGCAGGCAGTGCTGTAGATAGGAAGAGCACATATGGGTGATGCTTCAGTATTGGATCATGTGTGATCTCTTGGTTCAGCAAGAAGCAGTCCTGCGTAGCACTGAGTACAGCTAAGGCAGTGTATGTTGTAGCCTGTTCAGCTAGTTGTGAGGCAGTATGGCTACGGAAGCTACTGTCTGAGTTATTTGATCTCTCGTTCGATGCTACTGGTATCTTTTGTGATAACTATAGTTGTGTGAAGTTGTTTGAGAACCCAGTGTTTCATGACAGGTCGAAACACATAGAGATCAAATATCACTATATCAGGGATATGGTGCAGAGAGGAGCTGTGAAGCTCCTGTACATTGCGACGGACAAGCAGATTGCAGATGTGCTGATGAAGCCACTAGCCAGGGTGAAGTTCGAGTACTTCAGGGAGAGGCTTGGTGTTCTTCAGATTGATGACACTTTGAGGAAGAAGTGATGGACACATTTGTTGAAGCCATTCCAAGCATGTTGGAAGGAGAATTCCTCACATGGCTGTGGATGTAAGCACTAGATGATGAGCATCAGGATGATGTTCTAGTTTCTACTTTGTATGATCAGTTGGATCATTTATATGTATGTGTGCATCATGTTGGATGTTGGATATGATCAGTTGGATCATTTATATGTATATGTATGTTTGCATCATGTTGGATGCTGGATATGATCAGTTGGATCATTTATATGTATGTACGCATCATGTTGGATGCTGGATATGATCGGTTGGATCATTTGTATGTATTGTGTATATGCATCATGTTGGATGCTTGGACCATGTATCTGTATATGTATCAGGTGGATACATTGTATGATCATGTAGATCATGTATATTGATATGTATCAGATATGATTAGGTAGATCATGTATGTTGATGGATACATTGTGTGGATCATGTATCTATGTATCAAGTGGATACACTATGTATGATGATATGTATCAGGTAGATACTTGGTGTGCATCAGATGGATGCATTGTATGATCAGGGTGATCGCGGATGACGAGCTTCTCCAGATGACATGCAGCAGGATGTTGCAGTGATGATGATCAGGATGATCATGTGTACATCAGGATGATGTATGGTGAGTATCAGGATGATAATTTGTGGCCGTGGATCTGGTTGTGCAAATGAGCATGTCTGGGAGATCCTATAGGTCGGAGTTGTGTACCCATAACAGCCTGGGATGCTCTTTTGAGACATTGCTCTGGGAGGACATGTAATTTGTGCCCTGGGAGATCTTCAAGTCGGAGTTGTGTACCCGTGACATCTTGAGATGCTCTTGCGAGGTTTTGTCCTATGGCATGTAATTTTCTCCTGGGATATCTGGACAGGATGAAAAAGGCCTTAGATGCTTCAGCCAGGTTTTTCCATGACCACATGTAATTTCCTCCTGGGAAATATGGACAGGATGAAAAAGGCCTCAGATGCTTCAGCCAGGTTTTGTGGTGGACTACATGTAATGTGCTCCTGGGAGATCCGATAGGTAGAGCTGTGTGCTCGTAACAGCCTGGGATGCTTCAGCCAGGTTTTGTGGTGAGATCACATGTAATGTGCTCCTGGGAGATCCTACAGGTAGAGCTATGTGCTCGTAACAACCTGGGATGCTTCAGCCAGGTTTTGTGATGGGTCACATGTAATGTGCTCTTGGGATATCCTACAGGTAGAGATGTGTGCTTGTAATAGCCTGGGATGCTGCAGCCAGGTTTTGTGATGCACGTAATAAGTCCTGAGAATTCCACAGTATGCCCAGTGATGACGAAGACCTGCAGGTGGTGGGCCTACATCCAGTATGAAAAAGGACTGGCTCTGTAGAACTTCCTATGATGAGTAGATTCAGAGATTGATTGAGATAGCAGCAACAATGATGATGATGATGACTCAATGACAATTATCCGGTGACGATGATCCAGAGAAGAAGACTTGTGCTAGAAGACTTGTGTTGAGAAATACCTTCCTAGTTAAGAGGGAGTGTTGATGTATATGTAACTTTGGAATGTATTTCACATATATGTATATTGTATTCCTATAGAGATGTTATTATTCCTCTATACGGAAGTGTCATCATTTATATTGTAAGTGTCGTAACTTATACTTGATGGGTTATTAGACCACCTTGTTGGGGTCGGCCCTGTATAAGTCATGTGGGTCAAAGGGTTATTAGACCACCCTATTGGGGGTCAGCCATGTGGGTCAAAGGGTTATTAGACAACCCTAGAGGGGGTCGGCCTAGTCAGCATTATGTTAAGTGGTTAAGTTGAGGCTGACCTAGTTGAGTAAAGGTCAAGTCAAGTTAGTGTATAAATAGAGAGTGTGTCTCTCTCATTTTACACATTCTATTCTCTCACTCACACTTGGGAGAGTGGCGCACTTGTGGAGGAGGAGGCTCTTCTACTAGGAGAAGACTATCTCTTGTATTCTGGTTGTATCATTGCTCTATCTATCTCTGAGGAAGTTATTGGGGTTTTTCACCTTTATGGTTTTCCCCAAGTAAACTCTGTGTCTCTTGTGTGCTTGAATTATTGTGTCCATGATTGATATGCTGTAGATTTGTTGTACATGTTGTTCTCTTAGTTAAGATCCTAAATCAGATTGAAGTAAATTCTGAAAATTTAACAAGATAGAGATTGGGGATTAGTGGTTTAGAGAGAGAGAGATAAAGATTGGGAGTTAGGGTTTAAAGAGAGATAGAGAGACGTGGGTCATAGGTTTGTAGAGAGAGAGATAGGAAAAGAGATATTGGTGTTTAGGGGTTTATAGAGAGAGAGAGAGAGATATATTGGGGGTTAGTTGTTTAGAGAGAGATAGAGAGATTGGGGGTTATGGTTTCAGAGAGAGAGATAAAGGTGAGATTGGGGGTTAGGGTTTTAGAGAGAGAGAGAGAGAGATATTGGGGGTTAGTTATTTAAATATGGATAAAGAGATTGGGGGTTGGTGGTGGAGTTAGTTGTTTAGAAAGATATACAAAGATTAGGGGATAGGCATTTAGAGAGGGAGAGAGAGAAAGAGATAGAATGGTGGTTGTTGTTTAGTGAGAGAGGGAGATTGGGGGTTCAACGTTTAAAGTGAGGGGGAGATAGGAAGAAAGATATTCGGGATTAGGGATTTAGAGACAGATATTGTGGGGGTTAATTCCTTAGAGTGAGAATGACAGAGAGATTGCGTCTTAGGAGTTTAGAGAGAGAGATATTTGTGGTTAGGGTTTAGAGAGAGAGAGAGAGAGAGAGAGAGAGAGAGAGAGAGAGAGAGATTGGGGGTTAGGTGTTACGGGAGAGATTAGGGGTAAGGGGTTTAGGGAGAGTCAGAGAGAGAGAGAGGGATTTGGGTTTAGGTGTTTAGAGAGACAGAGAGATTGGATGTTTGGAGTTAGAGAGATAGATATTGGGGATTAGAAATTTAGAGACAGATATAGAGATAGAAGTCAAGAATTTGATGAGAGAGGGATATAAAGAGAGAGACTGATGGTTAGCTGTTTAGAGACAAAGAGAGATAATTGAGGTTGGGGGTTTAGAGAGAGAGAGAGAGAGAGAGAGAGAGAGAGGGAGAGATTGGTAGTTCAAGTTTTAAGGAGAGACAAATATATATATATATATATATAGAGAGAGAGAGAGAGAGAGAGAGATTGGAGGTTAGATTTTAGAGAGAAAAAGATATTGGAGGTTAGTGTTTAGAGAGAGAGAGAGAGAGAGAAAGGGGGTTAGGGGTTTAGAGATAGAGATATATTAGATGTTGAGAGTTTGGAGAGAGAGAGAGAGAGAGAGAGAGAGAGAGAGAGAGAGAGATTGGGATTTAGGGATTTAGAGAGAGAGAAATATTACGGGTTAAGGGCTATGGGTTTAGATAAGGAGAGAGTTTAGGAGTTAGTGGTTTAGAGAGAGAGAGAGATAAATAGAAAGGAATAGATTTAGGATTAGGGTTTAGAGAGAGAGAGAGAGAGTAGCCGTTAGGGGTTTAGAGAATGAGTTAAGGGTTAGGTGTTTAATGAGAGAGAGAGAGAGAGATTGGGGGGTAAAAGTTTTAGAGATAGAAAGATAGAAGGAGAGATATTAGTGGTTAGGGATTTAGAGAGAGAGACAAAGGCTACATGTTAGAGAAAAACATTGTTTGGGTCTCAAGGGTTAAAGAGATAGAGAGATAGAGGAAAGTATATTGGTGTCAGGGGTTTAGAGAGAGAGGGTTTGGGGGTTAGACCATAAATTAGATAGATATATAGTTTATAGTTAGAGAGAGAGAGGATGATTGGATGTTAGGTGTTTAGAGAGAGAGGGAGAGAGATATTGGGGATTATGGGTTTAGAGCGAGAGATAAATAAAATGGGTTAGGGATTTAGAGATAGAGATCGAGAGAAATAAAGAGAGATTCGGGGTTAGGTGGTTAGAGAGAGAGATTGGGTCTGAGGGAATTAAAGAAAGAGTGAGAATTGGGGTTAGGGGTTTATATACGTAAATAGAGAAAGGGAGAGAGAGACTGGGGGTTAGGGGTTTATATATATATAGAGAGAGAGATATTAGATGTTAGGGTTTTGTAGAGAGAGAGAGAGAGAGAGAGAGAGAGAGAGAGAGAGATATTGGTGTTTAGGTGTTTAGAGAGAGGTAGAGATATTAAGGTTAATGGTTTAAAGATAGAGATAGAAAAAGAGAGATTGTTATTTAGGGGTTTAGAGAGAGATAGAGAGCGATTAGAGGTTAGTAGTTTATGAAGAGAGAGATAGGGAGAGAGAAAGAGATTGGGGGTTAGGGTTTTAGAGAGAGGGATATTGGGTGGTTAGATGTTTAGAGAGAGAGAGAGAGAGATTAGGGGTTTGGGGTTTAGAGAAAGAGAGAGAGATTTGGATGTTTTGGATTTAGAGAGAGACAGAGAGAGATTGGAGGTTGGGGGTTTAGAGAGAGAGAGAGAGAGAGATTGGGGGTTAGGGGTTTCGAAGGAGTGAGATATTGGGGCTTAGGGGTTTGAGAAAGCAAGAGAAAGATTGGAGGTTAGTGGTTTAGAGAGAGGGAGAGATTGGAGGTTAGGGGTTTAGATAAATATACAGATATTGGGCGTAAGAGGTTCAAAGTGATAGAGAGAGATTAGGGGTTAGTGGTTTAGAGAGAGATAGATAGAGATTGGGGTTTAATGGATTACATAGAGAGAGAGAGAGATTGGGGGTTATCTATTTAGATAGAGATAGAGAAATTTGGGTTCAGGGGTTTAGAGAGAGAGAATCGTGGTTAGTGGTTTAGAGAGAGAGATAATGAGATTGGAGCTTTGGCATTGAGAGAGAGATATGAATAGAGATATTAGGGGTTAGGGGTTTAGAGAGGGAGATATTGGGGGTTATAAGATTTGAGAGGGATAGAGAGAGTAGGGGTTAGGGGTTTGAAGAGAGAGAGATTAGTGGTTAGGAGTTTAGAGAGAGAGAGAGAGAGATGGGTGTTAGAATTTTAGAGATAGAGATATTGGAGGTTAGGGATGGGGTTAATTTTTTAGAGAGAGATAGAGTTATTGGGAGTTAGGCGTTTAGAGGGAGAGAGAATGGTGGTTAGGGTTCAGTTAGGGAGAGGAATATTGGGGGTTTGGGGTTTAGAGTGTGAGGGTGATAAGAAGAGAGAGATTGGGGGTTAGAGTTTTAGAGAGAGAGAGATTAGGGGTTAGTGGTTTAGGCAGAGATAGAGGGATTGGGGATTATTGGTTTAGAGAGAGATAGAAAAATAGAGATTGTTGGTTTGGGGTTTGGAGAGAGAGAGAGAGAAATATTCGGTGTTAGGGTTGTAGAGAGATAGTTGGGGGATAGGGGTTTAGAGAAAGAGATTAGGGGTCAATGCTTTAGAGAGAGAAATTAAGGGATATTGGAGAGAGAGATTTATGGTTAAGGTTTAGAGAGAAATTGGAGGTTAGCGGTTAGTGGTTTATATTGATATATATATATATATACAGAGAGGGAGAGAGAGATAGAGATTTGGGGTTAGGGGTTTAAAGAGAGAGAGAGAAAGAGAGAGTTTGGTGGTTAGGGGTTTTGAGAGAGAGAGAGATTGGGGGTTAGGGGATATGGGTTTAGAGAGAGAGTGTGTTTGGGGTTTCAAAGTTTGAGAGAGGGAGAGAGAGAGAGAGATATTGGGGGTTTGGGTTTAGACACACACACACACACAGGCCGATAGGGGGTTAGAGAGAGAGAGAGATTGGAGTTTATAGAGAGAGAGATCGAATATCTTTTAAGGGTTAAAGAGAGAGAGAGAGAGAGAAGGATATTGGGGTCAGCAGCTTAGAGAGAGAGAGAGAGTTTAGGTGTTAGACATTTAGATAGATATATAGTTCATAGGTAGATAGAGAGAGAGAGAGAGAGAGAGAGACATGGATTGGGGGTTAGCCATCTACAGAGAGAGAGAAATTGGAAGTTAGGTTTTTAGAGAGAGAGAGAGAGGGAGAGAGATAATGCGGGTTGTGGGTTTAGAGATAGAGAGAATAGTGGTTAGGGGCTTAGAGAGATATATATAGAGAGATTGGGGTTAAGGGATTAGAGAGAGGGATATTGGGGGTTAAAGGTTTAGAGAGAGAGAGAGAGAGAGAGAGATTAGGGGTTAAGGGTTTAGAGAAAGAGATAGAGTTTAGAGGTTAGGGGTTTAGAGAGAGGGGGATATTGGAGGTTAGGTGTTTAGAGAGATAGAGAGATATTGGGGGTTAGGGGTTTAGAGAGATAGAGAGAGATTGGGGTTTAGTGATTTAGAGAGAGATAGAGAGAGATTGGGGGTAAGGGGAATAGATAGATAGAGAGATTGGGTGTTGGTTGTTTAGAGTGAGATATAGAGATTGGGTGTTGGTTGTTTAGAGTGAGATATAGAGATTAGGTGTTAGAGTTTTAAAGAGAGAGAATGTTGGTTAGGGGTTTAGGGAGATAGATAGGGAGATTGGAGGTTCGAGATTTAGAGAGAGAGATAGGAAGAGAGATATTGGGGATTATGGGTTTAGAGACACATAAAGAGATTGGAGTTTAGGGGTTTGAAGAGAGAGAGTTGGAAAGAGAGAGATTGGTAGTTAGGGGTTTAGAGAGAGAGAGAGAGAGAGAGACAAAGAGATTGGGTGTTAGGGTTTTAGATATAGATATTGCGGGTGAAGGGTGGGGTTAGTTTTTTAGAGACAGATTTAGAGCTTGGGGTTTAGGGGTGCGGCGAGTTATTTAGAGAGAGATAGAGAGATTGGGTGTTAGGTGTTTAGAGAGAGAGAGATATATATGGAGATAAAAAGTTCCTAAATTGTGGTTAGGGTTTAGTGAGAGAGAGGGATATTGGGGGTTTGGGGTTTACAGTGAGAGGGATTGGGGGTTAGGGGTTTAGAGAGAGAGACAGAGATTGGGGCTTAGTGGTTTAGAGAGAGAGACAAATATTGAGAGGTAGGGGCTTAGAGAGAGATAGAGACACATGGGTCATAGGTTTATAGAGGGAGAGAGATAGAAAGAAATATATTAGGGCTTAGGGGTGTAGAGATAGAGAGAAAGAGATGGATTTGGGTTTTGGGGTTTGGAGAGAGAGAGATAGATATAAGAGGTTAGGGGCTTAGAGAGAGAGAGATAGAGATTGGGGATTAGTGGTTGAGAGAGAGAGAGATAAAGATTGGGAGTTAAGGGCTTAGAGAGAGATAGAGAGACGTCGGTCATAGGTTTGTATAGAGAGAGATAGGAAGAGAGATATTGGTGTTTAGGGGTTTATAGAGAGAGAGAGAGATTGGGGGTTAGTTGTTTAGAGAGAGATATAGAGATTGGGGGTTATGGGTTCAGAGAGAGAGATGAAGGAGATAGAATGTTGGTTAGGGATTTTGAGGGAGAGAGAGGGAGATTGTGGATTCATCACTTAGAGAGAGTGAGATAGGAAGAGAGATATTGGGGGTTAGGGGTTTAGAGAGATACATTTGGGGTTATGGGTTTAGAGAGAGATAGAGAGATTGTGGGTTAGGGGTTTGAAGAGAGAGAGATTGGTTGTTAGGTGTTTAGAGAGAGATAAAGATTGGGTATTTGATTTTTAGAGAGAGAGATATAGAGATATTGGGGGTTAGGCTTTTAGAGAGAGAGAGAGAGAGAATGGTGGGTAGGGTTTAGTGAGAGAGAGGGATATTGGGGGTTGAGGGTTTAGAGTGATAAGGAGATGGGAAGAGAGAGATATATTGGGGGTTAGTGGTTTAGAGAGAAATAAAGATATTAGGGGTTATGGGTTTAGATATATATATATATATATATATATATATATATATATATATATATATATATATATAAAGAGAGATATTGGTGGTTATGGGTTTAGAGAGAGGAAGAGAATGATTAGGTGTTAAGGTTTTATAGAGAGATATTTGGGTGTTAGGGGTTTAGAGAGAGAGAGATTGGAGGTTCATGATTTAGAGAGAGAAATATAGAGATAGTGGGTCTTAGGAGTTTAGAAAAAGAGATTTGTAGTTTGTGTTCAGAGAGAGAGGGAGAGAGAGAGATTGGGGTTTAGGGTTTTAGATAGATAGATATATAGGTAGATATATAGATAGATGGATATGAGAGAGAGGTTAGGGGTTTAAGGAGAGAGAGAGAGAGAGAGAGATATACTGGTAGTTAGGGGCTTAGAGACAGAGAGAGATTGGAGGTTAGGAGTTTAGATATAGATAGATAGATAGAGAAAGAGATAGATAGATAGAGAGAGAGAGAGAGAGATGAGGGGCTATGGGATTAGAGAGAGAAAGAGAGAGGCATATATATATATATAGAGAGAGAGATATTGGTGGCTAGAGTTTTAGAGAGAGAGAGATTGGGTGTTAGGGATTTCGAGAGAGATAAATTGGATGTTGTGGGTTTAGAGAGAGGGAGAGATTGGGAGTTAATGGTTTAGAGAGGGAGACAATTTGGGGGTTAGGGGATATGGGTTTATAGAGATAGAGAGAATAGTGGTTATGAGTTTAGAGAGAGATATATAGAGAGATTGGGGTTAAGGGCTTAGAGAGAGGGATATTGGGGGTTAAAGGTTTAGAGAGAGAGAGAGAGATTAGGGGTTAAGGGTTTAGAGAAAGAGATAGAGTTTAGAGGTTAGGGGTTTAGAGAGAAGGGGAGATTGGAGGCTAGGTGTTTAGAGAGATAGAGAGATATTGGGGGTTAGTATTTTACAGAGATAGAGAGAGATTGGGGTTTAGTGATTTAGAGAGAGATAGAGAGAGATTGGGGGTAAGGGGATTAGATAGATAGAGAGATTGGGTGTTAGCTGTTTAGAGTGAGATATAGAGATTAGGGGTTAGATTTTTAAAGAGAGAGAATGTTGGTTAGGGGTTTAGGGAGAGAGATAGGAAAAGAGATATTGGGGATTATGGGTTTAGAGACACATAGAGAGATTGGGGTTTAGAGGTTTAAAGAGAGAGAGTTGGAAAGACAGAGATTGGTGGTTAGGGGTTTAGAGAGAGAGAGAGAGAGATGAAGAAATTGGGTGTTAGGGTTTTAGAGATAGATATTGTGGGTTAGGGGTGGGGTTAGTTTTTTAGAGACAGATTTAGAGCTTGGGGGTTAGGGGTGGGGTCAGTTATTTAGAGAGAGATAGAGAGATTGGGGGTTAGGTGTTTAGAGAGAGAGATATATATGGAGATAAAAAGTGACTGAATGTTGGTTAGGGTTTAGTGAGAGAGAGGGATATTGGGAATATGGGGTTTATAGTGAGAGGGATTGGGGGATAGGGGTTTAGAGATATGGAGAGATTGTGTGTTAGTGGTTTAGGGAGAGATAGAGGGATTAAGGAATATGGTTTTAGAGAGAGAGAGATAGAGATAGAGACACATGGGTTAAAGGTTTATAGAGGGAGAGAGATAGAAAGAAATATCTTAGGGGTTAGTGGTGTAGAGATAGATAGAAAGAGATGGATTTGGGTTTGGGGGTTTAGAGAGAGAGAGAGAGAGAGAGAGAGATTGGAGGTTAGGGGTTTAGAGAGAGAGAGAGAGATTGGGGATTAGTTGTTTAGAGAGAGAGAGATAAAGATTGGGAGTTAGGGGCTTAGAGAGAGATAGTGAGACATGGGTCATAGGTTTGTAGAGAGAGAGATATGAAGAGAGATATTGGTGTTTAGGGGTTTATAGAGAAAGAGAGAGATTGGGGGTTAGTTTTTTAGACAGAGGTAGAGAGATTGGGGGTTATGGGTTCATAGAGAGAGATAAAGGAGAGAGAATGTTGGTTAGGGATTTTGAGAGAGAGAGAGGGAGATTGGGGATTCATCGCTTAGAGAGAGTGAGATAGGAAGAGAGATATTGGGGGTTAGGGGTTTAGAGAGATACATTTGGGGTTATGGGTTTAAAGAGAGATAGAGAGATTGTGGGTTAGGGGTTTGAAGAGAGAGAGATGGAAAGAGAGAGAGATTGGTGGTTAGGAGTTTAGAGATAGAGAAAGATTGGGTATTTGATTTTTAGAGAGAGATATATAGAGAGATTGGGGGTTAGGCTTTTAGAGAGAGAGAGAATGGTGGTTAGGGTTTAGTGAGAGAGAGGGATATTGGGGGTCTAGGGTTTAGAGTGATAAGGAGATGGGAAGAGAGAGATTGGGGGTTAGGGGTTTAGAGAGAGATATATTGGGGGTTAGTGGTTTAGAGAGAGATACAGATATTAGGGGTTTTTGGTTTAGAGAGAGAGATATATAGAAAGAGAGATATTGGTGGTTATGGGTTTAGAGAGAGGAAGAGAATGATTAGGTGTTAGGGTTTTATAGAGAGATATTTGGGGGTTAGGGGTTTAGAGAGAGAGAGATTGGAGGTTCATGATTTAGAGAGAGAAAGATAGAGATATTGGGTCTTAGGAGTTTAGAAAGAGAGATTTGTGGTTAGTGTTTAGAGAGAGAGGGAGAGAGAGGGAGAGAGATTGGGGTTTAGGGTTTTAGATAGATAGATATAGATGTAGATAGATAGATAGATAGATATGAGAGAGAGATTAGGGGTTAGGGGTTTAAGGAGATATATATATATATATATATATATATATATAGAGAGAGAGAGAGAGAGAGAGATTCGGGTTAAGGGGTTTTGAGGGAGATAGAGAGATAAGGGTCAAGGCTTTCAAGAGAGAGAGATAATGGTGGTTAGGGGTTTAGAGAGAGAGAGAGAGATTGGGGTTTAGAGTTTTAGAGTGAGAGATTAAGGATTTGGGGTTGAGAGAGAGAGAGAGATCGGGGGCTATGGGTTTAGAGAGAGAAAGAGAGAGACATATATATATATATATAGAGGGAGAGAGAGAGAGATTGGGTGTTAAGGATTTCAAGAGAGATAAATTAGATGTTGGGGGTTTAGAGAGAGGGAGAGATTGGGGGTTAGTAGTGTAGAGAGAGAGAGAGATATTGGGGATCAACGGTTGAGAGATATAGAGATAGAAAGACAGGTATTGGTGGTTAGATTTTTAGTGAGTGAGAGAGATTGGAGGTTAGAGATAGAGAGATCGATTGGGTATTAAGGGTTAAAGAAAGAGAAAGAGATAGAGGCAAGGATATTGTGGTGAGGAGTTTAGAGAGAGAAAGAGAGTTTGGGGTTAGACATTGAGATAGATAGATAGTTGATAGGTATAAAGGAAGATAGAGAGAGAGAGAGAGAGAGAGAGAGAGAGAGAGAGAGAGAGAGAGAGAGAAATATACTGGAGGCTAGGTGTTTATAGAGAGAGGGAGAGAGATGTTGGGGGTTATGGTTGTAGAGAAAGAAAGAATATGGGTTAGGGGTTTAGAGAGAGAGATAGAGATAAAGAGAGAGGTTGGGATTTTGGGGTTCGAAGAGAGAGAGTTTGGGGGTTTGGTTGTTAGAGAGAGACAAAGAATGGGAATTAGGGGTGTAGATACATACATGTATAGAGAGAGAGAGAGGTTAAGGTTTTGGGGGGATAGAGGGAGAGAGATAGAGAGATTGGACATTAGTGGTATAGAGGGAGAGACAGAAAGAGATTGGTGTTTAGGAGTATAGAGAGAGGTAGAGAGATTGAGGTTAGGGGTTTATATATATATAGAGAGAGAGAGATAAATTGGTGTTTAAGGATTTAGAGAGAGAGAGATATTGGGGGATAGGGGTTTAGAGAGAGAGAGATTGGGGGTTAAAGGTTTAGAGAGAGAGAGATATTATGGGTTTAGATAGAGAGAAATTTGGAGGTTAGGGGTTTAGAGAGAGATAAAGAGATTGGAGGTTAGGTGTTTAGAGAGAGAGGGAGAGAGATATTGGGGGTTATGGTTTTATAGAGAGAGAGAATATGGGTTAGGGGTTTAGAGAGAGAGATAGAGAGAAAGAGAGAGGTTGGGGTTTAGGGGTTCACAGAGAGAGAGTTTGGGGGTTAGGTTGTTAGAGAGAGAAAAAGAATGGTCATTAGGGGTTTAGATACATACATGGAGAGAGAGAGAGAGAGATCGAAGGTTAGGGTTCTGGGGGGAGAGAGAGAGAGAGATTGGGCGTTAGTGGTTTAGAGGGAGAGAGAGAGAGATTAGTGTTTAGGGGTATATAGAGAGGTAGAGAGATTGGGTTTAGGAATTTAGAGAGAGAGAGAGAGAGAGCGAGAGAGAGAGAGAGAGAGATTGGGAGATAGGGGTTTAGAGAGATATATTGGGGCTTAGGGGATTAGAGTAAGAGAGGCAGAGAGAGGGAGGGAGGGAGGGAGGGAGGTTTGGGGTTAGGGGATCAAATAGGGGTTGAGAGAGAGAGAGAGAGGTGGTTAGGGGTTTAGAGAGAGAGATATTTGTGGTTAGGGGTTGAGATAGAGAGAGAGATTGGGGGTTAGTTGTTTTGAGAGAGTTAGAGATAATGGGGATTAGGGTTTAGAGACAGAGACATATAAGAGGGAGAATTGTTGTTAGGGGTTTTGAGAGAGATAAAGAGATTGAGGGTTAGGTGTTTGAAGAGAGAGAGAGATAGAAAGAGAGAGATTGGTGGTTAGGGGTTAGAGTGAGAGAGATTGGGTGTTAGGGTTTTAGAGAGACATATATTAGTGGTTAGGGGGGTTAGTTGTTTAAAGAGAGATTTGAGGTTAGGTGCTTAGAGAGAGATAAAGAGGGATTGGGGGTTAGGGGTTTAGAGAGAGAGAGAGAATGGTTGTTAGGGTTTAGTGAAAGAGAGGGAGATTGGGGGTTAGGGGTTTATAGTGAGAGAGAGATAGGAATAGAGATATTAGGGGTTTAGAGAGAGAGATATTTTGGGTTAGTGGTTTAGAGAGAGATAGAGAGATTGGGGGTTATGGGTTTACAGAGAGAGAGAGAGAAAGGAGATTTTGGTTGTTAAAGGTTTATAAAGAGAAAAAAAGAATAGATGTTAGGTTAATAGGGAGAGAGAGAATTGGGGTTTAGGCTTTTAGAGAGAGAGAGATTGGGGGTTAGGGGTTAGGAGTTTAGAGAGAGAGGGAGAGAGATTGAGGGTTAGGGGTTAGGAGTTTAGAGAGATAGAGAGAAATTAGGGATTAGGTGTTTAGAGAGAGATGAAAAGATGGATTTGGGTTTAGGGGTTTAGAGAGAGAGAGAGATGGGAGGTTATGGGTTTAGAGAGAGAGATTGTGGATTAGTGGTTTAGAGAAAGAGATGGATATTAGGGGTTAGTGGTTTAAAGAGAGATAGAGAGACATGGGTTAGGGGTTTTGAGAGAGAGAGAAAGAGAGAGAAATTAGTGGATAGGGGTTTAGAGAGAGAGAGAGAGATTGGATGTTAGGGGCTTACAAGGAGAGAGAGAGAGAGAGAGAGAGAGAGAGGGAGAGGGAGAGATTGCGGGTTAGGGGTTTAGAGTGAGAGATTTGGGGTTTAAGGTTTAGAGAGAGACAAATAGAGAGATATACAGAGTTATTGGGGGTTAGGGATTTGAAGAGAGAGAGAGAGAGAGAGAGAGAGAGAGAGAGATTGGCGGTTAGAGGTTTAGAGAGAGAGATATTGGGGGTTAGGGGTTTAAAGCGAGAGATAGACTGTGGGATAGGGGTTTAGAGAGAGAGAGATACTGGGGATTAGGGGATATGGGGATATGGGTTTAGAGAGAGAGATAGTTTTGGGGTTATGGGTTTAGAAAGAGAGATACAAAGAGAAATAAAGAGATTGGGGTTTAGGTTTTAGACAGACAAAGAGATTGGTTGTCAGGGATTTAGAAAGAGAGATAAGGGGTTAAGGGTTCACAGAGAGAGAGAGATTAGGGGTTAGGGGTTTAGATATAGATAGATAGAAAGAGAGATATTGGTGGTTAGGGGTTTAGAGAGAGAGAGAGTGAGAGAGATATATTGGAGGTTAGAGAGAGAGAGTTGTTGTTCAGGAATTCTACCTTATAGCAAGGAAAGAGACACTATCAACTTCTGGGGTAGCAGGTAAACACATTGATCATATTACATAAGCATCTATCAAGGGAAAGAGAGAAAGGATCCTGAAGACATGCCTTATTAATGACATTTGATCCTAGCTTTGCTTGATCTTACGCTCAATCTTCAACTTTATCTTTCGCTCAATAGACCTGCAATACAAAGATACCTTCCTCAGTGTATCTTGACTGATATAACAATGATGAAATTGAAATACAATTTAAACATCAAGAACAATCAAGCATTTAACCAAACAAACACACAATCCATTAGGAATTTGATTGGGTCAGGAAGGATGTTTCAACCTTTATTGTCAAAAGCAAATAATCAGTACAAATTATACCTGATCATGCAGCATGCTTGTGCAAGCAGACTTGGGGTTCCTGCTCTTCTCTGACTTTGGAATTCTTCCAGCATAGAAACCCTTAATGCAAGTTCCTCCTCTTATGAATGAGAGTCTCCATATGTCTAACACCTCTCCTCAATCCTCCTTGTATTTATTGGACAAGGTAGGTAGTTTAGATCGAGAGGTGGTTGAAATGGAAGTTGGGGAAGTTGCAAAACCAACTGCAACTAATCATAATTCGTCCAATTAATATATTTTTGATCACTTTTCAAGATGTGCGTGAGTTTTTCAAAGTGGAGTAGTGCACAATATGCAACTTCAGTGCTTAACAACCATCGTTTACAGACTTTTTGAAGTTGTGCGCTAGTTTTCTGAAGTGGAGTAGCGCATACTAGGATGTGTGCGTTGTTATTAAGCCTTTGGAGTAGGGCATGAGCACTAGTATGCTGCAGTAGAGTAGCGCGTATGTTAAAATGTGAGGTTTTTCAGGGTTTTCCATCTTGCAGAAGGGTAAGTCAGGTCAAAGTATCATCTAAGGTCATCATGCTCTTCAATCCAAGTTGTCCTTTTGTGAGGTCGATAGCTAAAGGTGATCATGGAAAGATAAGTGCATATTTGACCTATAACAGATGCCCTCTAATGTGTGAGGCCAGAGGGAAACGATGGTTGAAATACATTATAATTCCAAGTTAGAGGAGGAGCAAGAAACCATAGAACCAAGTCACAGAAACACCTGAAACACAGATCAAGGTCAGCGAGCAATTACAATCTTGACATCATATAGATGTATTGTGTGATACAACATGATCTTCGATACATAACTAGGAGATGTATATATAGCATGGCCACTTGAAATACAAATGTGGATCCATGTCAAATTGAGAGATCATAGCCATAACAACAAACTAGATCTATGTCTCATGGAGAGCCATAAGTAAGTGAGGCTCAGTCTTGCACAGCTTGGGTGATAACATAATGAGGTGATGTCATCAACATCCCAAGGTCTTCATCCAAAACAACCCAAGGTACAAACCTGAACCATGTGGATAAATGAGCTGAAAGTAAAACATGGGGGGTATCGTTTGATGAACAGTCCTTGATGCATACCGTTAACAAACACGAGGGCTTCCACCGATAATAATAATGGGGCCCAAGGTACCTATTACGATCCAACAAGTGTGAATAAGTGGACTTGGATTCGAACACTTGAGGAACCTGTTGAATAAGAGACATTGATGTATTCTCATGATTCAATAGTGAGAAAAATTGCCATTGGTGACTGCAATATCCAAGGTACTAATTGAAACTCTAAACTTCATTCCCAGAGCAAGATGAGTTGATGTTGATGGGAAGAAGTCCGATGGAAGGGAGGCCTTAAGGCATCCTCCATCATCCAACACGAGGGACACTCAACTGGTATGAGATGATAAGGAGTAATACACATAACAAGACTGACACTAGGATGGCTGACACATGAGGTCAAGGTAAATTGTAGAATGGCTAACATGGGCTATATCCTTGAACAATGAACACGACACAAAATAACTTAGGAATTTTTCAACATAATGGGGAAATGATATAATCCTGTAATGTAGGAGACATTAGCAGAGCCTCCATATGGTTGGAAGAATAACCAACTGAGGGAGTAAACAACTCAGAGATCAGGTTCACCCTAAGGTCAAAAACTTAGCCCAACTGACATGATAGACTTAAGTAGGTGTTGTGTTCAAGGATAGGACTGACTAAACTGCCTTTGAAACTGAAGATATGATACATCCTTCTTATCCCTTATTCTTTTTAGATAAAAGAATACCTTTCTTGTTATTTTAATGAGTCCAAGAAAGAATGAAAACTCAATAAGTCCAACCATGTGAAAATTTTAACGAGCCCATGGGAGGAAGACTCAGGTCCTTCTTCATTATTTACAGAGTTCGAAGAAGAGATAGAAGATTACTCTATATTACTGATCTCTAGATTTTAGTATCGAACCGAGATCTGTTCTTGCTCACCGGTGTTTTCAATTTTAAGGAGTCTGAAAAACTTAAACAATAAATCCATACACCTACTCGTGGATTTTAATATCGAGCCCAAGTAGGTTAATGCTCGTCGATGTTTTCCTGTGTATAGAGATTGAAAAACTTAAACAATCCTCTATTCACCCTCTCATGGATTTCACATCGAGCCCGAGTAGGTGAGTGCTCGCTTGGTGTTTTCATATTTAGAGAGCCTGAAAAACCTAAAGAATGGCTCCAAAATGTTCTTTTTCATAAAATTAGTCTCCTCCCCCGAAAAAGTATAAAACAATGGAAGAAGAACTCTTCTAGCGCATACAAGAGTATACCTAGAGTATACCTTTTCCATAAGTTATCCACCAAGGCCCTGAAAAGGGGTAATTCTGTACCTACTTGGATGAGCCTTCAGTTCCTTTAACGAGATTGAAGAGGACAAGTCTGCTCGGTGATCTTGTTTAGGTTTCAATAGTCCAAACAAGAGCTTAAAATGACTTAAATGACATCTTCTAGGATCACGACTCATGATCTACCAAAAACTAGGATCTCAACAACCATGTTAGTAATCGCGACAAAAAATCTTTAATGATATGTAATTTTAACCATAAACTACTTGAAATGGTCTATCATCAAGAAATTAAGTGTAAAATGGATTGATGCTACAAAAATTTAGTGGAAATTTGAGGAATATTGGTTGAAATTGCTTTACTACCATTTGTTGCTATTCAATGATTAAAAAGAACTTTTTGATGGAATTTGAAGCTATAGAGTTTTTACAAAAGTGGGTAAAAATTAAATTCCAATCCATATATATAATTTCAAATTAAAAAACTCAAATATCATTTTGGATTTGTAGGGCAATATTTTGGGAGCAAACCTTTGAATTTCAATCCTTCATGGTGATTAACTCAAGCAACCAATCAACGTTTCGCCTCCACCAAGTAAGTTAAAATCAACCCAACTTGCATTTCAATACTTTATTTGTCAAATTTTATGCTCAAAATCCATTTTAAGGCCATGCTCAAAGCATTAAATGCGTGTGCGCTACTCTGCAAGAGGAAAAGTAGGGTATACTGGAGGTATGCGCTACTATTGCTCATGCACAGTAGCACCGATGCGTGACTGTGTGGCTATATAGTAGCGCACACCCTTGAAGATGGTAAAAAAAGTGTCAAGACTCAAAATTTTGACCTTTCTGTGGCAGGATGGTGCTTGTTTGGATGGAAAGAGAACACGAGTAGATGGATAGGGTGGCTATGCAAGACCTGGAAACTCTCCATGGACTCCGAAGGTGTGGTTTGTTGAAGTTTTATAGAACCGTAAACATGAGGGCACTCAATTAGTTGCTGCAAAAACTCGTTCAATATTGGGATGTAGATGCCAATGCATTTGATATCCAGGGATAAACCCTAGACCTTACTGTTGATGACATATACTTTGTTACCAATCTCTCTAGGAGGGGATATGTGGTAAATTTGAAGGGATCTTCACGCAATATGGGTGCCATGTCGGTGCAAGAATATATAAATGCATACTGTGTGGCGGGAACCGAGAAATCAGGAAGTCAAATCCTAATTTCTAGTATTGATAGCCTCCCTTTGAAGGTTATTGTAAGTATGTTGAACCGTATGGGGGGAGGCGCCACACAACATTTAGCCTCAAGGCATTCCATGCGTATCGGTATCACGTGTTTGCAAGGTCATGTGTACATTTGGTGCAATAGTTTATTGGAAAATATGAAACTTCAACTCACGGGTTGTAAGTCCAGGAGTATGAAGAAATTTGGATATGGCAGCATCCTTTGTACCTTTTTCTTCGAGAGGGTACTTGCTCTTAGCTTCGGCATGTCTCTACCTCCAGTCAATCCTTGTGAGCCGGGATTGGACCATTAGGGTGACATTTTTCTCTGCCAGGGTGGTGGTGAAAGCCACTTTTGCTATCATATTGATAATTTCTGGGGATGGTGGGAGAGACAAGTGCCGGCATTCAAGCAGTTTCCGTATGTTGTTTTAGACTTCCATCATGATCCAGAGCTGTTACTTCCTCTAGGTGGTTCCTGGGGAGATATAGGTGTGTTTTTGTTTTGAGAATTATTTAATTTTTTCAAATTTTCAAGTATATGATTTTTATGATGAGTTTTGAAGTACTAAACAAGTGTCATATGCATATATTGGACTGATTCATCCTGAGGGACATCCTACTATTTTCATGAGGCTAGTAGATGTGCATGCAACTGATGCTATGTTAGGGACTATTGAGAGGAAAGTGAGTCGGTTGACTCATGATGTTCCTGCATGTTGGATCGAGCAGATACCTATTGATATGCAGGAAGATGTAGTTGGTGTGCCCTCCACATGGCTTAGGTTGCTGCGGAAAATAGCTAGGTTAGTCATATGTTATCGAGAGGCAGTAGATGCCAATGAGGCCCCTCCTTCTCCATAGGAGATGGTTATTTTATGTATATTTTTTAGGCCACCGAGCCCAGTTTTGTATCTTATGACATGACTTGTGGTAGACTTATGATCCAAAACCCATATTATATTTTTTGATACAGTATCGGTTATTTACATGTGTGTGTGTTTAACTTTATGTGTGAAATGCTATTTATAGAAATGTATGATACAAATGCCAATTTAAACATAATTTGCAAATGAATCAGCTAATGCATTTAAATTTCTTGGAATGTGTTGATATATAATGGAATCGAACTATCTTTCCAATAATCTAACTCGCAAAAACTGCCGTAGCAAAATAGGATCTCTAATCTGGTAAACACCCGTTAACTGAAATACAACTAGTTGCGAATCAAGTCTTACCTCCAAATGTGAAATGACATGAATAAGAGCATCTCGGAGAAGTTCTATAACTACACTGTACTTAGCCACATTGTTCGTAGTGGGACCCAAACAAACCCCCCCGAAGAGAACAGTTGGCCAGCTGGTGAGTAAATGACCCAAGCTGCTGAAGCCAACTGTCGGGTGTGGCAACTGGCACCATCAGCAAATCCTAAGAAATGTTCAGTCGACATCTGATACATGAAATGAAGGCACACATAAGGTTAAATAACAAGCACAAGCAAAAACTAGCTCTACAAAATATACATCTATGTTACAAGAAAAGGCACAAATGCCTAAGTGTAGTACTTCTTCAGGTAGAGCCTATTTCTAGGCTCAGGAAGCTTCTAACCTTCGTAATCTGTTAGCTCGTAAGCACCTTTCTTCAGTACCTTAGAAATTATGTAAGGACCAAGCCACATGGCCTTGAAATTTGTAGGTCCTAAAGGTTCCTTGTCCTCATCCCAAAGTAGAACAAGGTCTCCTTCGAGAAACACCCTAGGTCTGACGGATTTGTTGTATTGTCCTTTGACTTGTTTCTTATGAAATTTGTTTGCTGTGAGCGCGTCACAGCACTGCTCATCTAGATGTTCTAAATGCAACAAATGTTCTTCCAGTGCTGAAGTAATTGGTAGTAGCTGGATAGCCAATTTTAACGAAGGAATCTCGCATTCAATCGGAACAACTGCTTCTATACCATGCACAAGCTGGAAGGGAGAGAACCTGGTAGCAGTCTTTACATTCGCTTGGTAAGCCCAAAGAGCAAGGTATAGCATGATTTGTCAGTTATTTCGACTGGCATTAAAAGTTATTTGTAGAATTACCTTTGAATTTTTGTTAACTGCTTCGACTTGTCCATTCACCTGTGGATAATATGAAGACGAATGTTCTTTCCAAAAACCTAACTTCGGGTACAAATCAGTCATCATGCTATTCTGAAAATGACTGTTGTGATCAGTCACAATTTCTTTGGGTATGCCAAACCTTGCACTAATCTAATTGAATACAAAATAA
Source organism: Larix kaempferi (assembly GCA_027924585.1). Classification (NCBI taxonomy): domain Eukaryota; kingdom Viridiplantae; phylum Streptophyta; class Pinopsida; order Pinales; family Pinaceae; genus Larix; species Larix kaempferi. The sequence goes on along the minus strand of BSBM01000287.1, from coordinate 1,265,584 downwards.
GCGACAGTTTCTCCATCTGCCTTGACAATAGGCATTGCCTCGACCCACTTGGTGAAGTAGTCGACGACAACGATGATATAATGATGTCCTCCAGCCGAAACTGGATTACAAGTCATATAATCAACCCCCCATTTTGTGAAGGGACCTACTGTAATCACAGGATGAAGAGGATCTAGATGTGCTCTCATTTTCCTGGTGAAAAACTGACATGGACGGCAGCGTTTCACAGTTTCCACACAATCTTTAAAGATTGTGGTCCAAAAATACCCGGCACACAGTATTTTCTGGGCTGTTACCAAACCAGAAAGATGACCCCCACAGGCTCCACTGTGGGCATCATTCAATGCTGATTATGTTTATTCTAAAGTCAAACAATGTCGTAAGATAGAATCTATCCCATGTCTATACAAAGTATTAGAAATGATGAGATGGTTTTTCGCATGACTTTTTATTTTGCGTCATTCTTCTCTAGAAAAAGTGGTAGGACACCTCAAAGTCTGGAGATATACTAAAATATTCCCGTACCATGGGTCAGAGGAGGAAATAAGGAATATATGTTCATCCGAGAATGATGATTCTTCGTCGATATGTTCTAAGTCACTCGGAAACTCCGAGATTAACTCAGCGAACACTAGTGAATTCTTCGACTTGGCCGATTGAAAGACCAAATCGAACTCTTGTAAGATTACAATCCATTTATTGTACTTCCCACTGATGATGCGTCAAGTGAGAACATATTGAAAAGGATTGACTTCTGCTATCACAGTAGTTGTTCGTAAAAGGATGTAGTGATGAAGTCTCTGTACCGCATAGACCGCAGCTAGTGCTAACTTCTCAACATGCGAATATTTAATCTCAGGAGCAATCAATGCACACGAGATAGTAAACGACATGCTCTTGGAGCATGTCATCCTCCTGAACTAGTAATATGCCAATTGTGTAAATGGATGCTGCTAGATATAAAAGAAAATCTTTTGCATAATTAGGCAGGATTAACAAGGGGGCTGAAAGTAGTGCCTTTTTCAAGGCCTCAAACGATGCTTGAGTAACCTCATCCCACGCAGAAGTAGGTATCTTGTTTAAGCAGTTTCATAAAACCTTTTGTGATCTTAGCATAGTTTATGATAACGCATCACAAGAAGTTAGACATGCCTTGCAGACTTTGAAGTTATCGCAAGGTGCAAGGAGGAGGCAGATTTACAATCGCCTCAACTTTTAATGGGTCAACCATTATGCCACGACTAGATACAATAAAACCCAGTAAACATCTCGATTCAACGCAGAATACAAACTTATTAGGATTCAATCGAATCTTATATTGTCTGCCTCATTCAAACACAAGTCTCAAATGAGTTGGATGATCATGTCTCTTTCGAGATCATGCCGAGAGGTTATCCAAGTAAGGTTCAACTATATGCTTAATATCGTGAAAAGCGAAATTCATTGCTCGTTGGAAATTAGCTCCAGCATTCTTTAATCCAAACGGCATCTTCCGAGAAGCACAGGTTCCCCAAAGGAAAATAAAAGTTGTTTTGTGTTGATCTTCGGGTTTGATTTGGATTTGATTATATCCCGAAAATCCATCCATGAAAGAAAACATCTCATGTCCCGCACATGCATCTATGATCTAGTCGATAAATGATGTGGGATGGTTATCTTTCGGACAAGCTTTGTTCAAGTCCCGGAAGTCGGTACAGACTTGGATGGCACCTTGCTTTTTATCAACTGGAACAGTGTTTGAAACCCATTCCATCATGTCAATCGGGTAGATAAATCCTGCTCTAAGCAATTTTTCAACTTTTGCTTTAATGGCAGCTGCTTTTCGAGGATTCACAAGATGGATTTTTTGTCTCACAGGTTTTGCATTAGGGTATGTAGTGATGACATGCTCAACGATGGCTGGATCGATGCCTGGCATCTCCTTATAAGACTAGGAAAAAATGTCGCGGAATTCTTTAAAAAGCTTGGTATACAGCGATCTCTTTTGGAGAACAGTGTACTCCAATAAAAATGTTTTCCACGACCCCAGGTTTGGTGGAAATGTTAATCAGGATGGTTCTTGATATATTAGCCATATTCCCTTTGGCATAAACAGCTCTTGAAGTAGAAGGAAAAGATGTCAAATCAACAAATCCACCAGGTCTCATAGAGAATTCCCCTCTCTCTATCCTGTCTAGATTTGGAAGTAGGTAAGACCTGTGATGCAAATGTTCCTATGGATGGTCTACGCCCATCATGGCTTCCAAAATGGCTTCATCATAAGGTAAAACCATGTCTAAACAGTCAAAAGAGTGGATAGAATCCACTGACCATGCAGGAGGATAGTCCATATCCAACTCAGCAGAGACTGGTAGAGTCACGATATGTTCCGTTGCAGTGTGTTGTGCTTCTATGTATGCTACTTCTGCAATGGTTAAAGGCACTGATGGTTCTGATACAGTAGGAAGGATCCACGGATCAGTCCTTAAACCAACCATGAAAGTTTTGGTAGATGTACCTGTTATCACATATATAGTAGCCAGGATACCATACATTATTTTTCTGATGCGAGTACACTATGCAACCAGTTTCCTTACATTGAGATGTTGAGATGAGCATCTATATTTGATCACTATCAGATTTTGGACAGCAGTTGTATTCCCCATGCCATGACTGAGTCTCAGGACACTCAGAGAGATGACCGATGTAGCCATTATACCATTTGTACAGAGCAGTCAGTAGTGCCCAGAGTTGTAGTAGCAGTTTTAGAGGATAGATGATGGTTTAGATGATGAGCATTCATGTATATGACTCAGCAGGTATATCATTGTGTTATGGTTATATTGCTTTTATAATTATTCTTATAGCATGTCTTAGAACTTAGTGTCATGATCTGGCGATCATATAGATATGTGGACTTGGTTGATCTTATTATATATATTATATTGTCCCTACTCAGACTTAGAAGTTCACTATTCATACTCATTGGTTTTACCCTCTTTAGGAGAATAGAGGTGATCATTCCACCATACCTTGGCTTGCTAGTGTCGGCTCCATTATTCATTGTCTTCATCCATCCATTTCCTACCTTTTAGTTTATCACCCTGACTTACTACTTGACTAGTGGCATGGAGGACTTTTCCCCACTGTAGCCTCTGTTTTGGATGAGCTTCCCTGTTTACTGTGTCTCGGCTTTGAGTTGGTGACAAAACTTACCTTTGGTGAGTTGGATTGTAGGCCTAAATCATTCTGGTTGGTTGTCTTGCTGTTTGGCATTGGCTCGAACTCCCCCTAGTCACTTGAGATGTTGTTGGCTAAAACTAAAAGCTCATGTACTATTTATGGAAACTGATAAATTCGCCCATGGAAACTAAAAAGGGCAAGAGTGATGAACTGCTGAAAAATACTCCTCGAAGAGTATAAGAAAGGTCCAAAAAGCAATGATTCTTAAATGCTATATCTAAATAATTGCTGACCTTATACATGTATAAAAACATGCCCTGGATGCAAGCTGCAACTAGTTGTTCTTATCAACACACCTGAGATCCGAAGGGTTATGTAGGCCAAAAAGGCCATGAAATGAAATTGAAAGATCCTAATGAACCTGGATCAACTTGATATAGACATGATGCCTAAGTTGAATAAGCACTCTCTAAACAATTTATCCATTTGTGAGACACCGCCATTCCCTATGTTGTTGCTCATTCAGTATATACTATGGTGTGTATTCCCTTTCCCATTGCCAAAGTGTCACAAACTTAAGTCGTTCAAGTCATCCCTTAGCCTAGCCAGTTATTTTAGCCTTCACCCTTCACTAGCAAATTGATCACAGCTATGAAGTGAGTATGGTCTTGAAAGTCTGGCCTGAGTAATAATAATAATTAATGACTTTATATATTTGGATTTAGATCGCCAGTAATGATTACTTTGTGTTATAATTGTTATTTGAATAATTTGTAGAGCATGCATTAACCTTTGACACTTTGCAGCAGCTTCTGATGGTAGATCTGAGTTATATTTGGTCATGTTGACTTGGTCAAACCTAGTTTGACCAAGGTCAACCATAGGACATGAGATGGTTGGACCTTGTGATGATATGGATTGATGATATATGGTCTATGTACATGTACATGATGATTCTATGCAACAGCTACAAGGTTATGATGATGATTCATGGTTTACAGTAGTATTTGATCATTTATAGATTATTATTATTTGACATGTTCCAGTATATTGGATATATATATTGATCATGCAGAGACTCATATGGTGTATGAGTACACATCTTGGATGGATTTGGACCTTTTGAGTCCAATGGGACAGTTTGTTTTCAGTTCCAGGCACTTACAGTGATGATTGAGCCTCAGTAGGCTATCCCAGTGCAGTTTTGGTCCGTCAGAGACCCTGTAAGAGCAGATGTGATTTTTATCCAGTTGACCTAGGGCCCTGTGCTTGGAGGGGGTGGTCTATCCAATTGTTTTTACCATATTAACCCCTCCTAGATACATTGGTTCCCTCACCTTGACAGCACAGGCACTCCAGGAGGCATTTTGGGGCAGTTTCATGCTTCCCGAGGCATTTTAGAATTAGTAGAAATGATTATTGAGGAATTCGACTTAGGCTACTGAGGAAAATGTTTTGGCATGGGATGATCAGTGATGATGGATTGATGTCTTCCACACCTCCTCCAGCAGTTTCAGCTTCATCGGGGCCCGCATCCATCACTTATGGCACTTTCTGATGATTTCTGAGGTCTTGTGAGGCCTACGATTTGACCATAGAGGCACGATTTGGTATATTGATGACTATTTTATTATTATTGTGCTATGGGGATTGACCAAGGTTGTCTAAAATTACCCCTTGGACCCACCATAAGATTCCTATTATATTTTGTCATCATGACTTGGTGGGATTCCCCTCTTCTAGGGTGATTTTGTCCACTCATATTATATTTTATTAGTGATCCATGTATTTTATTGTTGATCTCATCTCAACCATTGATTAGACATTTGTATCTTTTAATCTTATCCACTCATTCAAAAATTCGTTAGGATTTTGATGCCTCTCCTTCCTATTTAAAGGAGAGAGCTTCTCATTGTAAGGGGTCTTTGGCTCTTGGATTATTGGTATAGAAAAACTTTCTTGTGGAAATTCTTGTGGTCTCCTTTGCAACTGGTGCTCTTAGATGGTGATTGGAAAGTCTATTGCAACCTAGCATTTGGAATTTGTGGTAAGATCTATCTATTTTGGAAATCATTGTCTTGTCTACAAGAGGGTGACTTCAACAAGGGCGATTTTGCAAGGCTTCTTCAAATCGACTTTCTTGGCATTTGCTTGTATCAGGGGGTTATCATTAGTATCATTGTGATCTATGCTATATTTCTGTTACTTCTCTTGTGGCATTAGTCTTATCTCTTGATTACATCAAATCTGATATTGTTGGTGTTTGTTGTGCAGGAGAGAGGGCGCATTGGCTTCTTGGGCTAAATCGACTTCATAGAAAACTACCTCAAAGATTCTCAAATTGATCGGGTTTGCATAGATCATCATGATCAAGGCATATACAAGGTTACCCAGGTAAGATCCATAGGTTTGTTTCTCTTATCTTGATCCAATCCATTGACATAGCTCATAAATTGATAAAACCCTTATTTCTTCAAACCCTCATTTTTACATTTTTTCAGATCTACTAAGATCTAGTGGCTTCTTGGGTAAGATATTTAAAACCCACCTCCATAGTATCCATGACATCCTAGATCTATAGTTTGGTGAGGATTGACCTCCATTTGACCCTCTTCCCAAGGCATTTAGCCTCTCCAAGCAAGGGCGCACTTCCTAGTTTGGTGGGTTGACCTAGATCGAGTATGTGGGTAGTTGAGATCCCGCTTGATTCATGATCTACACATCCAATAAACTACCCCCAGATTGTCACTTTTATGATTTCTACCTAGTGGGCCATATTCCACATTTTAAGGGATTTAATCCCCATTTTGGACCACTTGGTATCTTTAAACTCAGATCTAGTAAGATCTAGCCATTGGATTGCCTTGAAATTGTAGATCCACACTCCCACTTAATCAACCTACTTGGATCTAAAGTTTGGATGCCATTGGACTTGTCTTGACCCATTTATCCCACATTTTAGCCTCCTTGGGTAAAGTCGCACCACCTTGGAGAAGTAAGTTATCCCACTTCTAGGACGTGGGTACTTGAGATTTCAGTGGATTTGGAACGGGAATAATTCAAAACCTAGGTCTAGTAGGTCACCTTGTCAAATATTGCCTTGGGGATAGCATTCCTTGTTTTAAGGGATTGTGGTCCACTTAGGTCAAACCTAGATCTAGACCTATTCATCCATCAAGACTTTAATTGCCCACTTGTCTCATGAAAAAAGGAGTCCTTAACCACAAGTTAACTTTACTTTGACTCCATTATCCCAATTCCCAAGGCACTGGTCTCTCTCCAAGTCAATTTGACTTTCCTAGATTGTTGGATTAACTTGTGGTTTGACCCTTAATTGGTGAACTAAACCCTTTGATGCCATCATACTTCATGATCAAGCTTGTCACTTGTACTAGTTAGCCCCAATTCAACCCCTAAACTACCCTGCATTGGACATTGTTCCCAAGGCAGTGGATTTTCTCACATTGAACTAGTACTTTAATACTGGATCCTATTTCACAAATCATAAGTCACTTTCACATCAATAATGAACTAAATCTATACTCCCCTCCCTTGTCTTGTGACTTCATCCTAAGGTCTAGGATAAACTATACACCTTACTTCACATAGAAATAACTTGATTTGGTGTATTGGTTTTGATCTCTCCTATCGGGAGTAGATCGGGTCTCCCCCTTTGTTGTCTGGGCTAGATAACATAAAGTGAAGGTTTCCTCGATTGGCGTGACAACCATATATTGGAGGTCGAGGTGATTGTGGTTGCACCTTTTGAGTTGCCCTTCCCTATTGCCATCCATGAGTGGATACATACATAGGGGTAACTACAATTTAGGTGATAACAGTACCTAAATCAGAATGCATAAAAAGAACGGAAGAGGGGAGGTCAAAAGTGCCTATTAATGACCCGTAAAGCCTTGCTCCTAAACTCTCACTTACTCAGGCAAATTAATACTCTAAAGGAATAGTGGAATCCGATGAAGTCTAGTTTTTTTTCTGAGAGAACGAAAGTTAATTGACTGTGACGATCTTGCCTTCGTGGGCGAACATAACAACTCGGAAAACTGCAGATGCAATGGCTCACATGGCATATGTCTAGCTCCTACCTAACAACATATTGTAATCAAGCAGAGGATCCAGAACTTCAATCTCTACAGTAATTGTCTTACCGGAAAGTGTAATTTCAAATGATGGTAGAACTCCGTGTAGACAGAAAGTCCTACCATCGAAGGCAGTAAACGGTGTGTTAGAGTGGGCTAACCCGGGAGAGCCCAAAGCTTTCCAGCAAGAAATGGACATCATGCATGTTGACGTGCCCTCATCTATGATAGCCCGTCTAATGGTCATAGGACCATGAACCACTTCTATCTATAGGGCAACGTGGTACGGAAACCGATATTTGATATCAGACATATCAAAGTGTGCAGTCATGTTGGATGATTCCATACTTCCAATCGCTGCCAGAAGTGCATTTCATTGTACGAGACAACTTTGCAAAACTTCTAAGGTGGACATAGCACAAGGGGTCTGGGCTAGATCTTTGACCACATTGTAGTTGGAAGACACTCGAGCGTTGGGATTGTGCGAGGCCCGTTTCAAGACATCTTTTGGGATCTTGGGCAACGAATCCACTGGAATGTGGAGAGGAATGGAAGATTCAGGAATCTCTTTATCCTTGTTTTGTACATCTGGGGTATAATTTCTTGCTCGTGTTTGCAAAAGTGCATCCGAACTAACCATATTAATGAAAGTTTGATCAACTGAAGCATGACTAGTGCCCCCAGCTTTGGAGGTGCTAGAAGATGAATCCTGACCCTTAGGAAATGGATCTTTAAGTACGGTAGGTTTCTTTTCTTAAAGCAGCTTCTGGGATTCTTCGAGTAGAGGGCACTGGTGAGTGAGGTGATCCTGCTTGCAAAGTTTACAAGGGAACTTAACCTTCTTCTTTTCTTTGTTACCCTCCTCAACATTCTCTTTGTTCTTGGAATTTTGCTGGTTCCCCTCTCCTTTCTTGCCCTTCATTTTGTTATTGGACTGTCGAGGGCCCTTTTGATTGTTCTAAACCTGGTTTACAGATTCAGAAGTAGAAGGAGAGGTTGTGACAGAGGTCACTTCCGCAGTCGATTGTTTGGCGGAGAAGGCATGAACTTTCTTAGTCAATGCTTTGAAAGCTGCGGAATCTACTGAACCCACTATGCCGTCAACATGTGGTTCAGGTTTAGGTCTACCAAGATCAGTGTTTGATTGCGGTGCGTCTTGTATAATCTCATAAAGTAGCCCAGACTGTGCATAAACAAGGTCTAGCTGCTGGTTCCGTAAAATGACTTCTTCCTCTGAGGACACTCCAGAAGTAGCTACTTCCTTAGAAATGTAAGGAAGGAGTGATTTCAGATACCACTCAAGAAGAAATTCTGGAGGTATATTGGCTTTAATGAGCCTCTTCTGTCTTTGCCACTCCTAAATGTGATCAGATAACTGAGTGGCCTTATTCTGTCTAAATGTAGACAAAAGATCTGTCCCGGCATCATACCAAACAGGAAGCTGGAAGTGGTTCAAAAAAACTATCGCGAGATCCCGAAAATTAAAAAATGTAGCTGCAGGTAACTCAATGTACCATTTGGCCGCAGCATCGGTTAAGGTTCTTTGGAAAAGTCTCAACCTAACAGAATCTTAGTTCAACGAGTTCGAAGAACACCATAAATGGAAAGTGGTGACATGATCACCAGGGTCCTCACCAATTTTTCCTTCGAATTTTGGAATGTTCGAAGGTAACTTAGTAGGAACTGGTGGCCATTAAGCGTTATGGTATACTGGATCATTTGTTAACTTGGACAGATCTGGAAAATTCAGATTTGCCAGAAACGATAAACGAGGTCTATAAGATGGCATTTGATAAGCTGGGGTCATAAAGGGGGAACCACCCATATTTTGACCCATAAACTGCTGGTTGGGGTTGCCCCCAGCCATGTGCTGGTAGGGGTTTCCCCAGCCATGTGCTGGTAGGGGTTTCCCCCAGCCGTCTGCTAGTAGGGGTTGTCCCCAACCATATATTGTTGTGTGAAAGTGTTTTTGAAATCCCCCCATCCAAATGAAAGTGGGTTGTTACTTTGAATGTTCATCCACTGAGGTTGGGTGTTAGCCCCGCCATATTGTTGATTAAGGATGTTACCCCCTCCTCCCAAAAATAGAGAAAAAGGGGTGTTTCCTGCAGGTACATTATTTTTATTCATGTTGTAACCTGCAAAGGTGTTAAAACCAGGGGTAGTTGAGGTGGACGACGCAGTCATTGTACTCATGACAGGCATAGTTGCAGAGGCATTTGGCCCTACATTGGGTGTGGAAATCCAAGTACTAGGTATATGATATGACTATTGAGTTATAGGAGGTGGACCGATATTCACTGTATTACTGCGTCCAAAAGTAGGGGTAGAGGCGGATGTCAAAGCTGTTGAGCTCGGCATGCCTAACGTACTAGTATTAAAACTGAAGGACGCAGTTGAAACAGTAATTGACTAAGTCAAACTCGGTATAACAGTGGAGGGTAGATTTACAGTATTTGTGTTCATACCTATTGTGGGAGTCTGTGGAACTCCCTGTTCGCCTCCCATATTAGTCATAATATGCCCAGGTGTGAACAAATATGCACTATAATCAAGTTGTTGGAAACCAACAGGTATCAGAAGCGGATTGTTAAGTTCAGTCAGAGGAGGATTAAAAGGAGTATTAAACTCACCAGAAGTGAGATCCTCAATCTCGACTGTATTAAAAGCTTGGTGATCTGGAGTCCTAGGTTGTGGTTCACCAAGAACCTCTATTTCACCAGTAGTTTCAAAAGGACCACTGGATTCTGTCCTCTATCGTCTTGGTGGCGGTAGTGGCTCCACTCTAAGTGGGATAAGGTTTTACAACCTTCGAGACCTATGAAGCTATTGGTTTTCCATGATTATATATAAAAATAAAACTAAGTAAAAACCTAGTGGCCACTAAGACTAAGGGGCAAACAACATTCCACTAAAAAAATCCTAAGTATGCAAACCAGGCAAACAAGATGCCTTCTGGAGAAGAGTCTGGGATGATAAGGGCCCAGAACAGATCAACGAAGGAAGAAGAATAGTTACCCAAGGTCCACAATACAATGACTAAGGGTGCAAGCGCTGGAATCACCCAACCGCCCTCCCAAAGACCTGCAAGGGATTTCCTCCCACGTCTGTCCTAGGTACAACAACTATAGTCCTCTATTGTCACCTGTGTATGATTCTATAGGTATGATACTAAGGCTACCATAAGTACGAAATATCCTGGGGGGATAGTCGTCAGCCTTATTAAAACGTGTGGGCAGGGTAGCAAAGCCCAAAGTCCAAAATGGACCCCCGTACGCAAATCAACCTTGGTTTATGGTTGAAGGGAAAGTGAGGGGATATCCTCGACAAATCCAATCTTCCACGGCCTTGTGCTTAGCTTTGGCTTTAGTAGAGCTTCCTAGGAATATTTGATACAGATGGGTTTACCTATATGTCAATCGCACTACGATTTTTGAGTAATGAAACAAGCTTCGAGCAGTTTAAGGTGTTTTAAGCTCGAAACTATAGCCTAAGCTAGTTGGTTTCGTGTATCCCTATAAAGAAAATCATTTCTAATTGATTTTATTAAGATTCTTTTTAAGGTTACTTTTTACTCAGTGGGGCAGTGCATTGTGTGCTGTGGTTGCAACAGAAAGTAAAGTGCATGAAATGAAACAACTTTCAACTACAAAAACACTCTTTTATTTTTTCGTTTTATATTCTTTCCAAAATGAAGATTAAGCAAACCTAAGCAAAGCTTTCTTTTTCCGTTATCTTTCCAAATTCAGAACAAAGTAAACTATGCTACTTTGCAAATATTATAAGCCTTACTACTCTAAACTACCAAACTTATTTTTCTTTTCATGTTATATAAACGAAAAAGAAATTGAAAGCAGAAGCAAGTAAGACCTACAAAATATATGCAAGTAAGGAAAAATGACTCTAAAGTTCACAACAGTCAAATCAATGATTCGACAAAGACTTGTCCTGCAAAGTTTTTTCAAAGGAAAAAAATCTTTAAACTTGGAAACAGAGTAGAAAGAAAACAGGGATGAGAGATGCTTATAACCGGAAAGCAAACTTAGAAGAGTTCTATAAAGCACCAAACCCTAAACAAGAACACTAAGCCAAGTAGTAGGTAGGAAAGCAAACTAAAGACAACCTTACTAGCACAAAGACTCAAATGGGAAGCAAACTAAGGTACTTCAAACTTACTCGATACTAAAAATGACAGCAAGATCAAGAAGTATCGGGACTCAAAGAGATTTTGAAAACACCCCAAAGACTCCAAAAGATGAGCCAAACCCTAAATCAAAGGATGAGGCACCCACAGAGCATACTAGTGTCACAACAAACAACAAGTGTTAAACACAAAGGTTTGTTACCTGCAACACACTAGTAGGGTAAGGACGAGCAGCTATGTCCGCTAAGGAACAATACACGGTCTCCAAAAAGAGTCACAAACAAACAAGACACTTCAAAAGTAATTAAGTAACCAAAGGATGACCTAAGGGACTCAAGAGAGGCTAAAGAGACTCAAAGAAGGATTACAAACCTCAAAAACCAGTTAAGAAGGCCAAAAACAAAGTTAGAAACCAAACCAAACAGGCAGAAATCCAAACCCTACATCAAATAGAGGGTTACAGAAATGTGCTCTACTGTGCAGTAGGAAAACTAGCGCACTCTGGAAGGTGTGCCCTACTGTGCAGTAGGGAAAGCAGCGCACAAGCTCAGGTATGCGCTACTGTATGTACAAAGGAGTAGCGCACAAGTCAGGAAAGGTTAAAAACTAGCTTTGCAGAGGTGTAAAAAGGCTGAGTCGGGAAAAGGAAAGCAGGTAGGGGTGACCTACAAGGCCTCTCAGAGGATCAAAAGGATAAAAAAGTACTGGAAAGATAACAAAATGGGTTTCCTAGAGCAGAAAAACAACTGGGTCCCCAGTATGGTCGCCGGTCTGTTTTTTAGGAATTCTATTTTATAGCGAGGAAAGAGACACTATCAACTTTTGGGGTGACAGGTAAACACATTGATCATATTACATAAGCATCTATCAAGGGAAAGAGAGCAAGGATCTTGAAGACATACCGTATTAACGACGTTTGAACCTAGCTTTGCTTGATCTTTCACTCAATCTTCAACTTGATCTTCCGCTCAATAGACCTGCAATACAAAGATACCTTCCTCAGCGTATCTTGACTGATATAACAATGATGAAATTGAAATACAATTTAAACATCAAGAACAATCAAGAATTTAACCAAACAAACACACAATCCATTAGGAATTTGATTGGGACAGGAAGGATGTTTCAACCTTTATTGTCAAAAGAAAATAATCAGTACAAATTATTCCTGATAATGCAGCATGCTTGTGCAACCGGACTCTAGGCTCCTGCTCTTCTCTAACTTTGGAATTCTTCCAGCATAGCAACCCTTAATGCAAGTTTCTCCTCTTATGAATGAGAGTATCCATATGTCTAACCCCTCTCCTCAATCCTCCTTGTATTTATTGGACAAGGTAGGCAGTTTAGATCGAGAGGTGGTTGAAATGGAAGTTGAGGAAGTTGCAAAACCAACTGCAACTAATCCCAATTCATCAAATTAATATATTTTTGATCACTTTTCAAGATGTGCGCGATTTTTTCACAGTGGAGTAGCACACAATATGCAACTTCAGTGCTTAACAACCAACGTTTGCAGACTTTTTGAAGGTGTGCGCTAGTTTGCTGAAGTGGAGTAGCACATACTAGGATGTGTGCGCTACTATTAAGCCTGTGGAGTAGGGCATGAGCGCTAGTATGATGCAGTACAGTAGCGCATATGTTAAAATGTGAGGTTTTTCAGGGTTTTTCCAGCTTGCAGAAGGGTAAGTCAAGTCAAAGTATCATCTAAGGTCATCATGCTCTTCAATCCAAGTTGTCTTTTTGTGTGGTCGACAGCTAAAGGTGACCATTGACGAAGAAGTGCAGATTTGACCTATAACAAGAGTGATAGAGATATAAGTGTTAAAGGGAGAGAGATACATAGAAGGATAATAGGTTCAAGAGTTTATAGAGAGAGAGTTTAGGGGTTAAACATTTAGATAGTAGACAGTCGATAAGTAGATAGATAGATAGAGAGAGAGAGAGAGGGGTTGGGGGTTAGGCATCTAGAGAGAGAGAGATTGGAGGTTATGTGTTTAGAGAAAGAGAGAGGGAGAGAGATATTGGAGGTTAGGGGTTTAGAGAGAGAGATAAAGATAGATATTGGGGTTTAGGGGTTTATAGAGAGAGAGAGATTTTGGGTTAGTTGTTTACAAAGATAGAGAGATTGGGGGTTATTTGTTTAGAGATAGAGACATCAAGGTGTTAGGGATTTAGGGAGAGATAGAGATATTGGGGGTAAGAGATTAGAGAGAGAGAGAGAGAAAGAGAGAGACGGGTGGTTAGTGGTTTAGAGAGATCGAGATTGAAAGTTTGTGTGTTAGGATTTCAGAGAGAGAGAGATTGGGTGTTAGCAGTGGGGTTTGTTGTTTCGAAAGAGATAAAGAGATTGAGATTTACGGGTTAAGAGAGAGAGAGAGAGAGAGAGAGAGAATGGATGAGAGTGGATAATATAGCTAAGGTTTAGAGGAGGTTAAATTTATAATTACCAATGAAAGAGATCGTAACTCTTAGTTTGTTTGAATAGAGTGTCATCAAAGTGGGGTCCCTCTTTAAACCACTATAAAAACATTTTGTATACATGGTCGACCACCCAACTTGAGGTGTATTATGATGGATTCTTTCAGAGTTACCTCCCTCCACCTATTACTACCGCAACGACGTCCCATTTTCCAGCTATAACAAAGGCACATGTGTTAAGATACCAAGTTAAGAAATTGTTTCCAGGAAATTTCCCAAAATGGCCCTTTGAAAACACTCTATACAAGAATTTCGATAGAACCCCTATGGTCAACATACTAACAGACCATAAGTGTTAGTACTTTTGGAGAGAGAGAGAGAGATTGGGGGTTAGTGGTTTAGAGGGTGAAAGGGAGAGATTGGTTTTTAGGGGTTTAGAGAGAGATAGATTGGGGGTTCAAAGAGAGAGAGATAGAAAGAGAGATATTGGGTTCAAAGAGAGAGAGATTAGGGGTTAGGGGTTTAGAGATAGCGAGATAGAAAGAGAGATATTGGTGGTTAAGGGTTTAGAGAGAGAGAGAGAGAGATTGGAGGTTAGAGAGAGAGATCGATTGGATTTTAAGTGTTAAAGAGAGAGAGATATAGAGAAGGATAATAGGGTTAGGATTTTATAGAGAAAGAGTTTAGGGGCTAGACATTTATATAGATAGAAATTTGATAACTCGATAGATATAGAGAGAAAGAGAGAGAGAGAGAGAGAGAGAGAGATTAGAGGTTAGGTGTTCAGAGAAAGAGATAGGGAGAGAGATATTGGGGGTTATGGGTTTAGAGAGAGAGATAGAGATAGAGATTGGGGGATAGGGTTTATATATATAGAGAGAGAGATTTGTTGTTAGGGGGGTAGTGGTTTAGAGAGAGAGAGACAAAGACCGAGAGAGAGAGAGAGAGAGATTGGGTGTTATTGTTTTAGAGAGAGAGAGAGATATTGGGGTTTAATGCTTTAGAGTGGGAAAGACAGAGAGGTTGGGTCTTAGGAGTTCAGAGAGAGAGATTTGTGGTTAGGGTTTAGAAAGAGAGGGGGAGAGAGAGAGATTAGGGGTTAGGAATTTAGATAGATAGATAGATAGATAGAGAGAGAGAGAGAGAGAGAGAGAGAGAGAGAGATTATAGGTCAAGGGTTAAGGGAGCGTGAGAGAGAGAGACTAATTTGGGTTTAGGTTTTTAGAGAGAGAGAGAGATTGTATGTTTGGAATATAGATAGAGAGATAGAGATATTGGGGATTAGATATTTAGAGACACATGGAGAGATAAGAGTCAAGGATTTGCTGAGAGAGGAATAGGAAGAGAGAGACTGGTGGTTAGGGGTTTAGAGAGAGAGAGAGAGAGAGAGAGATTGAAGGTTAGGGGTTTAGAGAGAGAGAGAGTGAGAGATTGGAAGTTCAAGATTTAAGGAGATAAAAAGAGAGAGAGAGAGAGAGAGAGAGAGATCAGGGGTTAGGGGTTTAAAGAGAGAGAGAGATTGGAGGTTAGAGTTTAGAGAAAAATAGAGAATGGAGTTTAGTGTTTAGAGAGACAGAGAAAGGGGGTTAGGGGTTTAAAGAAAGAGATATTAGATGTTGGATTTTTAGAGAGAGAGAGGGAGATTGGTGTTTAGGGATTCATAGAGAGAGAGAGATTGGGGGTTAGGGGCTTTGGGTTTCAAAAAGGAGAGAGTTTAGGAGTTAGTGGTTTAGAGAGACATAGATAAATAGAAATAAATAGATTAGGGCTTAGTGTTTAGAGAGAGAGAGAGAGAGAGAGAGAGAAATTAGCCATTAGGGGTTTAGAGAGTGAGATAAGGGTTAGGGGTTCAATGAGAGAGAGATATTGAGGGTCAAAGTTTTATAGATAGAAAGATAAAAAGAGAGATATTGGTGGTTAGGGATTTAGAGAGAGAAATAGAGGCTAGATGTTAGAGAGAGAGATTGATTGTGTGTCAAGGGTTAAAGAGAGAGAGAGAGATAGAGACAAGTGTATTGGTGTCAAGAGTTTAGAGAGAGAGGTTTTGGGGGTTAGACCTTAAGTTAGAGAGATAGAGAGTTTATAGGTAGAGAGAGAGAGGGAGAGAGATTGGAGGTTAGGTTTTTAGAGAGACAGGGATAGAGATATTGTTGATTATGGGTTTAGAGAGAGAGAGAGAGAATAGGCGTTAGGGGTTTAGAGATAGAGAAAAAGAGAGAGATTTAGGGTTAGGTTCTTAGAGACATAGATTGGGTGATATAGAATTAAAGAAAGAGTGAGAATGGGGGTTAGTGGTTTATATATGTACATAGAAATAGAGAGAGAGAGAGGGAGAGAGAGAGAGATTAGATGTTAGGGTTTTGTAGAGAGAGAGAAAGAGTTTAGGGGTTACTAGTGTAGAGAGAGAGAGAGAGAGAGAGAGAGAGAAAGAGATTAGTGTTTAGGTGTTTAGAGAGAGGTAGAGAGATTAGAGTTAGGGGTTGTTAGGAACCTATGTAAACCCTTCTCTTTACTATGTTAGTATATTGTTATTGGACGCATATGCTTTGTAAGTCGTCCCATAGTATTTGTTGATCCGTAGTTTATATTAGCCCATAGTATTGACCCATAGTATTGGACGCATATGCTTTGTAAGTCGTCCCGTAGTATTATATGTCCCATGGTTTTGACTCATGGTATTGGGCATAGACTTAGTATATAAGTGTGTGTTGAGGTCATTGAAGGCATGGTGAAGTTAATTGTATTGATCTTGCTCAAAGGAGGTTGCCCCCTCGAAGTGGCCCGTGATCAATATAAAAGCGATTATGTTCTATTATTTCTGATATCTCGTGTATTTGCATTAATTCATTATTGCAGGTATAGCACATCTAGTGTTGGCTGCTTTTTGGACAGACCTGGGTTTTAATGAAGCGCAGCAACAAAACCCCTTGGCGCACTGGCCCTCTCGGCAACGAGCTGCGTAGCAGCTCGAGGTCTCACCCAAAGTGGCTATGGGGGGGCTAAGGAATCAGATTTCCTTAACCTAGGCGACGCGAAGACTGTTCTTCTTCCTTCGACGATTCCTCAGAGTGGACTGCCCGACTCTTCCACAAACTCCTCGGCGTAGTTGTGCCGACTTCTCGCTCAACATCCTAGCTGCGTGGCATCTCCGTTCCGGCGCATGAGGCGACTTATCCCCTGTGTCGACGCTCTATATATATTTTCTGCCCGTGCGCCCAGCGCAGTAATGCATTCCTCTATCGCTGCGGCGACAACGTTCTACAGATTCTTTGACACTTAACGATTATCATTAACAAGAAAGCTTTGAGAACGAACTCAACATATCATAAAGATAACGAAACATTCATAGAAACACAGATAACAACTCAGACATGCATTCACGCGATCATTACCATAACAATAAGATGTAAGGAATGCACCTCCTCGGGAAACCACGTCCACAGGGAGTGTTTGATATATTAAATCAAAGGGGACTTATACAATAATGTTGCGCACACAGCTGTAGCCTTAGATCTTTCCAGGAAACTCCACGCACACAGCTGGGAGCCCTTCTCTCGATCTGGTCTCTTCCTCTACAGAGATTACAATAGTTCAGACGTCGACTCAGACTGTCTGCAACTAGGGGATTAACTTTACGACTATCCCAGCTCTGACTCTTGTCTTCTAACAACACAGTAGAAAACAATCCTCATCCAAAATAACCAACCTACCAACTAGCTAGCTTATCTCAAACAGCTAACCTGTATCTCAGCATCTAAAGGCTGGCTAACTGACTAACGTCTAACTTTTGCAATTACACATATATATAGGTGGCCATGATGGTCGCACCTTTACAAAACTGTGGGCCTTTCCCAACAGTAATCCCCAAAAACCCTAACCACGCATATGGCTAGGTGTACTGTAGGCGCCGCTTGCAGTCATTTCGCCGCTTCCTGCAGGTTCCATGACTTCCGGCACAGATTGCGGGTATGGGTGCCTTGTCCTTTGCATTCAATGCTTTGGTCCATTTCTCCTCCTTGATCCGAGCAACCATAACTTTTGTACTTAATCTTAAATGAGGGTAGCTGAGCCCTCTACTCCATCGCTTCATCTATTATGGTAGCTGAGCTTTCTATTCATCCATATTCATTCTTCTACGACGTGCGCGCAAGCTCCACAAGTTCCAGTCCGTAATCTGCATCGATCTCATCCATCTGGCACCGTACTGCGCACCATCTTCCTTCTACCCAAAATTTGTTGTTTATTCAAAATAAGCACTTTCCTTCAATATTTTGTGCTTTGTCCTCAAAATAAGCACTTTCCTTCTGAGCTTGTGCAGTTGCTGTTGGATTCTGTGCACTTCACTCATTTTCCTCATTTTTGCTAAGCCTTCTAAGGCCTTAGCTTCTTCGGTCAGAACAGTTAAGGACTGTTCTGTGGCTTGTACTTGTTCAAAAAGACCAACCTTAAAAGGGAGCGTCTCAAGCTCCGTCCAAGCCTCCATAGCTTGGTTCATCAGGTTCTCGGCTTCATCTGCTCTGCTCTTCAGTTGTGTAGAAGTTCTGCGCAACGCTTCAAATTGTTCCTGGCTATCATCTGTTAAATGCGCTGCAACACGAGCTTCTAACTCTACGGTCTGTGTTCTATGGTCTTCAGCCATAGCAACTATCTCGTGCTCCAGGGTTTTCACCCTTCCTCCAATAATTTGAACTTTCTCAACCAGAGGAAGGTCTGGTTGAATCTCGCAGGCTGGCAATTCCTGGGTAATTTCACCAACTACGTTCCTTATGCCAATGTCTTGTGCTTCGTAAAGTGTGAGCTTTTCAGAGATATTCTTGTGGCTTGCCTTCAGCTCTATCTCCTGCGATTGCAGTCTTTGATTTGCATGGAAGGTAGAGAGCTCTCTAGCTCTCAGCTCAACATAAACTTTCTCGTGCACTAGCTGTAGAGTCTCTATAGGAATTAAAGACAAATTTATTTCAACGGGCCCAACTGCGCTTACCTGTAGTGCAGCTAGTGGATCCGGAAGTGTCATGCTTGTAGACGGAATGTGCACGACAGTATGCCTTTCTGCAAGTACTTCAACTCGCTCGGTACTTGTAGCTACTTGTGGCGCCTGCGAAGTAGATGCTGGCGCATGGGTCTGCGTAACCCTTCCTGCAAGACCTTTTAATTCCACAAACTGCAGGTCTAGAGCACTTCTGATATGAGCGTGCATGGTCCGCAGCTCACGAAATTTCTCTTTCAGATACTGTTCGATCCCCGAGGGAATGGCCTCAGAGGGATGCGACACCTTTTGTTTCTTGGTTGCTGGTTCTGTCGAACCTTCATCACTTCTTTGCTCGGGGGCTTCCTTGCCCTTATCCTTCTCTTGTGCAGCGGCGGGTGGCATCGCGGATGCGATTTCGGCGGCCTCCCTCCATTCATCCGACCAAGACTTGATAGTTTCTTCAACATCCTCGGTGGTCATCCTATAAAGGACTATGGCCCATTCCTCTTGAATGCCGCAGGGGTGGAGGTAAAGTTGGTGCAAGTCAGCAGTAAAGGACAACTTTCCTTCATATATTTTCGCTGTCTCCTCACTCAGCCTTGGCATTTCCTGAATGGTATCTCTGAAAAGATGGTAGTATTCACAAAATACAGCGCGGTTCATCTTGCGCTTCGCGGGATTAGCAAACTCCCAAAGGTTAACATAGCAGATTCCGGCGGGCTCTCCTGCGCGGCGCAGAAGGAACTGAGTGTTCGGGGGCTCCTTCCACCCGACAAGAGCGCATAAAATTAAAATCCAAGAAAAATGGAACAACTGACCGGGGTTGTCTTGGACATTTCGGCAGTCTTCCAAGAAAGAATTGAGAAGGAAGAGAGACCAGTTGTACTATTCTCCCTCCGCAGTTGCGATGGCGATCTCCACGACAGCTCTAGTAACTTCCTTCAGTATGCACTTTGTGAGAAGTCTGACTGCAAGCAGACATCCTGTAAATCTAAGTGCTTCGTCTTCTACTATAGTGAGGTCATAAGCCCGACCTCCTCTTGTTAAGTTGTATTTCTGCACCAGCTGTGCAGCCAATTTTCTATCCTTGTCTTTTCCCACAAAATGAATATTGGGATCCTTACCAACCTTAGATAGGCCGGTGATGCGGTGAATCAAATCAACGTCTAAATCAATTGGCCTCCCCAGCTAAAGGTAACCTCCATGAACACAGGATAGCAGTGTCTTAACAACTGCGTTGACTTTGTTGCTACGCCCGAAGTGCTGTAGCTTCAGCAAGTTCAGCAAACCAGGCTTCTCCAAGTTTGCTGCGAATCCCTTTGGGATGAATTCATCAACCTTTCTGGTGGGATTATGAACTACCGTCAGATATCGATCTGGCGCGAACTGAGGATATGTTTTATAGTCTCCCAGGTTGAAATCAGAGAACTTGACCAGTGGAAGGTGTCCAAGCAGGGCCCCTTCTTGTCGCATGCCAGCTGGTAGTGGAGGTAACGGAATCGGATACTTTGCATTCTTTGGAATATGTACCTCTGGCGCATCATCTGGATGCGGCGGAATATAATTTACCATGGTGGCCAACGGCTCTGGAACGGGCTCTTCTGGCTGTTGCTAAGATGCTCTCATGCCCGGAGATTGTCCGGGATCATTATAACCAGGGTGTACATAAGTCGAGGCCGTCACGGGAGTAGTCATGCCGAAATCTAAGCCTCAGCGCAGGAATTGACGAACAACTTCTTCAGTTGACAAGTTCTCCGACGTGAACCGGTATAGGGAACAAGAACTTGGTCAGACAAACGGCGGAACAATGTAGGATATGGATGCTGAAAACAAAGGAAACACTCTGCACAACTCGGCTCTGAAAACAATAACTTATATTCTCAAACAAGACTATGCAACTCGAGAAAAGTAACCCGAAAATATACAAGTGTGGGGTATTTATAGCTAAAGGCGACAATAAATGCGGGCAAGTGGGGCTACTAGCTGTAGGCACCTATGCATGAGTTGACAACCCCGCTATCCCCCTCGCCTTTGCGGTGCATTTATTGTGATGGACGGGCTCTGACAGCCTTCCGAGAGAAGCTAAAGCTTTCGGCGCATGAGTTAAATGCAAATCTTACGGAGATCAAGCCGAATCTGTCAAGGCGGCTATACTTAAATGGCGGGCTTATCCTTCATTTATTCTTAGACGCGACTACATAACTGCTATAATTCAAATTTTTCGGCGGGTCATTTCAGCTTAGACAACTGTGCATATAGAGGGGTCCACATCGAGAACTCCTCAAGCGGCAAATTGACACAGAGAACTCCGCAAGACCGACGGTTCAACGGCCCGGGGAAAACTTCGCAAGAGCGCGGATATAGGCTCGCTCAACACAAATTTTGTTTGACATGCACGGATGCTTCAAGGAACTGCGTGGGAAGCCGGAAACTGAAAGTGTCTCGCAACTTCCGTGTAGACTGTGACAATGCGATGTCTCTTTCAACTACACCGGACATCTGCACTTCTTTAGCAATATATTAAGTTGACAGGGCGGAGTGGCCATCGCGATAAAGCTTGAGCCGACTCCCGTTGATCATTGTATATAGCAATTTTCCATTAAGCTTCGCAAGCTGAACTGCTCCTCCTTCTGTTATCCTTGTCACCCGGAAAGTGCCTAACCAATGTACACGAAACTTGCCCGGAAACTTGATGAATTTACTATCATAGAGGAGTACCAAGTCTCCTTCTTCAAAGTGTTTATTCTTAATGTGCCTATCATGCCAAGCTTTCTGTCTTGCCTTCTGTACCTGTTGATGAAATCCAGCTAAAAGTATGTCTTCTTATAAGGCAAGCAATTGTGAAAGTCTTTCACTCATGGTATTAGTATCTGCCATCTCTGTAATTTGCGCAATTGTGAGACTGGGAACAATGTACTCCATGGGCATAACTGCTTCTTGTCCATACACCAGACTGAAATGTGTGTGACCTGTTAGTTTCTTGCATGTGGTTCTGTAAGCCCATAATACAGCTGTGACTCTAAGGTCCCAATAATCTCTTTGTTGATTACAGATCTTCATCAGGGCATTCTCAAGGATCTTATTGAATGCCTCCACCGTACCATTAGCTTGAGGGTGGTAGGGTGTGCTCTTATGGTGACTAATTTGGAATTCTTCAGTAAGGGCCTCTATAGTCTCATTGAGGAAATGTGTACCCTGATCACTCATGAGAATCACTAGACATCCAAACCTAGTGATAATGTTCTAAAAAATGAACTGCGCGGCAGTGGCAGCGTCGCAGTTCTTAACTGGCTTCGCCTCAGCCCATCTGGTGAGGTATTTAGTAGCTGTAATGATGTATCTCGTGCCAGTTATTTTTCCTGGTGGGTTGATAGGTCCTACAAAATCAATGGCCCATTTATCAAAAGCACGTAGTGTTATCTGGGGTCTTAGCGGCATTTCATCTCTCCTTGAGGGTTTTCCTGTTCGCTGGCACACATCACAACATTTGCTGAATTCCTTAGTATCCTTGTGCAATGTCGGCCACCAAAGACCTGCGGCTAAGATCTTCTGCGCAGTCGGCTTTCCTGCGAAATGGCCTCCTGCGATACCTGAGTGCGCTTCTGCGATGATAGAGCTTTTTTCATGCAGTAAGATACATCTGCGCAAGACTTCGTCGGGGCCCAACTTATAGAGCTGGCCTGCTATCAAAGTGAAGTCTGCGGCTTTGAAAACAAGTTGCTTCTTCTGCTGGATTGTAAACTCAGTCGGCGCTTGCCCGGAAGTGAGAAACTCAAGAATATCAGAATAATACTCGTCTGCTGCTTGAATAGAAAACAACTGCGCGTCAGGAAGATTGTCCTCCAGACTTGTAGGTTCCTCTCCTGACTCTATCCTGGATAAATGGTCAGGTCCTGCATTCAATCTGCCTGGCTTTATAATAACCTCAAAATCATACTCTTGGAAAATCAGTAGCCATCTGCAAATTCTTCCCCCTAACACTGGCTTATTGACCAAGTATTTCAAAGCAGAATGGTCAGTATACATTTTAAAATGTGCGCCCAATAAGTACTGCCTGAATTTCTGTAGGGCGTACACCATAGCTAGTCCTTCTCTTTCTGTAGTGGTGTAGTTCTTCTCGGCTGTGGATAGCTTTCTGCTAGAGTAAGCAATCGGGTGGTCAATACCTCCTTCTCCCGGTTGTGTAAGCACGACTCCTAATGCTATGGAAGAAGCATCGACATGAACATGAAAGGGTTTTCTCCAGTCTGGGAAAACTAGAATTGGAGCAATGATCATCTTTTCTTTAAGTGTATCCAAGCTCTGTTGGCATTCTTCTGTCCATTGGAACTTCGAATCCTTTTTCAGCAATCTTTCCATAGGTGCTGTGATCTTTGCATATCCTTTGATAAATTTTCTGTAGTATCCTGTATGTCTCAATGTAGTGTGCAATTGTTTGACTGAGTTGGGCGCAGGTAGATTAGCAATGATGGAAACCTTCGCAGGATCCATCAGGAGTCCTTGTCTGCATACAATATGACCCAACAAAATACCAAAAGGAGCACAGAAGATACATTTTTTCAAGTTAAGGGAAATCTGATGTTGTCTACATTTTTCTAACATCATGCGCAGATTCCCTATATGATTCTTTAATAAACCAAATACAGTCCAGTCATCAAAGTAGACTTCTAAGAACTTGTGAATGAATTCTTTAAAAACAGCAACAACGACTCTAGAGAAGATAGCAGGTGCGTTTTTAAGACCAAAGGGCATTACCATGTACTGGAATGAGCCCCATTCAGTCGCAAAAGTAGTCTTATAGCGGTCGTCTGGGTGGATTCTGATCTGATGGTATCCCGAAAAGCCATCAGTGAAGGAGTAAGCGTCTTGTCCTCCAACATTATCAAGCACTTCGTCTATAAAAGAAGTGGGAAATGGATCATGCGCTGATGCATCATTGAGTTTGCGCAAGTCCACACAGATTCTTATTTCTCCTTTTGTCTTTTTCTCTTGTACAACCATAGGACTAATCCAATCGCTTTCCTCTACTGGCTCAATAATACCTGCTGCGAGCATTTTATCAATTTCTTCTTTAACTTTTTCTTTATATCGCGGATTAAATCTGTATGGGCGCTGTTTTACTAGCTTGGCGTCTGCTTTGGGAGGTATGCGCATCACTCCTAAGTCTCTTAGGATGCCTTTAATTTCCATGAACTTGGTAGGAAAGATATCCTGGTAGTCACGTAATAAATCTGAAATATGCCCAACAGTTTCATCATCCCAGTAATCTCCTATAGAAGCAAACTTGGGTTCGGCTTCTGTATCAATGTTAATCTTTTTGAGCTTGATGTGTTCTGTAATGGCAGGGATATCAAGCTGAGGACCTTCAACATTGCGCGTCCCTTCTGATTCTGGAATATTGATGTTGTGAGGATCATCATCCTCTTCTCCAGTGGTGAAATTATAGCATTCGAGGGCATGTTCTATCTGGACAGCCCAATCTGGTTGGGAATATTTCGGTAATGGACATTGTTCAAATACCTTCTTTTTAATACATTTTAAAGCGTGGTCAATGCTTGGATGTTCTGACTCAAAACTGAAGGTAAGTTGAAAACTTTCTATCATAAGAGGCCAACTGATAGTGCCTCTGCGCAATTCTGTTTCAGTGTACCAGTTCCTGGGAACTGTATCCAATGCGTGGATGAATAGGTGAACCCACTCATCTTCTGGAATACCTGACCATTGCTGATTACATGCTTCAACATGTGACCTGGGGTCACTCTGTCCCTCATATTTGCGTGACACTTCTGCTGTAGTGTCCTGAAATCTGCGCAGTATCAATCTGCGACAGTCTTGCCATGTGTGAATATTCTCTTTATGCGCACCCCACCATCTTGCGGGTGTAGCACGCAGTGCTACATCCAATGCCTGTATGTGTTGCTGTTCTGGAAGTTGTTGTTCATATGCATGTATGAATTTGCGTATGTCAGTTAAACCATAAAAAATGGGAGTGTCAGTCAATTCTGTGCCAATCCATCGAATGGATTTAGTCATCATGGCGCAACGTCTTGCAGAAACCTCATGTAAACGATTCTGCCAGTTTTCCAATCCTGCATCTGAGTCTGATGTGCATGAGCTATCGCATTGCCAGCTGATATGGCCGTCTGCTGTGGGATTGAAATAGTCACTCTGGCTAGCAGTCATCTGATACAAACTTTCCATGTGGCGTGCTTCTTCTTCTGCCCGAATGGGTTCTATATACCTTGGTCCTTGAACAGGATCAAGCGGTGCAATGACCCTAAGCTGGTCATCCTCAAAGGTCATCTGTCTTTTCTTCAAATTAATGACAGCCAAATTATCAAATGCCCAGTCTATACCTAAAAGTGTTGGGTAAGGTCTACTATCATCCAGAATTTTGATTACTTCAAAGTCTGCAGAACTTCTTACTCCCTCAATATCAATCATTAGAGAAATTTTGAGGTCAAAAAAGGGCCTCAAAACAAAGAAAATGTACTATAAAATACAACCAATCACATTCTAGTAGATGACATCATCCCCCTTGGTGAGGTGGCATTGCATGAGTTAAGAATGCTTATTTGTCAAATTTTCTATGGTGGATGAAAACACATAGTTAACTAAGGTAGTGGTGTAAGTACTCTTAAGTCATAAAGTAAAGTACTCATAATGATAGTCTTTTAATAAAATAATATTATTGTCATTTTCAAGTAAAGTACTCATAATGAATGTCTTTTCACACTTTCACATAAAATAATATTATTTTCATTTTCAAGTGAAATACTCTTAATTCATAAAGAAAGTCCTTTCACATTTTTTTATAAAATAATATATTATCATTTTTATGTTTTTAATTTTAAATTATATATTCACTCCATTCTATTTAATAACATAATGTCAAACTAATAAAGAATAATAATAGATTTAATAAATAATAATAATAATAATAATAATAATGCAATGTGGATTATAATAATATTATTGACATTTTACATGTAAATAAATTTCCAATTAAATTACATTATTAAATTCATGAGAAAAGTACTAAATATAAAAAGTCAACATAAAATTAAAAAAAAAACTCTTAAAAATGTTTTTTATTATTTAATTTCATTTGCAAGTTCAAGACAAATAAATGTTAAAGGACAATACATTTTTGGGAATTTACAATGAATCTTAGTCACATCAATGTAGACTTATTTTATTAATTTTATTTCTAGTGAATTTTGAAAAGTAACTCAACCATGGTTATTTATATTGTGCATAGAAAATAGTGTGGGAGGTGACTTGTCATATATACCTACCCCATAAAACCCCCAATTCATAATATTTTAATATATCTCATATTTTTGTAGTACATCTCTTAGGAGGCCCTTTTTTGACCTCAAAATCTCTCTAATGAGGTACATTGGGTAATCTGCCCAATGGAGAGACTCGTTGCTGATTCGTGAGTCTTAGCTAGATGGGGGATCTTGTAAGCTGAGGGCTTCCCATCTATTCCCATGTCTGCATAGTGAGAACATTAACTTCTGAGCTCAAATCTAAAATGACTTCATCCATTTCAAATGCTCCAATCTGCGTTGTGAGCCTCATCTTTTTTCCAGTTCTAGTATGACTCCCAATCTGGTGAACAACACGCTGCGGTGTGTTCGTCGAAGCAGATTGTTGACATTTATCCAATAGGTGTTGAAGTTCCATAGTTGCTTTTTCATTGCGCAACAACTTTAAGCAGTTCCTCAGAAAAGTATGGACACTACCTAGTGCATCCTCTTCATCAGGCCTTCCAAATGTAGTGGCCTGTTCTTGTACCAGGTTGTCTTGTCTTAGCACTTGCGATCTAATATCATTATGCGGCGGTGCGACAGAACTTGAAGCGCTCGGATCTAAGAAGTACTCTTGAGATTGCTTGAATGCTTCTTTTTTCTTTTGCAGGTTAAGTGGGGCTGGTTTAATATTAGCGCGGTGCACCCATTGAGTCGCTTGCTTTCCAGTTCTCATCTCTGGCGCACCAGTGGTTGCTCCACTGCGCGTTATTATATTAACTGTAGGGTATGATTCTCTTTTTTCTGCTCCAATCAGCTGAATATTTTGATTGACCTGTGGTGTCTTTGCTTGCATCTTAGCCATCAACTGAGGGCATTCTTCAATGGCATGATCAGAGGATTTACAATATCTGCAGATGGTTGTAGGATTTTGGCAATCCCTTGCAAAATGACCTTGCGCTCCACAATTATAACAAGTGATTTGTCCTCTTCCGCGACCAAAATTTGTTGCGCGTCCGTGACCCCTATAATTTCCTGCTCGGCTGTCGTGAGTTTGGTCATACTATGGACCTGCTGTGGGTCCTTGTGTCTCTGATTGTACTCTATAAACATCATGCTTTCTTTCTATCATAAGATCATATGCTCTACAATTGTTCTTATCGTGGCCTACTGATTTACAAAAATTACAATATAGATTCTTTGAAGTTTGTACATATTTCTGAAGTAAGTGACATTCTTGTGGTCTAAGACCTCTAGTTCTACAGATTTCGCACCAAGGCCCCTGTGCCTGTGGTAAAGGATTAGGTGCTCCAGTTGCAATATACTCTATGAAAATGGGACAATGGTCCTTTGAATGACCTTTCTCTTTACATTTTGTACACCAAATATCTTCCTTAACATCCTTGCCTTTCTTAATATCATGCACTTGCAAGGTTAAGTTTGCTAATTGGTTCTGCAACTGCGCAACATCGTTGCTTGTTCCAGCAATTGGTGAAGCTTCTAGTTTCATAGCCATCTCTAGAGCTTGTTCCTGAGTAGTAAGATTCTGCTGCATAAGAGGAAGTCTAATGTGTGGGAGCAGCGCAGCAATGAACCATTCCTTATGCTGCTGTGGTGCAAACTCAAAGCTTACTTGATCTATCAAGGCTTTGAACTTCTGGTCAAAGTCCCATACTGATTCTATGGGTAACTGTTTGATGTCTTTGAGCTCTGTTATACACTGTGATTCTGATTTAGGTTTCTTAAATTCTCTAATCATAGCATTTCTTACATCAGCAAGCATCCTATTCTGTGCTGCTGAGTATTTCATGAACCAAGTCAAGGCTCTTTCTCTTAGTGTGGTTGCTAACTGAACCAGTTTAACAGCATCATCATTAATTTGCTTAATTGTCCAAATGGCTTCACATAGGAACCAATGCTGCTCAGGGTCTTCTATCCCTGTTCCTCTAAAAGTTGGTAGCTTCATGTCATCACCCATCCTTCTTGTGCTAGGTTGAGGTGGAGGTGCTGTAGCAGTGCTTCTGGGCTGGTTAAATAAAGGTGGTGCTGAGGTACTAGAAGTACCGTGTGGGCTACTAGAAGGTGTTATTGCGGGGTTATACTGAGCTCTATCTGGCTTTTGCGGTGTAAAGGGGTGATAAGAGATATGAGCACTTCCTTGTCTTTCTATACGACTTGCTCTATGGACTTGGCTATTTTCTGGGCTAGACTCAAAAGAATGCTGGTCAAGGCCTACTTTATACCGTTTTCCACTACGAGTGCAACCAATAAGTTCAAGATCACTATCAGAATCTACGGACATTACTTGTCTATGCTATTCATCGGAAGCTATGCATAGTTTTGCTTTTTCATACAGAAGCATTTTAATCCATAAGTTCAGAGAATTTAAGAACTTACCTCTGGGTGCTTGAAAGAAACTCCTCTCAGCTTCACTGAAACTCTTTCTTGTATCTACTGCAAACTCAGTGATGAAACCTTCCAGTAGACTATTCAACCAAAAGTCTACTGCGCGGGACACGGAATTGTCTACCCGCTTCAAAATACTGACTAGCTCAGGTGTCCAAGCGACGCGTCGATCAACATGCACAATGGGTCTAGTATCTGATAACTTAGCTATCCAAGCATGCAACTCAAGTGCAAATGTGACAAAGAAAATTTCGTGAAGGTCAGTATAGATATACTTCTGCAACCAGTCTTCTGTCTGGAGCCTAGAGCTTTTGTTTTCGTGTTCAGCGAACTCTGTAGCCTTTAAATCAAACCAGTCTTCAATTTCTTTAGTTGTAGGATTCCAGTAACACATTTGTTAGCTGAGCAACGGAACCCTTTGTTGGCTTCAGCAACAATCTCAAACGTCACGGAAATAGCAAGTCTCACAGTAACAAGTCACGAGGCAACGGAACCATTTGTTGGCTCCTTCTTTCTCTGGGTTTCGCCTCAATCTCGTGCGTCGCCGAAATAACAAGTCTCACAGTAACAAGTCACGAGGCAATGAAACCATTTGTTGGCTGCTTTTTGGATAGACCCGGGTTTTAATGAAGCGCAGCAACAAAACCCCTTGGCGCACTAGCCCTCTCGGCAACGAGCTACGCAGCAGCTCGAGGTCTCACCCGAAGTGGCTATGGGGGGGCTAAGGAATCAGATTTCCTTAACCTAGGTGACGCGAAGACTATTCTTCTTCCTTCGACGATTCCTCAGAGCGGACTGCCCGACTCTTCCACAAACTCCTCGGCGTAGCTGCGCTGACTTCTCGCTCAACAGCCTAGCTGCGCGACATCTCCGTTCCGGCACACGAGGCAACTTATCCCCTGCGTCGACACTCTATATATCTTTTCTGCCCGTGCACCCAGCGCAGTAATGCATTCCTCTATCGCTGCGGCGACAGCGTTCTACAGATTCTTTGACACTTAACGATTATCATTAACAAGGAAGCTTCGAGAATGAACTCAACATATTCATAAAGATAACGCAACATTCATAGAAACACAGATAACAACTCAGACATGCATTCACGCGATCATTACCATAACAATAAGACGTAAGGAATGCACCTCCTCGGGAAACCACGTTCACGGGGAGTGTTTCATATATTAACTCAAAGGGGACTTATACAATAATGCTGCGCACACAGCTGCAGCCTTAGATCTTTCCAAGAAACTCCACGCACACAGATGGGAGCCCTTCTCTCGATCTGGTCTCTTCCTCTACAGAGATTACAATAGTTCAGACGTTGAATCAGACTGTCTGCAACTAGGGGATTAACTTCACGGTTATTCCAGCTCTGACTCTTGTCTTCTAACAACACAGTAGAAAACAATCCTCATCCAAAATAACCAACCTACCAACTAGCTAGCTTATCTCAAACAGCTAACCTGTATCTCAGCATCTAAAGGTTGGCTAACTGACTAACGTCTAACTTTTGCAATTACACATATATATAGGTGGCCATGACGGTCGCACCTTTACAAAACTGTGGACCTTTCCCAACAGTAATCCCCAAAAACCCTAACCACGCACATGGCTAGGTGTAATGTAGGCGCCGCTTGCAGTCATGTCGCCGCTTCCTGCAGGTTCCGTGACTTCCGACGCAGATTGCGGGTATGGGCGCCTTGTCCTTCGCCTTCAATGCTTTGGTCCGTTGCTCCTCCTTGATCCGAGCAACCATAACTTCTGTACTTAATATTAAATGAGGGTAGCTGAGCCCTCTACTCCGTCGCTTCATTTATTATGGTAGCTGAGCTTTCGATTCAGCCATATTCATTCTTCTATGACGTGCGCGCGAGCTCTGCGAGTTCCAGTCCGTAATCTGCGTCGAGCTCATCCATCTGGCACCATACTGCGCATCGTCTTCCTTCTACCCAAAATTTGGTGTTTATTCAAAATAAGCACTTTCCTTCAATACTTTGTGCTTTTTCCTCAAAATTCGCAGCTTTACCATAGCTGTGGCCTAGGCTCCAACATCTGGTATCAGAGCACTTTCCTTGGCACAAGTGGGAATTTTTTTTTTTCTTTTTTTGGGCGGCGACTTTCAGATCAATTTCTGAAACTTTCTACACAAAATCAGAAGAAACCGATTGCATATCTGAATTCCTCTTTCAAAAATACGCAGTTTCAAAAAATAAATCATCTCATTTGGAGTTCTAAAAGTGGAGATATCGCGGATTTAAAATCAGCAATTTTTCAGAATTTCGGTGACGGCCGCGGAAATTGCGGTGAGAAAATCTTTTGACCGAGTGCCCAGATTTCTATTCCGCTTTCATGGGTAGAAGCAAAGTGGTTGTTCCAGTTCCGGAAACATGCTATAATAGCAATTCTGAGCAACATAGATCCGGTTTTTGAACATTGGGTGGAATTTCTGCCCAATTTTTTTCTGTTGCAGGTTCAGATTTGGGAATCATCCCTATCCGCTTAACTGTGGGAAGTACTTGGGCATAAGCCCTAAAACTCATTGTGAGGAGTACCACAGGAACCCCAAAGTAGCTGGCCCATTGAGAGGACCTGCCAGCGAAAAGGGCAACGACCCCTACCTGATTGACTAGTTCCCACCCGTGAGGTAAACCAAGAGCTGTCGTTTGTGGCAAAGCGGTTATCAGTTTTACCTGAGCCGTGGAGTGAGGGGTACTGCCCCAATACGCAAGCCGTCAGACAGCATTGGTGGCCGAGTGAAACCCCTGAACTGTTAGGAAGCCGCATATACCTGGGGTCCATATCTACTTTCAGCTAAACTATTGTTGATCACTGCTGCGCCATTTCAGACCCATTTGCAAGCCATTCCAGATTCAGCCATTTTCAATCCATTCGGCATTGTTCCAGATCCCTTTAGAGCCGTAGCCGCTCCAGTCTGGAAAAA
Source organism: Larix kaempferi (assembly GCA_027924585.1). Taxonomy (NCBI): domain Eukaryota; kingdom Viridiplantae; phylum Streptophyta; class Pinopsida; order Pinales; family Pinaceae; genus Larix; species Larix kaempferi. The sequence goes on along the minus strand of BSBM01000287.1, from coordinate 1,234,194 downwards.
AAAAAGTGTTATGGTTGTCACCCGTGCAGGAGCAAACACCATGGAGGAAGCACTTTCAGCCATCCAAACCAAACTCCAAGATCTGGATGAAAAATTTCTCATCCTCCATCTTCAGCATTCAGCCATGAACAATAACCAACAACCAGAATCTTTTGCAGCCACCGGGTTCTCTTCTTCCAACAATTTTCGTGGGCCAAAGCTTTATTTTCCTCGCTTCAATGGTACTGATCCGACTGGATGGATATACCGACCAGAACAATATTTCAGTCTGCATAATACTTTTGATGTCCAGAAAGTTCCATTTGCATCCTTTCATTTGGAACAGGAAGCCCTTCAATGGTACCGTTGGTACATCAAAGCTCATCTCGAGCCAAACTGGACAGATTTTTGCCAACTCATTTTGCCACGATTTGGCCCTAGTGCTTTTGATGATTTCACAGGAGCACTCACTAAAATTCACCAAATTGGCACAGTGAGAGAGTATCAGATAGAATTTGAGAAATTGGCCAATCACACAGAAGGATTGTCTGATGAATTTTGCAGGAGTTGTTTTATAAGTGGTCTCAAGGATGAAATTCACTCAGAGGTCAAAATGTTTTGTCCCAACACAATGATGGAAATCCTAGGGTTGGCTAAGCTGGCTGAGGACAAGATTGCAGCTCAACAATGCTCCAAACCCACCCTTGTTCCCTTCAGAAATATGGGTTCCCACCGACCTCCCATCACGCCTTCTCCTCAACCAATTCCTATCAAGCATTTGTCTGAAATAGAAATGCAAGCATGCCGAGAAAAAGGGCTTTGCTATAATTGTGATGAGAAATTCACTCGAGGACATAGATGTGTTTAACAAAAGCTCGATTTCTTGGATGTGGATTCTCCGCCTGCCTTAGAACTTGGTGAAGCAGCTACAGATACAGTGGATGATCAGATCGACATTCAACACCCGCCTGTTGACACCCCATTTCAGGACGACCCAGCTGAGATCTCTCTCCATGCTGTAACCGGCGTCACCACCCCACAAACAATGCGGGTCAGGGGATACTTCAAGAAGCTCCCTCTTACCATACTCATTGATTCTGGTAGCACTCATAACTTCATTGACCCTCGAATTGCCAAACAGGCTGATTGTTTTGTCCATCCTTGCTCCAGCTTTGAAGTCATGCTTGCCAATGGGGGCACCTTACCTTGCAAGGGGAAGTGTCACAATGTGTGTATCTCTATGGAAGATTATAACCTACGCTCTGACATGTTTGCCTTGCCCTTAGGTGGATGTGATGTGGTTTTGGGCATTCAATGGTTACACACACTTGGCCCCATCTTATGGGATTTTGCTGAACTTTGGATGCAGTTTAAAGTTAATGGGGCACAACACAAATTTATGGGCTTACAACCAGGGTCTCTCTGCATCATTAGTTCACATCGCCTGGAAAAACTCCTTAAGAATAATTCACATGGTGTCATCGCTCAGCTCAATTCCATTCAGATGCACCCATCAACAGTCTCCACTACTTCCTTGGATAGATATGCAAGTATCTTTGCTGAACCAATGCGCTTGCTACCTTCACGAGACCTTTCCGATAAGAATTTAGCCACATCTAACTCTCAGCAGGAAATAATGGCTATTTTGCATGCAATACAGAAGTGGCAGCCATACCTATTAGGGAATTATTTCTGCATCAAGACTGATCTCCCGAGCCTGGAACATTTTCTGGAACAATGGGTCTCCTCCCCAACACACCTGAAATGGGTTATCCACCTCATGGGTTATCCCTATGTGATCACTTACCAGAAGGGTAAGGACAATATGGTGGAAGATGCTCCTTCTTGCACAATTGATGACCCAGTTTCTCTTACAACTCTTTCTCTGCTTGTTCCAAATTGGGTGCAATATGTTCAACAGGGCTCTCTCTTCTATAAACTTCATGCTTCTTCATCAACAGGGCACTCTGGATTCCGCAACAGGTATGACCAAGAACAATGTAACTTCTTTTGGCAGGGACTAAAAATGACAATTCAACAGATGGTGGCTAACGATGATACTTTCCAAGCCAACAAGGGTGAAACGACACTCCTTTCGGGATTGCTCAAACCCTTGCCCATCCCTAAACAACTTTGGCCAACTATTTCTATGGATTTCCTAGCAGCGCTCTGGTGGTACAATACCACATCTCACAGAACACCATATGAAGCGGTCTATGGACAAACACCGCCAGTTCTTCTTCCATACACCCTTAGCAGCTCCCCAGTTCAGGCGATTGACTCGGTTCTTCGAAACCGCAATCAGATTCTTCTCATTCTGCAGGACAATCTTCACGTGGCCATAATTCGCCTGAATCAACAAGCCGATTAGCACCGTTCTGAGCGCATTTTCCATGCAGCTGACAGGGTTCTTCTTCATCTACATCCTTCCAAGCAATCCTCCTTGACACTCCAAAGGCGTCAGTGGCCTGAAATGCAACCCAAGGATGCTACCGGGGAACCACTCCTTCAGCTTCTGCAGCAATTTCTCCAACCAAAGCTTTGAGGACAAAGATTTTTCTAAGGGAGAGGGGATGTTAGGAACCTATGTAAACCCTTCTCTTTACTATGTTAGTATATTGTTATTGGACGCATATGCTTTGTAAGTCGTCCCATAGTATTTGTTGATCCGTAGTTTATATTAGCCGATAGTATTGACCCGTAGTATTGGACGCATATGCTTTGTAAGTCGTCCCGTAGTATTATATGTCCCATGGTTTTGACTCATGGTATTGGGCATAGATTTAGTATATAAGTGTGTGTTGAGGTCATTGAAGGCACGGTGAAGTTAATTGTATTGAGCTTTCTCAAAGGAGGTTTCCCCCTCGAAGTGGCCCGTGATCAATATAAAAGCGATTCTGTTCTATTATTTCTGATATCTCGTGTATTTGCATTAATTCATTATTGTAGGTACAACACAAGGGTTTAGAGAAAGAGATTCTTCTTTAGGGGTTTAGAGAGAGAGAGAGAGAGCAATTAGAGGTTAGTATTTTATGGAGAGAGAGAGAGAGAGAGAGAGATTGGGGGTTAGGGGTTTAGAGGGAGAGATATTAGGGGTTATATGTTTAGAGAGAGAGAGAGATTAGGGGTTAGGGGTTTATAGAAAGAGATAGATATTTGGAGTTTAGGGGTTTAGATAGAGACAGAGAAAGATTGGAGGTTGGGGGTTTCGAGAGAGAGAGACAGATTGGGGCTTAGGGGTTTAAAATGAGTGAAATATTGGGGATTAGAGGTTTAGAGAGAGAGAGAGAGTGAGAGAGAGATTGGAGGTTAGGGGTTTAGAGATAGGGAGAGATTAGAGGTTAGCAGTTGCGAGAGATATAGAGATATTGGGAGTGAGGGGTTCAGTGAGATAGAGAAAGATTGGGGATTAGTGGTTTAGAGAGATATAGAGAGAGATTGGGGGTTAAGGGATTAGATATATATATATATATATATAAAGAGAGAGAGAGAGAGAGAGTTGTTTAGAGATAGAGAGATAGAAGAGAGAGAATGGTGGTTAGGAATTTGGAGAGAGAGATAGGGGGATTGGAGCTTTTGCATTTAGAGAGAGAGATAGGAATAGAGATATTAGGGGTTAGGGGTTTAGAGAGAGAAAGATTGGGGGTTAGGGGTTTGAAGAGAGAGATTGGTGGTTAGGGGTTAAGAGAGAGAGAGAGAGACAGAGATTGGGTGTTAGATCTTTAGAGAGAGAGATATTGGGGGTTAGTGCTAGGGTTAGTTGTATAGAGAGAGATAGAGAGATTAGGGGTTAGGAGTTTAGAGATAGAGAGAGAGATTGAAAGAGAGGGAATGGTGGTTAGGGTTTAATGAGAGAGAGGAATATTGGGGCTTTCGGGTTTAGAGTGAGAGAGAGATAGGAAGAAAGAGATTGGGAGTTAGGGGTTTAGAGAGTGAGATACTAGGGGTTAGTGGTTTAGGGAGAGGTAGAGGGATTGACAATTATGGGTTTAGAGAGAGATAAAAAGCGAGAGATTGTTGCTTTGGGGTTTGGAGAGAGAGAGAAATATTAGGTGTTAGGGTTTTAGAGAGAGAGAGAGTTGGGGGATAGGGGTTTTGAGAGAGAGGTTGGGGGTTAATGATTTAGAGAGAGAAAGATAGAGAGATTGGGCCTTAGGATGTTAGAGAGAGAGATTTGTGGTTAAGGTTTAGACAGAGAGGGAGAGAGAGAGATAGAGATTGAGAGTTAGGGGTTTAGATTTATATATATACATATATATATATATATACATATATATATATATACATATATATATATATATACATATATATATATATATATACATATATATATATATATATACAGAAAGAGACTCAGAGAGATTAGGGGTTAGGGGTTTAGAGAGAGAAAGAAAGAGAGAGATTGGAGGTTAGGTTTTCAGAGAGAGGGAGAGGGAGAGAGATACTGGGGGTTAGGAGTTTAGAGATAGAGAGAATAGTGGTTAGGGGTTTAGAGAGAGAGATAGAGAGAGACTAGGGTTGCGGGCTTAGAGAGAGGGATATTGGCGGTTAAAGTTTGAGAGAGAGAGAGAGAGAGAGAGAGATTAGGGGTTATGGGTTTAGAGAAAGAGAGATAGTTTATAGGTTAGGGGTTTAAAGAGAGGGAGAGATTGGAGGTTAGGAATTTAGAGAGATATAAAGAGATTGGGGGTTAAGGGTTTTGAGATATAGAGATATATTGAGGGTTAGTGGTTTAGAGAGATATAGAGAGAGATTGGGGGTAAGGGGATTAGATAGATGGAGGGAGAGAGATTGGGAGTTAGTTGTTGAGAGGGAGATAGAGAGATTGAGGGTTAGAGGTTTAGAGAGAGACAAAAGAGAGAGAATGGTGGTTAGGGGTTTAGAGAGATAGATAGGGATATTGGAGTTTCGAGATTTATAGAGAGATATAGGAAGAGAGATGTTGGGAATTATGGGTTTAGAGACACATAGAGAGATTGGGGGTTAGGGGTTTTAAGAGAGAGAGAGAGAGAGAGAGAGAGAGAGAGAGAGAGAGAAAGGGATTGGGTGTTAGGGTTTTAGAGATAGATAATGGGGGTTAGGGGTGGGTTAGTAGTTTAGAGAAAGATAGAGAGATTGTGGGTTGGGTGTTTAGAGAGAGAGATAGATAGTGATAAAAAGAGAGAGAATGGTGGTTAGGGTTTAGTGAGAGAGAGGGAGATTGGGGGTTTGGGGTTTAGAGTGACTGGGAGATAGGAAGAGAGATATTGGGGGTTAGGAGCTTAGAGAAAGGGAGATATAGAGGGATTGGGGATTATTGTTTTAGAGAGAGAGAGAGAGAGAGAGAGAGAGAGATTGTTGGTTTGGGGTTTAGAGAGAGAGATATAGATTAAGTTTTAAGGTTTTAGAGAGAGAGAGAGAGTTGGGGAATTGGGGTTTAGAGAGAGAGAGATTGGAGGTTAATTCTTTAGAGAGAGAAATATAGATAGATTGGGTGTTAGGAGTTTAGAGAAAGAGATTGGTGGTTAGTATTTAGAGAGAGAGGGAGAGAAAGAGAGAGATTGGGGGCTAGGGGTTTAGGTAGATAGATAGATATATGGTGATAGAGAGAGAGAGAGAAATATTAGGGGTTAGGGCCTTCGAGATTGAGAGGAAGAGAGAGATTTGGGTTTAGGGGTTTAGAGAGTGAGAGAGAGATTGGAGGTTAGGTTTTTAGAGAGAGAGGGATAGAGATATTGTTGATTATAGGTTTAGAGAGAGAGAGAATAGGCGTTAGGGGTTTAGAGATAGAGAGAAAGAGAGAGATTTAGGGTTATGTGGTTAGAGACATAGATTGGGTGATATAGAATTAAAGAAAGAGTGAGAATGGGGGATAGGGATTTATATATGTACATACAGAGAGAGAGAGAGACTGGGGGTAAGGGGTTTAGAGAGAGAGAGAGAGAGAGAGAGATTGGATGTTAGGGTTTTGTAGAGAGAGAGAAAGAGTTTAGGGGTTACTAGGGTTTAGAGAGAGAGATTATTCTTTAGGGGTTTAGAGAGAGAGAGAGAGCGATTAGAGGTTAGTATTTTATGGAGAGAGAGAAAGAGAGAGAGAGAGAGAGATGTTAAATTTTCAGAATTTACTTCAATATGATCTAGGATCTTAACTGAGAGAACAACATGTACAGCATATCTACAACATATCAATCATGGAGCCAATAATGCAAGCACACAAGAGACACAAAGATTTACTTAGGGAAAACCATAAAGGTGAAAAACCCCAATAACTTCCTCAAAGATAGATAGAGCAATGATACAACCCAAACAAGAGATAGACATATCCTAGCAGCAGATCCTCCTCCTCCATAAGTGTGCCACTCCTCCTTGAGTGCATGAGTGAGAAGTGAGTGATGAAATAGAGTGCCTCCTGCACTCTATTTATACTTGACATGACTTGCCTTTTACATAAATCATGTAGGCTCGAACTTAACAACATAACATAACGCTGACTGGGATGACCCCCAATAGGGTGGTCTAATAACCCTTTGACCCACATGACTTATACAGGGCCGACCCCAACAAGGTGGTCTAATAACCCATCAAGTATAAGTTACGACATTTACAATATAAATGATGACACTTCCGTATAGAGGAATAATACTATCTCTATAAGAGTACATACAACATACATATATGAAATACATTCCAAAGTTACATATACATCAACACTCCCTCTTAACTAGGAAGGTATTTCTCAGCACAGGTCTTCTAGCACAAGTCTTCTTCTCTGGATCATCATCATCGTCACTACTGCTGCTATCTCAATCATTCTCTGAATCTACTTGTCATAGGAAGTTCTATAGAGCCAGTCCTTTTTCATACTGGATGTAGGCCCACCACCTACAGGTCTTCGTCATCACTGGCCATACTATGGAATTCTCAGGATTTATTACGTGCATCACAAAACCTGGCTGCAACATCCCAGGCTATTACGAGCACACAGCTCTACTTGTAGGATCTCCCAAGAGCACATTACATGTGACCCATCACAAAACCTGGCTGAAGCATTGCAGGCTATTACAAGCACACAGCTCTACCTATCGGATCTCGCAGGAGCACATTACATGTGATCTCACCACAAAACCTGGCTGAAGCATCCCAAGCTGTTATGAGCACACGGCTCTACCTGTCGGATCTCCCAGGAGCACATTGTTGAGATATTGTAACTTCAAAGAATATTATATTTGTACTTTATTATTTCGGAGATGTTTCATTCCTCCGTGAAGATCTTATTGTATATCCGGAGATGTTTATTCCTCCGTCGGAATGTGGTAACTTGGGTTATTAGACTTCCCTAGTGGGGGTCGGCCCTGTATGTGTTATGTGGGTCAAAGGGTTATTAGAACACCCTAGAGGGGTCAACCCAGTCTGTTGTAGTGGGGTATTTAACCCATTAGTTAAATACGAGCCTACATGTCTTGTGTAAAAGAAAAGTCAGAGTAGTGTATAAATAGAGGAGGTGTGTTCCTCATTTGACACACACACTCACTCACTTGAGAGAGGCGCACTTGTGGAGGAGAGGTCTGCTATGGTGGAGGAGGAGATCATGTCTTTGGTTTGCATCTTTGTATATTTCTGGTCATCTATATTGAGGAAGCTTTGCTGGGTTTTCTACCCCATGAGGGTTTCCCAGGATAAATCTGTGTCTCTTGTGTTTATGCTATGCTTGTTGTTTCTTCAGTGATCCTGTATATGCTATTATTATGAAATGGAATGTAATGTTGCTATTTTCTGTCTTAGCATATTGAATTTTAACATGGTATCAGAGCTAACCTGAAGGAAGGCAAGGTATGGCACTTACGACACTTGCTTCTCTTGCGACAATTTGAAGGTTAGGGTTTTATATAGAAAAAGCCAGTCATCGTGGAACTTTCGCTATAAATCCATTTATGCAAAGGTTCAGAATCTGCAACCTTTACAGGTCGAAGATAACATCTCCAGGTATCTTTTGTGCAAAGGGAACCTTCAGATTTGTTGTACTTTGTAAGTTATGATCAGTACAAGTTAGGGTTTCTGCCTCTTCCAGATCTCAGTCAAAATCAGGTGACCTAGGAAAAAAGGTCATAACTTGGGCTAGGAAGCTCCAAATGAAATTTCGTAAAAAGTGACAGTTAGTACACAGACTTTAATATCTCAGGAAACGTTTGCAGAGGCCGAAACTAAACCAGTGACACGTGGCACTCCGTACAAGTTCACTCTCCTGTTGTATCCCATAAAAAGGTTACGTTGCAACACTTGGCATAACTCTCTCTCAGAGAGTCCAATGGAGGTCAGACCTGTCAGGATGGAAATATAACAGGGCGAGCTATCTCAGGAAACGTTTTCGGAGGCCGAAGTTCAAACAGTGACACTTGGCATGCCGTACAAGTTCGCTCTCCTTTTTTATCCCATAAACAGGTCACGTTGCGACACTTGGCATAACTCTCTCTCAGAGAGTCCAATTGAGGTCAGACCTATCAGGATGGAAAGATAACAGGTCAGGCTATATCAAGAAACATTTTCAAACCCTGTGGATCAAAATATTCAGAGTTATAGTAGAAACAATCAGGTACATATTTCTGTCAAAACAGAATTATTTTTTGAGCACATTCATTCATGGCTTCCGGAATTTAGGGTTTTGAAGAAAGTTGGAATTTTTGGAATCGGAGTCCACGGCTGAATGATACTCAGGAAAATCGAAATTTAGAGACCAATATCGAATTTTTTGGTTGGGTAGAAGACTGGGCTTGATCAAACCCTAGTTCGGGATTTTGATCAGAAAGATGGAAAATTAGGGCTTCAGCAAAAGTTGGAATTTTTTAAGTCTGTAACCATGGCTGGAAGATCCTCAGAAAAATAAGTGTTTAGAGCCTTAGATCGAACCTTTTGATTGGACAAAAGGATGGGCTTCATCAAACCCTAGTTCGGGTTCCTGTCCAAAAGATCCAGAAGTTTCAAAGGCAATTTTGAGGGGTCAAATTTTGGAGATTTAAAAATTGAAGTATGCTAGTTTGATTAGCTCAGCAAGACACATCCTTCCATCCATTCAGAAGTGTGAAAGTCAAAGATTGAATTTTTAGGGTTTCTCTAGCAAACCCTAATCAAGCTCCAGATCAAGTTTCAGGGGGAGTTGAGGCTAAGGCCTTACATAAGAAGACTACAAGAAGTCTTGACAGGTATGACTTAAGGAGGTTCAGGTATGTCTTGAAATCTGATTCTTGATTAAGTTCATAATGTGTTTGTCTTCATTAATGTTAGAATTGTCTTACCACCCTAGTAACAGTATGAATGCATGCGAATGATCGAAGACATTCATTGATTAGGGCTATATGATTGTACTTATGCATTATGGTGTTGTGTGAGGTTGATGTTGTCTGCTAACAAGATACAGGTACATCACAAAAGACAAATCAAGTTCCATGACCATAACAACATGAAGACAAAGACTCATCCACTTATGAGGTATGTATGACTTTGTTATATTATGTTTAACCTATGAGACATGCAGGTTCTAGCTCAGGATCTCTAAATCATTGAAGAGATTGTTTAGGTATGTTGTACATAACTAAGCAGGTATACTAATCCAGGTATGTTTTCCTATGTCATGTTAGAATCTTACCTTGTGTTAGGATCCCTTATATAAGTATACTTGGTATGATTGGTTATGCTTATTCATAAAGTTAGTAATCAAGGGTTTGTGCATATTATGTCTCTTATCTTGGTTGATGATTTAACTAACTAGATCAAACAAGAATATGCATGAGTAAAAGAAGACTTCCTTGAAACCCTGAATACTAATGATCATACATATTCAAGATTATTTAGAATTAGAATGTTTTGATAATACTGAGAATATACTAATGAATGTATGTTTGTGTATGAGATCATGAGGATGACACTAGTGCACACTTGAGCATGCACAGTGGTACAGAATGAATAGAAGTTCATAAGACATACAGAAGATCAAGCGGGAGGCAACCACACAAACATAAAAGATAAGTATTTGAGTTGTTATTAGAAATACTAAATGATATTGCTTGTATGCATATTTGTATTCCTAGAATATATCATGCTACTAATATGCATATGATTGGTAAGTTGGACAAACATTCCATTGTTGCTTTTCTAGAATGAAACCTCTTTGCTGACATGCTGAGAGCTGTGCACACTCTCGATAGTATGTTCTGGTAGAGATGGAAGGCATCTAGATAGCCACTGTATGCATACAGGATATGGGAAAGTGTTGTGCCAAAGTATTGGTCAAAATAGTTGCATAACTATGTAAATGATATCTGTATGCATGATAGGTTATCATGTCAATATGATTTGATGATTATGAAGTATTACTAATCATATACTTAATTTTGATTTGTAGGAAAGATCATGATGAATGATGAACACTGAACAAGCAATGGATATTCAACAAAAGATTTACAAATCAAACACACTATAGAAGGCTTGTGGCTAGAAGATTCTCTTAGAAAGAGGAAGAGAATCATGATGAGATGTTTTGCTCCAAGTGACTAGATAAGACCATTCTCTTAATGGTGTAGTTAAAGAAGAAGTATGAATCAGGTTCTGTATGGGTTCCCAGGATCGATAATCAACTGATGAGCTTAATGATCACCATGGGTGATGTGGATCTCAACCTTTGCTACAAGGTTGAATATGGTTTCTAGACACAGATGACATGGATGCAAGAAGGAACTCACCACAGAGTTCGAATGATATTGAGGCTTATATCAGTAGACCCATCTAATGAGATATGGCACAGATAGATATGCAGAAGATCATTCAATGCAGAAATGAAAATGAAAGATCTCAAATTGATGCATTACTTCCTGGGTCTGGAAGTATGGCAAGGCTGAGAAGGAATCTTTCTCAACCAAGGAAAGTATGCTGAGAAATATTAAAAGGACTTGATGTGTTGGTATGGCCACTCTTGAAGTTGTTAGCAGATGACTCATTAGAGTTAGTGGATAGAACTCTGTACAGACAAAATATTGAGTCATTGATGTGTCTAACGAATACTAGGTCAGATATATGCTTTGTTGTGAACACCTTGAGTCAGTATCTAGTGGAAACTAGATGTGCTCACCTGATAAGCTGCAAATCATGTGATACGGTACCTAAAGGATACAATAGACTTTGATCTATGTTATATTAGAGATCATGACTTCAGATGGCTACACAGATGTTGATTGGGCAGGAAGTGTATCAGACAGGAAGAGCACATCGAGAGGATGTTATTGTCTAGATCAGCCATGATCTCATGGTTGAGCAGGAAACAATCTAGTGTGGCTCTTAACACAAGCAGAATTTATGGCTACCTGCTCTGCTAATTGTGAAGCGGTATGGCTTCAGAATTGACTTAGAGATGGACCCAACTATGATCCTATGTGACAAACAGAGTTGTACCAATCCAGTGTTCCATGATAAGTCAAAGCACATAGAGATCTGACATTTCTATATACAAGATATGGTTAATGTTCGAATTCGTAACAAGTTACCAATGTACTAACGAAACCTCTACCGATCCAATGTACTAACCAAACCTCTACCTCAAGTAAAGTTTTCCAAGACAAACTTAATATAGTTAAGAAGGACCCTCCTCGAAAGGGGGAGTGATGTGATCACTTATGATGAGTTTTCCCGCATCGACAATGAGGTCAATGATGTGGATACCTATATTGGTGATGCCGACAGAGAGGTTGGTGGATGGTCCTTAGACAGGGTCTAAGGTGACAAGGGGATTGCATCATCCTTGAACATATATTCTAAAGAGAGCCGTAGACGTATGTCTTTGAGAATGAAGTCCTTGGTGGACATGATAGGATTGCATCATCCTCAAGAGAGCTGTAGACATATGTCTTCGAGAATGAAGTCCTTGGTGGACATGATAGGATTGCATCATCCTCAAGAGAGCCGTAGACGTATGTCTTTGAGAATGAAGTCCTTGGTGGACATGATAGGATTGCATCATCCTCAAGAGAGCCGTAGACGTATGTCTTCGAGAATGAAGTCCTTGGTGGACATGATAGGATTGCATCATTCTCAAGAGAGCCGTAGACGTATGTCTTCGAGAATGAAGTCCTTGGTGGACATTTGGGGATTGGATCATCCCTAGAATTCAGTCCTAAAGTGAGCCATAGACAGGTGTCTCCGAGAAAGAAGAGGGATTGCATCATCCTTGAACACATGTTCTAAAGTGAGCCGTAGACATGATGTCTCCGATAATAAATTCTTGAATGAACAGGTAGGGGATTGTATCTTCCCCGGACTGAGGTCCTAGAATTGAGCCGTAGACATGATGTCTTCGATAATAAAGTCCTGAATGACCAGGTAGGGGATTGTATCTTCCCCAGTCTGAGGTCCTAGAATTGAGCCGTAGACATGATGTCTCCGATAATAAAGTCCTGAATGAACAGGTAGGGGATTGTATCTTCCCCGGATTGAGGCCCCAGAATTGATCCGTAGACATGATGTCTCCGATAATAAAGTCCTGAATGAACAGGTAGGGGATTGTATCTTCCCCGAACTGAGGTCCCAGAATTGAGCCGTAGACATGATGTCTCCGATAAAAAAGTCCTGAATGAACAGGTAGGGGATTTTATATTCCCCGGACTGAGGTCCCAGAATTGATCCATAGACATGATGTCTCCGATAATAAAGTCCTGAATGAACAGGTAGGGGATTGTATCTTCCCCGGACTGAGGTCCCAGAATTGAGCCGTAGACTGGGTCTCTGATAATGAAGTCCTGAATGAACAGGTAGGGGATTGCATCGTCCCCGGACTGAGGTCCCAAAATTGAGCTATAGACTGGGTCTCCGATAATGAAGTTCTGAATGAACAGGTAGGGGATTGTATCTTCCCCGGACTTTGGTCCCAGAATTGATCCGTAGACTAATGTCTCCAAGAATTGAAGATAGGACTGCATCGTCCCTGGACCTTGCTTCAAAATGTACGTGATGGGATTGCATCGTCCCTAGACATGAGACTTGTCTTAAAGTGATAAGGATTGATCATCCTGGAACTTGATCTGGATTGTATCATCCATGGACCTATGTCCTAAAGAGAGCGGGATTGATCATCCTGTAATATGATCATGTGTGTTGCAGAGTATGCTGCTACGTATTGATGATAGATGTATTAGTGAGAATACATGCTTTTGATGATAGATGTATTAGTGAGAATACATGTTATTGATGATAGATGTATTAGTGAGAATACATGCTTTTGATGATAGATGTATTAGTGAGAATACATAATTTTGATGATAGATGTATTAAGTGAGAATACATGCTGTATTAGTGAGAATACATGCTTTTGATGATAGATGTATTAATGAAAATACACGTTTTTGATGATATATGTATTAGTAAGAATACATGTTTTGATGATAGATGTATTGGTGTGGATACTAATACAGATGATCCAGATGATGTAGATCATGATGATCCAGATGCTGTAGATCGAGATGATCCAGATGTTGTAGATCATGATGATCCAGATGTTGTAGATCGAGATGATCCAGATGCTGTAGATCGTGATGATCCAGATGCCGTAGATCGAGATGGTCCAGATGCTGTAGATCGAGATGATCCAGATGCTGTAGATCGAGATGATCCAGATGCTATAGATTGTGATGATCCAGATGTTGTAGATCGAGATGATCTAGATGTTGTAGATCGAGATGATCCAAATGCTGTAGATCGTGATGATCCAAATGCTGTAGATCGTGATGAACCAGATGCTGTAGATCGAGATGAGACGATGATGTTAATCGTGTGATGATGATGCTGATGATCGTGTGATGACGATGCTGACGATCGTGAGGATTCAAATATTGATGTTGCTGTAGCTGTTTGAGTGCTGCAGAAGATAAAGACTCAGTACTGAAGATGTTGATGTTCCAGTATTGAATATGTTCCAGTAACTGGTTGAGTTACTGATGATGTTGAGAAAGCTTCCAATGATTTATAAATGTATCATGTATGATGTTGATGACTCCTTGCTCGTGCAGATGTTGTTATAATATCCTTCTTGTTAAGGGGGAGTGTTGAGATATTGTAACTTCAAAGAATATTATATTTGTACTTTATTATTCCGGAGATGTTTCATTCCTCTGTGAAGATCTTATTGTATATCTGGAGATGTTTCATTCCTTTGTGAAGATCTTATTGTATATCTGGAGATGTTTATTCCTCCGTCGGAATGTGGTAACTTGGGTTATTAGACTTCCCTAGTGGGGGTCAACCCTATATGTGTTATGTGGGTCAAAGGGTTATTAGACCACCCTAGAGGGGTCAGCCCAGTCTGTTGTAGTGGGGTATTTAACCCATTGGTTAAATACAAGCCTACATGTCTTGTGTAAAAGAAAATTCAGAGTAGTGTATAAATAGAGGAGGTGTGTTCCTCATTTGACACACACACTCACTCACTTGAGAGAGGTGCACTTGTGGAGGAGAGGTCTGCTATGGTGGAGGAGGAGATCTGCTATGGTGGAGGAGGTCTGCTATGGTGGTTTGCATCTTTGTATATTGCTGGTCATCTATATTGAGGAATCTTTGCTGGGTTTTCTACCCCATGAGGGTTTCCTAGGATAAATCTGTGTCTCTTGTGTTTATGCTATGATTGTTGTTTCTTCAGTGATCCTGTATATGCTATTATTGTGAAATGGAATGTAATGCTTCTATTTTCTGTCTTAGCATATTGAATTTTAACACACATTACATGTGGTCCACCACAAAACCTGGCTGAAGCATCTGAGGCCTTTTTCATCCTGTCCAGATCTCCTAGGAGCAAATTACATGTGGTCATGGCAAAAACTGGCTGAAGCATCTAAGGCCTTTTTCATCCTGTCCAGATCTCCCAGGTGCAAATTACATGCCATAAGACAAAACCTCAAAAGAGAATCTACCAGATATCCCAGGGAAACGAATTACATGCCATAGGAAAAACCTCGTAAGACTATCTGCAGATCTCCCAGGGCAACGAATTATATGTCCTCCGAGAGCAAAACCTCAAAAGATCATTTTCCAGATATCCTAGGGCACCGAATTACATGCCATAGGAAAAACCTCGCAAGACTATCTGCAAATATCCCAGGGCAATGAATTACATGCTCATCTGCACAACCTGATCCACGGCCATAGAGTATCAACCTGATACTCACCATACATCATCCTGATGTACACATGATCACTGCAACATCCTGCTGCATGTCATCTAGAGAAGCTCGTCATCCACGATCATCCTAATCATACAATGCATCCATCTGATGCACACCAAGTATCTACCTGATACATATCATCATACATAGTGTATCCACCTGATACATAGATACATGATCCACACAATGTATCCATCAACATACATGATCTACTTGATCATACCTGATACATATCAATATACATGATCTACTTGATCATACAATGTATCCACCTGATACATATACAGATACCTGGTCCAAGCATCCAACATGATGCATATACATACAAATGATCTAACCGATCATATCCAGCATCCCACATGATGCATACATTCATATACATATAAATGATCCAACTGATCATATCCATCATCCAACATGATGCATCCATACATATACATATAAATGATCCAACCGATCATATCCAGCATCCAACATGATGCATACATATAAAAATGATCCAACTGATCATACAAAGCAGAAACCAGAACATCATCCTGATGTTCATCATCCAGTGCTTACATCCACAGCCATGTGAAGGATCCTCCTTCCAACATGCTTGGAATGGCTTCATCAAATGTGTCCATCACTTCTTCCTCGAAGTGTCCTCGATCTGAATAATGCCAAGCCTCTCTCTGAAGTACTCGAACTTCACCCTGGCTAGTGGCTTCATCAGTACATCTGCAATCTGCTCATCCGTCACAACATATAGGAGCTTCACAACCCCTCTCTGTACCATATCCCTGATATAGTGATATTTGATCTCTATGTGTTTCGACCTGTCATGAAACACTGGGTTCTCGGATAGCTTCACACAACTCTGGTTATCACAGAAGATACCACTAGCATCCAACGGGAGATCAAATAACTCAGAAAGTAGCTTCCGTAGCCATACTGCCTCACAACTAGCTGAACAGGCTGCAACATACTCTGCCTCAGTTGTAGTCAGTGCTACGCAGGACTGCTTCCTGCTAAACCAAGAGATCACACCTGATCCCATACTGAAGCAGCATCCAGATGTGCTCTTCCTATCTACAGCACTGCCAGCCCAATCTGAATCAACATAACCCTGCAGGTTAAACTTTTGATTCACTTCATACTTGAGCCCAAAATCCACTGTACCCTTCAGGTACCTCAGAACATGTTTTACAGCAACCAGGTGAACACTCCTCGGATCTGTCAGGAACTGACTCAATGTGTTCACAACAAAGCAAATGTCTGGTCTCGTGTTCATCAGGTACATCAAGGACCCAATCATTTGACGATACATAGAGACATCAACCAGCTCAGATGAAGCATCACATAGAAGCTTCAAATTCGATGCCATAGGTGTGGCCATGGCCTTGCAATCCATCATCCCAAATCTCTTTAGGATATCTACTGTGTACTTCCCTTGACCAAGGAAGATCCCACCACTCTGCCACACCTTCATGCCAAAAACAAATAGTGCATCATCCCCAAGTTCTTCATCTCGAACTCAGCAGTAAGCTTCCGATGCATGTCGGCAATCAATCTATCTTCACCTGTAACAAACAGGTTATCCGCATACAAACGTAGTATCACTGGATTGCCTTCCTCAACCTTGTAGTAAAGGTTGGAATCCGCTTTACTCTTGGTAAAGCCCAAACTGGATAGAAAGCTATCTATCCTACCAAGTTCTACACACATATATGACTACACCATTCAGGAAGGTTGTCTTGAAATCCATCTGGTGTATCTTCTATTTCATCACTTTTATATTTCTCTATGCTGTCGTCTGCAGCATGCTTGATCTGATAGTTCCATTTGGAAGTCACAACAGACTTCCCTTCAGCTCTTGGGACCGCATCCCAAACATCATTCTGCATGATCGATGGATCATGGCATTCTTCCCATATCCTGGGAACTTCAATATCTTCAGTAGATAATTTTGTTGCTGAACAAATGTTGTAGTTCTTCTTTTGTAGGAGATGGCATACGATCTTTCCTACACAACAAATTAAATTGCATGATTAGAAAACATCTCACAGTTTTCAGAACAAATTCTTTCACATAAAGAAATATGTCATACAGTCATGCAATTATTTTAGCTAATGCTTCAATACAACATTTATCCATATCCCGTAACTTTCTATATGCCTTCTAATCTCTACCAGAACATTGTTAATAGTGTGCACAACTCCCAACATGTCAGCAAAGAGGTTTCATTCTAGATAAGTAGCAATGGAATGTTGTACAGTGCCATAGGCCACTTACCCATGTATATTAGTAGTATACTGTTCATTAATGCAATTATTCTAATATGCAAAATACATATCCTAAGTCTAGGAACATGAGCATATACATCATTGAACAATTTTATTTAAACAAACAAATATGCAAGAAATGATAATTAAAATACTTATCTTTGTTTGTTCATTGGGTGGACTCCCTATGAGTCTTCGCTTCCTTGCAGGAGCTGCTGGAGTCCTAATCTAAAGTAGCTTCTTCTACACCTTTCTGTTGTGGAATGTAGAGAGATGGTCAACTCCCTCTAAATATCTGCATCCTTGCATAAACCACTGGAGTGTACTCCCTCTTGATCTTTACTTCCTGGATTACCTGTTCTTGAACTCATATTCATCCTTGGTCCCTATGCATGCTTATTAGTATTATGATTTTGTTATCCTTGTGATCTCATATAAAATCATACATTCATTAGTATACTATTAAAACACAATGATCTCAAGCATGTATAGTCATGATCATTTCAAATAGAAATAATAAGCATTAGCATTCAAGGTTTATGTAGGATTCTTATGGTTAGTCAAATCATAAGAAACATAACATGTCTAAACCTATAATTACTCAAACCTATGACTCTTCGGGTTAGTCATATCATTAATTAAGGTAAGACACATAATATGCATACAACCATGACTATTCAAACCTATGACTTCATGAATAATCATTATCAACAACACAACTGTATAAGATCCTAACACAAGGTAGGATCCTATCTTGATATAGGAAAAACATACCTGGATTAGCATGCTAGATAGTTACGTCTAACATACTCACATGATCTCTTCTTGTTCTTCTTCAATGACTTGTGCTAGTAACCTATATATCTCATAGGTTAACCATTATAAAACCAAATTATACATACCTCGTAATGGATCTTCTATGAGATCCATGACAATGGATGAATATTTGTCCTCATGTCATCATGATCATATGTTCTTGAACCAGAACATGATTTGTCTTTCTTGGTGTACCTTTCATGTTAGTAGACAACATAAACCTCATACAACACCATAATGCATTAGTACAATCATAAGTGTCAACATCCTAATCAATGAATATTTTCTATCATGCATTCATAATTTTATTAAGGTGATATGACAAGTCTAAAATCAAGATTGTACTAACCGTAATAACATGAAGATAAACATACCATAACATTAATCATGAACAAATCTCAAAACATACCTCGATGAGTCATACCTATCGAGATCACTTGTAATCTTCTTATGTAAGGCCTTAGCCTCATCTCCCTTTGAAACAGGAACTTCTTCACTTATGTTGGTGACAAATCCATCTTCTTCTAGGATTAACCCAATCCACTTGATTTGCAAGAACTGGACCTGGAGATGGATATGGGTTTGTCAAAGAAACCCCAAAAATTCAAACTTTGAATTTCAAACTTCCGAAAGGATAGAAATATGCACCTTGATGAGCTAATCAAGATGGTATATTCAGAATTTGAAAACTGCAAAGTTTCACTCCTCAATTTTGCCTTTGAAACTTCCGGATTCACTGGACGTGACCCTGAACTGGGGTTTGATGAAGCCCACTCTTCTGCTCAATCAAAAGGTTTGATCCAAAGCTCTAAGCTTCTATTTTTCTGAGCAGCTTCCAACCGTGGTCACAGATTTCAAAAATTCCCATTTTTATAGAAGCCCTAATTTTTCACTTTTCTGATCAAAGTCCTGAACTAGGGTCTGATCAAGCCTGGCCTTCTGCCCAACCAAAAATTATGATCTTGGTCTCGAAATTTCAATTTTTATGAGTAGCATCCATCCGTGGTCTCTGATTACAAAAATTCCAACTTTCTCCGAAGCCCTAAATTCCAAAAGCCATGAATGAAGGTACGAAAAAATAATTCTGTTTTGACAGAAATATGTACCTGATTGTTTCTGGTGCACCTCCAAACTTTTCGATCCACAGGGTATGAAAAAGTTTCCTGAGATATCTTGACCTGTTATCTTTCCATCCTGATAGGTCTGACCTCAATTGGATTCTTTGATAGAGAGTTATGCCAAGTGTCGCAACGTGACCTGTTTATGGGATAATACAGGAGAGCGAACTTGTATGGAGTGCCACGTGTCACTGTTTCAACTTCGGCCTCTGCAAATTGTTCCTGAGATATCTCGCCCTATTATCTTTCCATCCTAATAGGTCTGACCTCAATTGGACTCTCTGAGAGAAATTTATCCCAAGTGTCACAACGTGACCGGTTTATGGGATAATACATGAGAGAGAAAGTGTATGGCGTTCCACATGTCACTGGTTCAACTTCGGCCCCTGAAAAACTTTTCTAAGATATTACAGTCTGTGTACTACCTTTCACAATTTATGAAATTTCATTTGGATCTTCCTAGCCCAAGTTATGACCTTTTTCCCAAGGTCACCTGATTTTGACTCAGATCTGGAAGAGGCAAAAACCCTATATTGGACAGATCATAAATCACAAAGTACAACGAATTATAGGTTTTCCTTTGGACACAAGGTACATGGGGATTTAATCTTCAACCTGTAAATATTTTAGATCCAAAACCTTTTCCAAAACGTTTTTATAGTGAAAGTGCTACGATGACTGGTTTTTTCTATATCAAGCCCTAGCATCGTAAGTGCAACAAATGTCATACATGCCATATCATGCCTTCTTTCAGGCTAGCTCTGATACCATGTTAAATTTTCAGAATTTACTTCAATATGATCTAGGATCTTAACTGAGAGAACAACATGTATAGCATATCTACATAATACCAATCATGGAGCCAATAATGCAAGCACACAAGAGACACAAAGATTTACTTGGGGAAAACTATAAAGGTGAAAAACCCCAATAACTTCCTCAGAGATAGATAGAGCAATGATACAACCCAAACAAGAGATAGACATATCCTAGCAGCAGATCCTACTCCTCCATAAGTGAGCCACTCCTCCTTGAGTGCATGAGTGAGAAGTGAGTGATGAAATAGAGTGCTTCCCGCACTCTATTTATACTTGACTTGACTTGCCTTTTACATAAATCATGTAGGCTCGAACTTAACCACATAACATAATGCTGACTGGGCCGACCCCCAATAGGGTGGTCTAATAACCCTTTGACCCACATGACTTATATAGGGCCGACCCCAACAAGGTGGTCTAATAACCCATCAAGTATAAGTTATGACATTTACAATATAAATGACGACACTTCCATATAGAGGAATAATACCATCTCTATAGGAGTACATACAACATACATATATGAAATACATTCCAAAGTTACATATACATCAACAAGAGAGAGAGAGAGAGAGAGAGAGAGAGATTGGGGGTTATGGGTTTAGAGAGAGAGAGATTGGGGGTTATGCGTTTAGAGAGAGAGAGATTGGGGGTTATGGGTTTAGAGAGAGAGATATTGGGGGTTATATGTTGAGAGAGAGAGAGAGATTAGGGGTTAGGGGTTTATAGAAAGAGAGAGATATTTGGAAGTTAGGGGTTTAAATAGAGACAGAGAGAGATTGGAGGTTGGTAGTTTAGAGAAAGATAGATAGATTGGGGGTTAGGGGTTTAAAATGAGTGAAATATTGGGGATTAGAGGTTTAGAAAGAGAGAGATTGGAGGTTAGGGGTTTAGAGATAGGGAGAGATTAGAGGTTAGGGGTTGTGAGAGATATAGAGATATTGGGGGTGAGGGGTTCAGTGAGATAGAGAAAGATTTGGGATTAGTGGTTTAGAGAGATATAGAGAGAGATTGGGGGTTAAGGGATTAGATAGATAGATAGATATATGTTGGTTGCATCACTGTTCTAGAGGTTTTCCAATATAGACCTAGGTACTTTGAGGTACAAAATACCAACAAAACCCCTATTCACTGGCCCTTTCGGCAACAGACTGTAAGCAGCCTGAGGTCTCACCTGAGGTGAAGTTGAGGGGGTGGTTGCAGAAGCAGGTTTCCAGAACCTTGTGATGCGAGTTATTCAGCTTCTTAATGCACAACGCAGTGTCATACTACACAGCTGCATTTGGTGATCATGTGGAGTCTCCTACTCCGCGTCGAGTATTTTTAGGAACAAGGATATTGGAACCCTTAGTGCGTTCAGAGTCCGTGCAGTGGGGTTTATGAGACTGCTCACTTCTATTCAATTCTTAGTCAATAAACCTTAATCATTCATCATTACTTAGCTTGATAAACAACATAACTTATGCAAATATGTGAGATGCGCAGCGCTGTGAGCTTTGATACTATGATTCAATCCTTAGCAATTAACTGTGTAGTTATCTTATCGATCCATTCATTCGAGACTTATAGGTGCTCTACTGTTTAATTTTCCTCCCTACATGAACTACTTAGCATCTTATTCCATCCTTTCCACGACGAATATAGATCACAGTAAACATATAACAAATAATAACTTCATGCATGCACTGTAAGTAAATTAGATCACAAAATAATAATCACGCACAACAATCACATAACACAATGGTTTAACGTGGTTCACCCCCCCGAATGGGAAGCTATGTCCATAAGAGATATTGTTTATTTATCTTGGAAAGGATACAACAATTCTTCATCTGTGCACTCAGCTGCAGATGCTCTTCTCTTTCTCTCTCAAAATTAGGTCTCTACGCACTCAGCTGCAGAGCCTTTACAATGATTCTCTCTAACAGATCTTACAATATTCAATAACATCAACATTAAGAGCTTAAGCCATTCCCGTACAAAATTTCCTTATTTATAGATCAAGACCCATAGGTCATGTCTTTACATTTACGAAGGAAAAACCCTTAGGTTTACAAAAAATGTCACGATTTTCCCAAAACTGGACTACTGATATCTGGAAGTGAATCTTTTGTTATATGCATGCCAACCTGTTGTCTCCACTGAGCTATTCCTTCTTTTTCAGCCTTAGATGACTAGTTTGAGTAGTAGTAGTCTTTTTCCCATTTTGATCAGTCACCTACCTCCGATTTGCACCTACCCACTGCTTGGTAGTTATCGACGATCTTTTCCAAAAATATGTCTTCTGTGACCTAACCAAAATAACTGCCTTTATCCATCCATGCTCTGCTTAGCTGGATCTTCATTGACATGGCACATCGCGATGCTATACTCCTCGCAGCACCGACCTTGCAGCTCCTCTGATAATATGCTGCGTGTAACTTCGTAGCATACCAAAACTTATCCCAAAATTGTTCAAGCTTAATTGCGCTTATCTCCACAGTTCTCAAAATTTCTTCTGTTAAAAAATACCCCATCTGGGCCAGGCCCAACAGGCCCCTAAAACTTACATGTGGCTCGCCCCTGATCCACTTGGAACTTTTTGAAGGTCTTTCACTACCTGTTGGCTGATCTTCGCAGCAAACTCGTTGAATCTTTCGCTCAGATTTTCAACCACGACCTTCGTATCTTGTTCAATTTTCCCAATTGTGTCTACCATTTCAAGTGTTATCTCTTGGCCGATCTGGACTTCCACTTTCTCTTGATTCTATTTTAGCTCCTTCAAATTTTCTTCGATCTCCTGTGAGATCGTGCCGACGTCTTCTAATAATGGCTGTGACTTATCGCCCATTTCTGTCTCCTTCTCTAGCAATGCTTTAACTTCCTTCTTGAGGTTGTTGATTTCCATGTACTTGAAAAGTTTCTCCCTTGCTGGAAGCGCCTTAACCTCCTCACTCATCTTTTCTAGTTCTTCTTGTTTTTCCTTCACTTCATTCTTTACTTGTTGTAATTGTTGATCCTCTTCAAGGGCACTAAATGCCTTCAATGCTGCTTCCAGTAGACTCTGGCACTTAGTGACTTCGATAGCAATATTCTGCGTTATGGTCTTCAATACTCCTTGTCTCAACTGTTTTTCATCTGGTGGAGTCTGTGGATTGAGATGTGCTTTCAGGGCATCAATTTCAGATTCATGGAGAATCTCCATGTCCTCCTTCTCATTCCTTAGTCTATTGACCAAATCACCAATCTTGACGATGGTATCTGCTGGTTCTGTTTGAATTTCAAAATCATCTATATTACCTGCAACGACAATGATCGTGTTCTCCAATAAGAGCCGATGATCTGTTTCATCTTGCAATTGCATATTATTTCGTGAGCTCTCTTCCTCAAGTTTCCTTTGTAACTCTGCTTGTCCTTTCAGTGCTTCTATGGTTCTGCATGCATTTCTTCACCTAGTTGCATTTGTAATAAATGGATTCCTGGCAATGGTAGGGTTGCAAGATCAAGCTCCACGCACTCTATATTCTTTGTATCTAGCATTTCTTGATCTTGTAATGGTAACCTGATATAGATAGTGGTTGTAAGTGGACAATATGGGACCTCGCGGGAACCGTTATTTGCTGTTGTGAAGTCCCCGTGAACACTCTTCTTGTGGCTGACTCATGGTGCAATGGTAATATTTTGTTGACTTCATCAAATTTTCAGGATAAACCTTGTAGTGTAGTCAGGTTCTGCTTTAAGCTGTTTTGAATTGCCTTTTCCTAATTTTCTTTGTCTGTTGAGAGTTCCTCCATTTGTTCAATTACCCTCGTGACAATCATTAAATAGTCATCCTCGTGAAGTACTGTGTCTAATTGGTCTTTGTTTGCTTTCTGCTTTTTCCTTGGTTCCTTGCGTCCTAAAGGACTGCCAACATCCTTCCTCTTGCCTAACTCTTTATCTTCTACAATGGGACATGGGATAGGGTTATCCTCGCCAGAATCACTTTCAATATCCACGACCTCAACTCAGAATTCAGGTGGGCATTCTTTCATTAAGTTCTCAATATCTTCCTCGTACATATGGTAGTTTCTAGGGTACCAATTAGCATTCTTCTTCTACGCTTTAAGTGAAATGGAGATGCATTTCATCGCAGCATAAAAATTTATAATGTGGATATATTTGCTTGTCACTTTCTTTGGTATGCGAGGTGTAAGCATGATGGCCCCGCATAGCTGGTTGTAATATGTGTAAAACACCAGCGTTGTTTTGCGCTGTCTGTTTGGATTCAGGCTCACCCATAGATTCTAAAATCTAGCACCTCTGTAGTTTGAAGTGTTTGTGACCACTCCGACATAATGCTTCGGTTCCCTCCACCCCAGGAATTCGATCAATATGATTAGCCAGGTAAAATGAAAATATCCACCATTGATTTGTGTATCATTGAGTTCTTCAAGGAATTCATTTAATAGAAATTGGAACCAATTGAATTGTTATCCCTCGGCGGCTGCGGCGCCAAGCAGTACTGGGCCTGCGTTTACTTCTAATGGTCATCACTTCCTTAAGATTTTTCCTGCTAACAGCTACATGACAAACCTTATTGCATCATCCTTCATGTCCTCTGTCTGGAAGCCTCGCTTCCCTTTGACCACAGATTATGTTTTCTTCATTAATGCTGCTACCACTTTGTCCTTTGTCTTTCCTTGGAAGAACTTCCTTGGGTCATATCCCCTTTTTCTTAATCCAGTTATATAGTGGATTAAGTCAATTGTCAGGTCGATATTCTGGTCTAGCCATAAATATCCTTGGTGGTTGCGATGCATAAGAGTTCGCACCACCGTGTTGAGCTTCGGTGATCTGTCAAAATGTGGAAGCCTTAGTAGGTTGAGCATCCCAGACTTGGCTACTCCTGACAACCAACTCTCGGCAACCAAGGTGAGGTCACCCTTTGCATTTTTCTTCCAGCACATGTATTTATCGGGCTAGAACTGTGGGAACTTTGGTTCAATTGGCTTCTCTTTCTGCATTTCTAGGAGATCATAGTCCTCCCATTTTCATTCTGGAATCTTCCCTAACAGATTTTTGTCCACCTCAACATGCTTCGATACAGGTGAGAGTGGTATCTCAAAATTTGGGCTCTTCAGTAGTTTAATGGCCGGTGTGTCCACTGCATGTGGTGAGATGTATTCTGGAGTCATAGTTAACGGTATGTCTTTCTCAGCAAGGGGCTTTTTTGGCCCTACCAAACTTGTCTGCGGTAGTTTTGATCTGGGCACTGCTGGATTTTTCCCTTTGTCTTGCATCGAGGGGCTGTGTCTTGGTGATCTGCTTGGTTTTTATTCTGATTCCTTGACAACTTTCTTGTTTGGGGTTCTCATTAATTATTCAATTCCTCCGTGTTGGAACAACCTCACAGTCTCTTCAACCGTGAACTCTTCTTCAAATAAAAATTTCTTAGGCATGCAAACAGTTTCAATGATTGTAGAAATCTTATGAAAATAGGTAAGATAGAAGTATTTGCAGAAAATTCTAAGTGTTTAATACGCCCGCAAGATGATAAGCAGTGTTATTTATAGGTGCAGCAGATCCTCCTCCACACCCCTGAACGGCTAGATATGCATTTAATGGTGGTATCTGTTATCTAAATCCGGCAGATTCTTGGGTCCTTTCCGTCATTAAGTTGTTCAGAATGGCTATCGGTTCTTTAAATGCCTGAGTGGTCGGCAGGGAGTACTATATAATGGCTATTTTCCCAACTGACACTTGTATCGACTATTTTCTGGATTCTTTGCATCGAACTGCGTGGTAGGTCATCATTGATTCTGTGCAGTTGCTTCGTAGCATATAGTTTCTTTTCTCTGTTTTTTTTTTTTCCAATGTGGTGCACTGTATATATCTATCTTTAGTAGTCTATGTACAGACTCTTCTATAGTTTCTAGTGCCGAATTCTGACTTTATTTGGCACCTAGAAACTTTCCTTTCTTATTTATCATTCTGGATGCTGCGAAGCAGGACTATTGCGGTAAAGCTTTAGTCTACTTCCATTTATGAAGCTGGGTAGTGTATCACCGACTAAAGTATCTAACTAGATTGCCACACCATTAGTAACATCTATTACAGTATATGGTCCAAGTCAATGCATTTTAAATTTTCCAAGAAACTTCATGAATTTACATATTCTTGATGTGGCGATTATGCCATGCTTTTTCTCGTTCTTTCTTCACTTATTGGTGGAATCCTGCGATGAAGCGCTCTTATTCCAATCCAACCAAGTGTGAAAACCTTTCTTCTAGTGCTATGTGATCTACCATCCTTGTAAATGCAGTTATTCTCAAGCTGGGTATAATGTACTCCATAGGCATTATTTCTTCTTGTCCGTAAGCCAATCTGAAAGGTGTATGTCCAGTTAATTTCTTGCATGTCATTCTGTATGCCCATAATACTGAAGGAATGCGCAAGTCCCAGTCATCACGGTTTACATTGCATACTTTGGTTAGCGCATTCTCAAGTACTTTATTAAATGCTTCAACAGTACCATTCGCTTGTGGATGATAAGGCATACTGCGCTGATGATGGATGTGGAAATCTTCAGTCAAAGATTCAATAGTTCTGTTCAAAAAATGAGTACCGTGATCACTCATCAAAATTTTTGGGCATCCAAATCATGTAAGGATATTCTCAAAAATAAATTGTGCGGCTATAGCTGCGCTACAGTCCTTGACTGGTTTTGCTTCTGCCCATCTGGTGAGGTAGTCAGTTGCTGTAATAATGTACCTCGCACCATTTCTTTTCTCTGGTGGGTTAATAGGTCCCTGTTGTGGCCACAACAGATCTCATGCTTAACTCAAGCAGAGAGCCCCATTTTTTGTTTTTCTTAATAAATACAAAGGTATTTGGGTGATTTTTCAGTGTAAATATGAGTATTTGGTTTTGTTATGCTCAGATCTCTTGCCCATGCTTTTGTTCTGCGTGTTTTTCTCTTTCCAGATGATCTTCACCTGTCTGGTTTGTAATTTTCCTCAAATTTTGAGTATTTTACCTTTGGTTTTTATCAACCCGAAACCCGACAGTTAGGAGTCCCAAAACCCACAACCCACAATTGCGGGTTATGGGATCTTGTTTTTAAGTTTTCAATTTTGTTGAACCTGAAACCCGCAACTCGATGGTTGCGGGTTTCGACTTTTAGGAGCCCTTTTTCATCTTGCTGTTTACGCGAACCCGCAACCCGCAACCCGCAATTGTTGGGTTGTGGATTTCGAAAATGGGTTTTCCATATTGCGATTTGATCAGTCCCGCAACACGCAATCTGCATTGTCGGGTTTTGGCTTGCGGGATCCTTGAATAAACTTAATAAATAAAACTAAACCCCGCATCCCGCTTCAGTTGATCTCAGCCATCCGATTGTTTTGATCGCACGGGTGTCTTTTAATCTGTCATTTAATAGGATTTTTTCTATTTTAGTTCTACATTTCTCATTCGAAGAATTATCTTGTCACGATGAAAATTTTACTGCTGAATCCTACCAGAGAACATTTGGAACTGATATTCCTTTGCCTCTGGCTAGATTACTATCTCTGCTACCCCTGGTGTTTAACAGTCTCGTTTCGTTTTGGTAACTCTTCGTTATTCATTTCTACTCCTTGAGATTTTTTTGCCATTATGCTTATTTCGGTCTGCAAGACCCTTCCATTTTTTTTAGTTAAATCTGGTCATTTGATTTCAGTTTGATAAGTACGCAAAAATTGTCGGTCTGCGAAATCATGATTCTTTTTCATTCACTTTGTAGTCTGTTTTTCAAGCCATAATTTCTATTTTTTCATAAATCTGAAGTCATATATGCTGATGTGAAATTGCTTGTAATAACAAGGTCATAAAAGCGATTTAAGCCATGCGAGTGGTAATTGAATTTGTACTTTTGCACAGGTTTTGATCTAACTATCGCACATCTGGGCTCATTTCATTTCAGTTGACATAATTATAGTATATTGGTCGTATAATTTTAATCATTGCAATTTATCCTGCCTAATTATTGTCATCTTATTAGTCATCCTTAAACTAGCAACGAGCATGAAACCTATAGCTCGTTCTTTGTGTCCTTCAAGAAGAAAGTTTTGTATGATAATTTTGCTAAGTTTCCTCCTGAACGTATCTGATATGAGTAACATGCAGACATGTAACGAATCTTTCAATCCTAGTTTTGAAAATGAAGAGCTCTATCCACTGCTATATCAAGAACCTTTGTCACCACCTTTTGATACAGGTATTCTTGATTTAAGCAGTGATAGTGGGGAAGAAGATTCTGAAGCTCTATCTATCTGCATACATTTTCTTAATGACAAAGAGAAGAAGGTTCCCGAGGAGCTGACTAATCGTGACGATGATGTTATACGAGATTTTATAATCAACCAAAAACCTGATGTTTTGCCGACTCCTCCTGAAGTGGATCCTTTACTGGATTTTTCTGTTTTTGAAAGTATAGTTCCTGACTTAGGAGTTCCCACAGCAGATTCTTTACAAGCCAAACCACCTGATGCCAATAACCAGCAACTCGGGATTGAATTCTTGTTGTGTCATGAGCATCTTTTTTATTAAGCAATCAATCTCGAAAAACCAGTGATGAAGGACGAGTAGTTAGAGAACCGGTCATCATGGAGGGAAAGATTCACATGTATCTTTGCACTTGGCACAAGCTGGAAAAACATGACATGGAGAACAACATGTGCAATGCTCAGGTATCTTTAGAATCTGTCAATTTCTCAAACTTAGATGAATTGTTAGACATTTATGAGAAATGGAAAGATTTCTTGGATCAATAGTTGGATTCGATTTTGTAATCTCTGTTTTCTAGGGATCTCTATTTTTGTACTTTGTTGTAATTATTTAAAGGAGGATACCTCTTGTAGTTAGGGGTGGGTAATTTTGGAGTTGCAAATCAGTAGGAGATTGGACTGGAGATACTCTGTTTAACAGATTATTTTGTAATTTTTGTACAAGACCTCTTTTAATACATTAAAGTAATATTTTGATCTATCTCTTCTTATTCTTCAAGTTTATTTGAGAATTTCTAATTGTGTACTTCAGATTGTCATCTACATTGCATGATATATTTTGCATATGTTTCAATGTATGTATCTGTTATATTGGTTTCCCTTGTATGATTGATTTATGCTGAAAAGTGTTTAATTGAGTTTCTTCAATTTAAATATTTTCTTTATCGATTTCTGCAAGTGATTCATAGCACAATAATTATTGTTAATTTTTCAATTAGCAAAGTGATTATAGATTTATCTTGAACATGATTAAGTACTTGAATTATTATCTTTTAATTTTCGTTAATGGGTTGTGATTTAAGTAAATAAGTGAAACAATTATAAGCATTTCTGTGAAAGGTTGGAATTTACTTATATATCACACCTCAAGGTTAAATCTGCACAAAATCAAGCTTTCATTTTAGAACAAGACTGACTTAGACTAGTTTCCCTTTTCTAAAATAGGTTAGGTTAGCTTTGTTTTACCATATCCACACATTGGTTTTCCTTGACTGGAAAACTGATCTCATAGGTCAAGTCATTTTACTCTTAGAGTGTCAGCGGAGGCCCAATATCCGTGGGGGATCACCACACCAAACAGGTTGGGCATAGAATTGCCCTTGCGCAGGGTACTTTGAAGCCTTTCAACTTAGGTTTTCTTCCTCTGTTGAGTGTCTTGGAACATTCCAACACCTTTTGCATCTAGCCTGCACAACCGAGGCATCAACAGTCCCATGAAATCAATTGCCCATTTCTATGCCTACAAGATTAGCAGGGGATTCAATGGCATTTCATCTCTTCTTGATAGTTTCCCTGTCCTCTGACAGACATCACAGTTTTGGCAATGTTCTTTGGATTCCTTATGAATCATAGGCCACCATAGCTCTGGCGCAATATCTTCTGCGCAGTAGCCCTTCCTACATAATGAGCTCCTGCGGCTCCTGAATGTGCATTAGCTAATACAAGTGGATTCTTGTGTTCTAATACACATCTTCGCAGCACTTCATCAGGTCCTAATTATAAAGTTGTCCTGCAATAATGGTGAAGTCTACGGCTCGTACTACCAGCTGCTTCTTTTGCTGCGTAGTAAATTCAGTAGGTGCAAATCCGATAGTTAGAAAGTCAATGATATCTGTTATAGGTCAAATCTGTACTTCTCCATCCATGATCACCTTGAGCTGTCGATCACACAAAATGACAACTTAGATTGAAGAGCATGAGGACCTTGGATGATACCTTGACCTAACTTACCCTTCTGCAAGCTAACAAAACCCTAAAAAACCTCATGTTTTGAGTTGTGCGCTACTCTCTTTCAGTATACCAGTGCTCATGCGCTACTCCACAAAGAAATAGTAGCACACACCTCCTGCTTTGCGCTACTCCACTTCAGTAAAATAGGGCACACCCTCAAAAAAGTTGCAAACACTAGTTGTTAAACATTGAAGTTGCATACTATGCACTACTCCACTGTGAAAAACTCGTGCACACCTTAAAATATGATCAAAAATATATTAATTTGATGAATTGGGATTAGTTGCAGTTGGTTCTGCAACTTCCCCAACTTCCATGACAACCACCTCTCCATCTAAACTGCCTTCCCTATCCTATAAATACAAGGAGGATTGAGGAGAGGGGTTAGAAATAATATATAGAGAGACATTGTGGAGATTCTCATTCACAAGAAGAGAAGTTTGTATGAAGGGTTGTTATGCTGGAATATTTCAAGTCAGAGAAGAGTAGGAGCCCAAAATCTGGTTGCACAAGCATGCTGCATTGATCAGGTATAACTTGTAATCATTATATGCTTTTGACAATAAAGGTTGAAACATTCCTTCTTGTCCCAAATATAATGCCTAATGGATTGTGTATTTATTTGGTTAAATGCTTGATTGTTCTTGATGTTTGAATTGTATTTCAATTTCATCATATTTATATCAGTCAAGATACGCTGAGGAAGGTATCTTTATGTTGCAGGTCTATTGAAGTGGAAGATCAAGTTGAAGATTGAGCACGAGATCAAGCAAAGCTAGGATCAAACGTGAGTAATAAGGTATGTCTTCAAGATATTTGATCTATTTCCATTTATATATGTTTATGTAGCGTTATCATTGTGTTTACTTGTCTCCCCTTAAGTTGATAGTGTCCCTTTCCTCACTATAGGGTGAATTTCCTGAACAACATACTGGTGACTCCACTGGGGAGCCGGTTGTTTTTCTGCTCTAGGAAGCCCATTTTGTTGCCTTTCCAGTACTGTAATACCCCATTTTGACCCTTAGGATATATTAGCTTTTAATGTAAATATTGTATACATGTGATGTATGTTTTTCCAGTGTGGAGCTCAAGGCCAAGGCCCTATTAGTGGAAGCTCGAATTTTATTTAAAGGCAAGTATTAGACATTATGTTACCCATGTGTTATTTAGCCATGGAACATTATAAAAATGATGTAAATAAACATCATGCAATAAAATACCAAAACTGGCTATGGAGGCAACGAATGAGAAGGGGCCATGTGTATCCACTAGGGAGTGGTGAGGGAGCTATGGGATTGAACCATATGCTGCCATATGTCACCTTGAGATCCCATTTGACTTACCTTGTTGACATTTATTTCTGTTGTAAGGAAGTGGTTGAGGAATTCAGTCCATGGCTTCAATGGAGCATGGGCAGCCCAGAAATTCGTATCGTAGAGTATGGGCTCTATTTTCTTGTACCACAAGTCAGTCTACCTCATGACAGTTGCTTCTTCCTCATCCCCATTCCATTTTGGAAGTTACCAGCATCATTTTCCATCCAAAAACGAATTCCCAGCAGTGAGAAAAACCATAAATCGCAACTGTGAAAGAACCCACATTTTGAAGAGCCATAAACACCCAAATTTGGTATTTGACAGTGAAATCCTTACGTATGAACCTTGGGGCAAATTTGGGAGCATTAGATACCCTGAAATCCATTGGAAAAACCAGCTTTTATAGCCCAGAAACCCAGTGACGGGATTGAGTTATTCGTTGCCAGAATGGTGAGAAATCCAAGTGTGGATGTTTGAACAGAGGATGGGATTGCTTTAATTTATCTTGAGATGTCTGTAGCTCTGTGGTTGAGCTCACTGGCTTAGCATCCTCATCATTTCCTTTTGGTATGCTTGATAAACCCAACTGTGTGTTGTCTTAGCATGACTATCCAAGTGAATCCATGGCTGTGAGTGAGCCTGTCTAGTTCCTCCTTAGTAGATACACATCCCAGCTCGGGGGTGGTCTCTCAGCTGAAAGAATACAGGCTGGACAGAGATCTATGGTTGGGTGGAACGTTGCTCTGACGTAGCCAGTTGTTTGGACGTTTGCATTTCAAGATAAGTACTCTCTATGGATTAAATTATTTGCATTATGTGTTCAACAATGTGTTAATCCTGAATGTTAATTGTTCATGCCAAATGAGGTGAAATGAATATCTAATATGGTTGATATGAAGCTTGTGCATAGCCTATGAATGGGATTGATTCTCCATTTGTTGATTCACCATCTACTTGAGTTAAATATGTTGATGCATTACTGTTTGTGTGTATGCAAATTTGATTAATTCCGTTGTGTTTTTATTGAGTATGAATTGCACACAAAAGTTTTAATTATCCATGATTTTATGAGTAATGAGTGGGGCTGAGATTCTCAAGGATCCCGGTAAGTTTGGTTCACGTTTCCTTCCTTGGACCGGATTGATGGAAGGGGATGTGACAAGTACTTTTTGATCCTTCTAATCTTCTGAGGGGCCTTGTAGGTCATCCCTACCTGTTGTCTTTTGTCTGACTCAGCCTTTTACACCTCTGCAAAGTTTGATTTCTGACCTTTCCTGACATGTGCGCTACTCTACTATACCTACAGTAGTGCACACCTGAGTTTGTACGCTAATTTATCTACTGCACAGTAGCTCACACCTTCCAGAGTGCGTTGGTTTTCCTACTGCACAGTAGGGCATATTTCTATAGCTCTTTGTTTGATGTAAGGTTGGGTTTTCCACTTATTTTCATTTGGTTTCTAACTCTGTTATTGGCTTTCTTAACTAGTCTTTGAGGTCTGTAATCCATCTTTGAGTCTCTTTAGCCTTTTTTGAGTCCCTTAGGTCATCTCTTGGTCACTTGATTACTTTTGAAGTGTTTTGTTCATTTCTGACTCTTTTGGAGACCGTGCATTGTTCCTTAGTGAACATAGTTGCTCATCCATACCCTAGTAGTGTGTTGCAGGTATACAAACCTTTGTGTTTAGCATTTTTTGTTTGTTGTGACACTTGCATGCTCTTTGGGTGCCTCATCTTTTGATTTAGGGTTTTGACCCATTTTTTTGGAGCCTTTGGGGTGTCTTCCAAAGCTTTTTGAGTCCCGGCATTTCTTGACCTTGCTGTCATTTCCAGTATTAAGTGAGTTTGAAGTACTTTAGTTTGATTCACCTTTGAGCCTTTGTGTTAGTAAGGTTGTCTCCAGTTCACTTTCCTACCTACTACTTGGCTTAGTGTTCTTGTTTAGGGTTTGGTGCTTTGGAGCATTCTTCTAAGTTTGATTTCCAGTCATATGCATCTTTCATCCTTGTTTTCTCCCCACTTTGCTTCCAATTTCAAGAGCTTTTTCCTTTGAAAAACCTCATAGGACAAGTCTTTTTCGGATCATTGATTCGATTGTTGTGAACTTTAGAGTCATTTTTTCCATACTTGCACATCTTTTGTAGGTCTTACTTACTTCCTCTTTCAAGTTCTTTTTTGTTCATATATAACAGAAAAAGCAAAATAAGTTTGGTAGCTTAGAGTAATGAGGCTTATAATCTTTGTAGAGTAGCATAGTTTACTTTGTCCAGAATTTAAAAAGAAAACAAAAAAAGAAAGCTTTGTTTAGGTTTGCTTACTCTTCATTTTGGAAAGGATATAAAATGAAAAATAAAAAGTCTTTGTTGAAAGTTGTTTCATTTCACGCACTTTACTTCCTGTTGCAACCAGATCACACAATGCACTGCCCCCACTGAGTAAAAAAGTAACCTTAAAAAGAATCTTAATAAAATCAATTAGAAACAATTTTATTTCTAGGGATACACGACACCAACTAGTATAGGCTAGAGTTTCGAGCTTAAAACACCTTAAACTGCTCGAATCTTGTTTCATTATTCAAAAATCATAGTGCGACTGTCATATAGGTAAATCCATTTGTATCAAATATTCATGAGAAACTCTACTAAAACTAGAGCTAAGCACAAGGCCATGGAAGATCGGATTTGTTGAGGATATACCCTCACTTTTCCCTTCAACCATAAACCAGGTTCGATTCACGTATGGGGTCCATCTGGATTTCGGGCTTTGTTACCCTGTCCACGCGTTTTGATCAGGCTGACGACTGTCCCCCCAGGATATTTTGTACTAATGGTAGCCTTAGTATCATACCTATAGGATCATACATAGGTGATAGTAGGGGATTATAGCTACTGTACCTAGGACATACATGGGAGGAAATCCCTTGCAGGTCTTTGGGAGGGCGGTTGGGTGATTCCAGCACTTGCACCCTTAGTCATTGTATTGTGGACCCTGGGTAACTGTTCTTCTTCCTTCGTTGATCTGTTCTGGGCCCTCATCATCTCAGAATATTCTCTGGAAGGCATCTTGTTTGCCTGGTTTGCATACTTAGGATTTTTTTTTAGTGGAATGTTGTTTTCCCCTAGTCTTAGTGGCCACTAGGTTTTTGCTTAGTTTTATTTTTATATATAATCATGGAAGACCAACAACTTCGTAGGTCTAGAAGGTTGAAAAACCTTCTCCCACTTAGAGTGGAACCACTACTGCCACCTGGACGACAGAGGACAGACTCCAGTGTTCCTTTGGAAACTACTGGTGAAATAGAGGTTCCTGAGGAACCACAACCTGGGACTCCAGATCAGCAAGCTTTTAATACAGTCGAGATTGAGGATCTCACTTCTGGTGAGTTTAATACTCCTTTTAATCCTCCTTTGACTAATTCTAACATTCCACCTCTGCTACCTATTGGTTTCCAGCAACCTGATTATAGTGCATATTTGTTCACACCTGGGCATATTATGACTAATACAGGAGGCGAGCAAGGATTCCCATAGACTCCCACATTAGGTATGAACACAAATACTGTAAATCCGACCTCCACTGTTATACCGAGTTTGACTCAGTCAATCGCTGTTTCAACTTCGTCTTTTAGTTTTAATACTGGTATGTTAGGCATGCCGAGTTCAACAAATTTGGCATCCGCCTCTACACCCATTTTTGGACCCAGTAATATAGTGAATATCGGTCGACCTCCTGCAACTCAACAGCCATATCCTATACCTAGTACTTGGATTTCCACACCAAATGTAGGGCCAAATGCCTCTGCAACTATGCCCATCATGAGTACCATGACTGCACCGTCCACCTCGATTACCCCTGGTTTTAATGCCTTTGCAAGTTACAATATGAGTCAAGGTAATGTACCTACAGGAAACACCCCTTTTTATTTTTTTTCTAGAGGAGGGGGTAACATCCTTAATCAACAATATGGCAAGGCTAACACCCAGCCTTAGTGGAAAAACGTTCAGAGTATTAACCTACTTTCATTTGGATGGGGGAATTTCAACAACACTTTCACACAACAGCAAGTGGTTGGGGGCAACCCCTACTAGCAAGTGGCTGGGGGAAACCCCTACCATCAAATGGCCTGGGGAAACCCCTACCAACAGATGGCTGGGGGAAACCCCTACCAGCAGATGGTTGGGGGAAACCCCTACCAGCAGTTTATGGGTCAAACTATGCGTGTTTCCCTCTTTATGACCCCAACTTATCAAATGCCATCTTATAGACCTCATTTACCATTTCTAGCAACTTTGAATTTGCCAGACCTTTCCAAGTTAACAAATGATCCGGTGTGCCATAATGCCACTTGGCCACCAGTTCCTACTAAGTTACCTTCAGACATTCCAAAATTTGAAGGAAAAACCGGTGAAGACCCTAGTGATCATGTCACCACTTTCCATTTATGGTGTTCTTCGAACTCGTTGAATGAAGATTCTGTTAGGTTGAGATTTTTCCAAAGAACCTTAACCAGCGCTGCGGATAAATGGTACATTGAGTTACCTGTAGCTATGGTTTTTAATTTTCAGGATCTCGTGACTATTTTTTTGAACCACTTCTAGCTTCCTGTTCGGTATGATGCCGGGACAGATCTTTTGTCTACATTTAGACAGAATAAGGCCACTCACTTATCTGACCACATTCAGGAGTGGCGAAGATGGAAGAGGCTCATTAAAGCCAATATACCTCCAGAATTTCTTCTTGAGTGGTACTTGAAATCACTTATTCCTTACATTTCTAAGGAAGTAGCTACTTCTGGAGTGTCTATAGAGGAAGAAGCCATTTTACGGACCCAACAGCTAGACCTTGTTTATGCATAGTCTGGGCTACTTTATGAAATTATACCAGATGCACCGTGATCAAACACTGATCTTAGCAGACCTAAACCTAGACCACATGCTGATGGCATAGTGGGTTCAGCAGATTCTACAGCTTTCGAAGCATTGACTAAGCAGGTTCATGCCTTATCCGTCAAACAATCGACTGCAGAAGTAACCTCTGTCACAACCTCTCCTTCTACTATTGAATCTGTAAACTAGGTTCAGAACAATCAAAAGGGCCCTCGGCATCCCAATAACAAAAAGAAGGGAAAGAAAGGAGAGGGGAACCAGCAAAATCCCAAGAATAAAGATAATGCCGAGGAGGGTAATAAAGAAAAGAAGAAGGTTAAGTTCCCTTGTAAGCTTTGTAAGCAAGATCACCTCACTCACCAATTCCTTTTACTCAAAGAAGCCCAGAAGCTACTTCAAGAAAAGAAACCTGTTGTACTTAAAGATCCGTTCCCTAAGGGGCAGGGTTAAGCTTCTGGCACCTCCAAAGCTGGGGGCACTACTCATGCTTCAGTTGATCAAACTTTCATTAATATGGTTAGCACGGATGCACTTTTGCAAACGCGATCAAGGAATTATACCCCGGATGTGCAGAACAAGGATAAAGAGATTCCTGAATCTTCCATTCCTCTCCACATTCCAGTGGATCCACTGCACAAGATCCTGAAAGGTGTCTTGAAATGGGCCTCGCACAATCCCAACACTCGAGCTGCTTCCAACTACAATGTGGTTGAAGATATAGCCTAAGCCCCTTGTGCTATGTCCACCTTTGAAGTTTTTCAAAGTTGTCCATTACAACGAAACGCACTTCTGGCATGGATTGGAAGTATGGAATCATCCAACATGACTGCTCGCTTTGATATGTCTGATATCAAATATCAGTTTCCGTACCACGTTTCCCTACAGATAGAAGTAGTACATGGTCCTATGACCATCAGATGGGCTCTCGTAGATGAGGGCACATCGACGTGCGTGATGTCCATTTGTTGCTGGAAAGCTTTAGGCTCTCTCGAGCTAGCCCCCTCTAACATGTTGCTTACTACCTTCGATGGCAAGACTTTCCATCCACATAGAGTTCTACCATCATTTGAAATTATACTTGTCGACAAGATAGTTGCTGTAGAGATTGAAGTTCTGGATGCTCCGCTTGATTACAATATGTTATTAGGCAGGAGTTGGACATATGCCATGCGAGCCATTGCATCAGCAGTTTTCTGAGTTGTTATGTTCCCTCACGAAGGCAAGATCATCACGGTCGATCAACTTTCGTTCTCTCATCAAAACAACCAGACTTCATCGGATACCACTATTCCTTTAGTTGATCAATCTGCCCCAGTAAGCGAGAGTTTAGGAGAAGGGCTTTACGGGTCATTAATAGGCACTTTTGACCTTCTCTCTCCTGTCCTTTTCATGCATTATGATGTAGGTACTTCCACCGAAACTTTCACGGTAGGTCTTAGGACTAATCCATGGATCCTTCCTACTGTATTAGAACCTTCAATTCCTTTAACCATTGCAGAGATAGCATACATGGAAGCACAACATGCTGCAATGGAACATATCGTGACTTCGCCAGTCTCTGCTGAGTCAAATATGGACTATGCTCCTGCATGGTCATTGAATTATACCCACTCTTTCGACTGTTTAGACATGGTCTTACTATTTGAAGCCATTTTGGAAGCCATGATGGGCCTGGACTAGCCATGGGAACATATGCATGATAGGTCTTACCTGCTTCCAAACCTAGACAGGATTGAGAGAGGAGAATTCTCTATGAGACCCGGTGGATTTGTTGATTTGTCATTTTTTCCTTCTACTTCAAGAGCTGTTTACGCTAAAGGGAATATGGCTAATATATCGAGAAAAATCTCGATTAACATTTCCACCAAACCCAGGGTCATGGAAAACATTTTTATTGGTGCAGACTACTCTCCAAAAGAGATCACTCTGTATACCAAGCTTTTTAAAGAATTCCGCGACATTTTTGCCTGGTCTTATGAGGAGATGCCAGGTATCGATCTAGCCATCGTTGAGCATGTAATCACTACATACCCTAATGCAAAACCTGTGAGACAAAAGCTCTGTCCTGTGAATCCTCGAAAAGTGGCCGCCATTAAGGCAGAAGTTGAAAAATTGCTTAGAGCCGGATTTATCTACCCGATTGACATGACGGAATGGGTTTCAAACCCCGTTCCGGTTGATAAAAATCAAGGTACCATCCGAGTTTGTACCGACTTCCGGGACTTGAATAAAGCTTGTCTGAAAGATAACTATCCCACACCATTTATCAACGAGATCATAGATCCATGTGCGGGACACGAGATGTTTTGTTTCATGGATGGATTTTCAGGATATAATCAAATCGAAATCAAACCCGAAGATCAACACAAAACAGATTTCATTTTCCCATGGGGAACCTTTGCTTATCGGAAGATGCCGTTTGGCTTAAAGAATGCTAAAGCTACGTTCCAGCGAGCTATGAATTTCGCTTTTCACGATATCAAACACATTGTTAGACCTTACTTGGATGACCTACTGGCGCGATCTCGAAAGAGACAGGATCATCCAGCTCATTTGAGACTCGTGTTTGAAATATGCAGACAATATAAGATTCGACTGAATCCTAACAAGTGAGTGTTCTGTGTTGAATCGAGACATTTACTGGGTTTTATTGTATCCAGTCGTGGTATAATGGTCGACCCGCTAAAAGTTGAGGTGATTGTAAATCTGCCTCCTCCTCGCACCTTGTGACAACTTCAAAGTCTGCAAGGCATGTCTAACTTCTTGTGACGCTTTATCATAAACTATGCTAAGATCACAAAGGGTTTTATGAGATTGCTTAAACAAGATACCTACTTCGTGTGGGATGAGGCTGCTCAAGCATCGTTTGAGGCCTTGAAAAAGGCACTACTTTCAGCCCCCTTGTTAAGCCCACCTAATTATGCAAAAGAGTTTCTTTTGTATCTAGCGGCGTTTGTTTTCGCAATTGGCATAGCATTAGTTCAGGAGGACGACATGCTCCAATAGCATGTTTTTTACTATCT
The DNA here is from genome assembly GCA_027924585.1 of Larix kaempferi. Taxonomy (NCBI): domain Eukaryota; kingdom Viridiplantae; phylum Streptophyta; class Pinopsida; order Pinales; family Pinaceae; genus Larix; species Larix kaempferi. Next base: position 1,194,564 of record BSBM01000287.1, on the reverse strand, counting down.
CTCGTGTGCATTGATAGCTCCCGAGATTAAATATTCACATGTTGAGAAGTTAGCACTAACTACAGTCTATGCGGTACAGAGGCTTCGTCACTACATCCTTTTACGAACAACTACTATAATAGCAGAAGTCAATCCTTTTCAATATGTTCTCACTCGATGCATCATCGGTGGGAAGTACAATAAATGGATTGTAATCTTACAAGAGTACGATTTGGTCTTTCAATCGGCCAAGTCGAAGATCACTAGTGTTCGCTGAGTTAATCTCAGAGTTTTCGAGTGACTTAGAGCATATTGAGGAAGAATCATCCTTCTCGGATGAACATATCTTCCTTATTGCCTCCTCTGACCCATGGTACGGGGATATTTTGGTATATCTCCAGACTTTGAGGTGTCCTACCACTTTTTCTAGAGAAGAACGACACAAACTGAAAAGTCATGCGAAAAACTATCTCATCATCTATGATACTTTATAGAGACGTGGGATAGATTCCATCTTACGACATTGTTTGACTTTAGAAGAAGCAGAATCGATATTGAATGATTCCCATAGTGGAGCCTGTGGGGGTCATCTTTTTGGGTTGGCAACAGCCCAGAAAATACTGCGTGCCGGGTATTTTTGGCCCACAATCTTTAAAGATTGTGTGGAAGCTGTGAAACGCTACCGTTCGTGTCAGTTTTTCACCAGGAAAATGAGAGCACATCCAGCTCCTCTTCATCCTGTAATTACAGCAGGCCCCTTCACAAAATGGGGGGTTGATTATATGACTTGCAATCCAGTTTCGGCTGGAGGACATCATTATATCATTGTTTCCGTTTACTACTTCACCAAGTGGGCCGAGGTAATTCCTACTATCAAGGCAGATGGAGAAACTGCCACTTATTTTGTATTCAATCAGATTATTGCAAGGTTCAGCATATCCAAAGAAATTATGACTGATCACGGCAGTCATTTTTAGAATAGCATGATGACCGATCTATACACAATGTTAGGTTTTCAACAAGAATATTTTTCTTCATATTATCCACAGGTTAATGGACAAGTCGAAGCAGTTAACAAAACTTTAAAGGTAATTCTATAAAGAACTGTTAATTCCAGTTGAAATAAATGGCACATCATGCTATACCCTGCTCTTTGGGCTTACCGAGTGAATGTAAAGACTGCTACCAGGTTCTCTCCTTTCTAGCTTGTGCATGGGATAGAAGCAGCCATTCTGATTGAATGTGAGATTTCTTCGTTAAAACTGGTTGTTGAATTACTACCAGATACTTCAACACTGGAAGAACGCTTGTTGCATTTAGAGCATCTAGATGAGAAGCACCGCGATGCGCTCACAGCAAACGAGGTTCATAAGAAACAAGTCAAAGGACAATATGACAAGTCTGTCAGACCTAGGGTGTTCCTTGAAGGAGATCTTGTTCTACTGTGGGATCAGGACAAGGAACCTCTAGGACCTAGCAAGTTCAAGTCCATGTGGCTCGGGCCTTACATAATTTTGAAAGTATTGAAGAAGGGTGCTTACGAGCTAGTAGACTACGAGGGTAATAAGCTGCCTGAGCCTAGAAATGGGCTCTACCTGAAGAAGTACTACGCTTAGGCAATTGTGCTTTTTCTTGTAACATAGCTATATATTTTGTAGAGCTAGTTTTTGCTTGTACTTGTTAGCTAAACTTATGTGTGTCTTCATTTCTGTATCAGATGTCGATCGAACATTTCTTAGGATTTGCTGATGGTGCCAATCGCCACACCCGACAGTTGGCTTCAGCAACTTGGGTCATTTACTCACCCGTAGGCCAACTGTTCTCTTTGGGGGGGTTTGTTTGGGCCCCACTACAAACAATGTAGCTGAGTACAGTGCGGTTATAGAACTTCTCCAAGATGCTATTAATCATGGCATTTCACATTTGGAGGTAAGGCTTGATTCACAACTAGTTGTATTTCAGTTAATGGGTGTTTACCAGATTAGAGATCCTGTTTTGACACGACAGTTTTTGCGAGTTAGATTATTGGAAAGATAGTTTGATTCCATTATATATCAACACATTCCAAGAAATTTAAATGCATTAGCTGATTCATTTGCAAATTATGTTTTAGATTGGCATTTGTATCACACATTTCCATAAATAACATTTCACACATAAAGTTAAACACACACACATGTACATAATCGATACTGTATATATATCCAATACTGTATCAAAAAATATAATATGAGTTTTGGATCATAAGTCTATCACAATTCATGTCATAAGTTACAAAATTGGGCTCGGTGGCCTCAAAAATATACACATAAAGTATCCATCTCCTATGGAGAAGGAGAGGCCTCATCATCATCTACTGCATTCTGATAACATATGACGAACCTATCTATCTTCCGCAGCACCCTAAGCCATGCCAGGGGCACCCCAACTACATCTTCCTGCATATCAATAGGTATTTGGTCCATATGGCATGCAGGAACATCGTGAGTCAACCGACTCACTTTCTGCTCTATGGTCCCTAACATAGCATCAGCTTCACCAACATCTGTTGGCCTCACGAAGATAGTAGGATGTCCCTTGGGACAAACGGGTCCAATATCTGCATTTGACACTTGTTTAGTACTTCAAAATTCATTCATAAAAATCATATAATTGAAAATTTGAAAAAATTAAATAATTCTCAAAACAAAAACATACCAATATCTCCCCAGGATCCACCTGAAGGAAGTACCAACTCTGGATCATGGCGGTAGTCTAATCCAGCATACGGAAACTTCTCAAATGTCGGCACCTGTCTCTCCCACCACCCCTAGAAATCATAAGTATGATAGCAAAAGTGACTTTCACCACCACCCTGGCAGAGAAAAATGTCACCCCAATGGCCCAATCTTGGCTCACGAGGATTGGCTGGAGGTAGAGGCATGCCCAAGCTAAGAGCAGGTACCCTCTCAAAGAAGAAGGTACATAAAATGCTGCCGTATCTAAAGTTCTTCATACTCCCGGACTTACAACCCGTGAGTTGAAGCTTCATATTTGCCAATAAACTAGTGCACCAATCGTACACATGTCCCTGCAAGCATCTGACACCAATATGCATGGAATGCCTCGAAGCTAGGTGTTGTGTGGCACTTCCCGACATTCAGTTCAACATACTCAAAATAACCTTTGAAGGGAGGCTTTCAATGGTGGAAATTAGGATTTGACTTCTTGATTTCTCGGCTCCCGCCACACAATATGCATTCAAATATTCTTGCACCGACGTGGCACCCACGTTGCGAGAAGATATTTTTAAATTTACCGCATCTCCCCTCCTAGAGAGTCCGGTAATGAAGTATATGTCATCAATAGTAAGGTCCATGGTTTGTCCCCGGATATCAAATGCATTGGCATCTACATCCTAGCATTGAACGAGTCTTTGAAGCAATCGATTGAGTTCTCTCATGTTCACAGTTCGGTAGAACTTTAACAAACCACATCTTCGGAGGGAATGGAGAGTGGCTGGGTCTTTCATTGCCACCCTATCCATCTCTTCATGTTCTCTCTCCCTCCAAACAAGTACCATCCTGCCACAAGAATGCCAATTTTTAGCATCTTGGCACTTTTTTAACATGTTCAGGCGTGTGTGCTACTTTATAAGCCACACAGTCACGCATGGGCGCTATTGTGTACAAGCATAGTAGCACATACCTCCCAGTATGCCCTACTTTTCCTATAGCAGAGTAGCGCAAACGCTTCTAACGATGTGAGCATGACCTTAAAATTGATTTTTAGCTCAAAAATTGACAAATAAATAATGGAAATGCAAGTTAGGATGAGTTAAACTTACTTGGTGGAGGCAAAATGTTGATTGGTTGCTTGAGTTGATCTCCATCGAGGATTGAAATCCAAGGGTTTGCTCCCAATTTTCTTGCCCTATGAAACCAAAATGAAATTTGAGTTTTAATTTTGAAATTACATATATGAGTTTGTTTTTAAATTTTTACCCACTTTGGTAAAATCTCTATAGTTGCAAATTCTACAAATTTGTTCTATTTAATAAATTAATAGCTACATATGGTATTAAGGTAATTTCACCCAATGGTTCTCATTTTTTCACTAAAATTTTGTAGGATCAATCCTTTAAGACTAATTTTATTGATGATAGACCTTCTCAACTAGATCATAGTTAAAATTTACATATCATTTAAGATTTTTTGTCGCGATTACTAACATATTTGTTGAAGTCCTAGTTTTGGCAGATCATGAGTCGTGATCCTAGAAGCTATCATTTAAGTAATTTTAAGCTCTTATTTGGACTATTTAAACCTAAACAAGATCGCCGAGCAAACTTGTCCTTTTCAAGCTCATTAAAGTAATTGAAAGCTCATCCACTCAGGTATAGAATTACCCCTTTTCTGGGCCTTGGTGGATAATTTACGGAAAAGGTATACTCTAGGTATACTTGTGTATGCGCTAGAAGAGTTCTTCTTCCATTGTTTTATACTTTTTCGGGGGAGGAGACTAAATTTACAAAAAATGACCTTTCAGAGCCTTTCTTTAGGGTTTTCAGGCTCTCTAAACATGAAAACACCACGCGAGCATTCACCTACTTGAACTTGATGTGAAATCCACGAGATGGTTAATAGAGGACTGTTTAAGTTTTTCAACTCTATAAACAAGAAAACACCGCCGAGCACAGACCAATCTGGGCTCGATATAAAATCCATGGATAGGTGTAAAGAGGATTGTTTAAGTTTTTCAGACTCTATAAATAGGAAAACACCGGTGAGCATTAACCTACTTGGGCTCAATATTAAAATCCATGAGTAGGTGTATGGAGTTATTGTTTAAGTTTTTCAGACTCCTTAAAATTGAAAACACTGGTGAGCAAGAACAGATCTCAGCTTGATATTAAAATCCAGAAATCAGTATTATAGAGTAATCTTCTATCTCTTATTTGAACTCTGTAAACAATGAAGAAGGTCCTGAGTCTTCCTCCCATGGGCTCGTTAAACTTTTTACATGGTTGGATTTATTGAGTTTTCATTCTTTCTTGGACTCATTAAAACAACAAGAAAGGTATTCTTTTATCTAAAAAGAATAAGGGATAAGAAGGTTGTATCATATCTTCAGTTTCAAAGGTAGTTAAATCAGTCCTATCCTTGAACACAGCACCTACTTGAGTCTATCATGTTGGTTGGGTTTAGTTTTTGACCTTAGGGTGAATTTGATCTCTGAGTTATGTACTCCCTCGGTTGGTTATTCTTCCAACCATATGGAGGGCCTACTAATGTCTCCTATGTTATAGGTTTATATCATTTTCCCCATTATGTTGAAAATTTCCTAAGTCACTTTGTGTCGTGCTTACTGTTCAAGGATATACCCCATGTTGGCCATTCTGCAGTTACCTTGACCTCATGTGTCAACCATCCTAGTGTCAGTATTGTTACATATTACTCCATATCAGCTCATACTAGTTGAGTGTCCCTCATGTTGGATGATGGAGGATGCCTCAAGGCCTCCCTTCCAACAAAATTCTTCCCATCGGCATCAACTCATTTTTCTTCGGGATTGAAGTTTAGAGTTTCGGTTAGTACCTTGGAGATTGCAGTCACCAGTGGAAATTTTCCTCACTGTCGAATGATGAGAATATATCAATGTTTCTCATTTGACAGGATCCTCAAGTGTTCAACTCCAAATCTACTTATTCACACTTGTTGGCTCGTACTAGGTACCTTGGGCCCCATATGTTAGTTTTTAATATGCTAAGACAGAAAATAGCAGCATTGCATTCCATTTCATAATAATAGCATATACAGGATCACTGAAGAAACAACAAGCATAGCATAAACACAAGACACACAAATTTATCCTGGGAAACCCTCATGGGGTAGAAAACCCAGTAAAGATTCCTCAATATAGATGACCAGCAATATACAAAGATGTAACCCTGAGCATAAGCTCCTCCTTCTCCATAGCAGACCTCTCCTCCACAAGTGCGCCACTCTCAAGTGAGTGAGTGTGTGTGTAAAATGAGGAATACACCTCCTCTATTTATACACTACTTCGACTTGTCTTTTACACAAATCATGTAGGCTCGTATTTAACCAATGGGTTAAATACCCTACTACAACTAACTGGGCCGACCCCTCTAGGGTGGTCTAATAACCCTTTGACCCACATAACAGATACAGGGCCGACCCCCACTAGGGAAGTCTAATAACCCAAGTTACCACATTCCGACGGAGGAATAAACATCTCCGGATATACAATAAGATCTTCAAGGAGGAATGAAACATCTCCAGAATAATAAAGTACAAATATAATATTCTTTGAAGTTACAATATCTCAACACTCCCCCTTAATGAGAAGGATATTATAACAGCATCTGCACAAGCAAGGAGTCATCAACATCATACATGATACATCTATAAATCATTGGAAGCTTTCTCAACATCATCGATAACTCAAGCAATTACTGGAACATCTTCAATACTGGAACATCAACATCTTCAATATTGAGTCTTTATCTTCTGCAGCACTCGAACGGCTATAACAACATCAACATCTAGATCCTCACAATCATCAGCATCATCATCATACGATCATCAGCATCGGGATCATCTCGATCTACCGCATCTGGATCATCTCGATCTACAGCATCTGGATCATCACGATCTACAGCATATGGATCATCTCGATCTACAACATCTGGATCATCTCGATCTACAGCATCTGGATCATCTCGATCTACAGCATCTGGATCATCTCGATCTACAGCATCTGGATTATCTCGATCTACAACATCTGGATCATCGCGATCTATAGCATCTGGATCATCACGATCTACAGCATTTGGATCATCTCGATCTACAGCATTTGGATCATCTCGATCTACAACATCTGGATCATCTCGATCTACAGTATCTGGATCATTTGTATTAGTATCCACACCAATATATCTATCATCAAAACATGTATTCTTACTAATACATATATCATCAAAACATGTATTCTCACTAATACATCTATCATCAAAAGCATGTATTCTCACTAATACATCTATCATCAATAGCATGTATTCTCACTAATACATCTATCATCAAAAGCATGTATTCTCACTAATACATCTATCATCAATAGCATGTTAATATTTAATATGCTAAGACTGAAAAGAGCAGCATTACATTCCATTTCACAATAATAGCATATACAGGATCACTGAAGAAACAACAAGCATAGCATAAACACAAGAGACACAGATTTATCCTGGGAAACCCTCATGGGGTAGAAAACCCAGTAAAGCTTCCTCAACATAGATGATCAGCAATACACAAAGATGCAAACCAAAGATATGATCTCCTCCTCCACCATAGCAGACCTCTCCTCCACAAGTGCGCCTTTCTCAAGTGAGTGTGTGTGTCAAATGAGGAACACACCTCCTCTATTTATACACTACACTGACATGTATTTTACACAGGTACACGTAGGCTCGTATTTAACCAATGGGTTAAATACCCCACTACAACTGACTGGGCTGACCCCTCTAGGGTGGTCTAATAACCCTTTGACCCACATAACATATACAGGGCCGACCCCCACTAGGGAAGTCTAATAACCCGAGTTACCACATTCCGACGGAGGAATAAACATCTCCGGATATACAATAAGATCTTCACGGAGGAATGAAACATCTCCGGAATAATAAAGTACAAATATAATATTCTTTGAAGTTACAATATCTCAACACTCCCCCTTAACGAGAAGGATATTATAACAACATCTGCACGAGCAAGGAGTCATCAACATCATACATGATACATCTATAAATCATTGGAAGCTTTCTCAACATCATCAGTAACTCAAGCAGTTACTGGAACATCTTCAATACTGGAACATCGACATCTTCAGTATTGAGTCTTTATCTTCTGTAGCACTTGAACAACTGCAACAATATCATCATCTGGATCCTCACGATTATCGTCATCACACGATCATCAGCATCATTATCTCACGATCATCAGCATCGTCATCACACGATCATCAGCATCGTCATCTCACGATCATCAGCATCGTCATCTCACGATCATCAGCATCGTCATCACACGATCATCAACATCGTCATCACACGATCGTTAGCATCGTCATCACACGATCATCAGCATCATCATCACATGATCATCAGCATCGTCATCTCACGATCATCAGCATCGTCATCACACGATCATCAGCATCGTCGTCTAGATCTGTTAGAACATTTTTCCACCTATGTACATTAATCATTAATTAATGATGATTAATTAGCCCAAGTGATTAATGATTACATCCCTAAGTTGTTTAGCTACTAAATGGTCAATTATCATGAACTAGATGGCAAATGTGAACAAGTGCTGAGTCAAACCAGCTAAGTGGAGCGCTCCCCAGGGCAATTAATGCACTCAGCATGCCTAGAGCGCCCTCCTCAGGTCATTTAATGCACTCAGCATGCTTCTCTTCTACCTAGGGCGCATTTGCTCTCTTTGTGGACAATCTTGCCTTGTTTTGTCACATTTTTGACCAATTTTAGACTCCAAACCTCTAACCAACCAGTTTCTTCACATGTGTGAGGTCACATGGGCCTGTCCAGTCATTCCCAGCATTCACACTGCAGATTCGAACCAGTTTGGGATGGTTTGGGATATTTTGGTCAACCTAGGGGGGTTTGAGCTTTTTTTCTAAGCTAGATCAGTGTGAACACTCCAGATGGATTCGAATTCTTCCAGATTTGTATATATGGGTGTTTTTAACCTTTGTTAAGGTTGGACAGTTAATAATATTGACATTATTCACCAATTCATGAGTATTGTTCTTCATTCATTTAAATTTTTTATGCTAATTCTTGCAAATGTTGTGCAATCTTTCACCAGTGAGGAATCCACAGTAGCTAGATTCAACTGTGCTTGAGATTTTACATGGTATCAGAGCTCTTGGAGCTAGAATTCGAACCAGCAGACTGTTGTAGTGGATTGCCAGAAACAGTGGAGAAACCACATAATTCCTGAGGCCATTGCCTTGAGCTTACTGGAGAAATCTAGTGGCTCCTCTCAGGTGTGATGCTCTCCCGAATGCACCCACTATCCATACAGGGTTTGAATCTGTGAGTGTAGATCCCTCCAGAGTGATTTGAGAGTTGTTTGCAGGTATTGGAGTTCAGCATTGTCAGCAAGTGCGAATTGCAGCAGAGGAGAATGGAGCCATCTCACCCAAACATGCTCACACCCTTCAACTATTTCGATTGGAAGGCAGAAATGGTGATTTTGCTGAGATCCAAGGGTCTCTACAGAATCACGATGGGCACTGAGGTTGATCCAAACTCAGCTGTGGAGAAATCCAAGTTTTTTAACAGAATGGATGAGGCATTTGGCCTCCTTTGTCTCAGCATTTCGAGAGACCTCCTGTTTCATGTAGAAAGTCTAGCAACTCCAAATGAAGTGTGGCTCAAGCTTGAGACACTGTTTGGAAAGACTGATGAGATGAGAGGCCACCAGCTCGAAAATGAGCTTGTCTCACTGAGCCCAGGGAATTTCGATTCCATCCAGGACTTCTTCACCAAGTTCAAGAACTTGGTCTTGCAGATCAGACAATGTGGCATAGAGAAGAAAGAAGAACAGTTGGTGTTGTCCATTCTCTCCAAATTGGGTTCTGAATACTCAGTTTTTGTGTCTTCCTTCAACTCCACAAGGCTCACAGTCAGAGGTTGGAAGATGCCATCCTTGGCTGACTTCATGGAGATGATAACTCAAGAGCAAGACAAGCTGGTCTTGATGGGCTCCATCAAACAAAAAGATCAAGTGCTTGCAGCTGGAGATTCGAAATGTGGAAGAGGCAAGCAAAAACCCAAGGGTTCGAAACCTCAAGAGAAGAAGAGAAAGGATGAGAGGCCCAAATCCTCTGAGGGGGTTTCGAATCCTGTCAAGAACAAGGGAAAGAAGGCTGAGAAGACAAAATGTAGCTACTGTCAAAGAGGTTTTCATCTAGAGAGCTCATGCATGAAGAAAACCATAGACACCATGACACATCTCCTACAGAAAAATAATATTCCTCTTCCTGAAAGTTCCAAGAAGAAGGAGTGCGTTTCTGAAGACAAGGAGAGCTGCCATGCTTTGGTGGCTAGCTCATCTCATTCACCTTTGTTTATCATTGATTCAGGTGCCTCAAGGCACATGGCTTCCTCAAGAGACTCGTTTTCTGAACTTGCTCCCTACAGTGGTCTCTCAATTCGAATGGGAGATGACTCAGAAATCCCTGCTCATGGCATTGGGAAAATCTCTATGGAGAATGGATTCTTCTCCAATGTACTGTATGTGCCAAATCTTGCAGCAAACTTGCTCTCTGTGTATCAAATGACACATACTGGAGCAGCAAAGAAGGTGGTCTTCACTAAGGATGAAGTGGAGATATCAGAAGTTTCCACCGGGAAAATTGTTGCAAAGGGTGTTGCAGACCATGACATGAAGATGTACATGTTCTCCCACTTCCTCGAATTCTCCTCACCAAGTGTGCTTCTGTCACATGGGAATGAGACCAGCAAGCTATGGCATCAAAGGTATGGGCACCTAAACTACAGATATCTTCAAGTTTTAAGCAAAGAAAATATGGTAGAAGGGCTGCCCCAAATCAGATTTTCGAGTGGAACATGCAAGGGTTGCATGATTGGGAAACATCCTGAAAGGAAGTATGATAAAGGGAAGGCTAGGAGGGATGATCAACCTCTTGGGATAGTACATTCTGATCTCATAGGGCCACTCCCCACACCCTCCTATGGCTGCAGCAAATATGTGCTCACCTTCATCGATGACTACTCAAGGTACTGCTGGTTATTTTTCCTTAAGCAAAAATCTGAAGTCTTTGATTGTTTCAAGATTTTTAAGAGCATGGTTGAGAACTTCAGTGGGAAGGCCATGAAGATTTTGAGGACTGATAATGGTAGAGAGTATGTCAACAACAATTTGCAGCAGCTCTGTCAAGAGCATGGCATTCAGATGCAACACTCAGTGCCCTACACACCTCAGCAAAATGGTGTTGCAGAGCGCAAAAATAGAGCACTGAAAGAGATGGCAACTTGCATGTTGCAAGCAAGGGATTTGTCTCCTAAATTATGGGCTGAAGCTATGAATTGTGCAGCATATGTTCAGAACAGGGCACCACACAAAGCATTGCAAGGAATCACTCCATTTGAAGCTTGGATGGGCCACAAGCCAAATGTCTCACATTTCAGAATTTTTGGCTCAAGGGCTTGGGCCAGAATTCCACCGGAGAAGAGAAAGGCATTGCAGCCCCAAAGCAAGGAGTCAATCATGGTTGGGTATGCAGAGGATTCCAAGGGCTACAAGCTCTTTGATCCATCCACTCACAAAACTTTCATTGAAAGAAGTGTCAAATTCGAAGAGGAAGAATTTTTGCAAGCTAGTGAACAAGGTGATGGGGAATGCTCATTCCCTCGTCTTGATGATGAAGTAAGTAGTGATTCATTCTATGATATTTCTGATTCTGAGATTGCTGAAGATGATGTTGATATGGATTCTGAACATATCCCCCCTTCAAGGCCCAAGTGGGCAGAGAAAACAATTCAAAGTGCCGGAGAGCTAGTGGGAGATCCCCAAGATGCTAGGAAAACTAGATCTCAATTTCACAATTCCTTTGCATATAATAATTCTGATCTGAGTGAGGCATGTTATTTGATGGTTGGATCTGATCCAATGTCATATTCAGAAGCATGTACAGACCCAAGGTGGCAATCAGCCATGCAAGAGGAGATGAACTCACTCCATGAGAACAAAACTTGGGATTTGGTCCCTCTTCCTCCCAAGAGGAAACTAGTGCAATGCAAGTGGATTTATAGAACCAAAATTGGATCTGATTGCTCTGATCTGAAGTATAAGGCCAGGTTGGTAGCTAAGGGTTACTCTTAGGTCCAAGGAGTGGACTATACAGATACATTTGCACCGGTGGCAAAGATGGACTCCATAAGACTAGTTTTGGCAATTGGGGCTTCCAAGCGATGGGAGATTCATCACATGGATGTAAAGAGTGCCTTTCTTCATGGGGATCTGAATGAGGAGATTTATATGCAGCAGCCTGAAGGTTTTATTTCTGATCATACACTTGTTTGCAGGTTGAACAAATCACTCTATGGGCTCAAGCAAGCTCCTAGAGCATGGTATGCAAAAATGGACAATTTTCTGCTATCTTTGGGGTTTGAGAGGTGTAAGTCTGATCCAAATGTGTATATGCAGCATGTTAGTGATCTGATATTGATTATTGTACTGTATGTTGATGATCTTTTGATCACTGGTAGCTGCACCAAAGAACTTGACTCAGTTAAGAGAGCATTGCACAGTGCATTCTCCATGACCGATCTAGGATTGCTAAAACAATTTCTGGGTTTGGAGATTGATCAATCTGTGAATGGAATTTCTGTATGTCAGTCAAGGTATGCTTCAGATTTGCTGCAGAAATTTAAGATGGCTGAATGTAAGTCTGCAAAATTTCCATTTCTTTCAGGAGTTAAGCTTACAGAATGGGGTTCTTCACCACTAGTTGACAGTTCGTTGTATAGGCAACTTGTTGGGAGTTTGCTATATCTTACTCATTCTAGACCAGATTTGTCATATGCTGTTGGGGCTGTTGCAAGGCACATGCAAGAGCCTCATGAGATCCATTGGAAGGCAGCCAAGAGGATCCTTCATTATGTTCAGGGTACTAAGTCTTTTGGTATCCATTATGCTGCTGGTTCATCCCTTGAACTAGTAGGATTTACAGATTCTGATTGGGCCGGTGATTGTATTGATCGGAAGTCAACTTCCGGTTATGTCTTTATGCTTGCACATGGACCTATATGCTGGTCAAGCAAGAAACAAAGCACTATTTCCTTATCTTCAGCTGAGGCCGAGTACAGGGGAGCAGTCAATGCAGCCACACAATGTGTTTGGTTGCAAGGTATTCTTGCAGAGTTCGGGATTGTCTTTGATTCACCCACTATTCTTTGGTGTGATAATAAAAGTACAATCAAGATTTCTACCGATCCAGTACAGAGACAGAGGACCAAGCACATAGAGATACACATGCATTACATTCGGGGTTTGGTGCATGACCGGATCATAGCATTGCAGTATTGCCCATCCAGTGAGCAAACTGTTGATATCTTCACCAAGTGTTTTACCGAGAAGACCTTCACTCACCTTAGATCTTTGCTTGGGGTGAGTGATGCATGGTGATGATTGGTGTATTTTGATATATGCCACATGTCCATTTTAGAGGGGAGGTTTTATTTCCCATGTGGTTTTCCTCCTTACCTTGGTTACATGGACAAATAAATTTTATGATGTAAAAGGTGACTTGAGCCTAGTTGCCAAGGCCTTAATTTTTGATATTTCACTAAGTCTAGCTTAAGGGGGGGTGTTAGAACATTTTTCCACCTATGTACATTAATCATTTATTAATGATGATTAATTAGCCCAAGTGATTAATGATTACATCCCTAAGTTGTTTAGCTACTAAATGGTCAATTATCATGAACTAGATGGCAAATGTGAACAAGTGCTGAGTCAAACCAGCTAAGTGGAGCGCTCCCCAGGGCAATTAATGCACTCAGCATGCCTAGAGCGCCCTCCTCAGGTCATTTAATGCACTCAGCATGCTTCTCTTCTACCTAGGGCGCATTTGCTCTCTTTGTGGACAATCTTGCCTTGTTTTGTCACATTTTTGACCAATTTTAGACTCCAAACCTCTAACCAACCAGTTTCTTCACATGTGTGAGGTCACATGGGCCTGTCCAGTCATTCCCAGCATTCACACTGCAGATTCGAACCAGTTTGGGATGGTTTGGGATATTTTGGTCAACCTAGGGGGGTTTGAGCTTTTTTCTAAGCTAGATCAGTGTGAACACTCCAGATGGATTCGAATTCTTCCAGATTTGTATATATGGGTGTTCTTAACCTTTGTTAAGGTTGGACAGTTAATAATATTGACATTATTCACCAATTCATGAGTATTGTTCTTCATTCATTTAAATTTTTTATGCTAATTCTTGCAAATGTTGTGCAATCTTTCACCAGTGAGGAATCCACAGTAGCTAGATTCAACTGTGCTTGAGATTTTACAAGATCATCACGATCAGCAACATCGTCATCTAGATCATCACGATCAGCAGCATCGTCATCTAGATCATCACGATCAATAACATCGTCATCTAGATCATCACGATCAACAACATCATCAATACAAGTATAAATATCATTAATACAAGTATCCTCATCAATACAAGTATACACATCATCAATACAAGTATCCTCATCAATACAAGTATACACATCATCAATACAAGTATCCTCATCAATACAAGTATACACATCATCAATACAAGTATCCTCATCAATACAAGTATACACATCATCAATACAAGTATCCTCATCAATACAAGTATCCTCAATAGCAGCATACCCTGCAACACATAAGATCCAATTACGGGATGATCAATCCCTCTCACTTTAGGAAATAGGTCCAATGATGATACAATCCTGATCCGCTTACGGGATGATCAGTCCCTCTCGGTTTAAGACAACTCTCATGTCCATGGATGATGCAATCCAGATCAACTTACAGGATGATCAATCCTTATCACTTTAAGACACCTCACCATGTCTAGGGACGAGGCAATCCCAATCTATTTACTGGATGATTAGTCCTTATCACTTTAAGACATCTCACCAAGTCTAGGGACGAGGCAATCCCAATCTATTTACAGGATGATTAGTCCTTATCACTTTAAGACATCTCACCATGTCTAGGGACGAGGCAATCCCAATCTATTTACAGGATGATTAGTCCTTATCACTTTAAGACATCTCACCATGTCTAAGGATGAGTCAATCCCAATCTATTTACAGGATGATTAGTCCTTATCAGTTTAAGACATCTCACCATGTCTAGGGATGAGGCAATCCCAATCTATTTACAGGATGATTAGTCCTTATCACTTTAAGACATCTCACCATGTCTAGGGACGAGGCAATCCCAATCTATTTACAGGATGATTAGTCCTTATCACTTTAAGACATCTCACCATGTCTAGGGACAAGTCAATCCCAATCTATTTACAGGATGATTAGTCCTTATCAGTTTAAGACATCTCACCATGTCTAGGGATGAGGCAATCCCAATCTATTTACAGGATGATTAGTCCACTCAATCTCATTTAGGACTATCCTTCCTTTCAAAATTACTGGATTTATTGTCCAAGGATGATTTAATCCATTCAATTCATTTAGGACTATCCTTCCTTTCGGAATTACTGGATTTACTGTCCAAGGATGATTTAATCCACTCAATTCATTTAGGACTATCCTTCCTTTCGGAATTACTAGATTTACTGTCCAAGGATGATTTAATCCACTCAATTCATTTAGGACTATCCTTCCTTTCATAATTACTGGATTTACTGTCCAAGGATGATTTAATCCACAACCGTACATTTAGGACCAACGTCCAAGGATGACTTAATCCTCAACCGTACATTTAAGACCTACGTCCAAGGATGACTTAATCCTCAACCGTACATTTAGGACCTACGTCCAAGGATGACTTAATCCTCAATCGTACATTTAGGACCTACGTCCAAGGATGACTTAATCCTCAACCGTACATTTAGGACCTACGTCCAAGGATGACTTAATCCTCAACCGCACATTTAGGACCTACGTCCAAGGATGACTTAATCCTCAACCGTACATTTAGGACCTATGTCCAAGGATGACTTAATCCTCAACCGTACATTTAGGACTACGTCCAAGGATGACTTAATCCTCAACCGTACATTTAGGACCTACGTCCAAGGATGACTTAATCCTCAACCGTACATTTAGGACTACGTCCAAGGATGACTTAATCCTCAACCATCCACCAAGGACTTCATTCTCGAAGACATACGTCTACGGCTCTTCTTTAGGACTGAAGTCCAGGGATGATCCAATCCCCTCACATGTTCACCAAAAACTTCATTCTCGAAGACATACGTCTACGGCTCTTCTTTAGGACTGAAGTCCAGGGATGATCCAATCCCCTCACATGTTCACCAAGAACTTCATTCTCGAAGACATACGTCTATGGCTCTCTTGAGGATGATGCAATCCTATCATGTCCACCAAGGACTTCATTCTCGAAGACATACGTCTACGGCTCTCTTGAGGATGATGCAATCCTATCATGTCCACCAAGGACTTCATTCTCGAAGACATACGTCTACGGCTCTTCTTTAGGAGATATGTTCAAGGATGATGCAATCCCCTTGTCACCTTTGACCCTATCTACGGACCATCCACCAACCTCTTTGTCGGCATTACTAATATAGGTATCCTCATTATCGACCTCACTGTCGATGTAGGCAATCTCATCATGAGTTATCACATCACTCCCCCTTTCGAGGAGGGTCCTTCTGAACTATATTAAGTTTGTCTCAGAAAACTTTACTTGAGGTAGAGGTTTGGTTAGTACATTGGATCGGTAGAGGTTTGGTTAGTACATTGTTACAAATTCAAACTTTTGGTTCCTTTCTGCACCATATCGTCTGTGTATAGAAACAATATTCAACCTTGTAGCAAAGGTTGAGATCCTCATCACCCATGGTGATCATTAAGCTCATCAATTGATTATCGATCCTTGGTACCCATACAGAACCTGATTCACACTTCTTCTTTAATTACACCATTAAGAGAATGGTCTTATCTAGCCACTTGGAGCAAACATCTTATCATGATTCTCTTCCTCTTTCTAAGAGAATTTTCTAGCCACAAGCCTTCTATAGTGTGTTTGATTTGTAAATCCTTTTGTTTGAACATCCATCGCTTGTTCAGTGTTCATCATTCATCATGATCTTTCATACAAATAAAAATTAAGTACATGATTAGTAATACTTCATAATCATCAAATCATATTGACATGATAACCTATTATGCATACAGATATCATTTACATAGTTATGTAACTATTTTGACCAATACTTTGGCACAACACTTTCCCATATCCTGTATGCATACAGTGGCTATCTAGATGCCTTCCATCTCTACCAGAACATACTATTGAGAGTGTGCACAGCTCTCAGCATGTCAACAAAGAGGTTTCATTCTAGACAAGCAACAATGGAATGTTTGTCCAACTTACCAATCATATGCATATTAGTAGTATATTGTTCAATGCTCTATGAATGTTTACACTTAGCATGATATATTCTAGGAATACAAATATGCATACAAGCAATATCATTTACTATTTCAAATAACAACTCAAATACTTATCTTTTATGTTTGTGTGGTTGCCTCCCGCTTGATCTTCTATATGTCTTTTGAACTTCTATTCATTCTGTACCACTGTGCATGCTCAAGTGTGCACTAGTGTCATCCTCATACACAGACATACATTCATTAGTATATTCTCAATATTATCAAAACATTCTAGTTCTAAATAATCTTTGAAAATGTATAGTCATGATTATAGATAATATTCAAGGTTTCAAGGAAGTCTTCTTTTACTTCTACATATTCTTGTTTGATCATAGTACTCTTCTGGTTAATTAGATCATCAAGATAAGAGACATAATATGCATAAACCCTTGATTACTAACTTTATGAATAAGCATAACCAATCATACCAAGTATACTTATATAAGGGATCCTAAGGTAAGATTCTAACTTGTCATAGGAAAACATACCTGGATTAGTATATCTACTTAGCTATGTACAACATACCTAAACAATCTCTTCAATGATTTAGAGATCCTGAGCTAGAACCTGCATGTCTCATAGGTTAATCATAATATAAAAAAGTCATACATACCTCGTAAGTAGAACAAAGATTATGGATGAGTCTTTGTCTTCATGTTGTCATGTTTTAAGGAGCTTGATTTGTATTTTGTGATGTACCTGTATCTTGTTAGCAAACGACATCAACCTCATACAACACCATAATGCATTAGTACAATCATATAGCCCTAATCAATGAATGTCTTCGATCATTCACATGCATTCATACTATTACTAGGGTAATAAGACAATTCTAACATTAATCAAGATTGTACTAATAAATAACATGAAGACGAACACATTATGAACTTAATCAAGAATCAGATTTCAAGACATACCTGAACCTCAAGTCATACCTGTCGAGACTTCTTGTAGTCTTCTTATGTAAGGCCTTAGCCTCAACTCCCCCTGAAACTTGATCTAGAGCTTGATTAGGGTTTGCTAGAGAAACCCTAAAAATTCAATCTTTAACTTTCACACTTCCGAATGAATGGAAGGATGTGTCTTGCTGAGCTGATCAAACTAGCATACTTCAATTTTGAAATCTCCAAAAATTGACCCCTCAAAATTGCCTTTCAAACTTCTAGATCTTCTTGACAGGATCCCGAACTAGGGTTTGATGAAGCCCACCCTTTTGCTCAATCAAAAGGTTTGATCCAAGGCTCTAAAATCTTATTTTTCTGAGGAGCTTCCAGCCATGGATTCCGATTCCAAAAATTCTAACTTTCTCCGAAACCCTAAATTTCGGAAGCCATGAATAAAGGTGCTCCAAAAATAATTCTGTTTTGACAGAAATATGCACCTGATTGTTTCTGCCATAACTCTGAAATTTTTGCTCCACAGGGTCTGAAAACGTTTTTTGTAGTAGCATGACCTGTCATCTTTCCATCCTGACAGGTCTGACCTCAATTGGATTTTCTAAGAGAGAGTTATGCCAAGTGTCGCAACGTGACCTGTTTATGGGATAAAACAGGAGAGCGAACTTGTACGGCATGCCACGTGTCGCTGTTTGACCTTCGGCCTCTGAAATTTTTTTCTGAGATAGCTCACCCTGTTATCTTTCTATCCTGACAGGTCTGACCTCAATTGGACTCTCTGAGAGAGAGTTATTCCAAGTGTCGCAACGTGACCTGTTTATGGGATAAAACAGGAGAGCGAACTTGTACGGAGTGCCATGTGTCATTGGTTCACCTTCGGCCTCTGAAAAAGTTTCTTGAGATAGTAAAGTCTGTGTACTACCTGTCGCTTTTTACGAAATTTCATTTGGAGCTTTCTAGCCCAAGTTATGACCTTTTTTCCAAGGTTACCTGATTTTGACTGAGATCTGGAAGAGGCAGAAACCCTAACTTGTACTGATCATAACTCATAAAATACAACGAATCTGAGGGTGCCCTTTGGACACAAGGTACCTGGGGATGTTATCTTCGACCTGTAAACTTTTCAGACCCTGAAACTTCGTATAAATGGATTTATAGCGAAAGTCCCACGATGACTAGTTTTTGCTATGTAAAACCCTAACCTTCAAATTGTCGTAAGTAAAGCAAGTGTCGTAAGTGCCATACCTTGCCTTCCTTCAGGTTAGCTCTGATACCATGTTAATATTTAATATGCTAAGACTGAAAATAGCAGCATTACATTCCATTTCACAATAATAGCATATACAGGATCATTGAAGAAACAACAAGCATAGCATAAACACAAGAGACAGATTTATCCTGGGAAACCCTCATGGGGTAGAAAACCCAGTAAAGCTTCCTCAATATAGATGATCAGCAATACACAAAGATGCAAACCAAAGATATGATCTCCTCCTCCACCATAGCAGACCTCTCCTCCACAAGTGCGCCTTTCTCAAGTGAGTGTGTGTGTCAAATGAGGAACACACCTCCTCTATTTATACACTACACTGACATGTATTTTACACAGGTACACATAGGCTCGTATTTAACCAATGGGTTAAATACCCCACTACAACTGACTGGGCTGACCCCTCTAGGGTGGTCTAATAACCCTTTGACCCACATAACATATACAGGGCCGACCCCCACTAGGGAAGTCTAATAACCCGAGTTACCACATTCCGACGGAGGAATAAACATCTCCGGATATACAATAAGATCTTCACGGAGGAATGAAACATCTCCGGAATAATAAAGTACAAATATAATATTCTTTGAAGTTACAATATCTCAACATAGCATGTATTCTCACTAATACATCTATCATCAAAAGCATGTATTCTCACTAATACATCTATCATCAATACATAGCAGCATACCCTGCAACACACATGATCCAATTACGGGATGGTCAATCCCTCTCACTTTAGGACATAGGTCCAAGGATGATACAATCCTGATCCACTTACAGGATGATCAATCCCTCTCAATTTAAGACATGTCTCATGTCTATGGACAATGCAATCCAGATCAACTTACATGATGATTAATCCTTATCCTTTTAAGACACCTCACCATGTCTAGGGATGATGCAATCCCGAATCAACTTACAGGATAATTAGTCCTTATCACTTTAAGACACCTCACCGTGTCTAGGGACGATGCAATCCCAATCTACTTACAAGATGATTAGTCCTTATCACTTTAATACACCTCACCATGTCTAGGGACGATGCAATCCCAATCTACTTACATGATGATTAGTCCTTATCACTTTAAGACACCTCACCATGTCTAGGGACGATGCAATCCCAATCTACTTACAGGATGATTAGTCCTTATGACTTTAAGACAAGTCTCATGTCTAGGGACGATGCAATCCCGTCACGTACATTTTGAACCGAGGTCCAGGGACGATGCAGTCCTATCTTCAATTCTCGGAGACATCAGTCTACGGATCAATTCTGGGACCAAAGTCCGGGGAAGATACAATCCCCTACCTGTTCATTCAAGACTACATTCTCGGAGACCCAGTCTATGGCTCACTTTAGGACTGAAATCCAAGGATGATTCAATCCTCACATGTCCACCAAGGACTTCATTCTCGAAGACATACGTCTACAGCTCTCTTTAGGACTGAAGTCCAGGGATGATCTAATCCCCTCATGTCCACCAAGGACTTCATTCTCAAAGACATACGTCTACGGCTCTCTTTAGGACTGAAGTCCAAGGATGATCCAATCCCCTCATGTCCACCAAGGACTTCATTCTCGAAGACATACGTCTACGGCTCTCTTTAGGACTGAAGTCTAGGGATGATCCAATCCCCTCATGTCCACCAAGGACTTCATTCTCGAAGACATACATCTATGGATCTCTTTAGTACTGAAGTCCAGGGATGATCCAATCCCCTCATGTCCACCAAGGACTTCATTCTTGATGACATACGTCTACGGCTCTCTTTAGGACTGAAGTCCAGGGATGATCCAATCCCCTCATGTCCACCAAGGACTTCATTCTCGAAGACATACATCTACGGATCTCTTTTAGAACATGTGTTCAAGGATGATGCAATCCCCTTGTCACCTTAGACCCTGTCTAAGGACCATCCACCAACCTCTCTGTCGGCATCACCAATATAGGTATCCACATCATCGACCTTACTGTCGATGTGGGCAATCTCATCATAAGTGATCACATCGCTCCCCCTTTCGAGGAGGGTCCTTCTGAACTATTTTAAGTTTGTCTCAGAACACTTTACTTGAGGTAGGGGTTTAGTTAGTACATCAGTAACTTGTTACAAATTTGAACTTTAATTATTTTCTACACCATATCTTGTATATAGAAATGTCAGATCTCTATGTGCTTTGACTTATCATGGAATACTGGATTCTCTGCCATTTTGGTACAACTCTGTTTGTCACATAGGATCATAGTTGGGTCTATCTCTAAGTCAAACAATCCTGAAGCCATACTTCTTCACAACTAGCAGAGCAAGCATCCATATATTTTGCTTGTGCTGAGAGCCACACTAGACTGCTTCCTACTAAACCACAAGATCATGGCTGATCCCAGACAATAACATCTTCTCGATGTGCTCTTCCTGTCTGATACACTTTCTGCTCAATCAATAGATGTGTAGCCATGTGAATTCATGATCTCCAAGATAACATAGATCAAAGTCTATCGTATCCTTTAGGTACCTCATCACATGCTTTGCAGCTATCAGGTGAACACATCTAGTTTCCACTAGATACTGACTCAAGGTGTTCACAGCAAAGCATATATATGACCTAGTATTCATTAGATACATCAATGACTCAATAATTTGTCTGTACAGAGTTATATCTACTAACTCTGATGATTCACCCGCTAACAGCTTCGAGTTGGAATCCATGAGAGTGGCCATTTCAACACATCAAGTCCTTTTAATAAATATTAGCATATTTTCCCTAGTTGAGAAAGATTCCTTCTGAGCCTTGCCATACTTCCAGACCTAGGAAGTAATGCATCAATCTGAGATCTTTCATTTTCATTTTTGCAGCCATCTTCTTCTTTCTTTTCATGATCTGTTTCTCATTCCTTATCAGAAGGAGATCATCGTCATACAATAATGGTATGATGGGTTCATCATCCACAACCTTAAGGGAAAGGTTAGGATCAACTTTACTTCTGGTAAATTCCAAGCTTTGTCAATAAGCTGTCAATTGTTCATCATTCACACTCTGCATTGAGTGATCTTTTGCATATCTATCTGTGCCATCTCTCGTCAGATGGGTCTACTGATATGAGCCTCAAAATCATTCGAACTTTGTGGTGAGTTCCTTCTTGCATCCATGTCATATGTGTATAGAAGCCATATTCAACCTTGTAGCAAAGGTTGAGATCCACATCACCCATGGTGATCATTAAGCTCATCAATTGATTATCGATCCTGGGAACCCATACAGAACCTGATTCACACTTCTGAATGGATGGAAGGATGTGTCTTCCTGAGCTAATCAAACTAGCATACTTCAATTTTGAAATTTCCAAAATTTGACCCCTCAAAATTTGCCTTCGAAACTTCTGGATCTTCTGGACAGGATCCTGAACTAGGGTTTGATGAAGCCCACCCTTCTGCCCAATCAAAAGGTTTGATCCAAGGCTCTAACTCTTATTTTTATGAGGAGCTTCCAGCCATGATTACAGACTTCAAAAATTCCAACTTTTGCTAAAGCCCTAATTGTCCATCTTTCCGATCAAAATACCGAACTGGGGTTTGATCAAGCCCGGTCTTCTACCCAACCAAAAAATTTGATCTTGGTCTCTAAATTTCGATTTTCCTGAGTAGCATTCAGCCGTGGACTCCGATTCCAAAAATTCTAACTTTCTCTGAAACCCTAAATTTCGGAAGCCATGAATGAAGGTGCTCCAAAAATAATTATGTTTTGACAGAAATATGTACCTAATTGGTTCTGCTGTAACTCCAAACTTTTTGCTCCACAAGGTCTGAAAACTTTTTTTGTGGTAGCCTGACCTATCATTTTTCCATCTCGATAAGTCTGACCTCAATTGGATTTTCTGAGAGAGAGTTATGCCAAGTGTCGCAATGTGACCTGTTTATGGGATAAAACAGGAGAGCGAACGTGTACGGCATGCCACGTGTCACTGGTTAAGCTTTGGCCTCTGAAAAAGTTTCCTGAGATAGTACAATTTATGTACTACCTATCACTTTTTATGAAATTTCATTTGGAGCTTCCTAGCCCAAGTTTTGACTGAGATCTGGAAGAGGCAGAAACCCTAACTGGCACTGATCATAACTCACAAAGTACAACGAATCTGAGGGTTCCCTTTGGACAAAAGGTACCTGGGGATGTTATATACGACCTGTAAACTTTTCAGATCCTAAGCCTTCGTATAAATGGATTTATAGCGAAAGTTCCACGATGACTGGTTTGTGCTATGTAAAACCCAAACCTTCAAATTGTCGCAAGTGAAGCAAGTGTCGTAAGTGCCATACATTGCCTTCCTTCAGGTTAGATCTGATACCATGTTAGTTTTTAATATGCTAAGACAGAAAATAGTAGCATTGCATTCCATTTCACAATAATAGCATATACAGGATCACTGAAGAAACAACAAGCACAGCATAAACACAAGAGACATAAATTTATCCTGGGAAACCCTCATGGGGTAGAAAACCTAGTAAAGCTTCCTCAATATAGATGACCAGCAATATACAAAGATGTAACCCTGAGCATAAGCTCCTCCTTCTCCATAGCATACCTCTCATCCATAAGTGTGCCACTCTCAAGTGAGTGAGTGTGTGTGTAAAATGAGGAATACACCTCCTCTATTTATACACTACTTCGACTTGTCTTTTACACAAATCATGTAGGCTCGTATTTAACCAATGGGTTAAATACACCACTACAACTGACTGGGCCGACCCCTCTAGGGTGGTCTAATAACCCTTTGACCCACATAACACATACAGGGCCGACCCCCACTAGGGAAGTCTTATAACCCAAGTTACCACATTCCGACGGAGGAATAAACATCTCCGGATATACAATAAGATATTCAAGGAGGAATGAAACATCTCCAGAATAATAAAGTACAAATATAATATTCTTTGAAGTTACAATATCTCAACACCATCGTCATTATCAGTGGAAGCTCTCGCGTTTGTTAATGGTATACATCAAGGACCGGTACTCAAACTATACCCCCCATGTTCGACTATCAGCTCATTTATTCACATGGTTAGGGTTTGTACCTTGGGTTGTTTTGGATGGAGACCTTGGGATGTTGATGACATCACCTCATTATGTTATGACCCAAGTTGTGCAAGACTGAGCCTCACTTATATTCGGCTCTCCATGAGACATAGATCTAGTTTGTTGTTATGGCTATGGTCTCTCAGGTTGACATGGATCCACGCTTGTATTTCAAGTGGCCATGCTATATATACATCTCCTAGTTATGTATTGGAGATCATGTTGTATCACACTATACATCTATATAATGTCAGGAATGTAATTGCTCGCTGACCTTGATCTGTGTTTCAGGTGTTTCTGTGACTTGGTTCTGCAATTTCTTACTCCTCCTCTGACTTGGATTTATAATGTATTTCAGCCATCGTTTCCCTCTGACCTCACACATTAGGGGGAATTTGTTATAGGTCAAATCTGCACTTCTCCTTCCGTGATAACCTTGAACTGTTGATCACACAAAATGGCAACTTGGATTGAAGAACATGAGGACCTTAGATGATACCTTGACCTGACTTACCCTTCTGCAAGCTAACGAAACCATGAAAAAACTCATGTTTTGAGATGTGCGCTACTCGCTTTCAGTATACCAGCGCTCATGTGCTACTCCATAAGGAAATAGTAGCGCACACATCCTGCTGTGCGCTACTCCACTTCAGTAAACTAGCGCACGCCCTAAAAAATGTTGCAAACGCTAGTTGTTAAACACTGAAGCTGCATATTGTGCACTACTCCACTATGAAAAACTCGCGCACACCTTAAAATATGATCAAAAATATATTAATTTGACGAATTGGGATTAGTTGCAGTTGGTTCTACAACTTCCCCAACTTCCATTACAACCACCTCTTGATCTAAACTACCTTCCTTGTCTTATAAATACAAGGAGGATTGAGGAGAGGGGTTAGACATAAGATATAGAGAGACATTGTGGAGATTCTCATTCACAAGAAGAGAAGTTTGTATGAAGGGTTGTTATGCTGGAAGATTTCAAGTCAGGGAAGAGCAGGAGCCCAGAATTCAGTTGCACAAGCATGCTGCATTGATCAGGTATAACTTGTAATCATTATATGCTTTTGACAATAAAGGTTGAAACATTCATTCCTATCCCAAATATAATTCCCAATGGATTGTGTATTTATTTGGTTAAATGCTTGATTGTTCTTGATGTTTGAATTGTATTTCAATTTCATCATATTTATATTAGTCAAGATACGCTGAGGAAGGTATCTTTATGTTGCAGGTCTATTGAAGTGGAAGATCAAGTTGAAGATTGAGCGCGAGATAAAGCAAAGCTAGGATCAAACGTTAGTAATAAGGTATGTCTTCAAGATCTTTGATCTATTTCCATTTATAGATGTTCCTGTAGCGTAATCATTATGTTTACCTGTCTCCCCTTAAGTTGATAGTGTCCCTTTCCTCACTATAGGGTGAATTTCCTGAACAACAATATCCCGATAATAATCATCAGTGATCTGTATAGAAAACAATTGTGCATCAGGCAGATTGTCTTCTAGATTCATTGGTTCTTCTCCTGACTCGATCCTTGATAGATGATCAGGGCCTAGATTTAATCTTCCTGGTTTGACTATTATTTCAAAATCATACTCTTGGAAGAGTAAGAGCTATCTGCATATTCATCCCCCTAACACTAGTTTATTGACTAGGTATTTCAATGCAGAATGGTCAGTAAACATTGAAAAGTGCACACCAAGCAAATAGTGTCAGAATTTATGTAGTGCATATACCATTGCAAGTCCTTCCCTTTCAGTAGTGGTATATTTCTTCTCAGCAGATGACAACTTTCTACTTGAAAATGCAATGGGATGATCAATTCCTCCTTCTCCTGGTTGTGCGAGAATGATACCCAATGATATACATGAAGCATCAACATGCACTTGAAATGGCTTTCCCCAGTCTAGAAAAACTAGGATCGGCGCGGTGACCATTTTTTCTTTCAATGTGTCGAATCCTTTCTCACAGTCCTCATTCCAAATGAATGGTGCATCCTTTTTCAAAAGCTTCTCCATTGCTGCGGTTATCTGTGCATAATCTTTTATGAATTTTCTGTAGTATCCGGTATGCCCTAGTGTAGTGTGCAATTGTTTAACTGAATTTGGTGTAGGCAAATTTACAATAATTGCTATCTTCACTAGATCAACCATCAACCCTTGCTTACACATGATGTGTCCCAGTAGTATCCCATAAGGAACTCATAAAATACATTTCTTTAAAGTCAATGAAATCTGATGCTATCTACATTTTTCTAACGTCATTCTCAGGTTTGCGGCATGGTTCTTTAGTAACCCAAAAATGGTCCAATCATCAAAGTAAACTTCTAGAAACTTGTGGATGAAGTCTTTGAATGCTGCAATCATGACTCTTGAAAATATGGCTGGTGCATTCTTCAAGCCAAAAGGCATCACTGTATACTGAAATGACCCCCATTCTGTTGCAAAAGTGGTTTTGTGCCTATCGGTTGGATCAATTTTTATCTGATGGTATCCAGAAAATCCATGAGTAAAAGAGTATGCTTCATTCCCTCCAACGTTATCAAGTACTTCATTGATAAAAGGTGTAGGAAATGGATCATGCATAGAGGCATCATTCGGCTTTCTGAGATCAACACAGATTCTAATCTCACCCTTTGTTTTCTTGTCTTGGATGACCATTGGGATTATCCATTCAGATTCTTCAACCGACTCAATAATTCCTACATCAAGCATCTTATCAAGTTCTGCTTTAACTCGTTCTTTGTAGCGTGGATTCAGTCTATATGGCCTTTGTTTAATAAGTTTAGTTCCTGGCTTAAGAGGAATTCTCATCACTCCTAAGTCTCCTAGCATACCTTTCATCTCTGTGAACTTTGTTGGGAATACTTCCTGATATTCCTACAATATAGCTGCGATCTCTGCAACTGTGTCATCATCCCAGTAGTCTCCTATTGCTACGAACTTCGGCTCTTCAGGGGTGCCAATGTTCACTTTCTTTGTTTTAATCGGTCCACTCATATCTAGAATTTCAAGTGGAGGTCCCTATTATCACACAACTTGTAGTTGCCCCTAGAGGTATCCCATCCGGGACAGTAGAGGAGACAGGAAACTAAAGAGGTGACCCAAGAGATGCCATGGTTCCCAATGCAAGGTGGGAGTCACGTCAACCGAGGCACTCTTCACTTTAGGTCAGGGTGTAACAAGACCTAGGGGGAGACCCTATAACCAATCACAGTCGATTGGACCCAAACAAAGGTTTCCAAGGGTAAGTAAATGAAGAGTTACGGAAACCAATGCAAGGTTAAGTGGACCTAGAAGTTGAGGTATGGTTGAAGGTGGTTTGAGAAATTGTTAGTGTTCAACCTATGTTTGATTTACGCCACATAATGGTATGATGACAAGGTGTAGTACCATATGTTTACACAAGCGGGTCCTATTTTCTTGGGATGTGTGAAATGGCTTTAAGTTGGCCCACAAGGTGAAGCTAAGGTGTGAAATTGGTACTAGAGGTTAGGTAATGACTAGATCTATGGATCTAAGTTGAGTTTAGGACCACCCATGTACTAGATCTAGGGTTTGACACAATTCCCAAGGAGTGCGACTTGCTTTGAGGAGGACTAGTGCCTTGTTAAATGGGCTAATGGGGTCAAAAGGTATGTCAAAGTGTAGATCGAGACACCTAGGAGCCAAGTCAAGTGGGCTAAATGAGATTGAATGGTTGGATCTTGCTAGATCTAGGTTTTCATGAAATGACCCTAAGTGGACCACAATCCCTTGAAACAAGGAATGCTACCCCCAAGGCAGATCGTCACAAAATGATACTTTAGACCTAGGTTTCAAGGTATGGCCAATCCAAATCTACAGAAATCTCAAACACCCACTTCCTCAAAGTGGACAAACTCACCTTCCCCAGGCAGTGCGACTTTGCTCAAGGAGGGCTAAAAGAGGGGTTAGGCGGACCAAATAAATTCCAATGGCTACCAAACTATAGATCCAAGTGGCTTATGCCCCGATCTATGTGGATCCCAAAAACCAAGTCAATCCAAGGGTTAGATCTTAGTAGATCTGAGTTTTGAGGTGCCAAGAAATTCAAAAGGGGGTTTTAACCCCTTAAAACATGGAATGATGTCCACAAGGTAGAATTCACCAAAGTAAGAATCTGGGGGTAGCTTATCAAGTGTGTAGATTACCAATCAAGTGGGATCTCACCTACCCATGTGCTAGATCTAACCAAACAAGCCTCTCTCTAGGAAGTGCGATTTGGGTTCAAGAGGGATTTTTGCCTTGAAAAGTGTGTCAATTTTAAGCCAATCACCACCAAACTATAGATCCAACTAGGGGTGGATTCTATAGAGGTGGGTTTTCGATATCTCTTCAAAAGCAAGGCTAGATCTAAGTAGATCTAAGAAAAACCAAAAAAAAAACAAGGGTTTTAATCAATTAGGGTTTTTATGATCTAGAAATTATGGATGATTCAAGGAAGAAGAAGATCATACCTCTTGGAGCATACTTGGATGAAGAGATGAATGCTAGTTGAGACGAGGATTACTTTTCCAAAGATCAAATGGAGAATTCTTGAAGCCCTCTTGCCATATCGATTTTCCCAAGCCACATGTGATTCCCTCTAACCTGTCAAAACCAAGGAGCCAAGTATCAATCAGTTTAACATGTTGAAGGTAGATACAAGCAAGAGAGAGATAAACAAAGAATAGTTGACACAAAGGCAAAACTAATCCCTGTCAAACCAAAACGTCTTCCTCCAAGCTTGAAGGGCAAGCCTCCCCACCAATTCGCACTTGTCCAAAAACGTCCTCTTAACCTGTAAATAAGATATGGAAAATATGCAAGATAGCTACAATAGATCCTCCAGTGCAATGGACAAAAGCATTTACAATCGAAACAACCAACATCCACTCCAATCCAAGCATGTACTCCAAAATATAGAAATTTTATTCCAAGAGCCAAGAGCCAAAAATCTCTAGATGAATTTTACAATGAGAGGCTCCCTCCTTAAATAGGATGGGGAGAGAGTACAATCCTAACCACTTTTTACATTAGTGGCTAAGATTAAAAGATCAAAAGATCTAATCAATGGCTAACAATAAATCATAACAATACATCACATGGATCACCCAATATAATGATAGCGCCCCCACTAAATGGTACAAAAGGAGGGTGATGTCATCCACTAGAGGGGTAAAAGTACAATGATCCACCTCATGATGACTAGGACATGACAAAATAAGCACATGGTAGGGCTAGGAGGCATCAATCCTTACTAGCTCATCCCCAAGGCACAATAAAATAATAAAATATGTCCAAGATAATATAAATGATCAAATCTTTCCTCAAAATCTGTGACAGACAAGCAGTAAAAGACCTCCTGTGATCAATGTGGGAATACCCACATGGTGAAAATTGACTGGAAGATAGTGAGATCACCCTGGAAGACATCTGCAAAGACCAAATGCCAAAACCTTGCCTCAATTGCCCAAATCGAATTCCTCAGTGACCACTTTATCCCATTTTTTAACTGCCTCGGTAACTGTGAAAGTGCCAAAACTGCCTCCTAGGGCATCTGCGCTATCCATCTGAGCTCACCAGGCTCTCCAGAAGGGGGGGTAAATGGTAAAAACAAGTGGATGGACCACCCCCTCCATCATCAGTGCCCTAGGTGAACTGGCCTCTCATGGCCCCTGCTGCTCAGGCTGGGAAATCAGCCCCAAATCTGGTCAACAAGTGTAAAACTGCATCAATCACTGTCAGAAGTGCTTGAAACTGAAATATAAGTGTCTCATTGGATCTAGAAGACCCAAATCCACTAGGAATGTGTACTCATACACCATGGGTTTCCCAAATGGGCCAACTGTATGGTCCACCATATATGGACAATGCATAATCCGCTGATCTGAAGTAATAATGAAACCTACTGAACTGCATCAATCATCATCTGCATCATACGTCCATCATATGATCTCATCATCAAGTATGTGGGACCATGAATCATCATCAATAAGCATATATATATGGCCCACATCATCACGGATCCCAAGAATATACAACCAAGGATAAATCACATCAGTAGAATAAGACATGCTTCTTTAATCATTCTCACAGCCAAGCTCAAAGTATAACATCCATTCAGTGGCATTAATCAAGTTAGCATATTCCTTTGTTATATCAAATTACTTGCACAATAGTTCAAATGACAAACTCACCCATTGGGCATGGTCAAACTGCTAGTGAAGGATGAAGGATAGGAACAAGGTTGGGCCAAGGGGTTGACTTATCTAACTTAACTCAAAAATACTTTGGACTAGGAGAAACAGGAAAGCTACAAACTCTGTGCTGGATAAAATAACACGGGGGATGGCTGTGCCTCACAAATGGATAAGTTGTTCAGAGAGTGCTTATTCAACTTAGGCATCATGTCTACATCCAGTTGATCCAGGTTCATTAGGATCATTCAATTTCATTTCATGGCCTTTTTGGCCTACATAACCCTTCAAATTTCAGATGTGCTGATAAGCACAACTAGTTGCAGCTTGCATCCAGGGCATGTTTTCAAATATATATAAGGTCAGAAATTGTTTAGATATAACTTTTAAGAACCATTGCTTTTTGGACCTTTCTTATACTCTTCGAGGAGTATTTTTAGTTGCTCATCGCTCTTGCCCTTTTTAGCCAACAACATCTCAAGTGACTAGGGGGAATTCAAGCCAATGCCAAACATCGGGACAACCGACCAGAATGATTTAGGCCTACAATCCAACTCACCGAAGGCAAGTTTTGTCACCAACCCAAAGCCGAGACACTGAATATATAGGGATGCGGTCCAAACATAGAGGTAGAAAAATGGGGAAGTCCTCAGTATTAGAAAGTCAAATGAGACAGGTCAAGGTTTAAAGTCAAATAGGAAAGTCATGTATGGATGGAGTCAAGTGAATATGGAGCCTACACTAGCAGACAACTGGTGTCAAGAAAGACCATATCTGTGTAAGGTGAAAACCAGTGGGTTTTGTTAAATGACCTAAATGTGCAAGCAATTGTCCATTTTATGATTTATAGTTCATTTTAAATAGTTTGCCACATCAGGAATAATATACCAAGCAGATGTTGTAAACATGACTAAATCAACAAGATAATAATCCACGGTCAGTGATAACATATCCATAGATCATACAACATCATCATAATAATCATCATGTACCATCTGAAACACTACTGCAATACATCTCTAAGCACTGAACTGAAACTGTATGGGATAAAGGGTGACATCGGTCATCAAATCTGAACTCTCAAGGCTCAGCCTTGACACAAGGTCTAACATAAATCTGAATAATATACTGCTTTGATCATGAGTAATCCAAAATATATAGCCATGCTCTGGAATAATGGAAGCTCTGGAATGTACAGATATCTGCTGATCAAGGATAGTAGCCCTGCTACTATAGTGTGATAACAGTCCCTCTACCTCGCGTATACCTTCTGATTCTTGGATTTTTATGTTGCATGGGTCCTCCGCATCGCTATCTTCAACTTCTTCAGCTATGTTGTAGCAGTCTAAAGCCTGCTCTATCTGTTCTGACCAATCTGGTTGTAGACTCGCAAGTACATTGTTTGTGTAAAAAAACTCTTATAGTGTTATATTTTCCTCCTTGCGATGTGGGCTAAATATCGTTTGCTTGATCAGTTGCAGCATGTCATGTATAGTCGGAGAGTCATCTTGAAAATTAAAATCCTTCTGGAAGGTCGCAGTAAGGACGGACCAATCTGTGGTTCCTGTGCGCATCTCCTCCTCTAGATACCACTTTTTTGGAATAGGCTCCTCCAACATATGCACAAAGAGATGTACCCATTCTGTCTGCAGTCTTTCCTTCCAAGCTTGTACACAAGCTGCGATATGATCTCCTGGGTTCGTTTGGCCATTATATTTCTCAAATGGTAGTGTGACCTTATCAACAAATCTAATCTGTAGTTTTATTTTGCACTGGTCCCAAGTTGTTATTGTCTTTTTGTGTGTAGCCCACCATCTGGCAGGTGTTTCTCTGAGTGCCATGTCTAATGCTGAGATATGATGTTCATTTGCCACTACTGTAGTGTATTCTTTGATAAATGAATAGGCGTTAGCTGTACCATCATGAGTGAGGATTGGACTTACCTTCTTTCCAATCCAGCGGAGTGACTTTGTAATTGTCATGCATCTCCTGGAAGATACTTCATGCATTTTGTGTTGCTAGTTTTCTAATCCTACATCTGAGTCTGAGATGCAAGAACTATCGCGGCGCTAGCTGAGCATCCTTCCGCAGTAGGATCAATATAATCCGTAGCATTTGTTGTCATTTGATAGATACGGTCAAGGTCTTGAGCTCTGTACTCTTCTTGAATAGGTTCAACATATCACTCCCCCTGTGAAGGATCCAATGGTGCAATGACCCTTATGTCATTGCCTTCAAATATCATTTTCATTGTTTTCAGATTGATGATGGTGGAGTTCGTCATTTCCCAATCGATGCCCAGTAGTGCTGGATAAGGATTGCTATCATCCACAATTTCAATTACTTCGAAATCTGCATAACTTCGCTCTCCATCAATGTCGACAATGGTATTGGTTAGCCTTCCCAGTGGTATAACTATGCCTTGATTAGCCATTCTTAACTGTATAGTTACCACTATAAATTCAGTTTTCCCATCGCCTACCATGTCTGCTTGGTTAAGACATTTACTTCAGATCCGAGATCAAGAATGATCTCATCCATCTCTCCTATTTGTGCGGTGAACTACATTTCTCTTCTGGTTCTTTTGGGACATCTAATATTATGTACTGCGCCATGCGTTATTGCTTTCTTACTGCATGATTCGTACTAATTGATCAGTTTTTCAAACTCCATAAGAGTGTCCTTGTTTTTAAATAACTTGATGGAGCTTTGTAGAAACTGCACAACAAAATTAGAGGTATTCGGTGTAGTGCGCGTCTAATCATATGCCAGTGGCATGTCTTGTATTTGTGTTTCTTGAATCGCAGCGGAATCCTTGGTGAAGTAGGTGGTGGTTGTTTAAACATGTCCCGCGCTTCTTTGAATATTTCTTTGTTTTTCTGTAAGTTCATTGGAGGTGCTTTCCCAGGAGCTTTTCTTATCTTTACTATCTCTCTAAGTTTTTTCTTAGGATCAGTTGTTCCAGAAGTCAAGGCTTTTGTGCTGTTGTTTTTTCTTGTATCAACGCCACTTCGCGTTACTGCATTGACACTCTAACCTGTAGGTCTATTCTCTGATGCAATCAACTGGATGTTAGGGTTCGGTGTTTCTATTCTTCTCCTCTTCTGCATTTCTACCTCAAGCACCAGACAATATTCAACACATGATCAAATGATTTACAGTAGTTGCATGTGGTGCATGGATTAGTACAATCTCTTGATATGTGATCGGGCTAGCCACAGTTATAGCATATTACCTGGCCTCGTCCTCTTCCTTGATTTTGACCAGTATTTCTTCCTCTCCCGCGATATCCACCACTACGGCATCTATATCCTCCTTGATCATAGTGAGTGTTCTCTTTCTTTAGCTAATTTTCCTCTTGGATATGGTACATTCCATCACCTCGCATTGCTTCCATATCTCACTTTCTTTCATTCATCAGTTCATAAGCGCGACTGTTGGACTCATCATGTCCAACTGACTTACATAAATTGTAGTATAAGTTTTTAGGTGTCTTTACATATTTTTGTATCAGGTAGCAGTCTTCAGGTCTGTGTCCTCTGCTTCTACAAATTTCACACCATGGTGCCTGGTTCTGATTCATATTTATTGGGTTTGGTGTGCCACTGTTAAGGTATTCTTGAAATAAGGGGCAATGTTCTCTAGTGTGGCCATCTCCTTTGCATCCTGTGCACCAAAATTCATGTTCTTGTTCATGTCTCTGCTCTTTTCCATTCTTCATACCTTGTAATTCTAATGTCAAGGTAGCCAATTGGTTCTGAATCTGTATCATTCCAGAACTACTTTCTCCAATTGGTGAAGCTTCCAACTTCATTACGATCTCCAAGGCCTCAGCTTTAGATACAACCTTCTGTTGCATTAGTGGTTTCCTGATGTGGGGTAACTGCGTAGCAATGAACCATTCTTGGTGTTGTTGCGAAGCTATAACAAAGCTCACTTGGTCCAACAATGTTTTGAATTTTCGGTCGAATTCTCAAACCGATTCAGTAGATTTCTGCTTGATTTCTTTCAACTCTGTTATGCACTGTGATTCTGATTTAGGTTTCTTAAATTCTGTTGCAATCACAGTTTTGACATCTACTAAGGTTCTTGGCTATGTTTAAGAATACTTCATGAACCAATGCAGCGCTCTGTCTCTAAAAGTAGTTATGAGCTATGCTCTCTTGATAGCATCATTTATCACTTGCTTAACACTCCACACGGCTTCGCATAGAAACCAGTGTTGATCAGGGTCTTCTTGATCCGTTCCTTTGAATATCGGCAGTTTTATATCATTATCTGTCACTCTTGTTTAAGATTGTGTACTGTTCTGAGACTGATTCCTTGTGACAAAAGTAGATACAGGTTGCTGGATCATGCTAGGGATAGTATTATGCGGAATAGTATGAGTCGTAGTGCTGTGAGCACTCGCTCTTGCGATGTTACTAGTATTACTAATCTATGGGATGGGCTGTGCAATACTTGCAGTGGGTGGGTTCTAGACTGATTGATTCTGAGGTATAATATGCTGGATTGTGGCTGATAACTGAGTGTTCATATTATTGAGGTCACATGGAATTTCGGTATCTCTATAATTTCTAGAGGATGTGGGTTTCTTCTCGTTAGTAAGCTTGTATCTCTTTCCACTTGTCAAAGTATGGTTTTCTTCGTCAGAATCTATGTATGTGTTCTCTACAATGACAGATTTAGGACTATTGTTGCATTCTCAAAACACCTTTCTCAGCTAAAAGCATTTTAATATATAAACTGAGGTTTTTTAGGAGCTTACCTCTGAATCCTTAAAAAAAGTATGCTTCCACTTGGCTGTAGGACTTCAGCGTGTTTACAACAAATTCAGTCACAAATCCTTCTAATATACTATCAACCCAGAAGTCAACTACTCATGATAGTGGGCTGTTGATTCCTTTAAGTTGTTCGGTAAGCTTTGAACTCCAATCTGTAGGTACCTTTCCTTGGGAGAAATTCTTTCTTTTTGCTAGGCACGATATCCACTCGTGTAGCTCGTTTGGAAATGATGCCCAAAAAATTTTGTGGATGTCTCTCCACAAGTATCTATTCAACCATTGTTCGTCAGATAGATGTGGATGTCGGTTTTCTTTCTTTGCAAAGTCTCTTTTGATCTTATTGCACCAGGCCCTGATTTCTTTCTATTCTGGATGCCAACTGTTGGACATTTAATTTTCTAAAATACACTATTGCATCACTGGTCTTAGCATGGAAACAGAACCATTTGTTGGTCACAGCACTGTTCTAGAGGTTTTCCAATATAGACCGAGGTACTTCGTGGTACAAAATACCAACAAAACCCCTATTCACCATCCCTCTCGGCAATAGACTGCAAGCAGCTTGAGGTCTCACCCAAGGCAAAGTTGAGGGGGTGGTTGCAGAAGCAGCTTTCCACAACCTTGTGATGCGAGTGATTCAACTTCTTAATTCGCAGTGTGGTGTCAGACTACACAGCTGTGTTTGGTGATCGCGTGGAATCTCCTACTCCACGTCGAGTATTTCTAGGAACAAGGATATTGGCACCCTTAGTGCGTTTAGACGCCACGCAGTGGGGTTTATGAGACTGATCACTTCTATTCACTTCTTAGTCAATAAACCTTAATCATTCATCATTACTTAGTGTATTGGAGAAAACTCACTATGGCTTGGGAATACCACAACAGACAGATGACTACCAGAAATCTACTCAATTCTCAAAGCAATGCTATTCTAAATGACAATGTTAAGATAATAGAGAAATGTAACCAAACTCGATCCAAACGTTTGATGTAGATCCCCGTTGGAGCTTTCAATCCATGCACTTGTAATCTACAAATTAGTCTTGACAGCCAATATCCAACAAGTACATATAATATATAATTGACATTAACATTATCAATAACAATGGTCCATAATATTATAAGAAAATGTAAACCAATGTATAATAAACAACATTCACACCATGAATGGACGAGAATATGAGCATTTCTATTAATGAACAAGAAGAAGTACAAAGTGATACGACCTCTTGCCAGGAACCAATTTGAACCAAGATCTAGATCAATCCACTTGTGCCTCCACCACTTCAATCCTCCATGAATGAAAAAATCAAACTAGAAAGGAGTTTGGAAGGTGAACATAAATGGTCCACAACTACAAGGATCAATGAGTGCAGACTCAAGATAGGGAAAAAATCCACTGGAGTTCTCTTGCTATTCTCTTCTTCCTCCTGTCCATAAGCCATATGTGCTCAATATATAGTCCTCTCAAAGGTAGGTGAAAGGACAGATCGAAATGTTACTTGGGAAGATGGAGAGCCAAAGGTCACCCAATGACCGCATTTTGGGAGTAAAAATTAATTAATAGTGGTTTTTACCATTTTACTTGATACCCGCGGGCTATAGTGATGCAACTCGCGGGTACGCATTCTATAGTGATGCAACATGCGGGTAGGAATAAAAATAGGGAAAA
Source organism: Larix kaempferi (assembly GCA_027924585.1). Classification (NCBI taxonomy): domain Eukaryota; kingdom Viridiplantae; phylum Streptophyta; class Pinopsida; order Pinales; family Pinaceae; genus Larix; species Larix kaempferi. Next base: position 1,157,450 of record BSBM01000287.1, on the reverse strand, counting down.
ATAGTATCTCTGAAGGATATAAGTGGATTTGAGTCACTGAAATGGATCCTATAGGCCAAATAATGCTGATGCTCATAGGGTGGAATATTACGATGTAACAGATGCCCCCTAATGTGTGAGGTCAGAGACTGGTGATATGATGGCCGAAATACATTATAAAACTCAGAAGTGGAGTGATGGAGACACAAGTGGAAAGAGAAGCTCACTCATCATAATACAATAGTATCTCTGAATACATGTCGGTATAGTACGACAATCTGATACAATGGCCATGAAATAGCTAGTATATAATGGATACATGTCATAAGTGATCATAGTCATGATCACTCTATAGTAAGATATGGTCTCCTGCTGAAAAAAAAACAACTGGTGCAAATTGGAGGTACAAACTACTGAAATCTGAGAGGTGATATCTCAGATGTAAAGTCAAAGTCATATGTAGCATACTGAATGCCACAATCACCTGGGGTCTTCTACACAAGTATTCGACGGTGCAAGTCCCATCAACTGAGTAAAGGAGTTGTGGTCGAACCTGATGAGACATCATCTGATTACCAGTCAATGATGTATACTGTTAACAGATGCGAGATGACCCACCAATAATGAAAATGGGCATCAAGGCACATAGCACAATCATCAGAGTGTGAATAAATGGGTTGAAGTTGAACACTAGGATGAATCCATCGATCAAGGGACATTGATGTATTCCCAAAACTGTCGATGGCGAGAGAACCTGCCACTAATGACTGCAAGCCTCAAGGTACTCAAATGAAATCTAAGCCTCAAGTCCCATAATAAATGGGTTGAAGTCGATGGAACAAGACTCACTGGAAGGAGGGAATTAAGGCATCCCCCATCAACCAGCACGAGGTACCAGCAATGCTGGAAGATTTGGAAGATCTCAGGTGAAACGAATTGACTCAATAAGGATGGCCAACATGCAATAGTCAAGAGGTCTAAGGAATGGCCGACATTGGCTCAGGACTTCCTTTGAACAAGAGCATGAGTAGATGGATAGACTTAGGAAGCATAGACTTGACATAAACTATGCAATGCAGGAGGCATTACAGAGGGCTCCATAATGACTGGAAGCTTAACCAATCGGTGGAGAAAACTGAGAAACAAGTACAGCTCCTAAGGCCTAACTATAGGCCCGACTCATAATGTACGGAGTGGAATGAATGCTCTGTTCAAAGGAGACACAACAACTTCCAACAAGAAATAGTGACCATAATCCCATCCGGCTTTTTGGAATATTTGATTTTTTTGGTCTTTTTCATATTTGGGAAAAGCTTGAAAAAGAACAAAATTGCTTATAGTACAACAAGTGAGGGAACAAGTGTCAAATAGCTAGCAGACTAGTCCCAAGCAGTGCAACATACCTATGCTTGATGCAAGGAAGTGCGTTCAGGATGTGGACACTCAGGGGTATGTTCCCTCAGGGTCAAAAGGTCATCAAATTGTGAAGGGAAAATATATAAGCTCTGCAAGGCTCGACAGGGAAAGAGTGCTCAGGCACCAGGCTAACAATTGAGTAAGCAGGAGCCGACACAAGTCTCAAGCGGCAAGCAATATGATGCAATGCAATCACAACATGATATAACTGAGGGGAGTCCTTTTTCGTAAAGTTAGTCTCCTCACCCGAAAAAGTGTAAAACCATGAGAGAAGAACTCTTCTAGTCATGTATGACTAGACTATACCTTTTTCGTAATTAATCCACAAAGGTACGAAAAAGGGGTAAACTTATACCTAAGTGGATGTCGCTTCAAATCCTTTAATGAGTCTGAAATAACAAGTATACTCGGAAATCTTGTTTGATTTTGAAAAATTCTAACAAGGGCTTAAAAAAGACTTTATAAAAATCTTTTCCATAAAGGTTTAATGAGCTCGAAAAAGTAAACTCATGACCTCCTTACTATTTTTAATGAGCTCAAAGGAGATATGGAAGAATGCTCGTAATGAGAGCAGACGAGTGTCAGGGACATGCGAGACTAGTTCCAAGCACATGGGACAAAGCTATGCATAATGCAAGGAACATGAGCAAGATAAGGACACTCAAGGGGTGTCTGTAAATACAGATAGTAATAGGCTCAAATTTATCATAACAATGGGGAGGCCTAAACCTATATGCAAGGTTCCGAATATGCATTCCATGACCGAAGCAAATGTCGAAAAGGACTGGTAACCAAGTATAAGTCCAGCTAAGAATCTTGTCTCCAAGAAACATAAGTACCAAGATCATCTCTAAAATGTATGTAAAGAAAAATCTGATACAAGTCATTGCGGTAGAAACATTTTCAACTTCACTATTGTTAACATCAGATATCATGCAGGTAGAGCTAACCACTGAAGGTGCCATAGTACCAATACCTGAGGGATCAAAATGATCATCTTCAAAATGAAGAGCAAAGCTGAAGGATGTGAAGGAATCTGAAGTGGAAAATTCATCATCATGGGAGTTGGAAATTCTAGAAGTAGAATCGAACTCATTACAACACCGATTCGGGGATCTATAGGAGAGTCTATAGACTCATCACTAGGGAGATAAGACTTTAATGTCAAACCGGGGCTAGAAAAAACTATGCCTGGATCAAAATCCAAATGCATGGCAAGTTGTACTCGAGGCTCATCTCGTTCAGTAAGATCAAAGGTGGGAAGGAAATAAAATTGATGATGAGAATCCTCCCAAGGCTTGTCATTACCATTCATGGCCTCAATAAAAACTTCATCTGAAGGTAGGATGCCATCGAGGCAATCATGTGAACAATATAGGTCGACTGCACGCGTGGGAAGCATAATAGGATCTTCCTCTACTATCCATGAAGAAGAGAGATCCGAATCTGCAATGGTTTGTTGGATATGATCGTAAGCGAGCTCTGCTACAAATAAAGGCATAGACATCCCGATGTGCACAATGTCTCCAGACGTGGAACTCGTGGATGGTAAAGTCCACAGATCATCTAAATAGGAGGTCTGGAATAACATTTTATTCGAAGGAGGAGATGCATTGTCGGTAATGGTTCCAATAAAATTCATAGGTGTAGAATGGTTAAAAGTTCCCATCAATGAAGGGTACATTCCAACACCTATGTTCCCAGTTTCTGGCTGAGAATTAGAAACTTGTGGGACTACAGATCCCGTGGATGCTGTGGAAGGAGTGCCAACATAATCCATCTGATCGATCATCACAATCTTTCCTTCATGGGGAAAGTAGATAACTCTAAATACAGTAGACGTGACCGCCTTCATAGCGTACATCCAGTTCCGACCCAATAAAAGGTTGTAGTCGATGGGCGCATCAACCACTTCGACTTCAATAGGCACAAACTTACCTCCCAAGGAGACAACAAGGGAAGGGATAATTCCATGTGGCATAAAAGATATACCGTCAAATGCAGTGAGTGTAGTTCTAGACGCAAGTAGAGGAGGAGAGCCAAGAGCTTTCCAACAAGCTAATGGCATTACTGACGTGGAAGCACCTTCATCAACCATAGTACGTTTGATAAAGCTCTTAAGGAAAACCACCTGGATTTGAAAATCCATGTGGTAAGGTAAGCGAGGTTGGACATCAGTAGTATTGAACTTGATAACACTAGGATTTCCCCCATTTTGAACTCCTAACGCACTCAAAAGGGTGTGCTTCTAAGAGGGACAGGCTTGCAAAACTTCAAGAGCCGACATGGCACACGGAGTTTGGCCCAAATTATTCTACGATGGAGTAGTTTTGGGTGGCTTGAGCATTGGGATTATGCATGAAGCGCTTGAGAACACCTTTCGGTATCCGCGGCATAATGGAAGGCTTCTTGATATGCAAGGAATTGTCAGGAGGAGGGGGAGGCTCACTCCCCAAGCTGGGTTGTGGTGCACCATAATCGCGCTAATGAGTAGCAACACAAACCTCTGACTGAACCATATTCACACATCCATAACCACTAGTATTGGAAGAAGATGTTGCCATTTCATTAATACCATAACCAGTGGTGGGAGCATGCAAAGTCATGTTTTCATGATGAGGAAGGGGATCCTTCAACACAGCTGGGCTCTATGCCAAATGCTTCGATGCTTCTTCAATTCGAGGACATAAGTGAGTAAGATGATCCTCCCCACAAAGCTTGCAAGGAAATTTCACCTTATGCCTAGGTTTATGATCCTCGCTAGCATTACCGCCTTCCCAAGGAGGGTTGGCATTCTCTTTACGAGGAGTATTACGATTGCTATTGTTATTACTTCCATTGTTTCCACCCCTACAATTATTTCTCCCCTTTTTCTTACCACCAGGTTGCTGGTTACCCGATGGTTTCATTGATTGCACATTGTGTACATCAGATGACAGAGTGCAAGTGGACAAGGTGTGAACTTGTCCGGGAGCAGACTGGTTTAGTGACAAATTTTGCATTTGATTAGCTACCAAGTCTACAGGGCAAGTGCATGTGGACCCCATGATGCCATTGGCATGTGGTCCAGGAATTGACGTAGGCTCATGTCTTGTTCTCGGTGCTTCAGGAATAATGTCATACAAAATGCCAGACTGAGAATAAAGCAGATCTAACTGCTGGACTTTCAAGATAGCTTGTTCCTTAGTCATAATGCTGGACATCGAAACATCCTTAGCAATGTATGGGAGTAGATACTTGAGGAACCATTCCAACAGGAACTCTGGAGGAATGTTGGCTTTCACTAATCTCTTCCATCGACGCCACTCTTGAACATGGTCAGAAATATGTGTGGCCTTATTCTGACGAAAGGTGGACAACAACTCAGTACTAGTATCATAACAAACTGACAACTAGAAATGGTCTAAGAAAACCAAAGCAATCTCGTTGAATCCCATATAGGTTTTTCCCGGCAACTCCACATACCACTTCGCGGCTGCCCCTGTGAGGGTGCATTGAAATAGTCGTAATCTAATGGAATCATGATTCAATGAGTTGGAGGAGCACCAAAGGTGAAATGTCGTGACATGATCTCATGGGTCCTCACCACCTTTCCCCTCAAACTTTGGAATGTCCAAAGGAAGCTTGGTAAGGATCGGGGGCCAAGTAGGGTCGTGACACACTGGATCATTCATGAGCTTCAAAAGATCCGGGAGATTCAAGCATGCAAGGAATGAAAGCTGAGGCTGGAAAGCTTGATTATAAGCCCCCATTAAAGGTTGGTTAAACGAAACTATGTTACAAGATGGACCAAAAGCTTGAACATGAGGATTAAACTAATGATAATGAGGACCTGACAGTCCATAAGATTTCCCATGGCCATAGGATTGATAACCTCCTCCTGGATGACCCATTTGAGAGTAAGCAGGTATATGCGTGTTTTGGGCACCATATTGGGGTGGTGGATGATACTGGTGGCCAACACCGATTGTTTTGTAGTAAGGGTTGCCACCATGAGTATGGGGCATGTATGTACTATTCATAGCGGGAACCGTGTTGTAATGATCGTAATGGTATGGTATTTTCCCATCCCCAACATTAGGATTAGATTGAGCAGTCGTGTGATGACCATAAGCATGAGAAGTATTCCCACCCCCAACATTGGTTTGATCAGTAGCAGGGTTGGTGGTGTGATGTCCATGTGGATAGAAAATATTCCCACCCCCTACATTAGCATTACTAGTGGTGGAAGTGGATGCAAAATTATGCAGTATGTGTCCACCCCCGTGGTTGGGAGGAACATTATCATTCATAAAAGTAGCCCTGGGTTGACGAGTAGCGACACGTGTATTAGGTGGTGGATGGCGAGTCATGTTCCGAACAACATTCCAGTTAGGTTGGGTAATCCTAGGAGGTGGTCGTCTTCCATCATTAGCATTATTAGGAGGAACATGACCAGTCCCCATACTATGTTTGTGGGTGGACAACATAGTGCCCCCAATGAGGGTAGTGCCCCCAGTGGGTATAGTATGGATAACACTTTGACTAGTGCCAGCATGACTACCAACCATAGTGGAAGGTTCGACAGTACTATGACTAGGCATACCAAAAGAGAGTGCGGTGGGGTTGATCGTAGTGTCATTATGTGATTCAGGCGCCCCGTATCTATAACTACGTGGAAACGAAGGAATGAAAAGCTCGTCCTGTTCTTCGTCCTTGGGTAAGTCGGGCATCCCATAAAGATAATTATCCAGATTCGAAGGATCAAATGGATCTCGATCCAATGGATTAGCCCAAATAGAACTAGGTTGAGTCTCAGGTGGATCACCTCCCCATTCCTCATGAGGAGTATGGGGATCAGAAGTATGGTTAACTCTACCCAAAGGAGTCAAAGGTTTTTCCTCAGTATCATCATGTGCAGCCATGACGTCTTGGACGTAAGTCTTGTTTGAATCTGAAGACTCAGAGGGAGCCCTCCGGCGTCCTCTAGCAACACAGCGTGAAAACTCAAGTCACTTTAAACTAGCCAAACGATGGGACCGGCGGAGAGTAGGGCTTCACACGATGATATATCCGGAGAGAATATGTAACCAAAATGTCCCCTAAAGGCCAACTATCGATAAAAAACAATAAATCGAAAGCACACACCTAGAGAAACTACAACCAAGAGCAGACAAACAGAGTGGCTAAATGAGCTCCTGACACTAGAGCTGGTATGTCTCGCCTAGGAGAGGCTTGAGACTCCCAAACTATAGCCGGAGGTAATAGAATCAGTTATAGAGACACCCAGGCTTCACTGCGTTGACAGGGTCAAGTCTACTGCACGAACACAACTATGTTGTCCAATCCCTATCTGACTCAGGACACAAACAGTATAACCATTGCAAGTACCCTGGGCGGTACCTAGGTAAGGAAACTATGTTCACCGCAATATAACCAATGCTCAAGGGGACAGTCGCAGGTGGGACCTGTCGTATGGGCAGGGTAGCTAAGCCCGAAGCACAAGAGGACGAACCTTCGGTACCCCCAGATACAAACAAATCCTGGATATATCTCCCACGTTCAGCTGGTATCAGAGGGATATCTCCTCAACCAACCTCCCGTGACCTCGTGCTTAACTCTAGATTGAGTAGAGATTCCTGAGAACACCGATCTATACCATGGATTCCTCCACTCCTTTGTCAAACACCTAATGTTTCGTCTAGTAGTCTTGGATTGTTAACTCACAATGATCTATTCCAAGACTCTAAACCTATGCTAATTGGTGTACCCTATAAATAAAATCAGTATAATCAATTTTAAAATTAAGCATTAATTTTAGTGGTTGTGATTACTCAAGGGATATGATCGTGAAACTAGTGATGTGTAGACTCAATAGTATGCAAAATCGTCCAATCCTAGACTCATCTATCCAATAAAACAATGTCACTAATATGCAAAATCAACCAACAATTCCGAAATAAAGATGAAATCTTTTATCTTTTAGATGCACAAGCAGAACCTAAAATGAAGGCAACAAGCACTCAATGCAAGATGCAGTACATGAAAGTAAAATATTTTTGTATTTTCGCTTATAAACAAGAAGGAAAATGCAAAAAACTAAATGTATATTTTTGTATTTTTTCAATATAAATGGAATGAAAAAATGCAAGCAAAATCCTACTATTCAATCACTGAAGTGCCAAGAAGATCACTAAGACAACCCCGCAGATCCTAAACAGCAAGACTCAGCCAAAGTTGGGTAAAAAAACCAAGAAGGCTCAACCAAGAGAAACGAAGAGTTATGGTCACAACCAAGGCATGAAATAGTCAAGAAAGAGGCCAACAAAGACTCAGGAACAACCAAAGCCAACCCAGCAACAACCAATAGCCATAAACCAACAAAAGCCGAAGTTACACGCTACTGTCGAAGGAATACCTGCGGGTACCCGCGAGCAATAGAGTAAACAGAGGTGGGTATACGCAATCTTAGCTAAGCTAGCCCACTAGTGAGGAAAGGAAAATGGGAAAATAAAGAGTCCAATGGCTCAGAAAAAGCAAGTTTTCTATGGTGTATCTTAACGACCAATCAGTGACACAGAGCTTCGATAAACAACAACTCTAATTATGGACTAATGCTCAAAAATTTCCCAAACATGGATGTTTTCCCCAGTGGAGTCGCCATTTCTGTATTGGAGAAAACTCACTATGGATTGGGAATACCACAACAGACAGATGACTACCAAAAATATACTCAATTCTCAAAGCAATGCTATTATAAATGGCAATGTTAAAATTATGGAGAAATATAACCAACCTCGATCCAAACGTTTGATGTAGATCGCCATTGGAGCTTTCAATCCATGCACTTGTAATCTGCAAATTAGTCTTGACAGCCAATATCCAACAAGTACATATAATATATAATTGACATTAACATTATCAATAACAATGGTCCATAATATCATAAGTAAATGTAACCCAATGTATAATAAACAACATTCACACCATGAATGGATGAGAATATGAGCATTTATATCAATGAACAAGAAGAAGTACAAAGTGATACGACCTCTTGCCAGCAACCAATCTGAACCAAGATCTAGATCAATCCACTTGTGCCTCCACCACTTCAATCCTCCATGAATGGAAAACTCAAACTAGAAAGGAGTTTGGAAGGTGAACATAAATGGTCCACAACTACAAGGATCAATGAGTGCAGACTCAAGATAGGGCAAAAATCCACTAGAGTTCTCTTGTTATTCTCTTCTTCCTCTTGTCCATAAGCCATATGTGCTCAATATATAGTCCTCTCAAAGGTAGGTGAAACGACAGATCGATATGTTACTTAGGCAGATGGAGAGCCAAAGGTCACCCAATGACCGCTTTTTGGGAGTAAAAAGTAATTAATAATGGTTTTTACCATTTTACTTGATACCCGCAGGCTATAGTGATGCAACTCGCGGGTACGCATTCTATAGTGATGCAACATGCGGGTAGGAATAAAAATAGGGCAAAATAGTATCTCTGAAGGATATAAGTGGATATGAGTCACTGAAATGGATCCTATATGCCAAATAATGTTGATTCTCACAGGGTGGAAGATTGTGATGTAACACTTAGCTTGATAAACAACATAACTTATGCAAATATGTGAGATTCGCAGCGCTGTGAGCTTTGATACTGGGATTCAATCCTTATCAATTAACTGTGTCGTTATCTTATCGATCCATTCATTTGAGACTTATAGGTGCTCTACTGTTTAATATTCCTCCCTACATGAACTACTAAGCATCTTATTCCATCCTTTCCACAGCGAATACAGATCACAGTAAACATATAACAAATAATAACTTCATGCATGCACTGTAAGTAAATTAGATCACAAAATAATAATCACACACAACAATCACCTAACACAATGGTTTCACGTGGTTCACCCCCCCGGATGGGAAGCTACGTCCACAAGAACTATAGTTTATTTATCTTGGAAAGGGTACAACAGTTGTTCATCTGCGCACTTAGCTGCAAATGCTCTTCTCTTTCTCTCTCAAAATTAGGTCTCTACACACTCAGCTGCAGAGCCTTTACAATTCTTCTCTCTAACAGATCTTACAATGTTCAATAACGTTAGCATTAAGTGCTTAACCCTTTCCCCGTACAAAACTTCCTTATTTATAGATCAAGACTCGTAGGTCATGTCTTTACATTTACGAAGGAAAAACCCTTAGGTTTACAAAAACTATCACGGTTTTCCAAAAAATGAACTAGTGATATATGGCAGTGAATCTTTTGTTATATGTGCGCAAACCTATTGTCTCCATCGAGCTATTCCTTCTTTTTCGGCCTTAGATGACTGGTTTGAGTAGTAGTAGTCTTCTGCCCATTTTGATCAGTCACCTACCTCCGATCTGCACCTACCCACTGCTTGGTAGTTATCGACGATCTTTGCCAAAAATAGGTTTTATGTGACCTAACCAAAATAACTACCTTTATCCGTCCATGCTCTGCTTAGCTGGATCTTCATTGACATGGCACATCGCGGCACTATACTCCTTGCAGCACCAACCTCGCAGCTCCTCCGATACTATGTTGCGCACAACTTCGCAGCATACCAAAACTTATCCCAAAATTGTTCAAGCTTAACTATGCTTATCTCCGCAGTTCTCAAAATTCCTTCTGTTCAAAAATACCCCATCTAGGCCAGGCCCAACAATATATATATATATATATATATATATATATAGTGAGAGAGAGAGAGAGAGAGAGAGAGAGATGAGAGAGAATGGTAGTTAGGAATTTGGAGAGAGAGATAGGGAGATTGGAGCTTTTGCATTTAGAGAGAGAGATAGGAATAGAGATATTAGGGGTCAGGGGTTTAGAGAGAGAGAGATTGGGGGTTATGGGTTTAGAGAGGGATATATCAATTGGGGGTTAGGGGTTTGAAGAGAGAGAATGGTGGTTAGGGGTTAAGAGAGAGAGAGACAAAGATTGGGTGTTAGAGGTTTAGAGAGAGAGATATTGGGGGTTAGTGCTGGGGTTAGTTGTATAGAGAGAGATAGAGAGATTAAGGGTTAGGCGTTTAGAGATAGAGAGAGAGTTCGAAAGAGAGGGAATGGTGGTTAGGGTTTAATGAGAGAGAGGAATATTCAGAGTTTCGGGTTTAGAGTGTGAGAGAGATAGGAAGAGAGAGATTGGGAGTTAGGGGTTTAGAAAGTGAGATACTAGGGGTTAGTGGTTTGGCGAGAGATAGAGGGATTGGAGATTATGGGTTTAGAGAGAGATAAAAAGCACGAGATTGTTGCTTTGGAGTTTGGAGAGAGAGAAATATTAGGTGTTAGGGTTTTATAGAGAGAGAGTTGGGGGATAGGGGTTTAGAGAGAGAGGCTAGGGGTTAATGCTAGAGAGAGAGAAAGATAGAGAGATTGGGTCTTAGGATGTTAGAGAGAGAGGGAGAGAGAGAGATAGAGAGAGATTAGGGATTAGGGGTTTAGAGAGAGAAAGAAAGAGAGAAATTGGAGGTTAGGTTTTCAGAAAGAGAGAGGGGGAGAGAGATACTGGGGGTTAGGAGTTTAGAGATAGAGAGAATAGTGGTTAGGGGTTTAGAGAGAGAGATAGAGAGAGATTGGGGTTTGTTAGGAACCCGTGTCAACCCTTCTCTTTACTATGTTAGTATATTGTTGTTGGACGCATATGCTTTGCAAGTCATCCCGTAGTATTTGTTGATCCATAGTTTATATTAGCCCATAGTATTAACCCATAGTATTGGACGCATATGCTTTGTAAGTCATCCCATAGTATTATATGTCCCGTGGTTTTGACCCATAGTATTGGGCATAGACTTAGTATATAAGTGTGTGTTGAGGTCATTGAAGGCACCGTCAAGCTAATTGTATTGAGCTTGCTCAAAGGAGGTTGCCCCCTCGAAGTGGCATGTGATCAATATAAAAGTGATTATGAGTTCTATTATTTATGATATCTCGTGTATTTGCATTAATTAATTATTGCAGGTTCTTCAAAGGGTTGCAAGCTTAGAGAGAGGGATATTGGCAGTTAAAGGTTGAGAGAGAGAGAGAGAGAGATATTAGGGGTTATGGGTTTAGAGAAAGAGAGAGAGTTTATAGGTTAGGGGTTTAGAGAGAGGGAGAGATTGGAGGTTAGGAATTTAGAGAGATATAGAGAGATTGGGGGTTAAGGGTTTTGAGATATAGAGATAGATTGAGGGTTAATGGTTTAGAGATATATAGAGAGAGATTGGGGGTAAGGGGATTAGATAGATAGATAGATAGATAGAGAGAGATTGGATGTTAGTTGTTGAGAGAGAGATAGAGAGATTGAGGGTTAGATGTTTAGAGAGAGACAAAAGAGAGAGAATGGTGGCTAGGGGTTTAGAGAGAGAGATAGGGAGATTAGAGTTTCAGGATTTATAGAGAGATATAGGAAGAGAGATGTTTGGAATTATGGGTTTAGAGACACATAGAGAGATTGGGGGTTAGGGGTTTGAAGAGAGAGAGAGAGAGAGAGAGAGAGAGAGAGAGAGATTGGGTGCTAGGGTTTTAGAGAGAGATAATGGGGGTTAGGGGTGGGTTAGTAGTTTAGATAGAGATAGAGAGATTGTGGGTTAGGTGTTTAGAGAGAGAGATAGATAGCAATAAAAAGAGAGAGAATGGTGGTTAGGGTTTAGTGAGAGAGAGGGATATTGGGGGTTTGGGGTTTAGAGTGAGTGGGAGATAGAAAGAGAGATATTGGGGGTTAGGGGCTTAGAGAAAGGGAGAGATAGAGGGATTGGGGATTATGGTTTTAGAGAGAGAGAGAGAGAGAATGTTGGTTTGGGGTTTAGATAGAGAGATACAGATTAAGTTTTAAGGTTTTAGAGAGAGAGAGAGTTGGGGGATTGGGGTTTAGAGAGAGAGAGAGAGATTGGAGGTTAATTCTTTAGAGAGAGAAATATAGATAGATTGGGTGTTAGGAGTTTAGAGAAAGAGATTTGTGGTTAGGATTTAGAGAGAGAGGGAGAGAAATAGAGAGATTGGGGGCTAGGGGTTTAGATACATAGATATATAGATAAATAGATATATGGTGAGACACAGAGAGAGAAATATTAGGGGTTAGGGCCGTAGAGATTGAAAGGAAGAGAGAGATTTTGGTTTAGGGGTTTAGAGAGTGAGAGAGAAATTGGAGGTTAGGGGTTTAGAGAGAGAGAAAGAGATTGGGGATTAGTGGTTAGAGAGAGGGAGAGAGAGACAAAGATTGGGAGTTAGTGGCTTAGAGAGAGATATAGACATGTGGGTGATAGGTTTAGAGAGAGAGAGAGAGAGAGAAAGAGAGATTAGGGGTTAGAGGTGTAGAGGTATAGAGAAAGATAGGGGTTTGGGTTTAGGAGTTTAGAGAGAGAGATAGAGATTCGAGGTTGGGGGTTTAAAGAGAGAGAGAGAGAGAGAGAGAGAGAGAGAGAGAGAGAGATTGGGGATTTGTGGTTTAGAGAGAGAGAGAGAGAGAGAGAGAAAGAGAGATTAGGGGTTAGAGGTGTAGAGGTAGAGAGAAAGATAGGGGTTTGGGTTTAGGAGTTTAGAGAGAGAGATAGAGATTCGAGGTTGGGGGTTTAACGAGAGAGAGAGAGAGAGAGAGAGAGAGAGAGAGAGAGAGAGAGAGAGATTGGGGATTTGTGGTTTAGAGAGAGAGATACAGAGACATGGGTCAGAGGTTTGTAGAGAGAGAGATAGAAAGAGAGATATTGTTGTTTAGGCGTTTAGAGAGAGTGAGAGTGAGAGAGAGAGAGAGGTTTAGGAGTTAGGGGCTTAGAGAGAGATACAGATACATGGGTCAGAGGTTTGTAGAGAGAGAGATAGAAAGAGAGATATTGGTGTTTAGGTGTTTAGAGAGAGAGAGAGAGAGAGGTTTAGATTGAGAGACTAGGGGTATGGGTTTTAGAGAGAGACAAATAGAGAGAGATCGAGCATTAGGGGTTTAGAGAGAGATAGGGAGAAAGAGAGAGAGATACATTGATGGTTCAAAGTTTAGAGAGAGAGATTAGGGGTTAGGGGTTTAGAGAGAGAGTTATTGGATGCTGGGGGTTTAGAGAGGGAGAGATTGGAGTTTAGGGGCTATGGGTTGAGAGAGCTATCAAGAGTTTGGGGGTTAGGGGTTTAGAGAGAGAGAGAGAGAGAAAGTGAAAGAAAGAGATTGGGAGTTAGGGGTTTAGAGAGAGAGAGATTGGCCATCAACGGTTTAGTGAGAGAGATAAAGGGGTTAGGGGTTTAGAGAGAGAGATAAGGGGTTAGGGGTTCATAAAGAGAGATATTGAGGGTTAGGGGTTTAGAGATAGAGAGGAAGGAAGGGAGATATTGGTGGTTAGGGTTTTAGAGAGAGAAAGAGAGAGAGATTGGAGGTTAGAGAGAGAGATCGATTGGGTGTAAAGGGTTAGAGAGAGAGAGAGATGGACAGAGTTAGAGACAAGTAAATTGGGGTCATGGGTTTATAGAGAGAGAGTTTAGGGGTTATACATTTAGATAGATAGATAGTTTATAGGTAGAGAGAGATTGGAGGTTGGTTTTTAGGAAGAGATATATTGGGGGTTAGGTGGTTAGAGAGAGAGAGATTGGGTGTTAGGGGATTAAAGAAAGAGCGAGAATGGGGGGTAGGGGTTTAGACACATACATTCATAGAGAGAGAGAGAGAGAGAGAGAGAGAGAGATTGAGGATTGGGGATTAGAGAGAGAGATCAAAGATTACTGTTTTAGAGAGAGAGAGAGAGAGATTGGGGGTTAGTGGTTTATAGGGAGAGAGAGAAAGATTGGAGGTCCAGGGTTTAGAGTGATGGGGAGATGGGAAGAGAGAGATTGGGGGTCAGGGGTTTAGAGAGAAAGATATTGGGGGTTAGTGGTTTAGAGAGAGATAAAGAGATTAAGGGTTATGGGTTTAGAGAGAGAGATATATATAAAGAGACATATTGGCGGTTATGGGTTTAGAGAGAGGAAGAGAAAGATTAAGTGTTAGGGTTTTAGAGAGAAATATTTGGGGGTTAGGGGTTTAGAGAGGGAAAGATTGGAGGTTCATGATTTAGAGAGAGAAAGATAGAGATATTGGGTCTTAGGAGTTTAGAAAGAGAGATTTGCGGTTATTGTTTAGAGACAGAGGTAGAGAGAGAGAGATTGGGGTTTAGGGTTTTAGATAGAGAGATATATAGATAGATATATATGAGAGAGATTAGGGGTTAGGGGTTTAAGGAGGGAGAGAGAGAGAGGGATTTGGGTTTAGGGGTTTAGATACAGATAGAGATTGGACATTAGGGGTTTAGAGATAGATAGATCGAAAGAAAGAGAGAGATAGGTAGATAAATAGAGAGAGTGAGAGAGAGATTGGGGTTTAGATTTTTAGAGTGAGAGATTAAGGATTTGGGGTTTAGAGAGAGACAAATAGAGAGAGAGAGAGAGAGAGAAAGAGAGAGAGAGAGAGAGAGAGAGAGAGAGAGAGAGAGAGATCGGGGGCTATGGGTTTAGAGAGAGAGAGAGAGAGATTGGTGTCTAGAGGTTTAGAGAGAGAGAGATTGGGTGTTAGGAATTTTGAGAGAGATAAATTGGATGTTGGGGGTTTAGAGAGAGGGAGAGATTGGGGGTTAGTGGCTTAGAGAGAGAGAATTTGTGGGTTAAGGGATATGGGTTTATAGAGAGAGAGAGAGAGAGAGAGAGATTAGGTTTAATGGTTTAGAGAGAGAGAGAGAAATAAAGAAATGGAATGGGGGTTAGGATTTAGAGAGAGTGAGAGATTGGTCATCAAGGGTTTAAAGGGAGAAATATAGGTTTAGGGGTTCAAAGAGAGAGAGAGAGATTGGGGATCAACATTCTAGAGATAGAGAACTATAAATAGAGGTATTGGTGGTTAGAGTTTTAGTGAGTGACAGATATTGGAGGTTAGAGCCAGAGAGATCGATTGGGTATTAAGAGTTAAAGAGAGAGAAAGAGATACAGGAAAGGATATTGTGGTGAGGAGTTTAGAGAGAGAGAGAGAGAGAGAGAGTTTGGGGTTGGATTTTTAGATAGATAGATAGTTGATAGGTATAAAGGAATATAGATAGAGAGAGAGAGAGGAATTGGGGGTTAGGTTTCTAGAGAAAGAGAGAGAGAAATATATTGGAGGTTAGGTGTCTAGAGAGAGAGGGAGAGAGATCTTGGGGGTTATGATTTTAGAGAGAGAGAGAGAATATGGGTTAGGGGTTTAAAGAGAGAGATAGAGAGAAAGAGAGAGGTTGGGTTTTAGAGGTTCAGAGAGAGAGAGAGAGCTTGGGGGTTAGGTTGTTAGAGAGAGAGTAAGAATGGGAATTAAGGGTTTTGATACATACATGCATATATATATATATATAGAGAGAGAGAGAGAGAAAGAGATTGGGTGTTAGTGGTTTAGAGGGAGAGAGAGAAAGAGATTTGTGTTTAAGGATATAGAGAGAGGTAGAGAGATTGGGGTTAGGGGTTTATACATAGAGAGATAGAAAGAGATAATTTGGTGTTTAGGGATTGAGAGAGAGAGAGATTGGGGGATAGGGGTTTAGAGAGAGAGAGATTGGGGGTTAAAGGTTTAGAGAGAGAGAGAGAGAGAGATATTATGGGTTTAGAGAGAGATAGAGAGATTGGAGGTTAGGTGTTTAGAGAGAGATGGAGAGATATATTGGGGGTTATGGTTTTAGAGAGAGAGAGAATATGGGTTAGGGGCTTAGAGAGAGAGATAGAGAGAAAGAGAGAGGTTGGGGTTTACGGGATCATAGAGAGAGAGTTTGGGGGTTAGGTTGTTAGAGAGAGAGCAAGAATGGGAGTTAGGGGTTTAGATACATACATGCTTACAGGGAGATAGAGAGAGGGAGAGATTGGAGGTTAGGGTTTTGGGGAGAGAGAGAGAGAGAGATTGGGCATTAATGGTTTAGATGGAGAGAGAGAGAGATAGAGAGAGAGAAAGATTGGTGTTTAGGTGTATAGAGAGAGGTAGAGAGATTGGGGTTAGGAATTTATAGAGAGAGAGATAGAAAGAGATAGATTGGTGTTTAGGGATTTAGAGGTCGAGAGAGATTGGGGGATAGGGTTTTAGAGAGAGATATTGAGGGTTAAAGGTTTAGAGAGAGGGAGAGAGAGATTATGGGTTTAGAGAGAAAATTTTGGAGGTTAGGAGTTGAGAGAGAGAGAGAGATTGGAGGTTAGGGGTGTAGAGATAGAGAGCGATTAGAGGTTGGGGGTTTAGAGAGAGAGAGAGAGAGAGATTGGGGGTTAAGGGTTTAAAATGAGTGAAATATTGGGGATTAGAGGTTTAGAGAGAGAGAGAGAGAGAGTGAGAGAGAGATTGGAGGTTAGGGGTTTAGAGATAGGGAGAGATTAGAGGTTAGGGGTTGCGAGAGATATAGAGATATTGGGGGTGATGGATTCAGAGAGATAAAGAAATATTGGGGATTAGTGGTTTAGAGAGATATAGAGAGATATTGGGGGTTAAGGGATTAGATATATATATATATATATATAGAGAGAGAGAGAGAGAGAGATTGGGGTTTAGTTGTTTAGAAGGAGAGAGATAGAAGAGAGAGAATGGTGGTTAGGGATTTGGAGAGAGAGATAGGGAGATTGGAGCTTTTGCATTTAGAGAGAGAGATAGGAATATAGATCTTAGGGGTTAGGGGTTTAGAGAGAGAGAGATTGGGGGTTATTAGTTTCGAGAGGGATAGATAGATTAGGGGTTAGAGGTTTGAAGAGAGAGAGATTGGTGGTTAGGGGTTAAGAGAGAGAGAGAGACAGAGATTGGGTGTTAGAGGTTTAGAGAGAGAGATATTGGGAGTTAGTTCTAGGGTTAGTTGTATAGGGAGAGATAGAGAGATTGGGGGTTAGGAGTTTAGAGGTAGAGAGAGAGATTGAAAGAGAGGGAATTGTGGTTAGGGTTTAATGAGAGAGAGGAATATTGGGGTTTTGGGGTTTAGAGTGAGAGAGAGATAGGAAGAGAGAGATTGGGGGTTAAGGGTTTAGAGATTGAGATATTAGGGGTTAGTGGTTTAGGGAGAGATAGAGGGATTGGCGATTATGGGTTTAGAGAGAGATAAAAAGCAAGAGATTGTTGCTTTGGGGTTTGGAGAGAGAGATAAATATTAGGTGTTAGGGTTTTAGACAGAGAGAGTTGGGGGATAGGGGTTTAGAGAGAGAGGTTGGGGGTTAATGCTTTAGAGAGAGAAATAAAGAGAGATTGGGTCTTAGGATGTTAGAGAGAGAGATTTGTCGTTAAGGTTTAGAGAGAGGGGGAGAGGGAGAGATAGAGATTGGGAGTTAGGGGTTAGGGGTTTAGATTTATATATATATATAGAAAGAGAGTGAGATAGATTAGGGATTAGGGGTTTAGAGAGAGAAATAAAGAGAGATATTGGGAGTTCGAGGTTTAGAGAGAGAGAGAGAGGGAGTTTAGGGGTTGGGGGTTTAGAGAGAGAAAGAGATGGATTGGGGGTTAGGAATCTAGAGAGCGAGAGATTGGAGGTTATGTTTTTAGAGAGAGAGAGGGAGAGAGATACAGGGGGTTAGGAGTTTAGAGATAGAGAGAATAGTAGTTAGGGGTTTAGAGAGAGATTGGGGTTGCAGGCTTAGAGAGAGGGATATTGGGGGTTAAAGGTTGAGAGAGAGAGAGAGAGAGAGAGAGATTTTAGGGGTTATGGGTTTAGAGAAAGAGAGGGAATTTTTAAGTTAGGGGTTTAGAGAGAGGGAGAGATTGGAGGTTAGGAATTTAGAGAGATAGAGAGAGATTGGGGGTTAAGGGTTTTGAAAGATAGAGATAGATTGAGGGTTAGTGGTTTAGAGAGATATAGAGAGAGATTGGGGGTAAGGGGATTAGATAGAGAGAGAGAGATATTGGGTGTTAGTTGTTGAGAGAAAGATAGAGAGATTGAGGGTTAGAGGTTTAGAGAGAGAAAAAAGAGAGAGAATGGTTATTAGGGGTTTAGTGTCACTTACCCAAATTTCTAAAAATTATTATTTTATTTGCAAAATACTTTATGTTAAATTTAATTACAAAGTTTTGTAATTATGATCAATTTTGATCAAGGATGAATGTAATTACTGATTATTATTATTTAAATAAATTAATTAGGAGACAAACACCCAAGGGGACTGTTAAATGAGTGTTCACTGACCCACTGGGAGGAATGGAAGCTCTTGGAAGGTATGGGACAGATGGCAGAAATTGCACCACACCACTAGCTGTTGGTTATGGGACAACTAGCCATAAAAATGTGGCATTATCCCCCAAGTGGTGGGAGTGGGCAGGCAGCTCATTTAATGACCCAGTAACAACTGAAAAGGCCTAGGCAGCCTACATAAGGCAAATTCGAATTGAGTAGGTAGCTCTTACACAATATTTTTGCAGGAATATTTCCTCATGTGCATCAGGTGATCACTGAGAGATTCGAATAGGGAGGCTAGTTGTGAGTGCAAACATAAGTCTGCAAACTATTTGTTAAGGAGAACCAAAGGTGCTGGAGCAAGTCCCTTGGACTGCTAACTCTTGAATATTTTGACAAGTTATTTTTGTTAGAACATTTTTCCACCTATGTACATTAATCATTTATTAATGATGATTAATTAGCCCAAGTGATTAATGATTACATCCCTAAGTTGATTAGTTGGTAAATGGTCAAATTATCATGAACTGGTTAGCAATGTGAACAAGTGCTGAGTCAAACCAGCTTTGTGGAGCGCTCCCCAGGACAATTAATGCACTCAGCATGCCTAGAGCGCCCTCCTCAGGTCATTTAATGCACTCAGCATGCTTCTCTTCTACCTAGGGCGCATTTGCTCACTTTGTGGACAATCTTGCCTTGTTTTGTCATATTTTTGACCAATTTTAGACTCCAAACCTCTAACCAACCAGTTTCTTCACATGTGTGAGGTCACATGGGCCTATCCAGTCATTCCCAGCATTCACACAGCAGATTCGAACCAGTTTGGGATGGTTTGGGATATTTTGGTCAACCTAGGGGGGTTTGAGCTATTTCTAAGCTAGATCAGTGTGAACACTCCAGATGGATTCGAATTCTTCCAGATTTGTATATATGGGTGTTCTTAACCTTTGTTAAGGTTGGACAGTTAATAATATTGACATTATTCACCAATTCATGAGTATTGTTCTTCATTCATTTAAATTTTTTATGCTAATTCTTGCAAATGTTGTGCAATCTTTCACCAGTGAGGAATCCACAGTAGCTAGATTCAACTGTGCTTGAGATTTTACATGGTATCAGAGCCTTGGAGCTAGAATTCGAACCAGCAGACTGTTGTAGTGGATTGCCAGAAACAGTGGAGAAACCACATAATTCCTGAGGCCATTGCCTTGAGCTTACTGGAGAAATCTAGTGGCTCCTCTCAGGTGTGATGCTCTCCCGAATGCACCCACTATCCATACAGGGTTCGAATCTGTGAGTGTAGATCCCTCCAGAGTGATTTGAGAGTTGTTTGCAGGTATTGGAGTTCAGCATTGTCAGCAAGTGCAAATTGCAGCAGAGGAGAATGGAGCCATCTCACCCAAACGTGCTCACTCCCTTCAACTATTTCGATTGGAAGGCAGAAATGGTGATTTTGCTGAGATCCAAGGGTCTCTACAGAATCACGATGGGCACTGAGGTTGAGCCAAACTCAGCTGTGGAGAAATCCAAGTTTTTTAACAGAATGGATGAGGCATTTGGCCTCCTTTGTCTCAGCATTTCGAGAGACCTCCTGTTTCATGTAGAAAGTCTAGCAACTCCAAATGAAGTGTGGCTCAAACTTGAGACACTGTTTGGAAAGACTGATGAGATGAGAGGCCACTAGCTCGAAAATGAGCTTGTCTCACTGAGCCCAGGGAATTTCGATTCCATCCAGGACTTCTTCACCAAGTTCAAGAACTTGGTCTTGCAGATCAGACAATGTGGCATAGAAAAGAAAGAAGAACAGTTGGTGTTGTCCATTCTCTCCAAATTGGGTTCTGAATACTCAGTTTTTGTGTCTTCCTTCAACTCCACGAGGCTCACAGTTAGAGGTTGGAAGATGCCATCTTTGGCTGACTTCATGGAGATGCTAACTCAAGAGCAAGACAAGCTGGTCTTGATGGGCTCCATCAAGCAAAAAGACCAAGTTCTTGCAGCTGGAGATTCGAAATATGGAAGAGGCAAGCAAAAACCAAAGGGGCCGAAACCTCAAGAGAAGAAGATGAAGGAGAAGAAGCATTCAAGTGATGAAAGCTCAAGTTCAAGTGATGAAGATTCAAAAGTCAAGAAGATGAAGAGCAAGAAAGAGAAGCCCAAATGTGGTTATTGCAGAGGTTCTCACAATGAAAAATCATGTTTCAGAAAGAAGATAGACATTCTAACCAAGCTACTTGAAGAACATAACATTGATGTTCCAGATTTTGCAAGAAGAGAAGAAGCCAAGCTCTCTTTGGAACAAGATCATTGCCTCTATGCCACATGCAAAGGTAAAAAGCTCTATGATTTGGGTGAAAGAGCCAAATATTTTTCTGATATCTCTGTTTCTGATTTACATTCTGATATATCAGATTCAGAAAAATCAGTCTCTTCCCTGAAAGAATCTCCATCCAGTTCACCGAAGCTTTCTCCCAATACTAGTAATTTTTCACTAGTTTTTGACATGCCTTCTGAAAGCTCTTTCCCACTTCAATCAGATCTTTCATATTCTGATATGGAAGATAATATGCAAGCTGATATACAGGTTATGACAGCCATCAAACCATTTCCCCAACCATCGGATGCCCAAAAGACCACACAAACCCCAAGTTCTACAGTTGGAAAATCTCACAATTTTATTGTTTCCAAAACTGTGTCACTGATCTATCTTGGTTTTATGTCTTGCATATCATTCCTTGGTTGGACAGCCATGTCATTGGCTATCATGGGACTGCTGTTCCACATGTCTGGACCTGATCTTACCACCTATGGTTCAAAACTCAAGTCTCCAGACCCTTCAAGTTTGCTCAACTGTCATTGTGATCCAGTTACACACACTTCTCTTACTGTAAAACCATTCGATCATGGAGACATTATACCTCTAGTTTTTGCTGCTCCATATGGCTCCTATTCTGATATATCAGAGCCACATGATCTCTATTACAGATTTGGGAAGGTGCTACATCAGTTCGGAAGGAAGATTCATGGTTTGATTTGCCATGTGGAAGCTCCTCAAAATGCAGATTTTGTTGAGATTTTTGATGTTCTTTGGGAAGGATTTTGCAGAGATATCTTTTCCATTATTGATCATGTATTCATATCAGAGTATGTATGCAGCAAGAAGCATTCTTACAATTCTCCCCCATCATCAAATGATGAGATTCAAGGAGCCTTCCAACATGTTTTTTTTTCCTACAAAACATTGAAGAATTGGTGCATGATCATGACATCCACAACATCTTCACCAAGTATTTCAGCAAGAAGTTGTTCATTCAACTCATTCAAGTGAAGAACAAGACCTGTTGAAGACCTTTTGATCATCTCTGTATCATGTCCATTCTTGAGGGAGGATTTTTCCCATGTGGTTTTGCCTCTTTCCTCATTTTACATGGACAAATAAATTTTATGATGTAAAAGGTGACTTGAGCCTAGTTGCCAAGGCCTTAATTTTTGATATTTCACTAAGTCTAGCTTAAGGGGGGGTGTTAGAACATTTTTCCACCTATGTACATTAATCATTTATTAATGATGATTAATTAGCCCAAGTGATTAATGATTACATCCCTAAGTTGATTAGTTGGTAAATGGTCAAATTATCATGAACTGGTTAGCAATGTGAACAAGTGCTGAGTCAAACCAGCTTTGTGGAGCGCTCCCCAGGACAATTAATGCACTCAGCATGCCTAGAGCGCCCTCCTCAGGTCATTTAATGCACTCAGCATGCTTCTCTTCTACCTAGGGCGCATTTGCTCACTTTGTGGACAATCTTGCCTTGTTTTGTCATATTTTTGACCAATTTTAGACTCCAAACCTCTAACCAACCAGTTTCTTCACATGTGTGAGGTCACATGGGCCTATCCAGTCATTCCCAGCATTCACACAGCAGATTTGAACCAGTTTGGGATGGTTTGGGATATTTTGGTCAACCTAGGGGGGTTTGAGCTATTTCTAAGCTAGATCAGTGTGAACACTCCAGATGGATTCGAATTCTTCCAGATTTGTATATATGGGTGTTCTTAACCTTTGTTAAGGTTGGACAGTTAATAATATTGACATTATTCACCAATTCATGAGTATTGTTCTTCATTCATTTAAATTTTTTATGCTAATTCTTGCAAATGTTGTGCAATCTTTCACCAGTGAGGAATCCACAGTAGCTAGATTCAACTGTGCTTGAGATTTTACAATTTTCTACTACAAGAAGAGATCCTAAATTACTAAGTTTCTTCCTCTTGGTGGTTCAATGAATAGTCTCGGCGATCCTAAGGCAAGTACTTGACTGTCTTTAGGAATTGGTTTGGTGGAACAGTCTTCTTGGGTTGTTTGTTCCCTATAGATTCTATCTCGGTTTTACAATTTCTACTTATTTCAGTTATTAGTTTTGTTTAAGTAAAATTAGAAATCTCTATTTTGAAGAAGAAATGTGTTTTGATTTTGTTTGGAAGTCTGCATGTTAAAGTTTCAATTATGATTTAAATTGATAAACCAATATCTACATTTTTCCACATGCTGTTTTATGCATCGTACTCTAGTGTGGATAAGCAAATTAAGAATAGATGAGAAGATAGGCAATTTCCATTGATTCGATAGATAAATATAGTAATTTTTATGTTTATCAGTTTCTATCCTATAGTTAATAATAGTAGAAAGTTCTGTATAATACCTAAATATCATAGAATATTCCTTTGTTTCATTACAAATAAACATTGTTTAATTCTTGTATAAATATATTTGTAATTTCTTATCTCTACTTTATACATAAGAAATAAATGGAATTCCAAGTTAGATACATCGTATCTGCATTATAAATAAGTATTGCTACAATTAAATAAATGTGTTGACTAGGATTGTAAGTTACAAATTACCGTCAATATACATGTTCACACACACACTGTGGTCTTCATCACAAATTTACTGATAGAATAATTTCCTATAATTATATCAGTATTATCAGAACTGTAAGTAAAGGAAATGTAAAACCTATATTGTCTACACTCATCATTTCACATTACAAATTGCATGTATTATTCAATCTGAGTGTTGTAATTTCTATTATATTACGAACTGCACATAGCACTAAACCATAGCATCGTATCAACTGTAAAACCCTAGATAGCAATTGTTTTAGATTTTCATTATCATTATCCACGGTATCATAAAACACATATTATATCTACATTTAAATTACACTATAAACCCTAACTACGAATAAGGGCTATTTTGAAGTAACATGTATTTAATATCTTTCATTTTTGAAGACGAAACTTGAACCTGGGCGTGGCCCTGTTCTTTTCCTTTTCAAATATTTATTTATATTCAAGGACAAGACTCAAACTAGGGTATGGCCATGTTCGTTTCCATTAGAAACGAAGAAAAAAATGAATTCAACATCATAGATTACAGAGTTATCATCTACGACAAACATATGACTCTGACCTAGCTCGAAAGTCACGATATCAATTTACAAAATTCAAATGTATAAACAGATGAATAGCACAAAACAAAATAATATATTATTTTCATTGGCGAGAAGAAAACATTGTATCCATAGTAGATGAGCCTCGGCTCTATATCTCTTTTCTCATAACATAAACCAACAGGTCTTGTTCCAAGTTGAAACCAATACAAATCCCAGCTCCAAGTTTAAAACAATGTTCTCAGAAACAAAATAAATTACAATATGTTTCCAAACGAAATCGTAGAGGGTTTATTCCCAAACTTTAAACATTTCAAAACAAGTCCAAAAACCCTCAGTATTGACGAAGTAACTGTTATCACATATATAGTAGCCATGCTACCATACATTATTTTTCTAATTCCAGTACACTATTCATCCAGTTCCCTTACATTTGACATGCTGAGATGAGCATCTATATTGGATCACTATCAGATTTTGGACAGCAGTTGTATTCCCCATGCCATGACTGAGTCTCACGACACTCAGAGAGATGACCAATGTATCCATTATACCATTTGTACAGAGCAGTCAGTAGTGCCCAGAGTTGCAGCAGTAGTTTCAGAGGACATATGATGGTAAAAGTGATGAGCATTCAGGTATATGACTCAGCAGGTATATCATTGTGTTATGGTTATATTGTTGTTATATTTATTCTTATAGCATGTCTTAGCACTTAGTGTCATGATCTGGTGATCATATAGATATGTGGACCTAGTTGATCTTATTATATATACTATATTGTCCCTACTCAGACTTAGAAGTTCACTATTCATACTCATTGGTTTTACCCTCCTTAGGGAGAATAGAGGTGATCATTCTACCATACCTTGGATTGGTAGTGTTGGATCCATTATTCATTGTCTTCATCCATCCATTGCCTACCTTTTAGTTTATCACCCCGACTTACTACTTGACTACTGGCATGGAGGACTTTTCCCCACGATAGGCTCTGTATTGGATGAGCTTCCCTATTTATTGTGTCTCAGCTCTGAGTTGGTGACAAAACTTACCTATGGTGAGTTGGAGTTCCTTGGAATTCCCCCTAGTCACTAAAGTTGTGTTGGCTAAACCTGAAACTTTTAGTGCTGCCATGAATACAAAATATGGAAAAAATGAAATGTTATATCTTGTATGAAAAGCCCGTTCATGCAATGTGTTTCTAAACACACATGAATGAAATGCATGCCAAATGAAAATGGCCATGAAAATAAAATGTTATATCTTTTGGAAATGTAAAATACCTAGGTAAACAAGCTGCCTGTGACACACCTAGAAGTGCTCAGGTAAACAAGTGCCTTAAAAACACACCTGCAGCAGAAAGCCTAAAATAAATGTAAATCTATGCAATGTGTTTGTAAAAACACATAGATGAAAGGCTATGGAAACTTCAGGCCCAAAAGCAATGGAACTTAAATGCTATATCAAAACAATTGCTTGCCTTATTTGTATTATAGATTGTGCACATCTGTTAAAGGTGAATAAACCCTCTTTGAACAATTCATCCATTTGTGACACACCGCCATTCCCTGTGTTGTTGCTCATTCAATATATACTACGGTGTGTTTTCCCTTTCCCTTTGCCAAAGTGTCACAAAGCTAAGTCGGTTAAGTCATCACTTAGCCTAGCTAGTTATTTTAGCCTTCACCCTTCACTAGAAAATTGATCACAGCTATGAAGTGAGTATGGTCTTGAAAGTCCGGTCTGAGTAATAAAATTAATTAATGACATTATATATTTGGATTTAGATCGCCAGTAATGATTACTTTGTGTTATAATTGTTATTTGAATAAGTTGTAGAACATGCATTAACCTTTGACACTTTGCAGTAGCTTTTGATGATAGATCTGAGTTATATTTGGTCATGTTGACTTGGTCAAACCTAGTTTGACCAAGGTCAACCATAGGACATGAGATGGGTTGGACCTTGTGATGATATGGATTGATGATATATGGTCTATGTACATGTACATGATGATTTTATGCAGCATCTACAGGGTTATGATGATGATTCATGGTTTACAGCATTATTTGATCATTTACAGATTATTATTATTTGACCTGTTCCGGTATATTGGATATATATTTTGATCATGCAGAGATTCACATGGTGTATGAGTACACATATTGGATAGATTTGGACCTTCTGAGTCCAATGAGATAGTCTGTTTTCAGTTCTGGGCACTTACAGTGATGATTGAGCCTCAGTAGGCTATCCCAGTGTAGTTTTGGTTTGTCGGAGACCCTGTTAGAGCAGATGTGATTTTTATCCAGTTGACCTAGGGCATTGTGCTTGGAGGGGGTGGTCCAGCCACTTGTTTTTACCATATTACCCCCCTCCCCGACACTCCAGGAGGCAGTTTGGGGTAGTTTCACGCTTCCCGAGGCATTTCAGGATTGGTAGAAATGGCTATTGAGGAATTCGATTTGGGCTACTGAGGCAATGTTTTGGCATGGGATGATCGGTGATGATGGGTTGATGTCTTCCACACCTCCTCCAGTAGTTTCAGCATCATTGGGGCTCACATCCATCACTTGTGGCACTTTCTGATGATTTCTGAGGTCTTTTGAGGCCTACGATTTGACCATAGAGGCACGATTTGGTATATTGATGACTATTTTATTAGTTTGTGCTATGGAGATTGACCAAGGGTGGCTAAAATTACCCCTTGGACCCACCATAAGCTTCCTATTATATTTTGGCATCATGATTTGGTGGGATTCCCCTCTTCTAGGGCGATTTTGTCCACTTATATTATATTTTATTAGTGATCCATGTATTTTATTGTTGAGCTCATCTCAACCATTGATTAGACATTTTTATCTTTTAATCTTAGCCACTCATTCAAAAAGTGGTTAGAATTTTGATGCCTCTCCTTCCTATTTAAAGGAGAGAGCTTCTCATTGTAAGGGGACTGGTGGCTCTTAATTATTGGAATAGAAAATTATTATTGCATCTATCCCCAGTGTTGTGGTGAATGTTTTTGGTGTTCGTTCATTGGTTCTTCCTTTGCACTGAGTTATTGGAGATCTTGTTTTGCCATATCTTTTGTACCACATTTTTTGCATCTATAGGTGGAGGTTGATTTGCTTTGAGGAGGAAGTATTGGTAGGGGAAGACTCTCCCTACTTCTTCTTTGGATCTCTTCGTTGGTAACAGGGAGTATTACTATCCCAGGACCTTCTATTCTATGTTATCATTGCATTTTACTTGTATTTCCTCCATACTTCACCTCTATGATTGAAATCAATTTTCCTTGGATTGACAGGTAGAGGAGGGTGCACTTATGGGCTAGGGCATCAATTTGGCAAGCAAAATCAAGAATTTCTCATTTGATCTCTACGGGAATCTTCCTCAACATCAAAGCATCTCTCTTCATCACTCAGGTATGATCTCAAGGTAAGTTCTATCTCCATGATCTATCCACTTGTCTAATTTATTTAAAACCCTAATCAATCAAAACCCCATTTTTACAATTTTTTCAGATCTACTAAGATCTAGTGGCTTCTTGGGTAAGATATTGAAAACCCACCTCTATAGTATCCACGGCATCTTGGATCTATAGTTTGGTGAGGATTGGCCTCCATTTGACCCTCTTCCTAAGGCATTTAGCCTCTCCAAGCAAGGGCGGACTTCCTAGTTTGGTGGGTTGACCTAGATATAGTATGTGGGTAGTTGAGATCCCGCTTGATTCATGATCTACACATCCAATAACCTACCCCCAGATTGTCACTTCTATGATTTCTACCTTGTCGGCCCTATTCCACATTTTAAGGGATTTAATCCCCATTTTGGACCACTTGGTATCTTCAAACTCAAATCTAGTAAGATCTAGCTATTGGATTGCCTTGAAATTGTAGATCCATACTCTCACTTGCTTAAACCACTTGGATCTAAAGTTTGGATGCCTTTCGACTTGTCTTGACCCCACTTATCCCACTTTTAGGTCTCCTTGGGTAAAGTCACACCACCTTGGAGAAGTGAGTTGTGCTGTAAT
Organism: Larix kaempferi; assembly: GCA_027924585.1. NCBI lineage: Eukaryota > Viridiplantae > Streptophyta > Pinopsida > Pinales > Pinaceae > Larix > Larix kaempferi. Next base: position 1,129,477 of record BSBM01000287.1, on the reverse strand, counting down.
GTCCCCTTCTCCTTAGAATAACACCGAAGGAAACATTAACAACATACCGGGATTTTGGTAAACTTAGCCCCAAAATTTTTGCACATAAATTCCTAACATTTTAAAACTTATGTATGCAGATTCGACTTCAATAAAACACAGCGGAAATTAAACGTAATAACACACATGAGAACAAACCGAATATGATTCCATATGCAGGGTTCAATCCCATTCATATGCTATGCACAGACTTCATTTCAATTTCATTAACATGAAGAATAATCATTCAAATAACACATTACAGAACCCAGATATATATATACAAATTAAAGTCACGGAGAGCACTTATCTTGCAACGCAATATCCAACGACTGGCTACGTGAGAGCAACGTTCCACCCAACCATAGATCTCTGTCCAGCCTGTATTCTTTCAGCTGAGAGATCACCCCCGAGCTGGGCTGTGTATCCACTAAGGAGGAACTAGATGGCTCACTCACAGTCAGGGTTTCACTCAAACAGCCATGCTAAGCCAACACACGGTTGGGTTTCTCAAGCATGCAATAGGAGATGGAGGAGGATGCTAGTCCACTGAGCTCAAACCCAGAGCCACATGCCCTTCAAACTAGACTCAGCAATCCCATCCTCTATTCATACATCCACAATCGGATTTCTCACAAATCTGTCACAAACAACCCAAATCCGTCACTGATTTTCTGGGCCATTAAAACTGGGTTTCCCCATGGCTTTTGGGGTAGATATTGCTCCCAAATTTTCCCCAAGGTTCCTACCAATGGATCCCCCATTGGATTTCACTGTCCAATACCAAATCGGGACGTTTTTTGGCTTCCCAAAACGTGGGTTCTCTCACAGTCGCGATTTCTGGTTTTCTCCCTGCTGGGAGCTCGTTTTTGGATGGAGAAAGATGTCCCATGCTTCCACCGTGGAATGGGGATAAGTATGGAGCAACCCCCAAGATGTAGAGTGACTTGTGGGACAAGTCAAAAGAGCCCATACCTACCCATACGAATTTCAGGGCTGCCCATACTCCATCAAAGTCATTGACTTCATTCTTCAACCATTCTCTTACAACAGGAATAAATGTCATCTAGAAAGGTCAAATGGGTTCTCATAAAGACATATGGCAACCTATGGTTCACTCCCATAGCCCCCTCACCACTCCCTAGTGGATACATGTGGCCCCTTCTCATTCGTTGCCTCCATAGCCAGTCTTGGAATTTTATATTGCCTGATGTTTATTTACATCCTATTACAATTTCCATGGCTTAAGAGCACATGGTATCAAAATATCAATACTTTCCCTTTAAATAAAATTCGGGCTTTCACTAGCGGGGCCTTGGCCTTGAGCCCCACGCTAGGGAAACATACGTCACATGTACACATTATTTACATTAAGGCTAATATATCCTAAGGGTCGAATTGGGGGTATTACATGTCCCACTTCTAGGACGTGGGTACTTGAGATTTCAGTGGATTTGGAATGGGAGTAATTCAAAACCTAGGTCTAGTAGGTCACCTTGTCAAATATTGCCTTGGGGATAGCATTCCTTGTTTTAGGGGATTGTGGTCCACTTAGGTCAAACCTAGATCTAGACCTATTCATCCATCAAGACTTTAATTGCCCACTTGTCTCATGAAATAGGAATCCTTAACCACAAGTTAACTTTACTTTGACTCCATTATCCCAATTCCAAAGACATTGGTCCCTCTCTAAGTCAATTTGAATTTCCTAGATTGTTGGATTAACTTGTGGTTTAACCCTTGATTGGTGAGCTAAACCCTTTGATGCCATCATACTTCATGATCAAGCTTGTCACTTGTACTAGTTAGACCCAACTCAACCCCTAGACTACCCTGCATTGGACACAGTTCCCAAGGCAGTGGATTTTCTCACATTGAACTAGTACTTTAATCCTGGATCCTATTTCACAAATCATAAGTCACTTTCACATCAATAATGAACCAAAGCTATACTCATTGAACCCCTCACTTGTCTTGTGATTTCATCTTGAGGTCTAGGATAAACCATACACCTTACTTCACTTAGAATTAACTTGATTTTGTGTCTTGGTTTTGATCTCTCCTATCGGGAGTAGATCGGGTCTCCCCCTTTGTTGTCTGGGCTAGATAACATAAAGTGAAGGTTTCCTCGATTGGCGTGACAACCATCTATTGGAGGTCGAGGTGATCATGGTTGCACCTTTTGAGTTTCCCTTCCCTATTGCCATCCATGAGTGGATACATCCATAGGGGTAACTACAGTTTAGTTGATAATAGTAACATAACTCCCAGTTCGACGAGATAGACATCAAAGCTTAAGACCGAGTATCATACAAACAAACGAAGGGCACAACCTTGTACAAACATCATTTGAATAAACAAAAAGGTCTTCAACGTTTTTCATTTGACAGACATTGTCGAGGCATGGTGAAAGACTGGTTATTCATCCTCATGAAACCACATCAACCAAAGTCGAAAGGAACCTACGAGGTTTTGAGACCCGGAGCTTACCAGGAATGGAAGCATGTCATTCCTTTCCAAACCATTGCTCAAGTCATTCCTCAAACCCTGCAAATGCCACAACAACAGACTAGATTTTAGATAATTGTTATATGTCAAACCATAAATCGAAGTTCAACGAAAGAAAACTATTCATTCCGAGAAATCTTACCTTCTCAACAAGCGGACAAGTTCTTTCCATTCACAAGAGAAACGACGAGATCTTTGCTACAGACGAGACCAGGGTACATTTATCAATTGTAGGATTTTGCATTTCACTCAAATTCTAGAACGAAAAGCTTAAAACCATCAACTCAATAAAAACTCAAAACAGAGACCCAACATTTTAAGAAAGACGCCATTACAGTGAGAAAGAACCTTCAAACTTCAATCCTAATCTACAGGTCTCGAGGTCGAAACTTATTACAAGTTTTCTAACCCTAGAATTCGGCAGCCTCTCGGCCACATAGACAGAAACAATAGAACAATGAGCCACATTCAAATCTCATTAACCAAAATGACGACAAAGGTTAGGGTTGCATCTAATGATCCACATTCATCACTATCAACGATAATAAGAGTGCCAACGAGATGGCATTGGGACGAGCAACTTCTACAATTAATGTCCCATCCATTAGTACAAGCATGGCAATGCCACTATGGCACACGGAGGACAATCAACAGCCAGATCGAAGAAGATCACTATAGAAACCATTACACAGTGGTTGACGTAGTTGCTAATGCATCGATTTTAGATTACGTGGATTGGTAACAATCCCTGTCATGCTGAGTTGTGAACCAAGCTTTTAATGCAGGATCAAGTTACGATCTCCACAACAGCTCGAGGATCATGTCATTTTAATTACTGTCAACTCGCCACCCTGTTGACATAAATGTATGTCAGTACCATTTATTACAACCACCAATCTTCACATAAGATCTTTTATAAACCCAAAACTTTCGATTGCATTGATAATAGTTAAAGTTCTAAACTTTATGATCACGATTAGGGTATTGAGACTAAATTTTAGCCACACATTAAGTTCCATTTTCATATCATTTCAATATTGTAAACTCTCATATATTTTACAATAGTTTGCAAATATAAAACTATTATATAGGATAGCAAACTATAAGATTGACATGGTTAATATATTAACCATAGTTTCTATTTTCTCCATATATAAAAATATAATAATATAGGATGACAGTTTGAACTTTCAACAAGACCAATGTTTGGTAACTAGCATAAAAACCATGCTATGGTCATGAACCTCATACCCTCACTCTTAATACAATGCATTTGATGGTTAACAATACAATTGCAACTTTCATAGTATACAAATATTTATTATCTTAAGACTAAGACAGAGCCATCTACTACAACAATGATGATTTCAGTGACTAATCTACCAGCCTAATGATGTTAATAGACAACGTATTGAAATCATAGTAGAGTTGTAAGACATCCTTTGAAAACAGTAATTATAACCATGGAAATCATACCTGTATGTTTTTATGAGTCGAAACAGATTTCTAACATTCTATTTATTTATGACATTGATTTTTAACTATACACGTACTTTGAAATTTACGCAGTCATGGAACTTCTTACCTGTCCTCTGCATATAGAAATATTTTCAATGCTTTAGCGTTGCAGCTAAGTAAACTCCAGGGTATCTCGTAGGACACCCTTGGACATCAAAAAGCAAACTGTTAGTATCATATCAAATTAAAAGTATCGCATCATTTTTCTGACCTGACAATACATTTATTACAAAAATCATGTTCGTAATTTATGTGTTAAGGTTCATCATTATCACCATGTTACTAAAACATAAATTAAATTACATTTAGTACTAATGACTTTTTAATTAAAGTTGTCATAATGAAACAATTATTATTTCTGCATCTATAAATTTTGTATTTAATGTCATTTTTAAAAGTTTTAAATTTTTATGAAAATTCGGGATGTTACATGTGGTATCAGAGCTCATGTTCGAACTCTAGGCCTGAAAGAGGTCCAAGAACACGCAGCAGAAAATTTTTATACAACAAAAAACTTTAATAATTTGAATTTAATTATGATATCCATAATTTTCTTTTTTTTAGCTACATGTATGGAGAATTCAGTTGATCATATAGACGACAAATTTCAACCAAACAGCCACAGCTTGGGACAACACTATGTAGAAGAAGGTCACGGTGAACTAAATTACAGTTCGTTAGAATTGTTACGATCTTTTCATGAATTAAAGGCAAAAATCAGATCTATGAAACAAGACAATGAAAGAATTCTGCAGGCACAAGAACAATTAAATCAAGTGTTGTTTGAATAGTGATCAACTAAGGAGCAGTAGAGAGAAAATGAAGATATCTCCAAAGTTGAGGATCTACCTCATGCTAATAAAAATCAGAAAATGAAAACCAGTGAAGTGAAAAGTAGCTCAACCTCATCAGGAGATGTTCTCAAAGTGACTAAAAGGAAACGTAACTACACCAATGATAGCAGTGAAGGAGATTTCAAATCCAGAAGGAAAAATCATAAGGAGTATGAGCATATTTCTGGGGAGTTCAAAAAGATTAGACCTCCAACTTTCAATGGAGAAACTGAGAAGGGCGAGACAGTTTGTTGAAATATTGTAACTTCAAAGAATATTATATTTGTATATTATTTATTCCGGAGATGTTCCATACCTCGATGTGATTATACTATAAATCCGGAGATGTTTATTCCTCCGAGTTGGTTGTGGTAACTAGGGTTATTAGACCCACCATGTGGGGGTCGTCCCAGTCAGTTATAATGGGGTATTTAACCTAATGGTTAAATACGAGCCTACATGTACTTGTGTAAAATACATATCAGAGTAGTGTATAAATAGAGGAGGTGTGTTCCTCATTTGATACACTCACTCACTTGAGGATAGCGCACTTGTGGAGGAGAGGTCTACTATTGTGGAGGAGGAGATCATGTCTCAGGGTTTCATCTTTGTATATTGCTGGTCATCTATATTGAGGAAGCTTTGCTGGGTTTTCTACCCCATGAGGGTTTCCCAGGATAAATCTCTGTCTCTTGTGTTTATGCTGTGCTTGTTGTTTCTTCAGTGATCCTATATATGCTATTATTGTGAAATGGAATGTAATGCTGCTATTTTCTGTCTTAGCATATTGAATTCTAACATGGTATCAGAGCTAACCTGAAGGAAGACAAGGTATGGCACTAACGACACTTGCTTTACTTACGACAATTTGAAGGTTAGGGTTTTACATAGAAAAAACCAGTCATCGTAGCACTTTCACTATAAATCCGTTTTGGCAAAGTTTTCGGATCTAAAATTGTTACAAGACGAAGATTAAATCTCCAGGTATCTTTTGTCCAAAGGACAACCTCTAATTCGTTGTACTTTATGATTTATGATCTGTACAATATAAGGTTTCTGCCTCTTCCAGATCTGAGTCAAAATCAGGTGACCTTGGGAAAAAGGTCATATCTTGGGATAGGAAGCTCCAAATTAAATTTCGTAAAAAGTGACAGGTAGTACACAGTCTGTACTATCTCAGAAAACGTTTTCAGAGGCCGAAGTTGAACCAGTGACACGTGGAACTCCGTACAAGTTCGCTCTCCTGTATTATCCCATAAATAGGTCATGTTGCAACACTTGGCATAACTCTCTCTTAGAGAGTCCAATTGAGGTCAGACCTATCATTATGGAAATATAACAGGCCGATCTACCTCAAGAAATTTTTTCAGAGGCCGAAGTTCAAACAGTGACATGTGGCACGCCGTACAAGTTCGCTCTTCTGTTTTATCCCAAAACAGGTCACGTTGCGACATTTGACATAACTCTCTCTCAGAGAATCCAATTGAGGTCAGACCTATCAGGATGGAAAGATAACAGGTTAGGCTATCTCAGAAAACTTTTTTAGACCCTGTGGATTGAAAATTTTGGAGTTACACTAGAAACAATCAGGTACATATTTCAGTCAAAACAGAATTATTTTTGAGTACCTTCATTCATGGCTTCCGGAATTTAGGGCTTTGAAGAAAGTTGGAATTTTTGTAAACGGAGACCAAGGCTGAATGCTACTCATCAAAATAGAAATTTAGAGACCAAGATCATATTTTTTGGTTGGGCAGAAGGTCGGGCTTGATCAAACCCTAGTTCGGGACTTTGATCAGAAAAGTGGAAAATTAGGGCTTCTGTAAAAATGGGAATTTTTGAAATCTGTGACCATGGCTGGAAGCTCCTCAGAAAAATAGAAGCTTAGAGCTTTGGATCAAACATTTTGATTGGGCAGAAGAGTGGGATTCATCAAACCCCAGTTCAGGGTCACGTCCAGTGAATCCGGAAGTTTCAAAGGCAAAATTGAGGAGTGAAACTTTGCAGTTTTCAAATTATGAATATATCAGTTTGATCAGCTCATCAAGGCGCATATTTCTATCCTTTCGGAAGTTTGAAATTCAAAGTTTGAATTTTTGGGGTTTCTCTGACAAACCCATATCCAGCTCCAGGTCCAGTTCTTGAAAATCAAGTGGATAGGGAGTTCCTGTTTTAGAGGGAGATGAGGCTAAAGCTTTACATAAGGAGATTACAAGCAATCTCGACAGGTATGACTCATCGAGGTATGTTTTGAGATTTGTTCATGATTAAGTTTATGGTATGTTTGTATTCATGTTATTACAGTTAGTACAATCTTGATTTTAGATTTGTTGTATCACCTTAACAAAATTATGAATGCATGATAGAAGATATTCATTGGTTAGGGTGTTGACACTTATGATTTTACTAATGCATTATGATGTTGTGTGAGGTTGATGTTGTCTGCTAACAAGATACAGGTACATCACAAAAGACAAATCAGGTTCCATGACCATGAAAACATGAAGACAAAGACTCATCCATAATCTTTGTTCTACTTACGAGGTATGTATGACTTTGTTATATTATGCTTAACCTATGAGACATGCAGGTTCTAGCTCAGGATCTCGAAATCATTGAAGAGATTGTTTAGGTATGTTGTACATAACCAAGTAGGTATACTAATCCAGGTATGTTTCCCATGAATCTTACCTTGTGTTAGGATCCCTTATATAAGTATACTTGGAATGATTGGTTATGCTTATTCATAAATTTAGTAATCAAGGGATTATGCATATTATATATTTTATCTTGATTGATGATATGCATGAGTAAAAGAAGACTTCCCTGAAATCTTGAATACTAATGTTTATTAACTATAATCATGACTATACATTTTCAAGATTATTTTGTTTTGATAGCATTTAGAATATACTAATGAGTGTATGTTTGTGTATGAGATCATGAGGATGACTCTTGAGCATGCACAGTGGTACAGAATGAATAGAAGTTCAAAAGACATACAGAAGATCAAGCAGGAGGCAGCCACACAAACATAAAAGATAAGTATTTGAGTTGTTATTTGAAATAGTAATGATATTGCCTGTAATAGGTTGTATGCATATTTGTATTCCTAGAATATATAATGCTGAGTGTAAACATTCATAGAGCATTGAACAGTATACAACTAATGTGCATATGATTGGTAAGTTGGACAAACATTCCATTGTTGCTTGTCTAGAATGAAACCTCTTTGCTGACATGCCGAGAGCTGTGCACACTCTCGATAGTATGTTCTGGTAGAGATGGAAGGCATCTAGATAGCCATTGTATGCATACAGGATATGGGAAAGTGTTGTGCCAAAGTATTGGTCAAATTAGTTGCATAACTATATAAATGATATTTGTATGCATAATAGGTTACCATGTCAATATGATTTGATGATTATGAAGTATTACTAATCCCGTACTTAATTTTGATTTGTAGGAAAGATCATGATGAATGATGAACACTGAACAAGCAATGGATGTTCAACAAGAAGATTTACAAATCAAACAAAATATAGAAGGCTCATGGCTAGAAGATTCTCTTAGAAAGAGGAAGAGAATCATGATGAGATGTTTGCTCCAAGTGGCTAAAATAAGACCATTCTCTTAATGGTGTAATTAAAGAAGAAGTGTGAATCAGATTCTATATGGTTCCCAGGATCGATAATCAATTGATGAGCTTAATGATCACCATGGGTGATATGGATCTCAACCTTTGCTACAAGGTTGAATATGGCTTCTATACACATATGACATGGATGCAAGAAGGAACTCACCACAGAGTTCGAATGATGTTGAGGCTCATATCAATAGACCCATCTGATGAGAGATGGCACAGATAGATGACTGTAGAAATGAAATTGAAAGATCTCAGATTGATGCATTACTTTCTAGGTCTAAAAGTATGGAAAGTCTTGGAAGTAATCTCTCTCAACCAGAGAAAGTATGCTGAGAAATCTTGAGAAGACTTGATATGTTGGAATGGCCACTCTTATGGATTCCAACTTGAAGCTGTTAGGAGATGACTCATCAGAGTTAGTGGATATAACTCTGTACAGTCAAATTATTGGGTCATTGATGTATCTAACATATACTAGGTTAGATATATGCTTTGTTGTGAACACCTTCAGTCAGTATCTAGTGGAAACTAGATGTGTTCACCCGATAGTTGCAAAGCATGTGATGAGGTACATAAAGGATACGATAGACTTTGATCTATGCTATCTTGGAGATCATGACTTTAGATGGCTAATCAGATGATGGTTGGGAAGAAAGTGTATTAGACAGGAAGAACACATCAACAAGATGTTATTTTCTGGGATTAACCATGATCTCGTGGTTTAGCTGGAAGCAGTCTAGTGTGGCTCTCAGCACAAGCAGAATATATGGTTGCTTGCTCTGCTAGTTGTGAAGAAGCTTGGCTTCAGGATTGGTTTGAATTAGAGATAGAACCAACTGTGATCCTATGTGACAAATAGAGTTGTATGAAGATGACAAAGAATCTAGTGTTCCATGATAAGTCAAAGAACATAGGGATCTAATAAGATATGATGCAGAAGGAACTAAAGTTTGAATTTGTAACAGGTTACCGATGTACTAACCAAATCTCTACCTCAAGTGAAGAAGTTACCAACATACTAACAAACCTCTGTCTCGAGTGAAATTTAAATACTTCCGAGACAAGCTTGGTGTAGCTCAAAAGGACCCTCCTCGAAAGGGGGAGTAGTATAGTCACTGATGATGAGATTGTCTCGTCGAACAACGAGGTCGATGATGAGGTAACCTGTTCTCTACACCTAGATACTTAGAAATATTTAGATTTAGGACTCTTATGCTTAGAATACTTAGTTTTACTTATACATGCTTTTGATGATAGATGTATTGGTGAGAATACATGCTTTTGATGATAAGATGTATTGGTAAGAATACATACTTTTGATGACACATGTATTGATTAATGTACTTGTATGGTTGAGGATACTTGTACTTGTATTGATGAGAATACATGTGAGGATTGTATCATCCTTGAACACTTGTTCTAAAGTGAGCCGTAGACAGGTGTCTCCAAGAAAGAAGAGGGATTGTATCATCCCTGGACTTCAGTTCCTGAATTGATCCGTAGACGTATGGTCTCCGAAAATGAAGTCCTTAGTGGACAAATAGGGATTGTATCATCCCTGGACCTTGGTCCCTGAATTGAGCCGTAGACGTGAGGTCTCCGAGAATGAAGTCCTTAGTGGACTGTTGAGGGGATTGGATCATCCCTGGACTTTCAGTCCTAAAGAGAGCCGTAGATGTGAGGTCTCCGAGAATGAATTCCTTAGTGGACAATTGAGGAGATTGGATCATCCCTGGACTTTCAGTCCTAAAGAGAGCCGTAGACGTGAGGTCTCCGAGAATGAAGTCCTTAGTGGACAGTTGAGGGGATTGGATCATCCCTGGACTTTCAGTCCTAAAGAGAGCCGTAGACGTGAGGTCTCCGAGAATGAAGTCCTTAGTGGACAGTTGAGGGGATTGGATCATCCCTGGACTTTCAGTCCTAAAGAGAGCCGTAGACGTGAGGTCTCCGAGAATGAAGTCCTTAGTGGACAGTTGAGGGGATTGGATCATCCCTGGACTTTCAGTCCTAAAGAGAGCCGTAGACGTAAGGTCTCCGAGAATGAAGTCCTTAGCGGATAGTTGAGGGGATTGGATCATCCCTGGACTTTCAGTCCTAAAGAGAACCGTAGACGTGAGGTCTCCGAGAATGAAGTCCTTAGTGGACAGTTGAGGGGATTGGATCATACCTGGACTTTCAGTCCTAAAGAGAGCTGTAGACGTGAGGTCTCTGAGAATGAAGTCCTTAGTGGACAGTTGAGGGGATTGGATCATCCCTGGACTTTCAGTCCTAAAGAGAGCCATAGACGTATGGTCTCCGAGAAGTGGGGATTGTATCATCCCCGGACTTCGGTCCCTGAATTGATCCGTAGACGTGTGGTCTCCGAGAAGTGGGGATTGTATCATCCCCGGACTTCGGTCCCTGAATTGATCCGTAGACGTGTGGTCTCCGATAAGTGGGGATTGTATCATCCCCGGACTTCGGTCCCTGAATTGATCCATAGATGTGTGGTCTCCGAGAAGTGGGGATTGTATCATCCCCGGACTTCGGTCCCTGAATTGATCCGTAGACGTGTGGTCTCCGAGAAGTGGGGATTGTATCATCCCTGGACTTCGGTCCCTGAATTGATCTGTAGATGTGTGGTCTCCGAGAAAGTGATTTTTTTTGTGGTTACTTGTATCGGTAGGATACTTGTATTAATGATGTGGTTACTTGTATCAGTAGGATACTTGTATTGATGATGTGGTTACTTGTATCGATAGGATACTAGTATTGATGACGTGGTTACTTGTATCGGTATGGATACTTGTATTGATGATGTGGTTACTTGTATCGGTAGGATACATGTATTGATGACATGATTACTTGTATCAGTATGGATACTTGTATTGATGATATGTATACTTGTATTGGCATGAATACTTGTACTAATGATGTGGATACTTGTATTGTTATGGATACCTGTGTTGATGACAATGCTGACGATCGTGTGATGACAATACTGATGATCGTGTGATGACGATGCTGATGATCGTGTGATGACGATGCTGATGATCGTGAGATGACGATGCTGATGATCGTGTGATGACGATGCTGATGATCGTGAGATGACGATGTTGATGATCGTGTGATGATGATGTTGATGATCGTGTGATGACGATGTTGATGATCGTGTGATGACGATGCTGATGATCGTGTGATGACGATATTGATGATCATGAGGATCCAGATGTTGATGTTGTTGTAGCTGTTCGAGTGCTGCAGAAGATAAAGACTCAGTACTGAAGATGTTGATGTTCCAGTATTGAAGATGTTCCAGTAACAGCTTGAGTTACTGATGATGTTGAGAAAGCTTCCAATGATTTATAGATGTATCATGTATGATGTTGATGACTCCTTGCTTGTGCAGATACTGTTATAATATCCTTCTCGTTAAGGGGGAGTGTTGAAATATTGTAACTTCAAAGAATATTATATTTGTATATTATTTATTCCGGAGATGTTCCATACCTCCGATGTGATTATACTATAAATCCGGAGATGTTTATTCCTCCGAGTTGGTTGTGGTAACTAGGGTTATTAGACCCACCATGTGGGGGTCGTCCCAGTCAGTTATAATGGGGTATTTAACCTAATGGTTAAATACGAGCCTACATGTACTTGTGTAAAATACATATCAGAGTAGTGTATAAATAGAGGAGGTGTGTTCCTCATTTGATACACTCACTCACTTGAGGATAGCGCACTTGTGGAGGAGAGGTCTGCTATTGTGGAGGAGGAGATCATGTCTCAGGGTTTCATCTTTGTATATTGCTGGTCATCTATATTGAGGAAGCTTTGCTGGGTTTTCTACCCCATGAGGGTTTCCCAGGATAAATCTCTGTCTCTTATGTTTATGCTGTGCTTGTTGTTTCTTCAGTGATCCTATATATGCTATTATTGTGAAATGGAATGTAATGCTGCTATTTTCTGTCTTAGCATATTGAATTCTAACACAGTTGAAGCTTGTCTGTCTGGTATGAAGATATACTTCCAGATCTATAACTATTCAAAGTTCTTGCAGGCAAAAATGGCTATATATAACTTGACCAGAAAAGCGGATATTTGGTGGCAGAACATCAAAAGAGTAAAGGGAATCAAAGATAAAGATGTAAACTGGAGTGCTTTTAAACGATATTTTAAAAAGAAGTATTTATCTGAATAGTACTATGAAGAAAAATCCAAAGAGTTCTATGATTTGAAGTTGGGAGGTATGAACATGAAGGAAATGAATAGTAAATTTTTGAACTTACTGAGATATGTGCCTTACCTCATAGAAGAGAAACCAAAAATTCAAAGATACTTGAGCTACCTACCTTTCAATATTAAAGACAGAATCGAGTAGGATAGTCCTAAAATTTTGGAAGAGGCTATGAGAAAGACAGTTTTCTGTTATGACATAAATCAGAAAAGAGAAGGAATGACAAACTGGAAAAATCATAAGCCCAGCAACTTTGAGCAGAAAAGGAAAAATTTCAGATTCAGTGGAAATTCCGGGTTCCAAAGGAAAAATTTTCAGAATCGGAATTATCAAGGGAACAATTCCAGAAACAATTAACAGTAGAATTCTACAGCACCCAAAAATGCTCCTATTAATACTAGGACTAATGAGCAAAAGGCACCTATCAAATGTTTTGAATGCCAAGGTCCTCATTACGCATCAGAATGCCCCTTGAGGAAGCGAAATACTAACAACATCAACTCTATTAAGACTGAACCTACTGTTGGAGACGTAGCGAGGGAGATGCCTAGAATTAATGCAACACTCGACAACAGGCAAACAGATCATCAAATCTCTATGGTAGAGATTGAAGGTATGATACAAAATCATCTTGTTCTGTTTTAATTGACTCAGGTTCTAGCTTAAGTTATATATCACTAGATATTGTGGAAAGTCTTAATTTGAAAACAGAAAAGTTTAATAAATCCTGGCTAGTTAGACTAGCAACTAGAACAAAGAGAAAAGTATCATATTTTATAGAATGTTTTACCTTATCTACGAATCATTTACAAACACAAATCAAGTTGAATATTCTACTGCTATATCTGTGTCCGGATATACTCAGTGATTATTCAAGCGAATAATCCTCCAATGGAAAATAACTCCATTTGATAAAATAATAATATATAATCGATGATGGATAAATTACAAAGGATATGGTTGCCTTAAATATGGCTTGTCCATCACATATTGAAGAGACACTTCTCTTCATAAACAATATTTTAATATTATTAACTACTATTAGGAATAGTTACCTATTTATTATTTTTTATTGTTGTAGCATTGCCACTCTCTTAGAGAGGCTTTGTCCTCAAAGCCTTATAATTTTGTCGCACTGTTCTTTGCGATGTCGTGGCCTCCGAAACATGTCGATACGAACTACTAAGTGTAGAGCATAACTTCCGATACGTCGACGGATGAATCCATCCCAAATTGATTTGTTGTGGACTGATGGGATTCCCTACTGATGTGTCATCAGGAGATTTGATCACATTAGTACCATTATCTTTCGACATTTCCCACTTTTTCAAATATCGGTTTTTATGGTTGGGGTGTCGATAGGGAACTTTCACGATGTCACTTTCATTTAAGAATGTTTCCTTTAGAGCATTGATCTGAGTTGGAAGTTGTATTTTCATCTCTTGAGGATTTAAGTTTTTGTTCTGTATCTTTTCCAACTTGTTTTCTAAATGCCTATTATCATTTTGAAACTTCTTAATCAATTCGACTTGGGATTTTCTGTCATCTTCAGATGTCTTAAGTTGTTCCTTAAGATCTTCATTATGAATTCTGATACAACTATTTTCTTCCTATTTGTCTAGAAGCTTCCCTTCAATGTCGTCCATAGATTGTTCTATCTTTCGACTATTTTTCAACTTCTTAATTTTTGTGACTAGTATCTTGTTATGATTTATTAATCTAAAATTTTTTTCAGCATTGTTAGATAATTCTTTATTACTCTTCGCGATCTCTGACTCATGTGTCTTTTTAGAGTCTTCATTCTGTTGTTGAAGAAATTTTATCTGTTGTCAACACTGGCCGACCTCTGATTCTTGAATTTCTAATTTATGTCGTAACTGCATTAGTTCTTCATCTTTGTCGCTAACGATTTTGTTCAAGTGTATTATTTCTGCTTCGTAATTATTTATTTCCTTCTTTATATCTTGATTTTTCAATCTCTGATTGAAATCACTTTCATCTTTTAATTCCTTGATTTGTGCACATAATTTTTCTGGTTGGACATTGTGTGTTCATTGAACCATTCTTGTATCTTATGTAGTTCAATCTTTATTTCTGATTGTGTATTAATGTCTCGTAATTCTTCATTGTCTTTTCGATAGCGCTTTAACTTGGCTTCTAATTTCTCTCGCAAATCGGCTTCCATGGTTTCTGTCTTCTTCGATGGTGGAATGATCTTCTTTGATTTCTTTGATGAGTCTTTCTTAAACTTGGTCATTCTTGTCGTTTACGTGTCTCGACTTCTTGATGAGCCTTCCTTTACTTGACTTTTTTCAATGATAAATAACTGTCCTTGACTTTGATTTCTTCGGTGATAAATGTTCTTCAACTTTTTTGACAATAAGGAGTCTTGCTTGGACTTTGTCTTTAATGTCTTCTTTGACTTGGTCTTCTTTGACTTGAATTTGCTTTGTTTCTTCAAACAATTCTTATTTCAAAAGAATTGATTTTTTTTTTTTATAATAATAATTATTATTAAGATTTAATAATAATATTATTATTAATATATATATATATATATTTAATAATAATAATTATCAATTAATTAATAATATTATTAATAAAGTTTTTATAAACTATATATATATATAGTTTAGTAGATAATCTTTTTCAAAAATTAAAATAATTAAACAATACAATAATATTATAATGTTTAGTATTTTTTTTGAAAATTTGTTAGGGTTGTGAGAATGGAGGCGAGGGTGTGGGCGGAGGACTGGATGTGCGTTGGAGTTGGTGGTGGCGGCGGTGGTTGGAGGAAGTGGAGGGAGGCGTGGAAGGGAGCGTGGAGTGGGGTGGAGTGCTGGAGATGCTGGGAAGGGAGGTCGTGCAGGTGGACGGAGGCAGTGTGGGAGGGAGGAGAGGTGGATTTGCAGGTGCGTGGAAGGGGGCAGCGCGGGAATGTGGAGCGGATATCATGGAGCGGGGAGGGTAGCACGGGGGAGCAGCGCTCAGGTCAGCTGAAGGGAGGATGGGAGTAGCAGCAAATGGGAAGGAGGAGGGCGATAGCTGGAAGGAGGGATGGGAGGATGCGTAGGGGGTTGCGAGGATGATTGCGTAGGGCCGAGGACAGTGCGAGCGGTAGTGTGAGGTGGAGGAGATGGTGCGAGTGATGGAGAGGGAAAACACATAGGGCGAGGCACGTGCAGGGTGAGGGCGTATGAGTGTGAGCGAGATGGGAGCTGAGGGAGGGACAATGTTACAGTGTAGGAGAGGCTAGGCGGGAGTGGTGGAGGAAGAGCCGCGTGAGGGCTTCAGAGGAGTCATGGCGAGTGTGGTAATGGTGGTTGTGGCCAAGGGCCTTTTGTTGATTAAAAATCACGATCCAAAGAAACTCTGGTGAAGTGGCCAGTAGCCAGAATCAGGGAGGACCGAAAGGCTCTGATACCAATGCTATATCCGTGTCCGGATATACTCAGTGATTATTCAAGCGAATAATCCTCCAATGGAAAATAACTCCATTTGATAAAATAATAATATATAATCGATGATGGATAAATTACAAAGGATATGGTTGCCTTAAATATGGCTTGGCCATCACATATTGAAGAGACACTTCTCTTCATAAACTATATTTTAATATTATTAACTACTATTAGGAATAGTTACCTATTTATTACTTTTTATTGTTGTAGCATCTACCTTTAGGATCTTATGATATTATAGTTGGGATGGACTGGTTAGAAGCTCATCATGTCATTCTGAACTATTACAGAAAAAGTTTTACATGTTTAAATGATGAAGGAAAAACTGTAGAAATAAAAGGCATCCCAAGGAAGGTAACCCTTAGACAAATTTCAGCCATGCAAGTTAAGAGGGCAGTTAGGAAAGGATGGGAGTTATTTGCAGTAAACGTAGTAAATGATGAGTTTATTGGTAAGGAGGACAAATTGAAATTAGAGGACATGCCTGTCCTAAAGGATTTTAAGGATGTATTTCTTGAGGAGATTCCAGGATTACCTCCTAAAAGAGATTTAGGTTTTACCATCGATTTAATACCAGGAGTAGTACCAAATTCAAAAGCCCCATACAGAATGAACATACTGGAATTAAACGAATTAAAATTACAGTTGAAGGAACTTATTGATAAGAACTATATTAGACCCATTGTGTCTCCTTGCGGAGCACCTGTCATCTTTGTTAAGAATAAAGATGGAACCCTAAGACTGTGCATAGACTATCATCAGCTTAATAAGATGACGATCAAGAATCGATATCCGTTGCCCTGCATAGATGATCTATTTGATCAACTGCATGGAGCAATGATATTTTCAAAGATTGATCTAAGATCAAGATATCATCAAGTACGGGTTAAGGATGAATATATTTTCAAGACAACTTTCAGAACTCGGTATGGACACTATGAGTTCATAGTGATGCCATTTGGCTTGACTAATTCCCCAGCTGTATTTATGTGTTTGATGAATAATATTCTGCACAAATAATTAGACAAGTTTGTTGTTGTATTTATAGATGACATTCTAGTGTATTCTAAAAGTAAAGAAGAGCATGATGAACATTTACGGATTATCTTACAAGTTTTGAGAGATCATCAACTATATGCTAAGTTTAGCAAGTGTGACTTTCACAAAGACAAAATTCAGTATTTAGGACACATAATCTCGAAAAAAGGAATCTCGGTTGACCCCGACAAGATAAGGGCCATTAATGACTGGCCAGTTCCTAAGGATGTGTTGGATGTAAGATAATTTATTGGCATTACTGGATATTACAAAAAATTTATAGAAAAATTTTCAAAGATTGCCAACCCCATAACTTCTTTGCAGAAGAAAAGGAAGAAATTTGTGTGGGATCAAAAATGTTCTGACAGTTTTAAGAAATTAAAGGAATTATTGACTACAACACCTATCTTGAGGATAGCAGACCCTAACAAGGATTTTGTAGTTTGTACGGACACATGCAATGACAGACTCAGTGGAGTCTTGACACAGGAAGGGCATGTGGTGGCATATGAATCTAGAAAGCTGAAAGTACATGAAAAGAACTACTCTACCTATGATTTAGAGTTATTGGTAGTAATTCATGCCTTAAGAATGTGGTGTCATCACCTTATTGGCAGAAAATTTACGTTATTAATAGATAACATGGGTCTGAAATATTATTAGATCAGACAAACCTGAATGCTAGACAAGCTAGATGGTTGAATTTCTTAAGTGAGTATGATTTCGAAATTCAGCATATTAAAGGAAAGGAGAACAAGGTTGCAGATGCCTTGAATCATAAGGAAAAACTGAATTTTATTTCAACCATCAGTACTTATTCAACTGATTTGGAAAATCAGATTCTTGAAAAGAGTGAAACAGATGAAGAATATAGAAAAATGAAGGAAAAGATAGCAAACAACAGTTCTGAAAATTTTATGGTAGATTACAGCATGAAGGAAAATGGGTTATTACTATATAAAAACAAATTTTATGTACCAGACATACCAGAAATAAAATTTCTGATATTAAATGAGATGCATAAAAGTCATTATTCTGGTCATCTAGGTTATCAAAAGACCATTACTATGCTAAGAAAAGAATACTATTGGCCTAGAATGAAGGATGAAGTAGCAGAGTACCTGGCTAAATGTTTGGATTGTCAAAAAGTGAAAGTTGAACACCAACATCTTGCTGGATTGTTGCAACCATTACCGATACCAAGTTGGAAATGGGAAGTGATCAACATAGACTTTATTACTAGATTACCTAAAAATCAGAAATAACATGACTCTATTATGGTGGTAGTGGACAATCTTAGCAAAGCAACACATTTTATACCTGTGAAGACTACCCATAAAGCTCCAGACATTGCAGAAATCTTTATGAAACAGATTTGTCAACTACATGAGATACCGAAAGTAATAATTTCAGATCGTGACTTTAAGTTTACCGGAAACTTCTGGAGGTCATTGTTTAAGGGGTTGAATACAACCTTAAATTTAAGTACAACATTTCATCCACAAACAGATGGATAGATAGAAAGGGTAAATCAAGTTTTAAAAGATTTATTAAGAATGTATGTTAAGGATCAGCCTGGTAAGTGGGAAGATTACTTGCACTTAGCAGAATTTATTTATAATAATCATTATCATGCATCATCTAGACTTAGTCCTTTTGAAATTCTTTATGGTAGGAAATGTGATACACCTGTTTCGTGGAATGATCCAGTAAATAGAGATGTTTTAGGAATTGAATTATTGCAGGAGTTAGAACTAATTGTAAAACATGTACAAGGGAATTTAAAGGCTTCCCAAGATAGGCAGAAAAGTCAAGCATATTTAAAAAGGACTCATAAAGAGTTCCAGGTTGGTGAGCATGTATTCCTCAAGGTAAGACTGAAAAAGAGTTCATTGAAATTGGGAAGCTGTGCCAAGTTGGCACCCAGGTATTGTGGTCCTTTTGAAATACTGTCCAAAGTTGGACCAGTGGCATACCAATTGGCTTTGCCACCAAACTTAAAATTACATAATGTTTTTCATATATCGTTTTTAAAGAAATATGTACACGGTGCTACTCATGTTGTGAAATGGAATGATGTACAGGTGGGACAAGATGGATATTTTCTGGTGGAACGGGATTGCATCCTTGGAAGGAGGGAAACTATTCTCCGGAATTGCACCATCGGGCAAGTGAAGGTGCAATGGAAGCACCTAAGCCCAGAAGAGGCAACCTGGGAGTTGGAGAGTAGTATGTAGGCAGCATACCCAAATCTATTTCAGGAACACTCAAGGAATGACTAACCAACATCGAGGACGATGTTGAGACTTAAGGGAGGGTGTATGTCACCTACCCAAATTTCTGAAAATTATTATTTTATTTGCAAAATACTTTATGTTAAGTTTAATTACGAAGTTTTGTAATTATGATCAATTTCGATCAAGGATGAATGTAAATACTGATTATTATTATTTAAATAAATTAATTAGGAGACAAACACCCAAGGGGACTATTAAATGAGTGTTCACTAACCCACTAAGAGGAATGGAAGTGTTGGAAGGTATGGGACAGATGGAAGCAATTGTACCACACCACTAGCTGTTGATTATGGGACAACTACCCCTAAAAATGTGGCATTATCCCCCAGGTGGTGGGAGTGGGTAGGAAGCTCATTTAATGACCCAGTAACAACTGAAAAGGCCTAGGCAGCCTACATGAGGCAAATTCGAATTGAGCAAGCAGATCTTACACAATATTTCTGCAGGAATATTTCCTCATGTGCATCAGGTGATCACTGAGAGATTTGAATAGGGAGGATAGTTGTGAGTGCAAACATAAGTCGGCAAACTATTTGTTAAGGAGAACCAGAGGTGCTGGAGCAAGTCCCTTGGACTGCTAACTCTTGAATATTTTGACAAGTTATTTGCTACTGCAAGAAGAGATCCTAAATTCCTAAGTTTCTTCCTCCTGGTGGTTCAATGAACAGGCTCTGGGGTCCTAAGGAAAGTACTTGACTGTCTTCAGAAATTGGTTGGGTGGAACAGTCTTCTTGGGCTGTTTATTCCCTACAGATTCTATCCAGGTTTTACAATTTCTACTTATTTCAGTTATTAGTTCTGTTTAAGTAAAATTAGAAATATTTGTTTTGAAGAAGAATGTGTTCTGATTCTGTTTGAAAGTCTGCATGTTAAAGTTTCAATGATGATTTAAATTAATAAACCAATATATACATTTTTCCGCATGTTGTTTTATGCATCGTACTCTAGTGTAGATAAGCAAATTAAGAATAGATGAGAAGATAGGCAATTGCCATTGATTTGATAGATAAATATAGTAATTTATATGTTTATCAGTTTCTGTCCTATAGTTAATAATAGTAGAAAGTTCTGTATAATACCTAAATATCATAGAATATTCCTTTGTTTCATTACAAATAAACATTGTTTAATTCATGTATAAATATATTTATAATTTCTTATCTCTACTTTATACATAAGAAATAAACGGAATTCCAAGTTACATACATCCTATCTGCATTATAAATAAGTATTGCTACAGTTAAATAAATGTGTTGACTAGGATTGTAAGTTACAAATTACAGTCAATATACATGTTCACACACACACTGTGGTCTTCATCACAAATTTACTGATAGAATAATTTCCTATAATTATATCAGTATTATCAGAACTGTAAGCAAAGGAAATGTAAAGCCTATATTGTCTACACTCATCATTTCACATTACAAATTGCATGTATTATTCAATCTAAGTGTTGTAATTTCTATTATGTTACGAACTGCACATAGCACTAAACCATAGCATCGTATCAACTGTAAAATCCTAGATTGCAATTGTTTTATATTTTCATTATCATTATCCACAGTATCATAAAACACATATTATATCTACATTTAAATTACAGTATAATCCCTAACTACAAATAAGGGCTATTATGAAGTAACATGTATTTAATATCTTTCATTTTCGAAGACAAAATTAGAACCTGGGCATGGCCCTGTTCATTTCCATTACAAACAAAGAAAAAAACCAATTCAACATCATATATTATAGAGTTATCATCTACGACAAACATATGACTCTGGCCTAGCTCGAAAGTCACGATATCAATTTACAAAATTCAAACGTATAAACAGATGAATAACACATAACAAAATAGTATATTATTTTCATTGCCGAGAAGAAAACATTGTATCCACAATAGATGAGCCTCGGCTTTGTATCTCTTTTCTCATAACATAAACCAACAGGTCTTGTTCCAAGTTTAAACCAATACAAATCCCAACTCCAAGTTTAAAACAGTGTTCCCAGAAACAAAAGAAATTACAATATGTTTCCAAACGAAATCGCAGAGGGTTTATTCCCAAACTTTAAACATTTCAAAACAAGTCCAAAAACCCTCAGTATTGACGAAGTAACATAACTCCCAGTTCGACGTGATAGACATCAAAGCTTAAGAATGAGTATCATACAAACAAACAAAGGGCACAACCTTATACAAACATCGTTTGAATAAACAGAAAGGTCTTCAACGTTTTTCATCTGACAGACATTGTCGAGGCATGGTGAAAGACTGGTTATTCATCCTCATGAAACCACATCAACCAAACTCGAAAGGAACCTATGAGGGTTTGAGACCCGGAGCTTACCAAGAATGGAAGCATGCCGTTTCTTTCCAAACCCTTGCTCAAGTCATTCCTTGAACCCTGCAAATGCCACAACAATAGACTAGATTTTAGATAACTGTTATATGTCAAACCATAAATCGAAGTTCAATGAAAGAAAACTATTCATTTCGAGAATTCTTACCTTCTCAACAAGCGACCAAGTTCTTTCCATTCACCAGAGAAATGATGAGATCTTTGTTGTAGACAAGACCAAGGTACGCTTAGCAATTGTAGGATTTTGCATTTCACTCAAATTCTAGAATGAAAAGCTTAAAACCATCAACTCAATAACAACTCAAACCAGAGATTCAACATTTTAAGAAAGACACCATTATAGTGAGAAAGAACCTGCAAACTTCAATCCTAATCTACAGGTCTCGAGGTCAAAACCTCTTACAAGTTTGCTAACCCTAGAATTCAGCAGCTTGTCGGCCACAGAGACTGAAACAATAGAACAATGAACCACATTCAAATCTCATTAACCAAAACGACGACAAAGGTTAGGGTTGCATCTAATGATCCACATTCATCACTATCAACGATCATAAGAGTGCCAGCGAGATGGCATTGGGATGAACAACTTCTACAATTAATGCCCCATCCATTAGTACAATCATGGAAATGCCACTATGGCACACGAAGGACCAATCAACAGCCAGCTCAAAGGAGATCACTATAGAAACCATTACATAGTGGTTGACGTATTTGCTAATGCATCGATTTTACATTATGTGGATTGGTAACAATCCCTGTCATGCTGAGTTGTGAACCAAGCTTTTAATGCAGGATCAAGTTACGATCTCCACAACAGCTTGAGGATCATGTCATTTTAATGACCATCAACTCACCACCCTTTTGACATAAATGTATGTCAGTACCATTTATTACAACCACCAATCTTCACATATGATCTTTTATAAACCCAAAACTTTCGATTGCATTGCTAAAAGTTAAAGTTCTAAACTTTATGATCATGATTAGTGTATTAAGACTAAAGTTTAGCCACACATTAAGTTCCAATTTCATATCATTTCAATATTGTAAACTCTCATATATTTTATAATAGTTTGCAAATATAAAACTATTATATAGGATAGCAAACTATAAGATTGACATGGTTAATATATTAACCATAGTTTCTATTTTCTCCATATATAAAAATATAATAATATAGAAGTTTACACTTTGAACTTTCAACAAGACCAATGTTTGGTAACTAGCATATAAACCATGCTATGGTCATGAACCTCATACCCTCACTCTTAATACAATGCATTTGATGGTTAACAATACAATTGTGACTTTAATAGTATACAAATATTTATTATCTTAAGACTACGACAGATCCAGCTACTACAACGACGATGATTTCAGCCACTAATCTACCAACCTAATGATGTTAATAGACAACATATTGAAATCATAGTAGAGTTGTAAGACAGCCTTTGAAAACAATAATTATAACCATGGAAATCATATCTGTATGTTTTTATGAGTCGAAACAAATTTCTAACATTCTATTTATTTACGACATTGATTTTTAACTATACACGTACTTTGAAATTTACGCAGTCATGGAACTTCTTACCTGTCGTCTGCACATAGAAATATTTTCAATGATTTAGCGTTGCAGCTAAGTAAACTCCAGGGTACCTCGTAGGACACCCTTGGACATCAAAAAGCAAACAGTCCGTATCATATCAAATTAAAAGTATCGCATCATTTTTCTGACCTGACAATACATTTATTACAATAATCATGTTCGTAATTTATGTGTTAAGGTTCGTCATTATCACCATGTTAGTAAAACATAAATTAAATTACATTTAGTACTAACAACTTTTTAATTAAAGTTGTCATAACGAAACAATTATTGTTTTTGCATCTATAAATTTTGTATTTAATGCCTTTTTTAAAAGTTTTAAATTTTTATGAAAATTTGGGATGTTACATTTAGAGAGAGAGATAGGGAGATTGGAGGTTCGGGATTTATAGAGAGATGTTTGTAATTATGGGTTTAGAGACACATAGAGAGATTGGGGGTTAGGGGTTCAAAGAGAGAGAGAGAGAGAGAGAGAGAGAGAGATTGGGTGTTAGGGTTTTAGAGAGAGATAATGGGGGTTAGTGGTGGACTTAGTAGTTTAGAGAGAGATAGAGATTGTGGGTTAGGTGTTTAGAGAGAAAGAGATGGCAATAAAAAGAGAGAGAATGGTGGTTAGGGTTTAGTGAGAGAGAGGGAGATTGGGGATTTGAGTTTTAGAGTGAGTGGGAGATAGGAAGAGAGATATTGGGGGTTAAGGGTTTGGAGAAAGGGACAGATAGAGGGATTGGGGATTATGGTTTTAGAGAGAGAGAGAGAGAGAGAGAGAGAGAGAGAGAGAGAGAGAGAGAGAGATTGTTGGTTTGGGGTTTAGATATAGAGATACAGATTAAGTTTTAAGGTTTGAGAGAGAGAGATAGAGTCGGGGGATTGGGATTTAGGGAGAGAGAGATTGGAGGTTAATTCTTTAGAGAGAGAAATATATATAGAATGGGTGTTAGGAGTTTAGAGAAAGAGATTTTTGGTTAGGATTTAGAGAGAGGGGGAGAGAAAGAGAGAGATTGGGGGCTAGGGGTTTAGATAGATAGATATATGGTGAGACAGAGAGAGAGAAATATTAGGGCTTAGGGGCATAGAGATTGAGAGGAAGAGAGAGATTTGGGTTTAGGGATTTAGAGAATGAGAGAGAGATTGGAGGTTAGGTGTTTAGAGAGAGAAAAAGATTGGGGATTAGTGGTTAGAGAGAGAGAGAGAGACAAAGATTGGGAGTTAGTGGCTTAGAGAGAAATATAGATATGCGGGTGATAGGTTTATAGAGAGAGAGAGAGAGAAAGAGAGATTATGGGTTAGAGGTGTAGGGATAGAGAGAAAGATAGGGGTTTGGTTTTAGGGGTTTAGAGAGATAGAGAGAGAGATTGGAGGTTAGGGGTTTAAAGAGAGAGAGAGAGAGAGAGAGAGAGAGAGAGAGAGAGAGTGAGGATTTGTGGTTTAGAGAGAGAGATAGAAATATTGGGAGTTAGGGGCTTAGAGAGAGATACAGAGACATGGGTCAGAGGTTTGTAGAGAGAGAGAGATAGAAAGAGAGATATTAGTGTTTAGGCATTTAGAGAGAGAGAGAGAGAGATTAGGGGTCAGGGATTTAGGGAGAGTAAGAGAGAGAGACTGATTTGGGTTTAGGTGTTTAAATAGGGAGAGAGATTGGTTGTTTGGGATTTAGAGAGAGAGATAGAGATATTGGGGATTCGATATTTAGAGATAGAGAGAGAGATAGGAGTCAAGGGTTTGCTGAGAGAGAAATAGGAAGAGAGAGACTGGTGGTTAGGGGTTTAGAGAGAGAGAGAGAGAGAGAGAGATTAGGGATTAGGGGTTTAAAGAGAGAGAGAGAGAGAGATATTAAAGGTTAGAGTTTAGAGAGAAATAGATATTGGAGGTTAGTGTTTAGAGAGAGAGAGAAAGGGGGTTCGGGGTTTAAAGAAAGAGATATTAGATGTTGGGTTTTTAGAGAGAGAGAGATAGATTGGGGGTTAGGGGCTATGGATTTCAAAAATGAGAGAGTTTAGGAGTTAGTGGTGTAGAGAGAGAGATATAAATAGAAAGAAATAGATTAGGGGTTTGATGAGAGAGAGATATTGGGGGTCAAAGTTTTATAGATAGAAAGAGAAAAAGAGAGATATTGGTGGTTAGGGATTTAGAGAGAGAGACAGAGACTAGACGTTAGAGAGAGAGATTGATTGGGTGTCAAGGGTTAAAGAGAGAGAGAGATAAAGACAAGTATAATTATGTCAAGAGTTTAGAGAGAGATGTTTTGGGGGTTAGACCTTAAGTTAGAGAGATATATAGTTTATAGGAAGGGAGAGAGAGAGAGCGAGAGAGATTGGAGGTTAGGTTTTTAGAGAGAGAGGGATAGATATATTGTTGATTATGGGTTTAGAGAGAGAGAGAGAGAATAGGGGTTAGGGGTTTAGAGATAGAGAGAAAGAGAGAGAGATTCATGGTTAGGTGGTTAGAAACATAGATTGGGTGTTAGAGAATTAAAAAAAGAGTGACAATGGGGGTTAGGGGTTTATATATGTACATAGAGAGATAGATAGAGAGAGATTAGATGTTAGGGTTTTGTAGAGAGAGAGAAAGAGTTTAGGGGTTACTAGTGTAGAGAGAGAGAGAGAGAGATTGGTGTTTAGGTGTTTAGAGAGAGGTAGAGAGATTAGGGTTATGGGTTTAGAGAGAGAGAGAGCGATTAGAGGTTAGTATTTTATGGAGAGAGAGAGAGAGAGAGAGATTGGGGGTTAGGTGTTTAGAGAGAGAGAGAGAGAGAGTGTTACCAGACAATCCACTCGACCAGAGGCGAGTCAGATATCCCTAGCTCAATGTGAGTCTAGAACAAATAAAACAGACTACAAACATGTTTCCTAGATCTACTTAAGGATCAAGTGCTAGATGTATTACCTCGTTGATTCGCTATCCTTTCTCCCAAATGTTGCTCCACGTCCCACGGTCGTCAGATCCAAGCTGCAAGACATACTAAGACATAGAAAAGAGAAACGAGTAAAGAGCTTCTATACAATAAGAGGTCTATGTAAACAGTTAAGCAAGTAAACAACACAACATCATTACACATAAGAACGATATTGGTGGACAATTGTATTACTGCAAATAGAGGAGTACATGATAGAGATATAGAACTACAACCAATGACTTAACATAGCATCCCTTCTCCCCACAAGCCAATTGCCAAGCCCTTCCAAGGAAGCATGAATTCTCCAAGAGGTGAGTGAAGGTGTCCCAATAGATATTTCACTAGCATGTAGATACCATAATCTTCCCTCCTTTGGTATGGGAGTGATCCTCATATATATAGGACTAAGTGGATGAGATTATGGATAGGATAGGTTGACAGATGCTAGGAGAGAGATAGGGGATCTTCCTAATGAGTTAGAGGTCGAGTACCAACTCTCCAAGAGATCAAGGATAAGCCCCCAAATGGGCAAGCTTCGAGAAAGATCTCAAAATGGCTATTTTTTCCCATTAACAGACCTCGTCGCACCTTGCTATGAAGCAACCTGCGACGTCGCATGTTTCCAGTGTGCAACCTACGATGACCTCTCAAAAGGTTGTACAAAATGAGTACAAATCTTCCCAAATGAGTACTTGGTCAAGATGACTTCAGGGATGTATACACTAAATCATGATGATGGGTAGATTTTAGGTGTAACAAGAGAGATTGGGGGTTAAGGGTTTAGAGAGAGAGATATTGGGGGTTATATGTTTATAGAGAGAGAGAGAGAGACATTGGGGGTTATATGTTTAGAGAGAGAGAGATTAGGGGTTAGGGGTTTATAGAAAGAGAGAGATATTTGGAGGTTAGGGGTTTAGATAGAGAAAGAGAGAGATTGGAGGTTGGGGGTTTAGAGAGAAAGAGAGAGAGATTGGGGGTTAAGGGTTTAAAATGAGTGAAATATTGGGGATTAGAGGTTTAAAGAGAGAAAGAGCGAGAGCGAGAGAGAGATTGGAGGTTAGGGGTTTAGAGATAGGGAGAGATTAGAGGTTAGGGTTTGCGAGAGATATAGAGATATTGGGGGTGAGTGGTTCAGAGAGATAGAGAAAGATTGGGGATTAGTGGTTTAGAGAGATATAGAGAGAGATTGGGAGTTAAGGGATTAGATATATATATATATATAGAGAGAGAGAGAGGGGGGGGGGTTAGTTGTTTAGAAAGCGAGAGGTATAAGAGAGAGAATGGTGGTTAAGGATTTGGAGAGAGAGATAGGGAGATTGGAGCTTTTGCATTTAGAGTGAGAGATAGGAATATAGATATTAGGGGTTAGGCGTTTAGAGAGAGAGAGATTAGGGGTTATGGGTTTAGAGAGGGATAGATCGATTGGGGGTAAGGGGTTTGAAGAGAGAGAGATTGGTGGTTAGGGGTTAAGAAAGAGAGAGAGACAGAGATTGGGTGTTAGGGGTTTGGAGAGAGAGATATTGGGGGTTAGTGTTGGGGTTAGTTGTATAGAGAGAGATAGAGAGATTGGGGGTTAGGAGTTTAGAGGTAGAGAGAGAGATTGAAAGAGAGGGAATGGTTGTTAAGGTTTAATGAGAGAGAGAAATATTGGGGGTTTGGGGTTTAGAGTGAGAGAGAGATTGGGGGTTAGGGGTTTAGACAGTGAGATATTAGGGGTTAGTGGTTTAGGGAGAGATAGAGGGATTGGTGATTATGGGTTTAGAGAGAGATAAAAAGTGAGAGTCAATTGTTGGTTTGGGGTTTGGAGAGAGAGAGAAATATTAGGTGTTAGGGTTTTAGAGAGAGAGAGTTGGGGGATAGGGGTTTAGAGGGAGAGGTTGGGAGTTAATGCTTTAGAGAGAGAAAGATAGACAGATTGGGTCTGAGGATGTTAGAGAGAGAGATTTGTGGTTAAGATTTAGAGAGAGAGGGAGAGAGAGAGATAGAGAGATTGGGCCTGAGGATGTTAGAGAGACAGATTTGTGGTTAAGGTTTAGAGAGAGAGGGAGAGAGAGAGATACAGATTGGGAGTTAGGGGTTAGGTGTTTAGATTTATATATATACATGCATATATATATATACATATATATATACATATATACATATATATATATATATATATATATACATACATATATATACATATATATATACAGAAAGAGACTGAGAGAGATTAGGGGTTAGAGTTTTAGAGAGAGAAAGAAAGAGAGAGATTGGGAGTTTGATATTTAGAGAGAGAGAGGGAGTTTAGTGGTTGGGGGTTTAGAGAGAGAGAGATGGATTGGGGGTTAGGAATATAGAGAGAGACAGATTGGAGGTTAGGTTTTTAGAGAGAGAGAGAGGGAGAGAGATACTAGCGGTTAGGAGTTTAGAGATAGAGATAATAGTGGTTAGGGGTTTAGAGAGAGAGATAGAGAGAGATTGGGGTTGCGGGCTTAGAGAGAGGGATATTGGTGGTTAAAGGTTGTGAGAGAGAGAGAGATTAGGGGTTATAGGTTTAGAGAAAGAGAGAGAGTTTATATGTTAGGGGTTTAGATAGAGGGAGAGATTGGAGGTTAGGAATTTAGAGAGACAGAGAGAGATTGGGGTTTAAGGGTTTTGAGAGATAGAGATAGATTGAGGGTTAGTGGTTTAGAGAGATTGAGGGTAAGGGGATTAGATAGAGAGAGAGAGAGAGAGAGAGAGAGAGAGATTGTGTGTTATTTGTTGAGAGAGAGATTGAGGGTTAGAGGTTTAGAGAGAGACAAAAGAGAGAGAATTGTGGTTAGGGGTTTAGAGAGAGAGATAGGGAGATTGGAGGTTCGGGATCTATAGAGAGATATAGGAAGAGAGATGTTGGGAATTGTAACATCTTGGAAATCCACTAAAAATTTAAAATTTTTAAAGTAGCATTAATTACTAAAAATACTGACTGCGGAAATAGAATGTTTGTTAACCATTTAACTAATAGCAGTTTAACAAAGTGACACTTAATAATTCTTAAACATAATCAATCAATAGTTCATTTGTTATAAAATATAATTCTACAAACAGTATTTAACTTCTCATGCGATACAGTTTTTGCGATAAATACTGACTATTATGTTTGAATGTTGATGAAGGGGTTCCTACGGGGTGCCCTGAGGTTTACTTAGCTTTGATAGCTAAAGCATTGAACTTGTTCCTTTTCGCAGATTTACAGGTAAGGTATTACGACAATTTCAAGTACTTCAAGCAATTCGAATTATGTTTCAGCTATCCGTCAATGCATTAAGATAGTTATGAGTACTTATGTGCAAGAAAGTTATTGATGGTATGGATGTTCAGTTCTTTTTCAGTTTAGCAATTTCTAGCCTAGTTGATCATACCATTCATAGAAATAACTGTTATTATTATCTACACTAGACTGTTAATGAATGTATTGAAAAGAAAGTACATACTCTACAGGCTCTTAACTTCGTGCTAGATTACAAATGTATAAATGTTATGTGGATCCTATTATTATGTTTGAATGCAATAATAACATATCGAGGGTACTTAACATTGTGGGTGCTCTAATTTTTATGTTGATTCATGTTATGGGAACATGAGTTACATTCTAATTCTAATACCTGCAAAGGTTAGATCAATTTTATATTCCAAGTGTCAATATATAGTGATTTTCTTACTATCACAACAGAGTTTGTCATATTGCATCCATTATAGAAATGAGGTTACTGATACATAAAGGTGAAATCATAGAAACCAGAATGATCATTTGATTTACATTCTTACTTCTTAAGATTTTATTGTAATAATGTAATACTATAACATTACTATGTGCAATATAATAGTATATTGATATAGTTACGGTTAGAAATATCAAATGATGCGATGCTCATACATTGAGTTCTATTTCTAATGCCAATACCATATGTTACCTATAGTGCAACTACCATATATTACATAAAATGTAAATACCATATATTACACATGAAATTGCGACCTATGCATCGTATAAATTAACTATATGATTGTGAACTATACATTGGGGACATTATGAAATAATGTAATGCAACCCTAGATGCATTGCTATGCAATAGTTGCGATAACTTTGAAAACATGAACTATTAATGTTATGTAATTCACGCCAATGCAGTGTTAATGGGAATTGACAGGTCCTTTACTACCTTGCAGACCTTCGAGGGTTGTTGTTAACGTGTATGATTTGAACTTCAATGCTCTCATCTACTCCATCAGTGGAATGTCTGATTGGATGTCCATGTGGTGGATTCCATGTGAAGTCTTGTGCGAAACATTGATGGTTGTTCGAGCTATGCGATAGTGATTTGATGAATTGTCTCTGAGTTGGATTCTGTGTTGGTTGAGTTATTAATGAAACCTAGAATGTACCAATGTTTTGAACTATGTGATGTCCAACTGGCTCGATCACCTCCGTTGATTTGGATTGTCCTCGGGTTTTGTTAATAAACCATGTCTTTACTTTGTTAGTATGGACGCATATGCTTTGTACGTCGTCCCATAGTATTTGTTGATCCATAGTTTGTGTTATTGTTGTTGACGCATATGCTTTGTAAGTCGCCCATAGTTTTGTTGATCCATAGTTTGTATTGGCCCATGGTTTTGACTCATAGTATTGGCGCCTAGACTTAGTATATAAGTGTGTGTTGAGGCCTATGAAGGCACCGTGAAGTTAATTGTATTGAGCTTTCTCAAAGGAGGTTGCCCCCTCGAAGCGGCCTATGATCAATATAAAAGTGATTTTGAGTTCTGTTATTTCTGATATCTCGTGTATTTGCATTAATTAATTACTGCAGGTTCATCACATCTGGTATCAGAGCACTTTCTTGGGCTCGTTGGGTGGAATTTCTGCCAAATTTTGTTTTTAACATATGTTGCAGGTTCGAATCTGGGAATAATCCCTATCCGCTTAACGGTGGGAAGTACTTGGGCATAATCCCTAAAACTCATTCTAAGGAGTACCACAGGAACCCCAAAGTAGTTGGCCCATTGAGAGGACCTTCCAGCGAAAATGGCAATGACCCCTACCTGATTGACTAGTTCCCACCCATGAGGTAAACCAAGAGCTGTCATTTGTGGCAAAGTGGTTATCAGGTTTACCTGAGCCGTGGAGTGAGGGGTACTGCCCCAATACGCAAGCCGTCAGACAGCATTGGTGGCCGATTGAAACACCTGAACTATTAGGAAATCGAACGTACCTGGGGTCCATATCTATTTTAAATTGAACTATTGATGATCACTTCCGTGTTGTTTCAGATCCATTATTATCCATTTCATATCCAGTCGTTTCATATCCATTCTGAAAGCTGTTCTAGATCTATTCTGAAAGTCATTCCAGATCCTGTCATTTTCGATCCATTCGGTGTCGTTTCAGATCCATCTGTTGCCAATCTCTTCCGCGCTGTTGCAGATCCATTTTTGAAAATAAAAAATAAAAATAAAAATAAAAGATAAAAATAAAAAATAAAAAGTATAAAATTATGTTTTTCTGTCATATCTCCCTTGTTTTAACTCCGTTTCCCTTGAAACTTCTCTGACACCCCTGCAATCCCATTCTACATATTTCATTCCTGAGGACCCTATCCTACATTCCACTTCCCAACACCCGAAATCTCACATTTGTCTATTTTTAGGGTTTGCCATAACTTCTTCAATTTTCACTCGATCACCTTCAAATTTTACCACAGAGTTCCTTTTCGAATTCTACTTCTTTGTCCCTCTCTGCCAAATTTTCTCATTCTTTCACCCCGCTTCTGAAATCCCCCTTTTCTACTTTCTTGTCCTTTTGACAGTGTCCAAAATCTAGTCAAACCCCAATTACCCATCAAATTTTTTCCCCAATCCAAATTTCCCTTTACTAAATCAGCTTCTGTTTGTGTTTTTCTACCCATTCCAAAAAAAAAAAACCCTGGTTATGCTTGTCACGCATGCAGGAGCACACACCATGGAGGAAGCACTTACAACCATCCAAACCAAACTCCAAGATCTGGATGAAAAATTTCTCAGCCTCCATCTTCAACATTCAGCCATGAACAATAACCGACAACCAAAATCTTTTGCAGCCACCGAGTTCTCTTCTTCCAGCAATTTTCATGGGTCGAAGCTTGATTTTCCTCGCTTCAATGGTACTGATCTGACTGGATGGATATACTGAGCAGAACAATATTTCAGTCTGCATAATACTTTTGATGTCTAGAAAGTTCCACTTGCATCCTTTCATTTGGAACAGGAAGCCCTTCAATGGTATTGTTGGTACATCAAAGCTCATCCCGAGCCAAACTGGACAGATTTTTGCCAACTCCTTTTGCCACGATTTGGTCCTAGTGCTTTTGATGACTTCACAGGAGCACTCACTAAACTTCACCAAATTAACACAGTGAGAGAGTATCAGACAAAATTTGAGAAACTGGCCAATCACATAGAAGGATTGTCTGATGAAATCTACAAGAGTTGTTTTATCAGTGGTCTCAAGGATGAAATCCTCTCAGAGGTCAAAATGTTTTGCCCCAACACAATGATGGAAGTCCTTGGGTTGGCTAAGTTAGCAGAGGACAAGATCGCAGCTCAACAATGCTCCAAACCCACCTTTGTTCCCTTCATAAATATGGGTTCCCAACAACCTCCCATCATGCCTGCTCCTCAACCAACTCCTATCAAGCATTTGTCTGAAACAGAGATGCAGGCACACCGAGAAAAAGGGATTTGTTATAATTGTGATGAGAAATTCACTCGGGGACATAGATGTGTTCAACAAAAGCTCTATCTCTTGGATGTGGATTCTCTGCTTGCCTCAGAACTCGGTGAAGAAGCTCCAGATACAGTAGATGATCAGGTCGACATTCAACACCTACCTGTTGACACCCCATCTCAGGACGACCCACCTGAGATCTCTCTCAATGCAGTAACCGGTGTCACCACCCCACAAACAATGCGGGTCAGGGGATACTTCAAGAAGCTCCCTCTTATTATACTCATTGATTCTGGTAACATTCATAACTTCATTGACCCTCGGATTTCCAAATAGGATAATTTTTTTATTCATCCTTACTCCAACTTTGAAGTCGTGGTTGCCAATGGGGGCACCTTAGCTTGCAAGGGGAAGTGTCACAATGTGCGTATCTCTATGGAAGATTATAACCTGCGCTCTGACATGTTTTTCTTGTACTTAGGTAGATGTGATGTGGTTTTGGGTGTTCAATGGTTATGCACACTTGGCCCCATCTTATGGGATTTTGCTGAACTTTGGATGCAGTTTTCAGTCAATGGGACACAACACAAATTTATGGGCTTACAACCAGGGTCTCTCCGAACCACCAGTTCACATCGCCTAGAAAATATCCTTAAGATGAATTCACATGGTTTCATTGCTCATCTCCATTCCCTTCAGATGCACCCACCAACTGTCCCCACTACTTCCTTGGATAGATATGCAGGTGTCTTTGCTGAACCAATTAGCTTGCTGTCTTCAAGAGACCTTTTTGGTAAGAATTTAGCCACATCTACCTCCCAGCAGGAAAAGATGGCTAATTCGCATACAGTACAGAAGTGGCAGCCATCCCTATTGGGGAATTATTTATGCATCAAGACTAATCTCTAGAGTCTGGAAACTTTCCTTGAACAACGAGTCTCCTCCCCAGCACACCCAAAATGGGTTATCCAACTCATGGGTTATGACTATGCGACCACTTACTAGAAGGGTAAGGACAATAGGGTGGTAGATGCTCCTCCTCTCACATTTGATGACCCAGTTTCTCTTACAACTATTTCTGCGCTTGTTCCAAATTGGTTGCAATCTGTTCAACGAGGCTATCTCTTCTATGAACTCCATGCTTCTTCATCAGTAGGGCACTCTCGGTTCCTCAAAATGTATGACCAGGAACAATGTAACTTCTTTTGGTAGGGACTCAAAATGAAAATTCAATGGATGGTGGTTGACTATGATACTTTCCAGGTCAACAAGGGTGAAACGACTCTCCTTTCAGGACTGCTCGAACCCTTTCCCATCCCTCCATAGATTTGGACAACTATTTCTATGGATTTCCTAGAAGTGCTCCAGTGGTATAGTACCACATCTAAAAGGAAACCATATGAAGCAGTCTCTAGACAGGCACCACCAGTTCTTCTTCCATACACCTTCAGCAGCTCCCCAGTTCAGGCAATTGATTCAATTCTTCGAAACCGCGATCAACTTCTTCTCATTCTGTAAGACAATCTTCACATGGCAAGAATTCGATTGAAACAACAAGCCGATCAGCACCGTTCTACGTGCACTTTTCATGTCGTTGATATGGTTCTTCTTTGTCTACAGCCTTCCATGCAATCCTCCTTGAAACTCCAAAGGCGCCAGTGGCCCGAAATGCAACCCAAGGATGCTATAGGGGACCCACTCCTTCAGATTCTACATCAATTTCCACATGTAAAGCTTTGAGGACAAAGCTTTTTCTAAGGGAGAGGGGATGTTAGGAACCCATGTCTTTACTTTGTTAGTATATTGTTGTTGGACGTATATGCTTTGTAAGTTGTCCCGTAGTATTTGTTGATCCATAGTTTGTGTTATTGTTGTTGGCGCATATGCTTTGTAAGTTGCCCATAGTTTTGTTGATCCATAGTTTGTATTGGCCCATGGTTTTGACTCATAGTATTGGCACATAGACTTAGTATATAAGTGTGTGTTGGGGCCTATGAAGGCACCGTGAAGTTAATTGTATTGAGCTTGCTCAAAGGAGGTTGCCCCCTCGAAGTGTCCTGCGATCAATATCAAAGTGATTATGAGTTCTGTTATTTATGATATCTCATGTATTTGCATTAATTAATTATTGAAGGTTCATCATAGGTTTGGGTCTTGACCTAACTGCTCATACTACATCTTCACTTGTAATTACTCCCTTGCATTCATCTGGAGAAACTGGGCTTGTGGAGAGGTTGACAGGCCACGTAGTTGTAGGGTTTGAAGGCCGAATGCCTGAGGAATCCTTCCTCAGTTTCGATGGTGAGACCTTTAGTAAAAAAATGGTGATAGTTTCAGGTTGTTAATGGAGCTTTGAGTGTTGATTTCCCTGTGGATTTCAACGTGTACTTTGATAGAGGATTCCCAGGGTTCAGTTTTGGAACCAGTGATCTTGAATGAGAGTGAAAGGTGAAGTTGTGGTGTCTAAAACTTTCTCTGTTACGGTTGTTAGATGGATTATGATCTCTTTGCTATCGGCGTTCCAACTTCGTTCTCCTGCAACAAAGGTAATGTTTTGACTCTATGAGCATTGTTTACAATGTATAAAGTTTGAACTTCATGCATTTTCTTGGTTTTAAAAATGGGTTTTAACCTCATGATGGTTTCTATGGCAGGTATTAACATCGTCTTGGAGGATTGCAATGATAAAAGATCTGTGGAAGGGTCCAAGCTCGCTCCACCCGGTAAGCCTCAGTGGTATAACTCCTCGTAGGTTCTTCTGGCGTAGCTTGTTGATGGCATTGCTCGTCAGACTCGATGCTAGTTCCTGTCATCGTTTTGGCCATAAACACAAAAGTTTTAATGTAATCTTTTAATGGACAGAGGGTTAACCCTTGTCATATTTTGATAACTAGCCCAGCCGTGTGTTGTTTTGACATTTCCAAAGTTGTGTCGAAGTAGGGGATGAAACCCTCTTGTATATAAATAAAATTTACAGTTACGATTTGGAAGCAACAATGGTGTAGCTTTGTGTTCGAAAATAATGTGATGCTCGACTAAATACTTACGGCATTTAAATGTGTAGAGACACCAAAATCCAATAGGCTGTAATGATGTACTCATCTGTGGTTCTAACTTTAATGGAAAAGTTTAGTCTATGTATCGATTTTAATTGAATGCGTGTGAAATGGTTTTCGCCGAGAGGGTATTAACCCTAGGTCAATTTTGACCATAAAAGCATATGTGATATCAAATCTTTGATATTGTTTTAAAAAGTAAAAACTAGCTCTGTCCTATAAAAATGTTTGCGAAAAGAAATACGAAAGTGTTAGGGTTTTCAGTTGAGGGTTTGGAATCTTTTGGCAAAACTGAATATGATTTATTTTTATCAATTTATGATATTATGTTAAGATTTTGGTCGGCTATTGTTCCCTAACTAAAATGCTAGATACTACAGATATTTTGCATAAGATATTTTAAATAGGAATGAAAATAGAAATGTTGCAAGGGTTAGAAGGATGACATGAAAATAGCATAAACCCTAGACTAATCTATCACTGGCGAAATAGAAATGAGATCAAATGTTGATGATGCTATTTAATTTATAGCTATTATAATTTCTTAAATATTGTGTAGCACAAAGAAAATTTCTAATACTTAGATATGATAAACTGTTTGGTCTTATGATAAATATACTTGTTAGCAATGAGGGATAATAGTACTGTGTACTTAGGAAATAAATGTTTTTGCAGCTGTTAAATTCAATACATCCTGATGAAAGAAATATAGTGAACCTGAAACATTTAACTAATAAAAATAATGATAAGAGAAAGACATAGAATCGTCTTATTTGATACAGAATATTAATGGTAGGAAAAACTAATCAAATTTAGCAGGGTTGATCTTCTCATTCACCTGGCAATCTGACTATCAATTTATCTACCTTAATTTCTTCTCTATACAAGAGTACGATGCAGATCCATTAGCATGGGGAAAAATGCAGAGAATATTTTATTCAATTCATCATTCATAATCAGTACTATACAGAATCCTAATTGAATCAGAAACTAAAATAAATGTATTTGTTCAATAATGTCTTTGAAAACAATAAATCAATAATTGCAAATAGAACTTTAACTACTTCGAATTAGAAAAAGACAATAGAACTTGTAAATGAAGATAGGGTCGACAAACACCGAAGGAGGCCTGTTCCTCCCAACCTTCTCCATAAGAAGCAATCAATCTACTTGTTTCCTTTGGACTCCCAAGCCTGTTCACTGAACCACTAGGCAAAAGATTCTAGGTAGAAGCAAGGCATTCAACTTCAGCACTCGGTAGAATATCTTCAACACTCAATACTATAGCTTCAACACTCAATTAGTATAACTCTGCACTCAGCAGTATCAGAGGCAGACTTACTCCATGATAAAAAAAACTCAGCATATCCCCTCATTGAATCTCTTGGTTGCAAGCACAGCAAAACCCCAAGGTAAATTTCCTCGTCAGGAAAAGTGATGAACCCCAGTTCACAATTCAATGGCTCTTTTATAGATTGCCTAGGTCTTGAGTGGTCAGTTCCAGAATAAATGAGCCTCAAGCTCCAGTCCCACCTTCGAGGGCACTATGACCACATTTCATGGGAGTTGTCCCATACCAACAGCTAGTTAGTTGAATCATGATGCTGCCATTTGTCCATTTCCTTCTACCCTAGATTCCATTCCACCTAGTGAGTCAATAAACACTCTTTCAACAGTCTCCTTAGGTGTTTGTCTCCTATTTAATTTATTAAATAATAAAATATTGTGCAAATTACAGTCATCCTTGGACACTTGTCCAACATAAAAACTTTACAATAAAAGTTAACATAATGTTTCCAACATAAAATGTCTTTCAACAAAAAGAGTATGTTACAGGAATTATGGGTTTAGAGACACATAGAGAGATTAGGGGTTAGGGGTTTGGAGAGAGAGAGATAGAGATAGAGATTGGGTGTTAGGGTTTTAGAGAGAGATAATGGGGGTTAAGGGTGGGGTTAGTAGTTTAGAGAGAGATAGAGAGATTGTGGGTTAGGGGTTTAGAGAGAGAGAGAGAGATGGCGATAAAAAGGGAGAGAATGGTGGTTAGGGTTTAGTGAGAGAGAGGGAGATTGGGGGTTTGTGGTTTAGAGTGAGTGGGAGATAGGAAGAGAGATGTTGGGAGTTAGGGGTTTAGAGAAAGGGAGAGATATAGGGATTGGGGATTATGGTTTTAGAGAGAGAGAGAGAGAGAGATATTGTTGGTTTGGGATTTAGATAGAGAGATACATATTAAGTTTTAAGGTTTGAGAGAGAGAGTTGGGGGATTGGGGTTTAGAGAGAGAGAGATTGGAGGTTAATTATTTAGAGAGAGAAATATAGGTAGATTGGGTGTTAGGAGTTTAGAGAATGATATTTATGGTTACGATTTAGAGAGAGAGGGAGAGAGAGAGAGAGATTGGGGTCTAACGGTTTAGATAGATAGATAGTGTGTGAGAGAGAGAAATATTAGGGGTTAGGGCCGTAGAGATTGAGAGGAAGAGAGATATTTGAGTTTAGGGGTTTAGACAGAGAGAAAGAGATTTGGGATTAGTGGTTAGAGAGAGAGAGAGAGACAAATATTGGGAGTTAGTGGCTTAGATAGAGATATAGACATGCAGATGATAGGTTTATAGAGAGAGAGAGAGATAGAAAGAGAGATTAGGGGTGAGAGGTGTAAAGATAGAGAGAAAGATAGGGGTTTTGGTTTAGGGGTCTAGAGAGAGAGAGAGAGAGAGAGAGAGAGAGAGAGAGAGAGAGAGATAAATATTGGGGGTTAGGGGATTAGAGAGAGATACAAACACATGGGTCAGAGATTTGTAGAGAGAGAGATAGAAAGAGAGATATTGGTGTTTAGGCATTTAGAGAGGGAGAGCGAGAGAGAGAGAGAGAGAGGTTTAGATTGAGAGATTGGGGGTTTGGGGTTTAGAGAGAGAGGGAGAGATCGAGGGTTAGGGGTTTAGAGAGAGAGATTAGGGGTTAGAGGTTTAGAGAGAGAGTTATTGGATGTCGGGGTTTAGAGAGGGAGAGATTGGAGTTTAGGGGCTATGGGTTCAGATAGCTATCAAGAGTTTGGAGGTTAAGGGTTTAGAGAGAGAGACAGAGAGAGAGAAAGTGAAAGAAAAATATTGGGAGTTAGGGTTTAGAGAGAGAGAGAGAGAGAGAGAGAAAGAGAGATTGCCCACCAGTGGTTTAGTGAGAGAGATAAAGGGGTTAGGGGTTTAGAGAGAGAGATAAGGGGTTAGGGGTTTCATAAAGAGAGATATTGAGGATTAGGGGTTTATAAATAGAGAGATAGGAAGGGAGATATTGGTGGTTAAGGTTTTAGAGAGAGATTAAAGGTTAGAGAGAGAGATCGATTGGGTGTGAAGGGTTAGAGAGAGAGAGAGAGAGATAGAGAGAGTTAGAGACAAGTGTATTGGGGTCATGGGTTTAGAGAGAGACAGAGTTTAGGGGTTATACATTTAGATAGATAGATAGTTTATAGGTAGATATATAGGTAAAGAGAGAGAGAGAGGGATTGGAGTTTAGGCATCTAGGGAGAGAGAGATTGGAGGTTGTTTTTTAGGAAGAGAGAGGGAGAAAGATATTGGGGGTTAGGTGATTAGAGAGAGAGATTGGGTGTTAAGGGATTAAAGAAAGAGCAAGAATGGGGGGTAGGGGTTTAGACACATACATTCAGAGAGAGAGGGGGGGGGTTGGGGATTTAGAGAGAAAGATCAGAGATTAGTGTTTTGGAGAGAGAGAGAGAGAGAGATTTGGGGTTAGTGGTTTATAGGGAGAGAGAGAAAGATTGGGGGTCCAGGGTTTCGAGTAATAGGGAGATGGGAAGAGAGAGAGATTGGGGGCCGGGGGTTTAGAGAGAGATAAAGAGATTATGGGTTATGGTTTAGATATATATATATAAAGAGAGATATTGCTGGTTATGGGTTTAGAGAGAGGAAGAGAAATATTAGGTGTTAGGGTTTTAGAGAGAGATATTTGGGGGTTAGGGGTTTAGAGAGGGAGAGATTGGAGGTTCATGGTTTAGAGAGAGAAAGGTAGAGATATTGGGTCTTAGGAGTTTAGAAAGATAGATTTGTGGTTCGTGTTTAGAGACAAAGGGAGAGAGAGAGAGATTGGGGGTTTAGGGTTTTAGATAGAGAGAGATATAGGTATATATATAGATAGATAGATATGAGAGAGATTAGGGGTTAGGGGGTTTAAGGAGAGAGAGAGAGAGGGATTTGGGTTTAGGGGTTTTGAGGGACATAGAGAGATAAGGGTCAAGGATTTCAAGAGAGAGAGAGATAGAAAGAGAGATACTGATGGTTAGGGGTTTAGATAGAGAGAGAGATTGTAGGTTAGGGGTTTAAAGATAGATATATAAATAGATAGAGAGAGCGAGAGAGAGATTGGGGTTTAGAGTTTTAAAGTGAGGGATTGAGGATTTGAGGTTTAGAGAGAGACAAATAGAGAGAGAGAGGGAGAGAGAGAGAGATCGGGGGATCTAGGTTTAGAGAGAGAGAGATATTGGTGGCTAGAGGTTTAGAGAGAGGGAGAGAGATTGGGTGTTAGGAATTTCGAGAGAGATAAATAGGATGTTGGGGGTTTGGAGAGAGGGAGAGATGGGGGTTAGTGGTTTAGAGATAGAGAGCTTGGGGGTTACGGGATATGGGTTTATAGAGAGAGAGAGAGAGAGTTTAGAGTTTAATGGTTTAGAGAGAGAGAGAGAGAGAGAGAAACAAAGAAAGGGATTGGGGGCTAGGATTTAGAGAGAGTGAGAGATTGGCCATCAAGGGTTTAAAGGGAGAAATACGAGGTTAGGCATTCAAAGAGAGAGAGAGAGAGAGAGAGAGAAAGAGAGAGAGATTGGGGATCGACGTTTTAGAGATAAAGAGATATAAAGAGAGGTATTGGTGGTTAGAGTTTAAGTGAGTGAGAGAGATTGGAGGTTAGAGACAGAGAGATCGATTGGGTATTAAGGGTTAAAGAGAGAGAAAGAGATTGGGGCAAGGATATTGTGGTGAGGAGTTTAGAGAGAGAGAGAGAGAGATTGGGGTTAGATGTTTAGATAGATAGATAGTTGATAGGTATAAAGGAATATATATAGAGAGAGAGAGGAATTGGGGGTTAGGTGTCTAGAGAGAGAGAGAGAGAAATATATTGGAGGTTAGGTGTCTAGAGAGAGAGGGAGAGAGATCTTGGGGATTATGGTTTTAGAGAGAGAGAGAGAATATGGTTTAGGGGTTTAAAGAGAGAGATAGAGAGAAAGAGAGAGGTTAGGGCTTAGAGGTTCATAGAGAGAGAGAGTTTGGGGGTTAGGTTGTTAGAGAGAGAGCAAGAATGGGATTTAGGGATTTAGATACATACATGCATACACAGAGAGAGAGAAAGAGAGAGAGATAAAGAGAGAGAGATTGAAGGTTAGGGTTTTAGGGAGAGAGAGGGAGAGAGATAGAGAGATTGGGCATTAGTGGTTTAGAGGGAGAGAGAGAAAGAGATTTTTGTTTAGGGATATAGAGAGAGGTAGAGAGATTGGGGTTAGAGGTTTATACATAGAGAGATTGAAAGAGATAAATTGATGTTTAGGGATTTAGAGAGAGAGAGAGATTGGGGGATAGGGGTTTAGAGAGAGAGAGAGATTGGGGGTTAAAGGTTTAGAGAGAAAGATAGAGAGATTGGAGCTTAGGGGTTTAGAGAGAGAGATTGGAGGTTAGGGGTTTAGAGAGAGAGATGGAGAGATATATTGGAGGTTATGGTTTTAGAGAGAAAGAGAATATGGGTTAGGGGTTTAGAGAGAGAGATAGAGAGAATGAGAAGGTTGGGGTTTACGGGTTGATAGAGAGAGAGTTTGGGGGTTAGGTTGTTAGAGAGAGAGTAAGAATGGGCATTAGGGGTTTAGATACAAACATCCATACATGGAGATAGAGAGACAAAGATTGGAGGTTAGGGTTTTGGGGAAAGAGAGAGACAGAGAGAGAGAGAGAGAGAGAGAGAGAGAGAGAGAGAGATTGGGCGTTAGTGGTTTAGATGGAGAGAGAGAGAGAGAGAGATTGGTGTTTAGGTCTAGAGAGAGAGGTAGAGAGATTGGGGTTAGGAATTTATAGAGAGAGAGATAGAAAGAGATAGATTGGTGTTTAGGGATTTAGAGGTCGAGAGAGATTGGGGGATAGGGGTTTAGAGAGAGATACTAGGGGTTGAAGGTTTAGAGAAAGAGAGAGATTATGGGTATAGACAGAGAAATTTGGAGGTTAGGGGTTTCGAGAGAGAGAGATATTGGAGGTTAGGGGTGTAGAGAGAAAGAGATATTGAGGTTTAGGGACTTTACTAAGAGAGAGATATTGGGTCTTAGAGTAATAGATGTAGAGAGAGGGA
Source organism: Larix kaempferi (assembly GCA_027924585.1). Taxonomy (NCBI): domain Eukaryota; kingdom Viridiplantae; phylum Streptophyta; class Pinopsida; order Pinales; family Pinaceae; genus Larix; species Larix kaempferi. The sequence goes on along the minus strand of BSBM01000287.1, from coordinate 1,086,955 downwards.
GGGGGGGGAGGGAGGAAAGGTTTGGCATTAGGGAATCAAATAGGGGTTTAGAGAGAGAGAGATAGAGAGAGGTGGTTAGGGGTTTAGAGAGAGAGATATTGGTGGTTAGGGGTTGAGATAGAGGGAGAGATTGGGGGTTAGTTTTTTTAGAGAGATAGAGATATTGGGGGTTAGGGGTTTAGAGATAGAGACATAGAAGAGGGAGCATTGTTGTTAGGGGTTTTGAGAGAGATAGAGAGATTGGGGGTTAGGTGTTTGAAGAGAGAGAGATGGAAAGAGAGAGATTGGTAGTTAGCGGTTAGAGTGAGAGAGATTGGGTGTTAGGTTTTTAGAGAGAGATATATTAGTTGTTAGGGGGTTTAGTTGTTTAAAGAGAGATAAAGAGATATTGGAGGTTAGGTGTTTAGAGAGAGATAAAGAGAGATTGGGGGTTAGGTGTTTAGAGAGAGAGAGAGAGAATGGTGGTTAGGGTTTAGTGAGAGAGATGGAGATTGGGGGTTTGGGGTTTATATTGAGAGGGAGATAGGAATAGAGATATTAGGTGTTTAGAGAGAGAAATTTTGGGTTAGTGGTTTAGAGAGAGATAGAGAGATTACAGGTTATGGGTTTAGAGAGAGAGAGAGTGAGAGAGAAATGGAGAGATTGGTGGTTAGGGGTTTAGAAAGAGACAAAAAGAATAGATGTTAGGAGAGAGAGAGAGATTGAGGGGTTAGGGGTTAGGAGTTTAGAGAGAGAGAGAGACGGATTGAGGGTTAGGGGTTAGGAGTTTATAGAGAGAGAGAGATTAGGGATTAGGGGTTCAGAGAGAGATGAAAAGAGGGATTTGGGTTTAGGGTTTTAGAGAGAGAGATTGTGGATTAGTAGTTTAGAGAAAGAGATGGATATTAGGGATCAAGGGTTTAAAGAGAGATAGAGAGACATGGGTTAGGGGTTCAGAGAGAGAGAGAAAGAGAGAGGAATTAGTGGATAGGGATTTAGATATATATATAGAGAGAGATTGGATGTTAGGGGCTTACAAGGAGAGAGAGAGAGAGAGATTGGGGGTTAGGGGTTTAGAGTGAGAGATTTGGGGTTCAAGGTTTAGAGAGAGACAAATAGAGAGAGAGAGAGAGTTATTGGGGGTTAGGGTTTTAGAGAGAGAGAGAGATGGAGAGAGATTGGCGGTTAGAGGTTTAGAGAGAGAGAGATTGGGGGTTAGGGGTTTAAAGAGAGAGAGAGACTATGGGTTAGGGGTTTTAGAGAGAAAGAGAGATACTGGGGATTAGGGGATATGGGTTTAGAGAGAGATATAGTTTGTGGGTTATGGGTTTACAAAGAGAGATACAAAGAGAAATAATGAGATAGGGGTTTAGGTTTTAGAGAGAGAGAGAGAGAGAATGAGATTGGGGTTTAGGTTTGAGAGAGAGAGAGAGAGAGAGAGAGAGAGAGAGAGAATGGAGGAGAGTGCATAATATAGCTAACGTTTAGAGGAGGTTAAATTTATAATTACTAATGAAAGAAATCCCAACTCTTAGTTTGTTTGAATAGAGTGTCAACAAAGTGGGGTCCCTCTTTAAACCACTTTAAAAAAGGTTTGTATACATGGTCGACCACCCAACTTGAGGTGTATTATGATGGCTTCTTTTGGAGTTACCTCCCTCCACCTATTAATAGCGCAACGACGTGCCATTTTCCAGCTAGAACAAAGGCACATGTGTTAAGATACCGAGTTAAGAAATTGTTTCCAGGAAATTTCCCAAAATGGCCTTTTGAAAACACTCTATACAAGAATTTCAATAGAACCCCTATGGTCAACATACTAATAGACCATAAGTATTAATAGTTTTCAGGAAGAGAGAGAGAGAGAGAGAGAGAGAGAGAGAGAGAGAGAGATCGGGGGTTGGTGAGTTAGAGGGTGAGGGGGAGAGATTAGTGTATAGGGGTTTAGAGAGAGATAGAGAGATTGTGGTGAGGGTTTTAGAGAGAGATAAATTCAGGGTTCAAAGAGAGAGAGAGATTCAGGATTAGGGGTTTAGAACTAGAGAGATAGAAAGAGAGATATTGGTGGTTAATGTTTTAGATAGAGAGAGAGAGATATTCAAGGTTAGAGAGAGAGATCGATTGGATTTTAAGTTTTAAAGAGAGAGAGATACATAGAAGGATAATAGGGTCAGGATTTTATAGAGAGAGAGTTTAGGGTTTATACATTTAGATAGATAGAAATTTGATAACTAGATAGACATATATATATAGAGAGAGAGAGAGAAAGTAGTTGGGGGTTAGGCATCTAGAGAGAGAGAGAGAGATTGGAGGTTAGGTGTTTAGAGAAAGAGAGAGGGAGAGAGATATTGGGGGTTATGGGTTTAGAGAGAGAGATAGAGATAGAGATTGGGGGTTAGGGATTTATAAAGAGAGAGAGAGATATTTGGGGTTAGGGGGATAGTGGTTTGGAGAGAGGGAGAGAGAGAGATATTGGGTATTATTGTTTTAGAGAAAGAGATATTGGGGGTTAGTGGTGGAGTTAGTTTTGTAGAGAGAGATAGAGAGATTAGGGGTTACGAATTTAGAGAGAGAGAGAGAGAAAGATAAAGATAGAGAATCGTGGTTGCTGTTTAGTGAGAGAGGTAGATTGGGGGTTTAAGGTTTAAAGTGAGGGGGAGATGGGAAGAAAGAGATTGGGGGTTAGGGGTTTAGAGAAAGAGATTAGGTGTTATGGTTTTAGATAGAGAAAGTGTTGTGGGTTAGGGGTTTTGAGACATAGATATTAGGGTTTAATGCTTTAGAGTGAGAAAGACAGAGAGATTGGGTCTTAGGAGTTTAGAGAGAGAGATATTTGTGGTTAGGGTTTAGAAAGAGAGGGTGAGAGAGGGAGATTGGGGGTTAAGCATTTAGATAGAGAGAGAGAGAGAGAGATAAGGGGTTAGGGGTTTAGGGAGAGTGGGAGACAAAGACTGATTTGGGTTTAGGTGTTTAGAGAGAGAGAGAGAGATTGGATGTTTCAGATTTAGAGAGAGAGAGAGATATTGAGGATTAGAGATTTAGAAATAGATAGAGAGATAGCAGTCAAGGGTTTCCTGAGAGAGAGACAGAAAGAGAGAGACTGGTGGTTAGGGTTTAGTGAGAGAAAGAGATATTGGATGTTAGGGTTTTAGAGAGAGAAAGAGAGAGAGAGAGATCAGGGGTTAGGGGTCATTAGAGAGATTTTGAGGTAAAAAAAGGGCCTCCTAAGAGATGTACTACAAAAATATGAGATATATTAAAATATTATGAATTGGGGGTTTTATGGGGTAGGTATATATGACAAGTCACCTCCCACACTATTTTCTATGCACAATATAAATAACCATGGTTGAGTTACTTTTCAAAATTCACTAGAAATAAAATTAATAAAATAAGACTACATTGATGTGACTAAGATTCATTGTAAATTCCCAAAAATGTATTGTCCTTTAACATTTATTTGTCTTGAACTTGCAAATGAAATTAAATAATAAAAAATATTTTTAAGAGCTTTTTTTAAATTTTATGTTGACTTTTTATATTTAGTACTTTTCTCATGAATTTAATAATGTAATTTAATTGAGAATTTATTTACATGTAAAATGTCAATAATATTATTATAATCCACATTGCATTATTATTATTATTATTATTATTTATTAAATCTATTATTATTCTTTATTAGTTTGACATTATGTTATTAAATAGAATGGAGTGAATATATAATTTAAAATTAAAAACATAAAAATGATAATATATTATTTTATAAAAAAATGTGAAAGAACTTTCTTTATGAATTAAGAGTACTTCACTTGAAAATGACAATAATATTATTTTATGTGAAAGTGTGAAAAGACATTCATTATGAGTACTTTACTTGAAAATGACAATAATATTATTTTGTGAAAAGACTATCATTATGAGTACTTTACTTTATGACTTAAAAGTACTTACACCACTACCTTGGTTAACTATGTGTTTTCATCCACCATAGAAAATTTGACAAATAATCATTCTTAACTCATGCAATGCCACCTCACCAAGGGGGGTGATGTCATCTACTAGAATGTGATTGGTTGTATTTTATAGTACATTTTCTTTGTTTTGAGGCCCTTTTTTTACCTCAAAATTTCTCTAATGTTAAAGAGAGAGAGAGATTGGAGGTTAGAGTTTAGAGAGAAATAGAGATTGGAGGTTAGTGTTTAGAGAGAGAGAGAGAGAAAGGGGGTTAGGGGTTTAAAGAAAGAGATATTAAATGTTGGGGTTTTAGAGACAGAGAGAGAGAGATTGGGGTTGAGGGATTCATAGAGAGAGATAGATTGGAGGTTAGGGGCTATGGGTTTAGAAAAGGAGAGAGTTTAGGAATTAGTGGTTTAGAGAGAGAGATAAACAGAAAGAAATAGATTAAGGGTTAGGGTTTAGAGAGAGAGAGAGATAAATGTAAAGAAATATATTAGGGGTTAGGGATTAGAGAGAGAGAGAGAGAGAGAGAGAGAGATTAGCCATTAGGGGTTCAATGCGAGAGAGATATTGGGGGTCAAAGTTTTAGAGATAGAAAGATAAAAAGAAAGATATTCATTGTTAGGGCTTTAGAGAGAGAGGTAGAGACTAGACATTAGAGAGAGAGATTGATTGGGTGTCAAGGGTTAAAGAGAGAGAGAGATAGAGACAAGTATATTGGCGTCAGGAGTTTGGAGAGAGAGAGGTTTTGGGGGTTAGACCTTAAATTAAAGAGATAGATAGCTTATAGGTATAGAGAGAGAGAGGGAGAGAGATTTGAGGTTAGGTTTTTAGAGAGAGAGGGATAGAGATATTTTTCATTATGTGTTTAGAGAGAGAGAGAATAGATGTTAGGATAGAGAGAAAGAGAGAGAGATTCAAGGTTAGGTGGTTAGAGACATAGATTGGGTGTTAGAGAATTAAGGAAAGAGTGAGAATAGGGGATACGGGTTTATATATGTACAGAGAGAGAGAGAGAGATAGACTAGGGGTTAGGGGTTTATAGAGAGGGAGAAAGAGATTAGATATTAAGGTTTTGTAGAGAGAGAGAAAGAGTTTAGGGGTTACTATTGCAAAGGGTGAGAGAGAGAGAGAGAGAGATTGGTGTTTAGGTGTTTAGAGAGAGGTAGAGAGATTAGGGTTATGGGTTTAGAGAGAGATAGAAAGAGAGAGATTGTTGTTTAGGGGTTTAGAGAGAGAGAGAGAAGGATTAGAGAGAGAGAGGTTTAGAGAGAGAGATATTGGATGATATATGTTTAGAGAGAGAGAGAGAGAGATTAGGGGTTAGGGGTTTATAGAATGAGAGATTATTGGAGATTAGGGGTTTAGATAGAGAAAGAGAGATATTGGAGGTTGGGGGTTTAAAGAGAGAGAGATTAGGGGTTAGGGGTTTAAAATGAGTGAATTATTGGGGATTAGAGGTTTAGAGAGAGAGAGAGAGAGAGAGAGCGAAAGAAAGATTGTATTTTAGGGGTGTAGAGATAGGGATAGATTAGAGGTAGGGGTTGCGAGAGATATAGAGAGAGACTGTGGGTTAAGGGATTAAATATCTCTCTCTCTCTTTAGAGAGAGAGAGAGAGAATGGTGGTTAGGGATTTGGAGAGAGAGAGAGAGAGAGAGAATGGTGGTTAGGGATTTGGAGAGAGAGAGAGAGAGAGAGAGAATGGTGGTTAGGGATTTGGAGAGAGAGAGATAGGGAGATTAGATCTTTGGCATTTAGAGAGAGAGATATGAATAGAGATATTAGGGGTTAGGGGTTTATAGAGAGAGAGATTGGGCATTATGGGCTTAGAGAGGGATAAATAGATTGGGGGTTAAGGGTTTGAAGAGAGAGAGATTGGTCCTTAGGGGTTGAGAGAGAGAGAGAGAGAGAGAGAGAGATTGGGTGTTAGAGGTTTACAGAGAGAGATATTGGGGGTTAGGAGTTTAGAGGTAGAGAAAGAGATTGAAAGAGAGGGAATGGTGGTTAGGGTTTAATGAGAAAGAGGAATATTGGGGGTTTGCAGTTTAGAGTGAGAGGGAGATAGGAAGAGAGAGATTGGGGGTTAGGGGTTTAGAGAGTGAGATATTAGGGGTTAGTGGTTTAGGGAGAGATAGAGGGATTTGGGATTAGGGGTTTAGAGAGAGATAAAAAGCGAGAGATTGTGGGTTTGGGGTTTGGAGAGAGAGAGAAATATTAGGTGTTAGGGTTTTAGAGAGAGAGAGTTGGGGGATAGAGGTTTAGAGAGAAAGGTTGGGGGTTAATTCTTTAGAGAGATAAAGATAGAGAGATTGGGTCTTAGGATGTTAGAGAGAGAGATTTGTGGTTAAGGTTTAGAGAGAGAGGGAGAGAGAGAGAGAGAGAGAGGTTAGGGGTTTAGATTTATATATATTTATATACAGAGAGGGACTGAGAGAGATTAGGGATTTAGAGAGAGAGAGGGAGAGAGATACTGAAGGTTAGGGGTTGAGAGATAGAGAGAATAATGGTTAGGGGTCTAGAGAGAGAGATAAAGAGAGATTCGGGTTGTGGGCTTAGAGAGAGGGATATTGGATGTTAAAGTTTGAGAGAGTGTTAGAAAGAGAGAGAGAGATTAGGGGTTATGGGTTTAGAGAAAGAGAGAGATTTTATAGGTTAGGGGTTTACAGAGAGGGAGAGATTTGAGGTTAGGAATTTAGAGAGATAGAGATAGATTGGGGGGTTAGCGGTTTTGAGAGATAGATAGAGATTGAGGGTTAGTGGTTTAGAGAGAGATAGAGAGAGAATGGGGGTAAGGGGATTAGAGAGAGAGAGAGAGAGAGAGATTGGGTGTTAGTTGTTGAGAGAGATATAGAGAGATTGAGGGTTAGAGGTTTAGAGAGAGACAAAAGAGAGAGAATCGTGGTTAGGGGTTTAGAGAGAGAGATAGGGAGATTGGAGGTTCGGAATTTATAGAGAGATATAGGAAGAGAGATATTCGGGATTATGGGTTTAGAGACATATAGAGAGATTGGGGGTTAGGGGTTTGGAGAGAGAGAGAGAGATATTGGGTGTTACAGTTTTAGAGAGAGACAATGGGGGTTAGGGGTGGGATTAGTTGTTTAGAGAGAGATATAGAGATTGTGGGTTAGGTGTTAAGAGAGAGAGAGAGAGATGGTGATAAAAAGAGAGAGATAGGTGGTTAGGGTTTAATGAGAGAGAGGGAGATTGGGGATTTGGGGTTTAGAGTGAGAGGAAGATAGGAAGAGAGAGATTATGGGTTTGGGGGTTAGAGAAAGGGAGAGATAGAGGGATTGAGGATTATGGTTTGAGAGAGAGAGAGAGAGAGAGAGAGATTGTTGGTTTGGGGTTTAGATAGAGAGATACAGATTAGGTTTCAAGGTTTTAGAGAGAAAGAGAGAGTTGGGGGATTGGGGTTTAGAGAGAGAGAGATTGGGGGGTTAATGCTTTAGAGAGAGAAATATAAATTGATTGGGTGTTAGGAGTTTAGAGAAAGGGATTTGTTGTTACGATTTAGAGAGAGGGAGAGAGAGAGAGAGAGAGAGATTGGGGGCTAGGGGTTTATATAGATAGATAGATAGATAGTGAGAGAGAGAGAAACATTAGGGGTGGGGGCGTAGAGATTGAGATGAAGAGAGAGATTTGGGTTTAGGGGTTTAGAGAGAGAGAGAGAGATTGAGGATTTGTGGTTTAGAGAGAGAGATATAAATATTGGGAGTTATGGGATTAGAGAGAGATACAAAGACATGGGTCGGAGGTTTGTAGAGAGAGAGAGAGATAGAAAGAGAGATATTGGTGTTTAGGGGTTTAGGGGTTTAGAGAGAGATTTAGATTGAGAGATAAGGGGTTTGAGGTTTAGAGAGAGACAAAGAGAGAGAGAGAGAGAGATAGGGGATTAGGGGTTTAGAGAGAGAGAGGGAGAAAGAGAGAGCGATACATTGATGGTTAGAGGTTAGAGAGAGAGAGAGAATGGGGATTTGTGGTTTAGAGAGAGATATATAAATATTGGGAGTTAGGGGCTTAGAGAGAGATACAGAGACATGGATCGAAGATTTGTAGAGAGAGAGAGAGAGAGATAGAAAGAGATATATTGGTGTTCATTTAGAGAGAGAGAGAGAGGTAGAGCGAGAGATAGGTTTAGATTGAGAGATTGCGGGTTTGAGGTTTAGAGAGAGACAAATAGAGAGAGAGAGAGAGAGATCGGGGATTAGGGGTTTAGAGAGAGAGAAGGAGAAAGAGAGAGAGATACATTGATGGTTAGAGGTTTAGAGAGAGAGAGATTGGGGGTTAGGGGTTTAGAGAGAGAGTTATTGGATGTTGGGGATTTAGAGAGGGATATATTGGAGTTTAGGGGCTATGGGTTTAGAGAGCTATGAAGAGTTTGGGGGTTAGGGGTTTAGAGAGAGAGAGAGAGAGAGAAAATGGAACAAAGAGATTGGGACTTAGGGTTTAGAGAGAGAGAGATTGGTCATCAGCCATTTAGTGAGAAAGATAAAGGGGTTAGGGGTTTAGAGAGAGAGATAAGTGGTCAGGGGTTCATAGAGAGAGATATTGAGGGTTAGAAATTTAGAGATAAAGAGATAGGAAGGAAGATATTGGTGGTTAGGGTTTTAGAGAGAGAAAGAGAGAGAGATCGGAGGTTAGAGAGAGAGATTTATTGGGTGTGAAGGGTTAACAAGAGAGAGAGATAGAGAGAGTTAGAGACAAGTATATTGGGGTCATGGGTTTAGAGAGAGAGAGAGAGAGTTTAGGGGTTATACATTTAGATAGATAGATAGTTTATAGGTAGAGAGAGAGAGAGAGATTGGGTTTAGGCATCTAAGGAGAGAGAGATTGGAGGTTGGTTTTTAGGGAGAGAGATATTGGGGGTTAGGTGGTTAGAGAGAGAGAGAGATTGGGTGTTAGGGGATTAAAGAAAGAGCGAGAATGGGGGGTAAGGGTTTAGACACATACATTCAGAGAGAGAGAGAGAGAGAGAGAGAGAGATTAGAGATTAGTGTTTTGGAGAGAGAGAGAGAGAGAGAGAGAAAGATTGGTGTTTAGGGGTTTAGAGAGAGATAGAGAGATCAGGGTTAGGGGTTAAGAAAGAGATAGAAAGAGAGAGATTAGTGTTTAGGGATTTAGAGAGAGAGAGAGAGGTTGGCAGTTTATGGACATAAAGAGAGAGATATTGGGGGTTAGGGGTTTAGGGAGAGGGATATTAGGGATTATAGGTTTAGAGAGAGAGAGATTAGGGGTATAGAGAGAGATATATTAGGATGTTAGGGGTTTAGAGAGAGAGAGAGATTGGAGGTTAGGAGTTTAGAGAGAGAGATTGAGGGTTAGGGGTTTAGAGAGGGAGAGAGATAGGGAGAGAGAGATAGAAAGAGAGATATTTATGTTTAGGGATTTAGAGAGAGAGAGGGGGGTTAGTGGTTTATGGATAAAGAGAGGGAGATATTGAGGGTTAGGGGGGGTTTAGGGAGAGGGAGGTTTGAGATTATAGGTTTAGAGAGAGAGAGAGAGATTAGGGTTTTAGAGGGAGAAAGATATTAGGAGGTTAGGGGTTTAGAGAAAGAGAGAGATTGGAGGTTAGGAGTTGAGAGAGAGAGATTGGAGGTTAGGGGTTTGGAGAGAGAGAGAGAGATTGAGGCTTAGGGGTTTAGACAAAGAGAGAGAGAGGTTGGTGTTGGTTGTGGAGCCATATCTTCTAGTCTCATAGATGATATTGCCTTAGCCGTGCACCCCGGAGGAATATACACCCATTCTGCATTTTTAGGGGTTCGAGGTTTATAGAGAGATATTGGGGATTATGGGTTTAGAGACACATAGAGAGATTCGGGGTTAGGTGTTTGAAGAGAGAGAGAGAGAGAGAGAGAGAGAGAGAGAGAGAGAGATTGGGGGTTAGGGGTTTGAAGAGAGAGAGAGAGAGAGAGAGATTGGGTGTTAGGGTTTTAGAGAGACATAATGGGGGTTAGGGCTTGGATTTGTTATTTACAGAGAGATAGAGAGATTGTGGGTAAGGTGTTTAGAGAGAGAGAGATGGCAATAAAAAGAGAGAGAATGGTGGTTAGGGTTTATTGAGAGAGAGGGAGAGTGGGGGTTTGGGGTTTAGAGTGAGAGAGAGATAGGAAGAGAGAGATTGGGGGTTTGGGGTTTAGAGAAAGGGAGAGATAGAGGGATTGGATATTATGGTTCTAGAGAGAGAGAGAGAGAGATTGTTGGTTTGGGGTTTAGTTGGAGAGATACATATTAGGTTTTAAGGTTTTAGAGAGAAAGAGAGAGTTGGGGGATTGGGGTTTAGAGAGAGAGAGATTGGGGATTAATGCTTTAGAGAGAGAAATATAGATAGATTGGGTGTTAGGAGTTTAGAGAAGGAGATTTGTTGTTACGATTTAGAGAGAGAGGGAGAGAGAGAGAGAGAGATTGGGGGCTAGGGGTTTAGATAGATAGATAGATAGTGAGAAGCGAGAGAGAAACATTAGGGGTTAGGGGCATAGATATTGAGAGGAAGAGAGAGATTTGGGTTTAGGGGTTTAGAGAGTGAGAGAGAGATTGGAGGTAAATAAAGGGGTTTAGAGAGAGAGAAAGAGATTGGGGATTAGTGGTTTAGAGAGAGAGAGAGAGAGAGAAATATTGGGAGTTAGTGTCTTAGAGAGAGATATAGACACACATGCCATAGGTTTATAGAGAGAGAGAGATTAGGGGTTAGAGGTGTAGACATAGAGAGAAAGAGAGGGATTTGGGTTTAGGGGTTTAGAGAGAGAGAGAGAGAGATTGGAGGTTAGGGGTTAGAGAGAGAGAGAGAGAGGAGATTTGGTGTTTAGAGAGAGAGATAGAAATATTGGGAGTTAGGGGCTTAGAGAGAGATACAGAGACATGGGTCAAAGGTTTGTAGAGAGAGATATTGGTGTTTAGGTGTTTAGAGAGAGAAATAGAGAGAGAGAGAGATTGGGGGTTTGAGGTTTAGAGAGAGACAAATGAAGAGAGAGAGAGATCGGGGATTAGGGGTTTAGAGAGAGAGATACATTGATGGTTAGAGGTTTAGAGAGAGAGACTGGGGTTAGGGGTTTAGAGAGAGAGTTATTGGATGTTGGGGGTTTAGAGAGGGAGAGATTCGAGTTTAGGGGCTATGGGTTGAGAGAGATATGAATAGTTTGGGGGGTTAGGGGTTTAGAGAGAGAGAGAGAGAAAGAGAGAGAGATTGACCGTCAATGGTTTAGTGAGAGAGATAAAGGGGTTAGGGGTTTAGGGAGAGAGATAAGGGGTCAGGGGTTCATAGAGAGATATATTAAGGGTTAGGGGTTTAGAGATAGAGAGATAGGAAGGGAGATATTGGTGGTTAGGGTTTTAGAGAGAGAAATATAGAGAGATTGGAGGTTAGAGAGAGAAGATGATTGGGTGTGAAGGGCTAACAAGAGAGAGAGATAGAGAGAGTTAGAGACAAGTATATTGGGGTCATGGGTTTAGACAGAGAGAGAGTTGGTTATACATTTAGATAGATAGATAGTTTATAGGTAGATATATAGGTAGAGAGAGAGGGGGGGATTTGGTTTAGGCATCTAGGGAGAGAGAGATTGGAGGTTGGTTTTTAGGGAGAGAGAGAGGGAGAGAGATATTGGGGGTTAGGTGGTTAGAGAGAGAGAGATCAGAAATTTGTGTTTTGGAGAGAGAGAGAGAGAGAGAGAGAGATCAGAGATTAGTGTTTTGGAGAGAGAGAGAGAGAGAGAGAGATCGGGGGCTAGTGGTTTATAGGGAGAGAGAGAAATATTGGTGTTTAGGGGTTTAGAGAGAGATATAGAGATTAGGGTTAGGGGTTTAGAAAGAGATAGAAAGAGAGAGATTGGTGTTTAGGGATTTAGAGAGAGAGAGGTTAACAGTTTATGGACATAGAGAGCGAGATATTGGGGGTTAGGGGTTTAGAGAGAGGGATATTAGGGATAGGTTTAGAGAGCTCTAGAGATTAGGGGTATAGAGAGAGAGAGAGAGAGATATTAGGAGGTTAGGGGTTTAGAGAGAGAGAGAAAGAGAAATATTGGAGGTTAGGAGTTTAGAGAGAGAGATTGGGGGTTAGGGGTTTAGAAAGGGAGAGAGATAGGGAGAGAGAGATATTGATGTTTAGAGATTTAGAGAGAGAGAGAGAGAAAGAGAGAGAGAGAGGTTAGTGGTTTATGGACATAGAGAGAAAGAGATATTGGGGGTTAGGGGGGGTTTAGGGAGAGGGAGGTTTGAGATTATAGGTTTAGAGCGAGAGAGAGATTAGGGTTTTAGAGAGATATATATATATATTAGGAGGTTAGGGGTTTAAAGAGAGAGAGAGAGAGAGATTGGAGGTTAGGAGTTTAGAGAGAGAGATTGGGGATTAGGGGTTTGGAGAGAGAGAGAGAGGTTGGGGGTTAGAGGCTCAGATAAATAAATATATACATAGAGAGAGATTTGGGATTATTTTTTTAGAGAGATAATGAGATTGGGGGATAGGGGTTTAGAGAGAGAGAGAGAGAGAGAGAGAGAGAGAGATAGAGAGAGAGAGAATGGTGGTTAGGGGATCATAAAGAAAGAGGGAGAGATAGGAAGAGAGATATTGGGGGTTAGGGGCTTAGAGATAGAGAGATCGAGGGTTACGTGTTTAGCGAGAGATAGAGAGATTGAGGGGTAAAGGTTTAGATAGAAAGATTTAGAAAGAGAGAGGTTGGTGGTTAGAGGTTGAGAGAGAGAGAGAGAGAGATTGGGGCTTAGGGGTGGGGTTAGTTGTTTAGAGAGAGATAGAGAGATTAAGGTTTAGGGGTTTAGAGAGAGAGAGAGAAAGAGAGAATGGATGAGAGTGGATAATGTAGGTAAGTTTTAGAGGAGTTTAAAGTTATAATTTCCGAGGAAAGAGATCCTAACTCCTAGGTTGTTTGAATAGAGTGTCAACAAAGGGGGGTCCCTCGTTAGACCACTTTAAAAACCTTGTGTATAGATGGTTGACCACCCAACTTGGTCAGGGGTTTAGAGAGAGATATTTGGGGTTTAGCGATTTAGAGAGGGAGAGATTGGAGGTTCATGGTTTAGAGAGAGAAAGATAGAAATATTGGGTCTTAGGAGTTTAAAAAGAGAGATTTGTGGTTAGTGTTTAGAGACATAGGGAGAGAGAGAGATTGGGGTTTAGGGTTTTAGATAGAGGGATATATAGGTAGATATATAGATAGATAGATATGAGAGAGATTAGGGGTTAGGGGTTTAAAGAGGGAGAGAGAGAGAGAGAGAGAGGGATTTGGGTTTAGGGTTTTTGTGGGAGATAGAGAGATAAGGGTCAAGGCTTTCAAGAGACAGAGAGAGAGAGAAAGAGCGAGACTGGTGGTTAGGGGTTTAGATATAGAGAGAGATCGGGGGTATGGGTTTAGAGAGAGAGAGAGATTGGTGGCTAGAGGCTTAGAGAGAGAGAGAGAGAGATTGGGCACCAAGGATTTCAAGAGAGATAAATTGGATGTTGGGGGTTTAGAGAGAGGGAGAGATGGAGGTTAATGGTTTAGAGTGAGAAAGTTTCAGAGTTAAGGGTTATGGGTTTATAGAGAGAGAGAGAGAGTTTAGATTTTAATGGTTTAGAGAGAGAGAGAGAGAGAGAAATAAAGAAAGGGATTGGGGGATAGGATTTAGAAAGAGTGAGAGATTGGCCATCAAGGGTTTAAAGGGAGAAATACGAGGTTAGGTGTTCAAAGAGAGAGAGAGAGAGAGAGATTGGGGATCAACATTTTAGAGATGGAGAGATATAAAGAGAGGTATTGGTGGTTAGAGTTTTAGTGAGTGAGAGAGATTGGAGGTTAGAGACAGAGAGATCGATTGGTATTAAGGGTTAAAGAGAGAAAAAGATTGAGGTAAGGATATTGTGGTGAGGAGTTTAGAGAGAGAGAGAGAGAGAGATTGGGGTTAGACGTTTAGATAGATAGATAGTTGATAGGTATAAAGGAATATAGATAGAGAGAGAGAGGAATTGGGGGTTAGGTGTCTAGAGAGAGAGAGAGAGAGAGAGAGAAATATATTGGAGGTTAGGTGTCTAGAGAGAGAGGGGGACAGATCTTGGGGGTTATGGTTTTAGAGAGAGAGAGAGAATATGGGTTAGGGGTTTAAACAGAGAGATAGAGAGAAAGAGAGAGGTTGGGACTTAGAGGTTTAGAGAGAGAGAGAGTTTGGGGGTTAGGTTGTTAAAGAGAGAGAGAAAGAATAGGAATTAGGGGTTTAGATAATACATGCATACACACAGAGAGAGAAACAGAGAGAGAGAGAGAGAGAGAGAGAGAGAGAGAGAGAGAGAGAGAGAGAGATTGGATGTTAGGGTTTAGGGGAGAGAGAGATAGAGAGATTGAGCATTAGTGGTTTAGAGGGAGAGAGAGAAAGAGATTTGTGTTTAGGGATATAGAGAGAGCTAGAGAGATTGGGGTTAGGGGTTTGTACATAGAGAGATAGGAAGAGATAAATTGATGTTTAGGGAATTAGAGAGAGAGAGAGAGAGAGATATTGGGGGATAGGGGTTTAGAGAGAGAGAGAGATTGGGGGTTAGAGGTTTGGAGAGAGAGAGAGAGATTATGGGTTTAGAGAGAGATTGGAGGTTAGGTGTTTAGAGAGAGATGGAGAGATATATTGGGGGTTATGGTTTTAGAGAGAGAGAGAATATGGGTTATGGGTTTAGAGAGAGAGATAAAGAGAAAGAGAGAGATTGGGGTTTACGAGTTCATAGAGAGAGAGTTTGTGGGTTAGGTTGTTGGAGAGAGAGCAAGAAGGGCATTAGGGGTTTAGATACATACATACATACATAGAGGGAGATAGAGAGAGAGATTGGAGGTTAGGGTTTTGGGGAGAGAGCACGTGCGCGCGTGAGAGAGAGAGAGAGAGAGAGTGGGCGTTAGTGGTTTAGATGGACAGAGAGAGAGAGAGAGAGAGAGAGAGATTGATGTTTAGGTGTATAGAGAGAGGTAGAGAGATTGGGGTTAGGAATTTATAGAGAGAGAGAGATAGAAAGAGATAGATTGGTGTTTAAGGATTTAGAGGTCGAGAGAGATTGGGGGATAGGGGTCAGGGGTTAATAAAGAGAGATATTGAGGGTTAGGGGTTTAGAGATAGAGAGATAGGAAGGGAGATGTTGTTGGTTAGGGTTGTAGAGAGAGAAAGAGAGAGAGATTGGATGTTAGAGAGAGATCGATTGGGTGTGAAAGGTTAAAGAGAGAAAGAGGGGGTTAGAGACAAGTATATTGGGGCCATGGGTTTAGAGAGAGAGAGATTAGGGGTTATACATTTAGATAGATAGATAGTTTATAGGTAGATATATAGGTAGAGAGAGAGAGAAGGATTGGGGTTTAGGAATCTAGGGGGAGAGAGATTGGAGGTTGGTTTTTAGGGAGAGAGAGATATGGAGAGAGATATTGGGGGTTAGGTGGTTAGAGAGAGAGATTGGGTGTTAAAGGATTAAAGAAAGAGTGAGAATGGGGGGTAGGGGTTTAGACACATACACTCAGAGAGAGAGAGAGAGAGAGATTGGGGGCTGGGGATTTAGAGAGAGAGATCAGAGATTAGTGTTTTGGAGAAAGAGAGAGAGAGAGAGAGAGAGAGAGAGAGAGAGATTGGGGGTTAGTGGTTTATAGGGAGAGAGAGAAAGATGGGGGGTCAAGGGTTTAGAGTGATAGGGAGATGGGAAGAGAGAGATTGTGGGTCAGGGGTTCAGAGAGAGAGATATTGGTGGTTATGGGTTCAGAGAGAGGAAGAGAAAGATTAGGTGTTAGGGTTTTAGAGAGAGATATTTGGGGGTTATGGGTTCAGAGAGTGAGAGATTGGAGGTTCATGGTTTAGAGAGAGAAAGATAGAGATATTGGGCCTTAGGAGTTTAGAAAGAGAGATTTGTGGTTAGTGTTTAGAGACATAGGGAGAGATAGAGATTGGGGTTTAGAGTTCTAGATAGACATAGATATACGTAGATATATAGATAGATAGATATGAGAGAGATTAGGGGTTAGTGGTTTAAGGAGAGAGAGAGAGAGAGAGAGAGAGGGATTTGGGTGTTAAATTTTCTGAATTTACTTCAATATGATCTAGGATCTTAACTGAGAGAACAACATGTACAGCATATCTACAACATATCAATCATGGAGACAATAATGCAAGCACACAAGAGACACAAAGATTTACTTGGGGAAAACCATAAAGGTGAAAAACCCCAATAACTTCCTCAGAGATAGATAGAGCAATGATACAACCAACCAAGAGAGATATCCATAACCTAGCAGCAATCCTCCTCCTCCATAAGTGCGCCTCTCCTCCTTGAGAGCATGTGTGAGAAGTGAGTGAGTAAATAGAGTGCCTCCCGCACTCTATTTATACTTGACTTGACTTTCCTTTTTACCTAACTCATGTCGGCTCGAACTTAACCACATAACATAATGCTGAGTGGGCCGACCCCCAATAGGGTGGTCTAATAACCCTTTGACCCACATGACTTATACAGGGCCGACCCCAAACAAGGTGGTCTAATAACCCATCAAGTATAAGTTACGACACTTACAATATAAATGACGACACTTCCTTATAGAGGAATAATACCATCTCTATAGGAATACAATATACATATATGTGAAATACATTCCGAAGTTACATATACATCAACACTCCCTCTTAACTAGGAAGGTATTTCTCAGCACAGTTCTTCTAGCACAAGTCATCTTCTCTGGATCATCGTCACTGGATAATCGTCATCGAGTCATCATCATCGTCACTGCTGCTACTATCTCAATCAATCTCTGAATCTACTCGTCATAGGAAGTTCTACAGAGCCAGTCCTTTTTCATACTGGATGTAGGCCCACCACCTGCAGGTCTTCGTCATCACTGGCCATACTGTGGAATCCTCAGGACTTATTACGTGCGTCACAAAACCTCGAAAGAGCATCCCAGGATATTACGGGTACACAACTCCAACCTGTAGGATCTCCCAGGGCGCTATTACATGTGACCCCACCACAAAACCTTGAAAGAGCATCTTAGGATGTTACGGGTACACAACTCCGACCTAAGATCTCCCAGGGCACAAATTACATGTGGTCCACCACAAAACCTAGCAAGAGCATCTTAGGATGTTACGGGTACACAACTCCGACCTGAGATCTCCTAGGGCACAAATTACATGTGGTCATGGCAAAACCTCGCAAGAGCATCTCAGGATGTTACGGGTACACAACTCCGACCTGAAATCTCCCAGGGCCCAAATTACATGCCATAGGACAAAACCTCGCAAGAGCATCTCAGGATGTTACGGGTACACAACTCCGACCTGAGATCTCCCAGGGCACAAATTACATGTCCTCCCAGAGCAATGTCTCGAAAGAGCATCCCAGGCTGTTACGGGTACACAACTCCGACCTATAGGATCTCCCAGACATGCTCATCTGCACAACCTGATCCACGGCCACAGAGTATCAACCTGATACTCACCATACATCATCCTGATGTACTCATGATCGTCCTGATCATAATCACTGCAACGTCCTGCTGCAAGTCATCTGGAGCAACATCCTGAAGCTCGTCATCCATGATCGTCCTGATCATCAATGCAACATCCTGCTGCATGTCATCTGGAGCAACATCCTGAAGCTCGTCATCTATGATCATCCTGATCATCACTGCAACATCCTGCTGCATGTCGTCTGGAGCAACATCCTGAAGCTCGTCATCTATGATCATCCTGATCATCACTGCAACATCCTGCTGCATGATCTACCTGATCATCAATGCATCTTCCTGATGCATACCAAGTATCATACATGATCCTCCTGATCATCAATGTATCCACCTGATACAAATATATGATACATATCATCATAAATGATCCTCCTGATCATCAATGCATCTACCTGATGCATACCAAGTATCTACCTGATACATATCATCATACATGATCCTCCTGATCATCAATGCATCTACCTGATGCATACCAAGTATCTACCTGATACATATCATCATACATGATCCACCTGATCATACAATGTATCCACCTGATACATATACAGATACATGGTCCAAGCATCCAACATGATGCATAAACAATACATACACATGATCCAACTGATCATATCCAGCATCCAAAATGATGCGTACATACATACATAAAATGATCCAACTGATCATATCCTGCATCCAACATGATGCGTACATACATACATAAAATGATCCAACTGATCATATCCAGCATCCAACATGATGCGTACATACATACATAAAATGATCCAACTGATCATATCAAGCAGAAACTAGAACATCATCCTGATGCTCATCATCCAGCGCTTACATCCACAGCCATGTGAAGGATCCTCCTTCCAACATGCTTGGAATGGCTTCAGCAAATGTGTCCATCACTTCTTCCTCAAAGTATCCTTGATCTGAAGCACGCCAAGCCTCTTTCTGAAGTACTCGAACTTCACCCTGGCTAGTGGCTTCGTCAGCACATCTGCAATCTGCTCATCCGTCGCAACATACAGGAGCTTCACAGCTCCTCTCTGCACCATATCCCTGATATAGTGATATTTGATCTCTATGTGTTTCGACCTGTCATGAAACACTGGGTTCTCGGACAGCTTCACACAACTCTGGTTATCACAGAAGATACCAGTAGCCTCCAACGGGAGATCAAATAACTCAGACAGTAGCTTCCGTAGCCATACTGCCTCACAACTAGCTGAACAGGATGCAACATTCTCTGCCTCAGCTGTACTCAGTGCTACGCAGGACTGCTTCCTGCTAAACCAAGAGATCACACCTGATCCCATACTGAAGTAACACCCAGATGTGCTCTTCCTGTCTGCAGCACTGCCAGCCCAGTCTGAATCAACATAACCCTGCAGGTTAAACTTTTGATTTGCCTCATACCTGAGCCCATAATCCACTGTACCCTTCAGGTACCTCAGAACATGCTTTACAGCAACCAGGTGAACACTCCTCGGATCCGTCAGGAACTGGCTCAATGTGTTCACAGCAAAGCAAATGTCTGGTCGTCAGGTACATCAAGGACGCAATAATCTGACGATACAGAGAGACATCAACCGGCTCAGATGAAGCATCACATAGAAGCTTCAGATTCGATGCCATCGGTGTGGCCATTGCCTTGCAATCTATCATTCCGAACCTCTTCAAGATTTCTACTGCATACTTCCCTTGTCCAAGGAAGATTCCATCTGCACTCTGCCACACCTCCATGCCAAAAACAAATAGTGCATCATCCCCAAGTTCTTCATCTCGAACTTGGCAGCAAGCTTCCGCTGCGTGTCGGCAATCAATCTATCTTCACCTGTAACAAACAGGTTATCCTCATACAAAAGTAGTATCACTGGATTGCCTTCCTCAACCTTGTAGAAAAGGTTGGAACCCGCTTAACTCTTGGTAAAGACCAAACTGGATAGAAAGATGTCTATCCTACCATACCAAGTTCTGCACACATATATGACTACACCATGCTGTCTTGAAATCCATCTGGTGCATCTTCTATTTCATCACTTTTGTATTTCTCAATGCTGCCATCTGTAACATGCTTGATCTGATAGTTCTATTTGGAAGTCATAGAAAACTTCCCTTCATGTCTTGGGATTACATTCCAAACATCATTCTTCATGATCGATGGATCATGGCATTTCATTTCTTCATCCCAGATCCTGGGAACTTCAATATCTTCAATATCTTCAATAGATATCTTTGTTGCTGGAACAAATGTTGTAGTTCTTCTTTTGTAGGAGATGGCATACGATCTTTCCTACACAACAAGTTAAATTGCATGATTAGAAAACATCTCATAGTTTTCAGAACAAATTCTTACACATAAAGAAATATGCCATACAGTCATGCAATTATCTTATCCAATGCTTTCATACAACATTTATCCATATTTCGTAACTTTCTAGATGCCTTCCAATCTCTACCAGAACATTGTTAAGAGTGTGCACAACTCCCAACATGTCAGCAAAGAGGTTTCATTCTAGATAAGTAGCAATGGAATGTTGTACAGTGCCATAGGCCACTTACCCATGCATATTAGGAGTATACTGTTCATCAATGCAATTATTCTAATATGCATGATACACAACCTAATTCTAGGAATATCAGTATATACATTTTGAACAGTATTATTTAAGAAATGACAATTCAAATACTTATCTTTGTTTGTTCGTTGGGTGGACTCCCTCTGAGTCTTTGCTTCCTTGCAGGAGCTGCTGGAGTCCTAATCTGAGGTAGCTTCTTCTACACCTTTCTGTTGTGAAATGTAGAGAGATGATCAACTCCCTCTGAATATCTGCATCCTTGCAGAAACTACTGAAGTGTGCTCCTTTGCTTTCTTGCAGGAACAACTAGAGTGTGCTCCTTTGCTTTCTGGCAGGAGCAACTGGAGTGTGCTCCCTCTTGATCTTTGCTTCCTGAATTACCTGTTCTTGAACTCATATTCATCCTTGGTCCCTATGCATGCTTATTAGTATCATGAATGTGTTATCCTTGTGATCTCATATAAAATCATACATTCATTAGTATACTATTAAAACACAATAATCTCAAGCATGTATAGTCATGATCATTTCAAACAGAAATAATAAGCATGAGCATTCAAGGATTCTTATGGTTAGTCAAATCATAAGAAACATAACATGTCTAAACCTGTAATTACTCAAGCCTATGACTCTTCAGGTTAGTTGAATCATCAATCAAGATAAGATATAAAATGCATAAAACCTGTGATTATTCAAGCCTATACTTTCATGATTCTTCTGGTTAGTCATATCATCAATTATAATAATATACATCCAACCATGATTATTCAAACCTATGACTTCATGAATAATTATTATCAACAACAGTATAAGATCCTAACACAAGGTAGGATTTTAGCTTGATATAGGAAAAACATACCTGGATTAGCATGCTAGCTATTTATGTCTAACATACCCGCATAATGTCTTCTGGTTCTCTTTAGTGACTTGTGCTAGTAACCTGCATGTCTCATAAGTTAACCATTATAAAACTAAGTTATACATACCTCGAGAATGGATCTTCTATGAGATCCATGGCAATGGATGAATCTTTGTCCTCATGATCATATGTTCTTGAACTAGAACATGATTTGTCTTCTTGGTGTACCTTTCATGTTAGTAGACAACATAAAACTCATACAACATCACAATGTGTTAGTACAAACATAAGTTTCATACTCCTAATAAATGAATGACTTCTATCATGCATTCATAATTTTATTAAGGTGATATGACAAGTCTAAAATCAAGATTGTACTAACCGTGATAATATGAATACAATCATACCATAAACTTAATTATGAACAAATCTCAAAACATACCTCGATGAGTCATACCTGTCGAGATCACTTGTAATCTTCTTATGTAAGGCCTTAGCCTCATCTCCCTCTGAAACAGGAACTTCTTCACTTATGCAAGTGATTAACCCAATCCACTTGATTTGCAAGAACTGGACCTTGAGCTGGATATGGGTTTGTCAGAGAAATCCCAAAAATTCAAACTTTGAATTTCAAACTTCTGATAGGATAGAAATATGTGCCTTGATGAGCTGATCAAGTTGGTATATTCAGAATTTGAAAACTGCAAAGTTTCACTCCTCAATTTTGCCTTTGAAACTTCTAGATTCACTGGACGTGACCCTGAACAGGGGTTTGATGAAGCCCACTCTTTTTCCCCATCAAAATGTTTGATCCAAAGCTCTAAGCTTCTATTTTTCTGAGGAGCTTCCAGCCGTGGTCACAGATTTCAAAAATTCCCATTTTTACAGAAGCCCTAATTTTCCACTTTTCTGATCAAAGTCCCGAACTAGGGTCTAATCAAGCCCGGCCTTCTGCCCAACCAAAAATTCTGATCTTGGTCTCTAAATTTCTATTTTGATGAGTAGCATCCAGCCGTGGTCTCCGATTACAAAAATTCCAACTTTCTTCAAAGCCCTAAATTCCGGAAGCCATGAATGGAGGTACCAAAAAATAATTCTGTTTTGACAGAAATATGTACCTGATTGTTTCTGGTGTAACTCCGAAATTTTTGATCCACAGGGTCTGAAAAAGTTTCCTGAGATAGCCTGACCTGTTATCTTTCCATCCTGACAGGTCTGACCTCAATTGGATTCTCTGAGAGAGAGTTATGCCAAATGTCGCAACGTGACCTGTTTTGGGATAAAACAGAAGAGCGAACTTGTACGGCGTGCCACGTGTCATTGTTTTAACTTCAGCCTCTGAAAAAGTTTTCTAAGATAGATCGGCCTGTTACCTTTCCATCCTGATAGGTCTGACCTCAATTGGACTCTCTGAGAGAGAGTTATGCCAAATGTCGCAACGTGACCTGTTTATGGGATAATACAGCAGAGCGAACTTGTACGGCGTGCCACATGTCACTAGTTCAACTTCGGCCTATGAAAAAGTTTTCTGAGATATTTCAGACTGTGTACTACCTGTCACTTTTTACGAAATTTCATTTGGAGCTTCCTAGCCCAAGATATGATCTTTTTCCCAAGGTCACCTGATTTTGACTCAGATCTGGAAGAGGCAGAAACCCTATATTGTACAGATCATAAATCACAAAGTACAACGAATTAGAGGTTTTCCTTTGGACACAAGATACCTGGATATCTTAGCTTCGGCTTGTAACAATTTCAGATCCGAAAACTTCGCCAAAACGGATTTATAGCGAAAGTTCTACGATGACTGGTTTTTCCTATATCAAGCCCTAGCATCGTAAGTGCAACAAGTGTCATACATGCCATATCATGCCTTCTTTCAGGCTAGCTCTGATACCATGTTAAATTTTCTGAATTTACTTCAATATGATCTAGGATCTTAACTGAGAGAACAACATGTACAGCATATCTACAGCATATCAATCATGGAGGCAATAATGCAAGCACACAAGAGACACAAAGATTTACTTGGGGAAAACCATAAAGGTGAAAAACCCCAATAACTTCCTCAGAGATAGATAGAGCAATGATACAACCAACCAAGAGAGATATCCATAACCTAGCAGCAATCCTCCTCCTCCATAAGTGCACCTCTCCTCCTTGAGAGCATGTGTGAGAAGTGAGTGAGTAAATAGAGTGCCTCCCGCACTCTATTTATACTTGACTTGACTTGCCTTTTTACCTAACTCATGTCGGCTCGAACTTAACCACATAACATAATGCTGAGTGGGCCGACCCCCAATAGGGTGGTCTAATAACCCTTTGACCCACATGGCCGACCCCCAATAGGGTGGTCTAATAACCCTTTGACCCACATGACTTATACAGGGCCGACCCCAAACAAGGTGGTCTAATAACCCATCAAGTATAAGTTACGACACTTACAATATAAATGACGACACTTCCTTATAGAGGAATAATACCATCTCTATAGGAATACAATATACATATATGTGAAATACAATCCGAAGTTACATATACATCAACATTGGGTTTAGGGGTTTTGAGGGAGATAAAGAGATAAGGGTCAAAGCTTTCAAGAGAGAGAGAAAGATATAAAGGGGGAGACTAGTGGTTAGGGGTTTAGATACAAAGAGAGATTTGAGGTTAGGGGTTTAGAGAGAGAGAGAGAGAGAGAGAGAGAGAGAGAGAGATTGGGGTTTAGAGTTTTAGAGTGATAGATTGAGGATTTGGGGTTTAGAGAGAGACAAATAGAGAGAGAGAGAGAGATCGAGGGTATGGGATTAGAGAGAGAGAGAGAGAGATTGGTTGTCAAGGATTTCAAGAGAGATAAATTGGATGTTGGGGGTTTAGAGAGAGGGAGAGATGGGGGTTAGTGGTTTAGAGAGATAAAGTTTGGGGATTAAGGGATATGGAATTATAGAATAGAGAGAGAGAGAGAGAGTTTAGAGTTTAATGGTTTAGAGAGAGAGAAAGAGAAATAAAGAAAGGGATTGGGGGATAGGATTTAGAGAGAGTGAGAGATTGGCCATCAAGGGTTTAAAGGGAGAAATACCCAGTTAGGCATTCAAAGAGAGAGAGAGAGAGAGCGAGAGAGAGAGAGAGAGAGAGATTGGGGATCAACGTTTTAGAGATAGAGAGATATAAACAGAGGTATTGGTGGTTAGAATTTTAGTGAGTGAGAGAGATTGGAGGTTAGAGACAGAGAGATCGATTGGGTATTAAGGGTTAAAGACAGAGAAACTGATTGCAGCAAGGATATTTTGGTGAGGAGTTTAGAGAGAGAGAGAGATTGGGGTTAGACATTTAGATAGATAGATAGTTGATAGGTATAAAGGAATATAGATAGAGAGAGAGAGGAATTGGGGGTTAGGTGTCTAGAGAGAGAGACAGAGAGAAATATATTGGAGATTAGGTGTCTAGAGAGAGAGGGGGAGAGATCTTGGGGGTTATGGTTTTAGAGAGAGAGAGATAATATGGGTTAAGGGTTTAAAGAGAGAGATAGAGGGAAAGAGAGAAGTTGGGGTTTAGAGGTTGAGAGAGAGAGAGAGAGAGTTTGGGGGTTAGGTTGTTAGAGAGAGAGAGAGAAAGAATGGAAATTAGGGGTTTAGATAATACATGCATACACATAGAGAGAGAAAGAGAGAGAGTTTGGAGATTAGGTTTTAGGGGAGAGAGAGAGAGAGACAGAGAGATTGGGCATTAGTGGTTTAGAGGGAGAGAGAGAAAGAGATTTGTGTTTAGGGATATAAAGAGAGGTAGAGAGATTGGGGTTAGGGGTTTATACATAGAGAGATAGAAAGAGATAAATTGATGTTTAGGGAATTAGAGAGAGAGAGAGAGAGATTGGGGGATAGGGGTTTAGAGAGAGAGAGATTGGGGGTTAGAGGTTTGGAGAGAGAGAGAGAGATGATGGGTTTAGAGAGAGATAGAGAGATTGGAGGTTAGGTGTTTAGAGAGAGATGGAGAGATATATTGGGGGTTATGGTTTTAGAGAGAGAGATAATATGGGTTAGGGGTTTAGAGAGAGAGATAGAGAGAACGAGAGAGGTTGGGGTTTACGGGTTCTTACAGAGAGAGTTTGGGGGTTAGGTTGTTAGAGAGAGAGCAAGAATGGGCATTAGAGATTTAGATACATACATACATACAGGGAGAGAGAGAGAGAGAGAGAGAGAGAGAGAGAGAGAGATTGGGCATTAGTGGTTTAGATGGAGAGAGAGAGAGAGAGAGATTGGTATTTAGATGTATAGAGAGAGGTAGAGAGATTGGGGTTAGGAATTTAGAGAGAGAGAGAGATAGAAAGAGATAGATTGTTGTTTAGGGATTTAGAGGTCGAGAGAGATTGGGGGATAAGGGTTTAGAGAGAGATATTGGGGGTTAAAGGTTGAGAGAGAGAGAGAGATTATGGGTTTAGAGAGAGAAATTTGGAGGTTAAGGGTTTCGAGAGAGAGAGAGAGATTGGAGGTTAGGGGTGTAGAGAGAAAGAGAGATTGAGG
This sequence comes from Larix kaempferi, assembly GCA_027924585.1. NCBI lineage: Eukaryota > Viridiplantae > Streptophyta > Pinopsida > Pinales > Pinaceae > Larix > Larix kaempferi. The sequence goes on along the minus strand of BSBM01000287.1, from coordinate 1,061,615 downwards.
TTTAGGGACTTTAAGAAGAGAGAGATATTGGGGCTTAGGGGCTTAGAGTAAGAGAGGAAAAGAGGGGGGGGAGGGAAGAAGGTTGGGTGTTAGGGACTCAAATAGGGGTTTAGAGAGAGAGAGAGAGAGAGGTGGTTAGGGGTTTAGAGAGAGAGAGATTGGTGGTTAGGGGTTGAGATAGAGGGAGAGATTGGGTGTTAGTTGTTTTGAGAGAGATAGAGATATTGGGGGTTAGGGGGTTTAGAGATAGAGACATAGAAGAGGGAGCATTGTTGTTAGGGGTTTTGAGAGAGATAGAAAGATTGGGGGTTAGGGGTTGGAAAAGAGAGAGAGATGGAAAGAGAAAGATTGGTGGTTAGCGGCTAGAGTGAGAGATATTGGTTGTTAGGGTTTTAGAGAGAGAGATTGGGGGTTAGGGGTTTAAAGAAAAAGAGAGACTATGGGTTATGGGTTTAGAGAGAGAGAGATACTGGGGATTAGGGGATATGGGCTTAGAGAGAGAGATAGTTTGTGGGTTTACAAAGAGAGATACAAAGAGAAATAATGAGATTGGGGTTTAGGTTTTAGAGAGAGAGAGAGAGAGAGAATGGATGAGAGTGGATAATACATCTAAGGTTTAGAGGAGGTTAAATTTATAATTACCAATGAAAGAGATCCTAACTCTTAGTTTGTTTGAATAGAGTGTCGACAAAGTGGGGTCCTTCTTTAAACCACTTTAAAGAGGTTTTGTATACATGGTCAACCACCCAACTTGAGGCATATTATGATAGCTTCTTTCGGAGTTACCTCTCTCCACATATTACTAGAGCAATGACATCCCATTTTCCAGCTAGAACAAAGGCACATGTGTTAAGATACCGAGTTAAGAAATTGTTTCCAGGCAATTTCCCAAAATGGCCCTTTGAAAACACTCTATACAAGAATTTCAATAGAACCCCTATGGTCAACATACTAACAGACCATAAGTATTAGTAGTTTGGGGGAAGAGAGAGAGAGAGAGAGAGAGAGAGATCGATCGATCGGGGGTTAGTGAGTTAGAGGGTGAGAGGGAGAGATTAGTGTTTAGGGGTTTAGAGAGAGATAGAGAGATTGTTGTTAGGGTTTTAGAGAGAGATAAATTGGGGGTTCAAAGAGAGAGAGATAGAAAGAGAGATATTGGTGGTTAAGGGTTGAGAGAGAGAGAGATCGATTGGATTTTAAGTGTTAAAGAGCGAGAAATACATAGAAGGATAATAGGGTCAGGATTTTATAGAGAGAGAGTTTAGGGGTTAGACATTTAGATAGATAGAAATTTGATAACTAGATAGATATATATATCGAGAGAGAGATTGGAGGTTAAGTGTTTAGAGAAAGAGAGAGGGAGAGAGATATTGGGGCTTATGGGTTTAGAGAGAGAGATAGAGATAGAGATTGGGAGTTAGTGGTTTATAGAGAGAGAGAGAATGGGGTTAGGGGGATAGTGGTTTGGAGAGAGGGAGAGAGAGAGAGATTGGGTATTATTGTTTTAGAGAGAGATATTTGGGGTTAGTGGTGGAGTTAGTTGTGTAGAGTGAGATAGAGAGATTAGGGATTAGGAATTTAGAGAGAGAGAGAGAAAGAGAAAGATAGAGAATGGTGGTTGTGGTTTAGTGAGAGAGGGAGATTGGGGGTTTAAGGTTTAAAGTGATAGGGAGATAAAAAGAAGAGATTGGGGGTTAGGGGTGTAGAGAGAGAGATATATTGGGGGTTAGTGGTTTAGAGAGAGACAAAGAGATTGCGGGTAATGGGTTTACATGGAGAGATAGAAATATGGAGATTGGTGGTTCAGGGCTTTGTGTGTGTCAGAAAGAGAGATTAGGTGTTACGGTTTTAGATAGAGAAAGTGTTGTGGCTTAGGGGTTTAGAGACATAGATATTGGGGTTTAATGCTTTAGAGTGAGAGATACAGATAGATTGGGTCTTAGGAGTTTAGAGAGAGAGATATTTGTGGTTAGGCTTTAGAAAGAGAGGGGGAGAGAGAGATATTGGGGGTTAGGCATTTAGAGAGAGAGAGAGAGAGAGAGACAGAGAGAGAGAGATTAGGGGTTAAGGGTTTAGGGAGAGTGAGAGACAAAGATTGATTTGGGTTTAGGTGTTTAGAGAGAGAGGGAGAGATTGGATGTTTGGGATTTAGGGAGAGAGAGAGAGATTGAGGATTAGATATTTAGAGACAGATAGAGAGATATGAGTCAAGGGTTTGCTGAGAGAGGGATTGAAAGAGAGGGACTAGTGGTTAGGGGTTTAGAGAGAGAGAGAGATATTGGAGGTTTGGGTTTTAGAGAGAGAGAGAGATCAGGGGTTAGGGGTTTAGAGAGAGAGAGAGATTGGAGGTTAGAGTTTAGAGAGAAATATAGATTAGAGGTTAGTGTTTAGAGAGAGAGAGAGAGAGAGAGAAAGGGGGTTAGGGGTTTAAAGAAAGAGATATTAGATGTTGGGGGTTTAGAGAGAGAGAGAGAGAGAGAGAGAGAGATTGGGGTTTAGGGATTCATAGAGAGAGATAGATTGGAGGTTAGGGGCTATGGGTTTAGAAAAGGGGATAGTTTAGTTGTTAGTGGTTTAGAGAGAAAGATAAATAGAAAGAAATAGATTAGGGGTTAGGGTTTAGAGAGAGAGAGATAAATATAAAGAAATAGATTAGGGGTTAGGGTTTAGAGAGAGAGAGAGAGAGATTAGCCATTAGGGGTTTAGAGAGTGAGATAAGGGTTGGTGGTTCAATGCGAGAGAGATATTGGGGGTCAAATTTTTAGAGATAGAAAGATAAAAATAAAGATATTGGTGGTTAGGGCTTTAGAGAGAGAATCATAGACTAGACATTAGAGAGAGAGATTGATTGGGTGTCAAGGGTTAAAGAGAGAGAGAGAGAGATAGAGACAAGTATATTGGCGTGAGGATTTTGGAGAGAGAGAGATTTTGGTGGTTAGACCTTAAACTAGAGAGATCTAGATCGTTTATAGGTAGAGAGAGAGAGAGGGAGAGAGATTGGAGGTTAGGTTTTTGGAGAGAGAGAGGGATAGAGATATTGTTGATTATGTGTTTAGAGAGAGAGAGAGAATAGAAGCTAGGATAGAGAGATAGAGAGAGAGAGACTAGGGGTTAGGGGTTTATAGAGAGGGAGAAAGAGATTAGATATTAGGGTTTTGTAGAGAGAGAGAGAAAGTTTAGAGGTTACTACTGCAGACGGCAAGAAAGAGAGATTCGTGTTTAACTGTTTAGAGAGAGGTAGAGAGATTAGGGTTATGGGCTTAGAGAGAGAGATAGAAGGAGAGAGATTGTTGTTTAGGGGTTTAGAGAGATAGAGAGAGAGCGATTAGAGGTTAGTAGTTTATGGAGAGAGAGAGAGGTTTAGAGAGAGAGATATTGGAGGATATATGTTTAGAGAGAGAGAGAGAGAGAGATTAGGGGTTAGGGATTTATAGAATGAGAGAGATATTTGGAGGTTAGGGGTTTAGATAGAGACAAAAAGAGATTGGAGGTTGGGGGTTTAGATAGAGACAGAAAGAGATTGGAGGTTGGGGGTTTAGAGAGAGAGAGAAATTAGGGGTTAGGTGTTTAAAATGAGTGAAATATTGGGGATTAGGGATTTAGAGAGAGAGAGAGAGATTGAAGGTTAGGGGTTTAGAGATAGGGAGAGATTAGAGGTAGGAGTTGTGAGAGATATAGAGATATTGAGAGTGAGTGGTCCAGAGAGATAGAGAAAGATTGGGGATTAGTTGTTTAGAGAGATATAGAGAGAGATTGGGGGTTAAGGGATTAAATATCTCTCTCTCTCTCTCTCTCTGTATATATATATATAGAGAGAGAGAGAGAGATAGGATAGAGAGAATGGTGGTTAGGGATTTCGATAGAGAGATAGGGAGAATGAATCTTTGGCATTTAGAGAGAGAGATAGGAATAGAGATATTAGGGGTTAGGGGTTAGGGGTTTAGAGAGAGAGAGAGATTGGGCGCTATGGGCTTAGAGATGGATAGATAGATTGGGGGTTAGGGTTTTTAAGAGAGAGAGAGATTGGTGGTTAGGGGTTGAGAGAGAGAGAGAGAGATAGAATAGAGAGAATGGTGGTTAGGGATTTGGAGAGAGAGATAAGGAGATTAGATCTTTGGCATTTAGAGAGAGAGATACAAATAGAGATATTATGGGTAAGGGGTTTAGAGAGAGATAGATTGAACGTTATGAGCTTAGAGAGGAATAGATAGATTGGGTGTTAGGGATTTGAAGAGAGAGAGAGAGAGATTGGGTGTTAGAGGTTTAGAGAGAGAGATATTGGGGGTTAGGGATGGGGTTAGTTGTATAGAGAGAGATAGAGAGATTGGGGGTTAGGAGTTTAGAGCTAGAGAGAGAGATTGAAAGAGATGGAATGGTGGTTAGGGTTTAATGAGAGAGATAGGTTTAGATTGAGAGATTGCGGGTTTGAGGTTTAGAGAGAGACAAATAGAGAGAGAGAGAGAGAGATCGGGGATTAGGGGTTTAGAGAGAGAGAAGGAGAAAGAGAGAGAGATACATTGATGGTTAGAGGTTTAGAGAGAGAGAGATTGGGGGTTAGGGGTTTAGAGAGAGAGTTATTGGATGTTGGGGATTTAGAGAGGGATATATTGGAGTTTAGGGGCTATGGGTTTAGAGAGCTATGAAGAGTTTGGGGGTTAGGGGTTTAGAGAGAGAGAGAGAGAGAGAAAATGGAACAAAGAGATTGGGACTTAGGGTTTAGAGAGAGAGAGATTGGTCATCAGCCATTTAGTGAGAAAGATAAAGGGGTTAGGGGTTTAGAGAGAGAGATAAGTGGTCAGGGGTTCATAGAGAGAGATATTGAGGGTTAGAAATTTAGAGATAGAGAGATAGGAAGGAAGATATTGGTGGTTAGGGTTTTAGAGAGAGAAAGAGAGAGAGATTGGAGGTTAGAGAGAGAGATTTATTGGGTGTGAAGGGTTAACAAGAGAGAGAGATAGAGAGAGTTAGAGACAAGTATATTGGGGTCATGGGTTTAGAGAGAGAGAGAGAGAGTTTAGGGGTTATACATTTAGATAGATAGATAGTTTATAGGTAGAGAGAGAGAGAGAGATTGGGTTTAGGCATCTAAGGAGAGAGAGATTGGAGGTTGGTTTTTAGGGAGAGAGATATTGGGGGTTAGGTGGTTAGAGAGAGAGAAAGATTGGGTGTTAGGGGATTAAAGAAAGAGCGAGAATGGGGGGGTAAGGGTTTAGACACATACATTCAGAGAGAGAGAGAGAGATAGAGAGAGAGATTAGAGATTAGTGTTTTGGAGAGAGAGAGAGAGAGAGAGAGAAAGATTGGTGTTTAGGGGTTTAGAGAGAGATAGAGAGATCAGGGTTAGGGGTTAAGAAAGAGATAGAAAGAGAGAGATTAGTGTTTAGGGATTTAGAGAGAGAGAGAGAGGTTGGCAGTTTATGGACATAAAGAGAGAGATATTGGGGGTTAGGGGTTTAGGGAGAGGGATATTAGGGATTATAGGTTTAGAGAGAGAGAGATTAGGGGTATAGAGAGAGATATATTAGGATGTTAGGGGTTTAGAGAGAGAGAGAGATTGGAGGTTAGGAGTTTAGAGAGAGAGATTGAGGGTTAGGGGTTTAGAGAGGGAGAGAGAGAGGGAGAGAGAGATAGAAAGAGAGATATTTATGTTTAGGGATTTAGAGAGAGAGAGGGGGGTTAGTGGTTTATGGATAAAGAGAGGGAGATATTGAGGGTTAGGGGGGGTTTAGGGAGAGGGAGGTTTGAGATTATAGGTTTAGAGAGAGAGAGAGAGATTAGGGTTTTAGAGGGAGAAAGATATTAGGAGGTTAGGGGTTTAGAGAAAGAGAGAGATTGGAGGTTAGGAGTTGAGAGAGAGAGATTGGCGGTTAGGGGTTTGGAGAGAGAGAGAGAGATTGAGGCTTAGGGGTTTAGACAAAGAGAGAGAGAGGTTGGTGTTGGTTGTGGAGCCATATCTTCTAGTCTCATAGATGATATTGCCTTAGCCGTGCACCCCGGAGGAATATACACCCATTCTGCATTTTTAGGGGTTCGAGGTTTATAGAGAGATATTGGGGATTATGGGTTTAGAGACACATAGAGAGATTGGGGGTTAGGTGTTTGAAGAGAGAGAGAGAGAGAGAGAGAGAGAGAGAGAGAGAGAGAGAGAGATTGGGGGTTAGGGGTTTGAAGAGAGAGAGAGAGAGATAGAGATTGGGTGTTAGGGTTTTAGAGAGACATAATGGGGGTTAGGGCTTGGATTTGTTATTTACAGAGAGATAGAGAGATTGTGGGTAAGGTGTTTAGAGAGAGAGAGATGGCAATAAAAAGAGAGAGAATGGTGGTTAGGGTTTATTGAGAGAGAGGGAGAGTGGGGGTTTGGGGTTTAGAGTGAGAGAGAGATAGGAAGAGAGAGATTGGGGGTTTGGGGTTTAGAGAAAGGGAGAGATAGAGGGATTGGATATTATGGTTCTAGAGAGAGAGAGAGAGAGATTGTTGGTTTGGGGTTTAGTTGGAGAGATACATATTAGGTTTTAAGGTTTTAGAGAGAAAGAGAGAGTTGGGGGATTGGGGTTTAGAGAGAGAGAGATTGGGGATTAATGCTTTAGAGAGAGAAATATAGATAGGTTGGGTGTTAGGAGTTTAGAGAAGGAGATTTGTTGTTACGATTTAGAGAGAGAGGGAGAGAGAGAGAGAGAGATTGGGGGCTAGGGGTTTAGATAGATAGATAGATAGTGAGAAGCGAGAGAGAAACATTAGGGGTTAGGGGCATAGATATTGAGAGGAAGAGAGAGATTTGGGTTTAGGGGTTTAGAGAGTGAGAGAGAGATTGGAGGTAAATAAAGGGGTTTAGAGAGAGAGAAAGAGATTGGGGATTAGTGGTTTAGAGAGAGAGAGAGAGAGAAATATTGGGAGTTAGTGTCTTAGAGAGAGATATAGACACACATGCCATAGGTTTATAGAGAGAGAGAGATTAGGGGTTAGAGGTGTAGACATAGAGAGAAAGAGAGGGATTTGGGTTTAGGGGTTTAGAGAGAGAGAGAGAGAGAGAGAGATTGGAGGTTAGGGGCTTAGAGAGAGAGAGAGAGAGGAGATTTGGTGTTTAGAGAGAGAGATATAAATATTGGGAGTTAGGGGCTTAGAAAGAGATACAGAGACATGGGTCAAAGGTTTGTAGAGAGAGATATTGGTGTTTAGGTGTTTAGAGAGAGAAATAGAGAGAGAGAGAGATTGGGGGTTTGAGGTTTAGAGAGAGACAAATGAAGAGAGAGAGAGATCGGGGATTAGGGGTTTAGAGAGAGAGATACATTGATGGTTAGAGGTTTAGAGAGAGAGACTGGGGTTAGGGGTTTAGAGAGAGAGTTATTGGATGTTGGGGGTTTAGAGAGGGAGAGATTCGAGTTTAGGGGCTATGGGTTGAGAGAGATATGAATAGTTTGGGGGTTAGGGGTTTAGAGAGAGAGAGAGAGAAAGAGAGAGAGATTGACCGTCAATGGTTTAGTGAGAGAGATAAAGGGGTTAGGGGTTTAGGGAGAGAGATAAGGGGTCAGGGGTTCATAGAGAGAGATATGAAGGGTTAGGGGTTTAGAGATAGAGAGATAGGAAGGGAGATATTGGTGGTTAGGGTTTTAGAGAGAGAAATATAGAGAGATTGGAGGTTAGAGAGAGAAGATGATTGGGTGTGAAGGGCTAACAAGAGAGAGAGATAGAGAGAGTTAGAGACAAGTATATTGGGGTCATGGGTTTAGACAGAGAGAGAGTTGGTTATACATTTAGATAGATAGATAGTTTATAGGTAGATATATATGTAGAGAGAGAGGGGGGGATTTGGTTTAGGCATCTAGGGAGAGAGAGATTGGAGGTTGGTTTTTAGGGAGAGAGAGAGGGAGAGAGATATTGGGGGTTAGGTGGTTAGAGAGAGAGAGATCAGAAATTTGTGTTTTGGAGAGAGAGAGAGAGAGAGAGTGAGAGATCAGAGATTAGTGTTTTGGAGAGAGAGAGAGAGAGAGAGAGAGATCGGGGGCTAGTGGTTTATAGGGAGAGAGAGAAATATTGGTGTTTAGGGGTTTAGAGAGAGATATAGAGATTAGGGTTAGGGGTTTAGAAAGAGATAGAAAGAGAGAGATTGGTGTTTAGGGATTTAGAGAGAGAGAGGTTAACAGTTTATGGACATAGAGAGCGAGATATTGGGGGTTAGGGGTTTAGAGAGAGGGATATTAGGGATAGGTTTAGAGAGCTCTAGAGATTAGGGGTATAGAGAGAGAGAGAGAGATATTAGGAGGTTAGGGGTTTAGAGAGAGAGAGAAAGAGAAATATTGGAGGTTAGGAGTTTAGAGAGAGAGATTGGGGGTTAGGGGTTTAGAAAGGGAGAGAGATAGGGAGAGAGAGATATTGATGTTTAGAGATTTAGAGAGAGAGAGAGAGAGAGAGAGAGAGAGAGAGAGAGGTTAGTGGTTTATGGACAGAGAGAGAAAGAGATATTGGGGGTTAGGGGGGGTTTAGGGAGAGGGAGGTTTGAGATTATAGGTTTAGAGCGAGAGAGAGATTAGGGTTTTAGAGATATATATATATATTAGGAGGTTAGGGGTTTAAAGAGAGAGAGAGAGAGAGATTGGAGGTTAGGAGTTTAGAGAGAGAGATTGGGGATTAGGGGTTTGGAGAGAGAGAGAGAGGTTGGGGGTTAGAGGCTCAGATAAATAAATATATACATAGAGAGAGATTTGGGATTATTTTTTTAGAGAGATAATGAGATTGGGGGATAGGGGTTTAGAGAGAGAGAGAGAGAGAGAGAGAGAGAGAGAGATAGAGAGAGAGAGAATGGTGGTTAGGGGATCATAAAGAAAGAGGGAGAGATAGGAAGAGAGATATTGGGGGTTAGGGGCTTAGAGATAGAGAGATCGAGGGTTACGTGTTTAGCAAGAGATAGAGAGATTGAGGGGTAAAGGTTTAGATAGAAAGATTTAGAAAGAGAGAGGTTGGTGGTTAGAGGTTGAGAGAGAGAGAGAGAGAGATTGGGGCTTAGGGGTGGGGTTAGTTGTTTAGAGAGAGATAGAGAGATTAAGGTTTAGGGTTTTAGAGAGAGAGAGAGAAAGAGAGAATGGATGAGAGTGGATAATGTAGGTAAGTTTTAGAGGAGTTTAAAGTTATAATTTCCGAGGAAAGAGATCCTAACTCCTAGGTTGTTTGAATAGAGTGTCAACAAAGGGGGGTCCCTCGTTAGACCACTTTAAAAACCTTGTGTATAGATGGTTGACCACCCAACTTGGTCAGGGGTTTAGAGAGAGATATTTGGGGTTTAGCGATTTAGAGAGGGAGAGATTGGAGGTTCATGGTTTAGAGAGAGAAAGATAGAAATATTGGGTCTTAGGAGTTTAAAAAGAGAGATTTGTGGTTAGTGTTTAGAGACATAGGGAGAGAGAGAGATTGGGGTTTAGGGTTTTAGATAGAGGGATATATAGGTAGATATATAGATAGATAGATATGAGAGAGATTAGGGGTTAGGGGTTTAAGGAGGGAGAGAGAGAGAGAGAGAGAGGGATTTGGGTTTAGGGTTTTTGTGGGAGATAGAGAGATAAGGGTCAAGGCTTTCAAGAGACAGAGAGAGAGAAAGAGCGAGACTGGTGGTTAGGGGTTTAGATATAGAGAGAGATCGGGGGTATGGGTTTAGAGAGAGAGAGAGATTGGTGTCTAGAGGCTTAGAGAGAGAGAGAGAGAGATTGGGCGCCAAGGATTTCAAGAGAGATAAATTGGATGTTGGGGGTTTAGAGAGAGGGAGAGATGGAGGTTAGTGGTTTAGAGTGAGAAAGTTTCAGAGTTAAGGGTTATGGGTTTATAGAGAGAGAGAGAGTTTAGATTTTAATGGTTTAGAGAGAGAGAGAGAGAGAAATAAAGAAAGGGATTGTGGATAGGATTTAGAAAGAGTGAGAGATTGGCCATCAAGGGTTTAAAGGGAGAAATACGAGGTTAGGTGTTCAAAAAGAGAGAGAGAGAGAGAGAGATTGGGGATCAACATTTTAGAGATAGAGAGATATAAAGAGAGGTATTGGTGGTTAGAGTTTTAGTGAGTGAGAGAGATTGGAGGTTAGAGATAGAGAGATCGATTGGTATTAAGGGTTAAAGAGAGAAAAAAAAAAGATTGAGGTAAGGATATTGTGGTGAGGAGTTTAGAGAGAGAGAGAGAGAGATATTGGGGTTAGACGTTTAGATAGATAGATAGTTGATAGGTATAAAGGAATATAGATAGAGAGAGAGAGGAATTGGGGGTTAGGTGTCTAGAGAGAGAGAGAGAGAGAGAAATATATTGGAGGTTAGGTGTCTAGAGAGAGAGGGGGACAGATCTTGGGGGTTATGGTTTTAGAGAGAGAGAGAGAATATGGGTTAGGGGTTTAAACAGAGAGATAGAGAGAAAGAGAGAGGTTGGGACTTAGAGGTTTAGAGAGAGAGAGAGTTTGGGGGTTAGGTTGTTAAAGAGAGAGAGAAAGAATAGGAATTAGGGGTTTAGATAATACATGCATACACACAGAGAGAGAAACAAAGAGAGAGAGAGAGAGAGAGAGAGAGAGAGAGATTGGATGTTAGGGTTTAGGGGAGAGAGAGACAGAGAGATTGAGCGTTAGTGGTTTAGAGGGAGAGAGAGAAAGAGATTTGTGTTTAGGGATATAGAGAGAGCTAGAGAGATTGGGGTTAGGGGTTTATACATAGAGAGATAGGAAGAGATAAATTGATGTTTAGGGAATGAGAGAGAGAGAGAGAGAGAGATATTGGGGGATAGGGGTTTAGAGAGAGAGAGAGAGATTGGGGGTTAGAGGTTTGGAGAGAGAGAGAGAGAGATTATGGGTTTAGAGAGAGATTGGAGGTTAGGTGTTTAGAGAGAGATGGAGAGATATATTGGGGGTTATGGTTTTAGAGAGAGAGAGAATATGGGTTATGGGTTTAGAGAGAGAGATAAAGAGAACGAGAGAGATTGGGGTTTACGAGTTCATAGAGAGAGAGTTTGTGGGTTAGGTTGTTAGAGAGAGAGCAAGAAGGGCATTAGGGGTTTAGATACATACATACATACATAGAGGGAGATAGAGAGAGAGATTGGAGGTTAGGGTTTTGGGGAGAGAGCATGTGCGCGCGTGAGAGAGAGAGAGAGAGAGAGAGAGTGGGCGTTAGTGGTTTAGATGGACAGAGAGAGAGAGAGAGAGAGAGAGAGAGATTGATGTTTAGGTGTATAGAGAGAGGTAGAGAGATTGGGGTTAGGAATTTATAGAGAGAGAGAGATAGAAAGAGATAGATTGGTGTTTAAGGATTTAAAGGTCGAGAGAGATTGGGGGATAGGGGTCAGGGGTTAATAAAGAGAGATATTGAGGGTTAGGGGTTTAGAGATAGAGAGATAGGAAGGGAGATGTTGTTGGTTAGGGTTGTAGAGAGAGAAAGAGAGAGAGATTGGAGGTTAGAGAGAGATCGATTGGGTGTGAAAGGTTAAAGAGAGAAAGAGGGGTTTAGAGACAAGTATATTGGGGCCATGGGTTTAGAGAGAGAGAGATTAGGGGTTATACATTTAGATAGATAGATAGTTTATAGGTAGATATATAGGTAGAGAGAGAGAGAAGGATTGGGGTTTAGGAATCTAGGGGGAGAGAGATTGGAGGTTGGTTTTTAGGGAGAGAGAGATAGGGAGAGAGATATTGGGGGTTAGGTGGTTAGAGAGAGAGATTGGGTGTTAAAGGATTAAAGAAAGAGTGAGAATGGGGGGGTAGGGGTTTAGACACATACACTCAGAGAGAGAGAGAGAGAGAGAGATTGGGGGCTGGGGATTTAGAGAGAGAGATCAGAGATTAGTGTTTTGGAGAAAGAGAGAGAGAGAGAGAGAGAGAGAGATTGGGGGTTAGTGGTTTACAGGGAGAGAGAGAAAGATGGGGGGTCAAGGGTTTAGAGTGATAGGGAGATGGGAAGAGAGAGATTGTGGGTCAGGGGTTCAGAGAGAGAGATATTGGTGGTTATGGGTTCAGAGAGAGGAAGAGAAAGATTAGGTGTTAGGGTTTTAGAGAGAGATATTTGGGGGTTATGGGTTCAGAGAGTGAGAGATTGGAGGTTCATGGTTTAGAGAGAGAAAGATAGAGATATTGGGCCTTAGGAGTTTAGAAAGAGAGATTTGTGGTTAGTGTTTAGAGACATAGGGAGAGATAGAGATTGGGGTTTAGAGTTCTAGATAGACATAGATATACGTAGATATATAGATAGATAGATATGAGAGAGATTAGGGGTTAGTGGTTTAAGGAGAGAGAGAGAGAGAGAGAGAGAGAGGGATTTGGGTTTAGGGGTTTTGAGGGAGATAAAAAGATAAGGGTCAAGGCTTTCAAGAGAGAGAGAAAGATATAAAGGGGGGAGACTAGTGGTTAGGGGTTTAGATACAAAGAGAGATTGGAGGTTAGGGGTTTAGAGAGAGAGAGAGAGAGAGAGAGAGAGAGAGAGAGATTGGGGTTTGGAGTTTTAGAGTGATAGATTGAGGATTTGGGGTTTAGAGAGAGACAAATAGAGAGAGAGAGAGATCGGGGGTATGGGCTTAGAGAGAGAGAGAGAGAGATTGGTTGTCAAGGATTTCAAGAGAGATAAATTGGATGTTGGGGGTTTAGAGAGAGGGAGAGATGGGGGTTAGTGGTTTAGAGAGATAAAGTTTGGGGATAAAGGGATATGGAATTATAGAATAGAGAGAGAGAGAGAGAGTTTAGAGTTTAATGGTTTAGAGAGAGAGAAAGAGAAATAAAGAAAGGGATTGGGGGATAGGATTTAGAGAGAGTGAGAGATTCGCCATCAAGGGTTTAAAGGGAGAAATACCCAGTTAGGCATTCAAAGAGAGAGAGAGAGAGAGAGATTGGGGATCAACGTTTTAGAGATAGAGAGATATAAACAGAGGTATTGGTGGTTAGAATTTTAGTGAGTGAGAGAGATTGGAGGTTAGAGACAGAGAGATCGATTGGGTATTAAGGGTTAAAGACAGAGAAACTGATTGCAGCAAGGATATTTTGGTGAGGAGTTTAGAGAGAGAGAGAGATTGGGGTTAGACATTTAGATAGATAGATAGTTGATAGGTATAAAGGAATATAGATAGAGAGAGAGAGGAATTGGGGGTTAGGTGTCTAGAGAGAGAGACAGAGAGAAATATATTGGATATTAGGTGTCTAGAGAGAGAGGGGGAGAGATCTTGGGGGTTATGGTTTTAGAGAGAGAGAGATAATATGGGTTAAGGGTTTAAAGAGAGAGATAGAGGGAAAGAGAGAAGTTGGGGTTTAGAGGTTGAGAGAGAGAGAGAGAGAGTTTGGGGGTTAGGTTGTTAGAGAGAGAGAGAGAAAGAATGGAAATTAGGGGTTTAGATAATACATGCATACACATAGAGAGAGAAAGAGAGAGAGTTTGGAGATTAGGTTTTAGGGGAGAGAGAGAGAGAGACAGAGAGATTGGGCATTAGTGGTTTAGAGGGAGAGAGAGAAAGAGATTTGTGTTTAGGGATATAAAGAGAGGTAGAGAGATTGGGGTTAGGGGTTTATACATAGAGAGATAGAAAGAGATAAATTGATGTTTAGGGAATTAGAGAGAGAGAGAGAGAGAGATTGGGGGATAGGGGTTTAGAGAGAGAGAGATTGGGGGTTAGAGGTTTGGAGAGAGAGAGAGAGATGATGGGTTTATAGAGAGATAGAGAGATTGGAGGTTAGGTGTTTAGAGAGAGATGGAGAGATATATTGGGGGTTATGGTTTTAGAGAGAGAGAGAATATGGGTTAGGGGTTTAGAGAGAGAGATAGAGAGAACGAGAGAGGTTGGGGTTTACGGGTTCTTACAGAGAGAGTTTGGGGGTTAGGTTGTTAGAGAGAGAGCAAGAATGGGCATTAGAGATTTAGATACATACATACATATAGGGAGAGAGAGAGAGAGAGAGAGAGAGAGAGAGAGAGATTGGGCGTTAGTGGTTTAGATGGAGAGAGAGAGAGAGAGAGATTGGTGTTTAGATGTATAGAGAGAGGTAGAGAGATTGGGGTTAGGAATTTAGAGAGAGAGAGAGATAGAAAGAGATAGATTGTTGTTTAGGGATTTAGAGGTCGAGAGAGATTGGGGGATAAGGGTTTAGAGAGAGATATTGGGGGTTAAAGGTTGAGAGAGAGAGAGAGATTATGGGTTTAGAGAGAGAAATTTGGAGGTTAAGGGTTTCGAGAGAGAGAGAGAGATTGGAGGTTAGGGGTGTAGAGAGAAAGAGAGATTGAGGTTTAGGGACTTTAAGAAGAGAGAGATATTGGGGCTTAGGGGCTTAGAGTAAGAGAGGAAAAGAGGGGGGGGAGGGAAGAAGGTTGGGTGTTAGGGACTCAAATAGGGGTTTAGAGAGAGAGAGAGAGAGAGGTGGTTAGGGGTTTAGAGAGAGAGAGATTGGTGGTTAGGGGTTGAGATAGAGGGAGAGATTGGGTGTTAGTTGTTTTGAGAGAGATAGAGATATTGGGGGTTAGGGGTTTAGAGATAGAGACATAGAAGAGGGAGCATTGTTGTTAGGGGTTTTGAGAGAGATAGAAAGATTGGGGGTTAGGGGTTGGAAAAGAGAGAGAGATGGAAAGAGAAAGATTGGTGGTTAGCGGCTAGAGTGAGAGAGATTGGTTGTTAGGGTTTTAGAGAGAGAGATTGGGGGTTAGGGGTTTAAAGAAAAAGAGAGACTATGGGTTATGGGTTTAGAGAGAGAGAGATACTGGGGATTAGGGGATATGGGCTTAGAGAGAGAGATAGTTTGTGGGTTTACAAAGAGAGATACAAAGAGAAATAATGAGATTGGGGTTTAGGTTTTAGAGAGAGAGAGAGAGAGAGAATGGATGAGAGTGGATAATACATCTAAGGTTTAGAGGAGGTTAAATTTATAATTACCAATGAAAGAGATCCTAACTCTTAGTTTGTTTGAATAGAGTGTCGACAAAGTGGGGTCCTTCTTTAAACCACTTTAAAGAGGTTTTGTATACATGGTCAACCACCCAACTTGAGGCATATTATGATAGCTTCTTTCGGAGTTACCTCTCTCCACATATTACTAGAGCAATGACATCCCATTTTCCAGCTAGAACAAAGGCACATGTGTTAAGATACCGAGTTAAGAAATTGTTTCCAGGCAATTTCCCAAAATGGCCCTTTGAAAACACTCTATACAAGAATTTCAATAGAACCCCTATGGTCAACATACTAACAGACCATAAGTATTAGTAGTTTGGGGGAAGAGAGAGAGAGAGAGAGAGAGAGATCGATCGATCGGGGGTTAGTGAGTTAGAGGGTGAGAGGGAGAGATTAGTGTTTAGGGGTTTAGAGAGAGATAGAGAGATTGTTGTTAGGGCTTTAGAGAGAGATAAATTGGGGGTTCAAAGAGAGAGAGATAGAAAGAGAGATATTGGTGGTTAAGGGTTGAGAGAGAGAGAGATCGATTGGATTTTAAGTGTTAAAGAGCGAGAAATACATAGAAGGATAATAGGGTCAGGATTTTATAGAGAGAGAGTTTAGGGGTTAGACATTTAGATAGATAGAAATTTGATAACTAGATAGATATATATATAGAGAGAGAGATTGGAGGTTAAGTGTTTAGAGAAAGAGAGAGGGAGAGAGATATTGGGGCTTATGGGTTTAGAGAGAGAGATAGAGATAGAGATTGGGAGTTAGTGGTTTATAGAGAGAGAGAGAATGGGGTTAGGGGGATAGTGGTTTGGAGAGAGGGAGAGAGAGAGAGATTGGGTATTATTGTTTTAGAGAGAGATATTTGGGGTTAGTGGTGGAGTTAGTTGTGTAGAGTGAGATAGAGAGATTAGGGATTAGGAATTTAGAGAGAGAGAGAGAAAGAGAAAGATAGAGAATGGTGGTTGTGGTTTAGTGAGAGAGGGAGATTGGGGGTTTAAGGTTTAAAGTGATAGGGAGATAAAAAGAAGAGATTGGGGGTTAGGGGTGTAGAGAGAGAGATATATTGGGGGTTAGTGGTTTAGAGAGAGACAAAGAGATTGCGGGTAATGGGTTTACATGGAGAGATAGAAATATGGAGATTGGTGGTTCAGGGCTTTGTGTGTGTCAGAGAGAGAGATTAGGTGTTACGGTTTTAGATAGAGAAAGTGTTGTGGCTTAGGGGTTTAGAGACATAGATATTGGGGTTTAATGCTTTAGAGTGAGAAATACAGATAGATTGGGTCTTAGGAGTTTAGAGAGAGAGATATTTGTGGTTAGGCTTTAGAAAGAGAGGGGGAGAGAGAGATATTGGGGGTTAGGCATTTAGAGAGAGAGAGAGAGAGAGAGACAGAGAGAGAGAGATTAGGGGTTAAGGGTTTAGGGAGAGTGAGAGACAAAGGTTGATTTGGGTTTAGGTGTTTAGAGAGAGAGGGAGAGATTGGATGTTTGGGATTTAGGGAGAGAGAGAGAGATTGAGGATTAGATATTTAGAGACAGATAGAGAGATATGAGTCAAGGGTTTGCTGAGAGAGGGATTGAAAGAGAGGGACTAGTGGTTAGGGGTTTAGAGAGAGAGAGAGATATTGGAGGTTTGGGTTTTAGAGAGAGAGAGAGATCAGGGGTTAGGGGTTTAGAGAGAGAGAGAGATTGGAGGTTAGAGTTTAGAAAGAAATATAGATTAGAGGTTAGTGTTTAGAGAGAGAGAGAGAGAGAGAAAGGGGGTTAGGGGTTTAAAGAAAGAGATATTAGATGTTGGGGGTTTAGAGAGAGAGAGAGAGAGAGAGAGAGATTGGGGTTTAGGGATTCATAGAGAGAGATAGATTGGAGGTTAGGGGCTATGGGTTTAGAAAAGGAGATAGTTTAGTTGTTAGTGGTTTAGAGAGAAAGATAAATAGAAAGAAATAGATTAGGGGTTAGGGTTTAGAGAGAGAGAGATAAATATAAAGAAATAGATTAGGGGTTAGGGTTTAGAGAGAGAGAGAGAGAGATTAGCCATTAGGGGTTTAGAGAGTGAGATAAGGGTTGGTGGTTCAATGCGAGAGAGATATTGGGGGTC
Organism: Larix kaempferi; assembly: GCA_027924585.1. Classification (NCBI taxonomy): domain Eukaryota; kingdom Viridiplantae; phylum Streptophyta; class Pinopsida; order Pinales; family Pinaceae; genus Larix; species Larix kaempferi. Next base: position 1,044,645 of record BSBM01000287.1, on the reverse strand, counting down.
AAATTTTTAGAGATAGAAAGATAAAAATAAAGATATTGGTGGTTAGGGCTTTAGAGAGAGAAGCATAGACTAGACATTAGAGAGAGAGATTGATTGGGTGTCAAGGGTTAAAGAGAGAGAGAGAGAGAGATAGAGACAAGTATATTGGCGTGAGGATTTTGGAGAGAGAGAGATTTTGGTGGTTAGACCTTAAACTAGAGAGATCTAGATCGTTTATAGGTAGAGAGAGAGAGAGGGAGAGAGATTGGAGGTTAGGTTTTTGGAGAGAGAGAGGGATAGAGATATTGTTGATTATGTGTTTAGAGAGAGAGAGAGAATAGAAGCTAGGATAGAGAGATAGAGAGAGAGAGACTAGGGGTTAGGGGTTTATAGAGAGGGAGAAAGAGATTAGATATTAGGGTTTTGTAGAGAGAGAGAGAGAAAGTTTAGAGGTTACTACTGCAGACGGCAAGAAAGAGAGATTCGTGTTTAACTGTTTAGAGAGAGGTAGAGAGATTAGGGTTATGGGCTTAGAGAGAGAGATAGAAGGAGAGAGATTGTTGTTTAGGGGTTTAGAGAGATAGAGAGAGAGCGATTAGAGGTTAGTAGTTTATGGAGAGAGAGAGAGGTTTAGAGAGAGAGATATTGGAGGATATATGTTTAGAGAGAGAGAGAGAGAGAGATTAGGGGTTAGGGATTTATAGAATGAGAGAGATATTTGCAGGTTAGGGGTTTAGATAGAGACAAAAAGAGATTGGAGGTTGGGGGTTTAGATAGAGACAGAAAGAGATTGGAGGTTGGGGGTTTAGAGAGAGAGAGAAATTAGGGGTTAGGTGTTTAAAATGAGTGAAATATTGGGGATTAGGGATTTAGAGAGAGAGAGAGAGATTGAAGGTTAGGGGTTTAGAGATAGGGAGAGATTAGAGGTAGGAGTTGTGAGAGATATAGAGATATTGAGAGTGAGTGGTCCAGAGAGATAGAGAAAGATTGGGGATTAGTTGTTTAGAGAGATATAGAGAGAGATTGGGGGTTAAGGGATTAAATATCTCTCTCTCTCTCTCTCTGTATATATATATATATATAGAGAGAGAGAGATAAGATAGAGAGAATGGTGGTTAGGGATTTCGATAGAGAGATAGGGAGAATGAATCTTTGGCATTTAGAGAGAGAGATAGGAATAGAGATATTAGGGGTTAGGGGTTAGGGGTTTAGAGAGAGAGAGAGATTGGGCGCTATGGGCTTAGAGATGGATAGATAGATTGGGGGTTAGGGTTTTTAAGAGAGAGAGATTGGTGGTTAGGGGTTGAGAGAGAGAGAGAGAGATAGAATAGAGAGAATGGTGGTTAGGGATTTGGAGAGAGAGATAAGGAGATTAGATCTTTGGCATTTAGAGAGAGAGATACAAATAGAGATATTATGGGTAAGGGGTTTAGAGAGAGATAGATTGAACGTTATGAGCTTAGAGAGGAATAGATAGATTGGGTGTTAGGGATTTGAAGAGAGAGAGAGAGAGATTGGGTGTTAGAGGTTTAGAGAGAGAGATATTGGGGGTTAGGGATGGGGTTAGTTGTATAGAGAGAGATAGAGAGATTGGGGGTTAGGAGTTTAGAGGTAGAGAGAGAGATTGAAAGAGATGGAATGGTGGTTAGGGTTTAATGAGAGAGAGGAATATTGGGGGTTTGGGGTTTAGAGTGAGAGGGAGATAGTAAGAGAGGGATTGGGGGTTAGGAGTTTAGAGAGTGAGATATTAGGGGTTTGTGGTTTAGGGAGAGATAGATGGATTAGGGATTAGGGGTTTAGAGAGAGATAAAAAATGAGAGATTGTTGGTTTGGGGTTTGGAGAGAGAGAGAATTATTAGGTGTTAGGGTTTTAGAGAGAGAGAGTTGGGGGATAGGAGTTGCGAGAGATATTGGGGGTGAGGGGTCCAGAGAGATAGAGAAAGATTGGGGATTAGTTGTTTAGAGAGATATAGAGAGAGATTGGGGGTTAAGGGATTAAATATCTCTCTCTCTCTCTCTATATATATATATATATATAGAGAGAGAGAGAGAGAGAGAGATAGGATAGAGAGAATGGTCATTAGGGATTTGGAGAGAGAGATAGGGAGATTGGATCTTTGGAATTTAGAGAGAGAGATAGGTATAGAGATATTATGGGTTAGGGGTTTAGAGAGAGAGGGATAGGGCGTTATGGGCTTAGAGAGGGATAGATAGATTGCGGGTTAGGGTTTTGAAGAGAGAGAGATTGGTGGTTAAGGGTTGAGAGAGAGAGAGAGAGAGAGATAGAATAGAGAGAATGATGGTTAGGGATTTGGAGAGAGAGATAGGGAGATTAGCTCTTTGGCATTTAGAGAGAGAGATAGGAGTAGAGATACTAGGATTTAGGGGTTTAGAGAGAGAGAGATTGAGCATTATGGGCTTAGAGAGGGATAGATAGATTGGGGGTTAGGGGTTTAAGAGAGAGAGATTGGTGGTTAGGGGTTGAGAGAGAGAGAGAGAAATATTGGGTGTTAGAGGTTTAGAGATAGAGATATTGGGGGTTAGGGATGGGGTTAGTTGTATAGAGACAGATAGAGAGATTGGGGGTTAGGATTTTAGAGGTAGAGAGAGAGATTGAAAGAGAGGGAATGGTGGTTAGGGTTTAATGAGAGAGAGGAATATTGGGGGTTTAGGGTTTAGAGTGAGAAGGAGATAGGAAGACAAATATTGGGGGTTAGAGGTTTAGAGAGTGATATATTAGGGGTTATTGGTTTAGGGAGAGATAGAGGGATTAGGGATTAGGGGTTTAGAGAGAGATAAAAAGTGAGAGATTGTTGGTTTGGGGTTTGGAGAGAGAGAGAAGTATTAGGTATAAGGGTTTTAGAGAGAGAGAGTTGGGGGATATGGGTTTAGAGAGAGAGGTTGGGGGTTAATGCTTTAGAGAGAGAAAGATAAATATTGGGAGTTAGGGGTTACAGGTTTAGATTTATATATATATACATATATACATATATATATATATACAGAGAGGGATTGAGAGATATTAGGGGCTTAGAGAGAGAGAAAGCAAGAGAGAGATTGGGAGTTCGAGGTTTAGAGAGAGAGAGAGAGGGAGTTTGGGGGTTGGGGGTTTAGAGAGAGAGAGAGAGAGATTAGGGGTTATGGGTTTAGAGAAAGAGAGAGATTTTATAGGTTAGGGGTTTAGAGAGAGGGAGAGATTGGAGGTTAGGAATTTAGAGATATAGAGGGAGATTGGGGTTACGGGTTTTGAGAGATAGAGATAGATTGAGGGTTAGTGGTTTAGAGAGAGACAGAGAGAGATAATGAGGGTTAGGGGTGGGATTAGTTATTTAGAGAGAGATAGAGAGATTGTAGGTTAGGTGTTTAGAGAGAGAGAGAGAGAGAGATAGCAATAAAAAGAGAGAGAATGGGGGTTAGGGTTTAGTGAGAGAGAGGGAGATTGGGGGTTTGGGGTTTAGAGTGAGAGGAAGATGGGAAGAGAGAGATTGGGAGTTTGGGGTTTAGAGAAAGGGAGAGATAGAGGGATTGAGGATTATGGTTTTAGAGAGAGATTTTTGGTTTGGGGTTTAGATAGAGAGATACAAATTAGGTTTTAAGGTTTTAGAGACAAAGAGAGAGTTGGGAGATTTGGGTTTAGAGAGAGAGAGATTGGGGGTTAATGCTTTAGAGAGATAAATATAGATAGATTGGGTGTTAGGAGTTTAGAGAAAGAGATTTGTCATTACGATTTAGAAAGAGAGGGAGAGAGAGAGAGATTGGGGGCTAGGGGTTTAGATAGATAGATAGATAGATAAATAGTGTGTGTGAGAGAGAAACATAAATTGTTAGGGGCGTAGAGATTGAGAGGAAGAGAGAGATTTGGGTTTAGGGGTTTAGAGAGAGAGAGAGAGATTGGGGATTTGTGGTTTAGAGAGAGATACAAAGACATGGGTTGGAGGTTTGTAGAGAGAGATAGAGATAGAAAGAGAGATATTGGTGTCTATGCATTTAGAGAGAGAGAGAGAGAGGTTTAGAGAGAGAGAGAGAGAGAGATCGGGGATTAGGGGCTTACAGAGAGAGGGAGAAAGAGAGAGAGATACATTGATGGTTAGAGGTTTAGAGAGAGAGATTGGGGATTAGGGGTTTAGAGAGAGAGTTATTGGATGTTGGGGGTTTAGAGAAGGAGATATTGGAGTTTATGGGATATGGGTTTAGAGAGCTATGAAGAGTTTGGGGGTTAGGGGTTTAGAGAGACAGAGAGAGAAAGTGAAACAAAGAGATTGGGAGTTAGGGTTGAGAGAGAGAGAGAGAGAGAGAGAGAGAGAGAGAGAGATTAGTCGTTAGCCATTTAGTGAGAGAGATAAAGGGGTTAAGGGTTTAGAGAGAGAGATAAGTGGTTAGGGGTTCATAGAGAGAGATATTGAGGGTTAGGGGTTTAGAGACAGAGAGATAGGAAGGGAGATATTGGTGGTTAGGGTTTTAGAGAGAGAAAGAGAGAGAGGTTGGAGGTTAGAGAGAGAGATTGATTGGATGTGAAGGGTTAACGAGAGAGAGAGATAGAGAGAGTTAGATACACGTATATTGGGGTCATGGGTTTAGAGAGAGAGAGACAGTTTAGGGGTTATACATTTAGATAGATAGATAGTTTATAGGTAGAGGGATTGGGTTTAGGCATCCAGGGAGAGAGAGATTGGAGGTTGTTTTTTAGGAAGAGAAAGAGGAAGAGAGATATTGGGGGTTAGGTGGTTTGCGAGAGAGAGATTGGGTGTTAGGGGATTAAAGAAAGAGCGAGAATGGGGGGTAAGGGTTTAGACACATACATTCAGAGAGAGGGGGGGAGAGAGAGAGATCAGAGATTAGTGTTTTGGAGAGAGAGATATATTGGGGGTTAGTGGTTTATAGGGAAAGAGAGAAAGATTGGTGTTTAGGGGTTTAGAGAGAGATAGAGAGATTAGGGTTAGGGGTTTAGAAAGAGATAGAAAGAGATAGATTGGTGTTTAGGGATTTAGAGAGAGAGAGAGGTTAGCAGTTTATGGACATAGAGAGATAGATATTGGGGTTAAGTAGTTTAGGGAGAGGGATATTTGGGATTATAGGTTTAGAGAGAGAGAGTGATTAGGGGTATAGAGAGAGAGATATTAGGAGGTTAGGGATTTAGAGAGAGAGAGAGAGAGAGAGATTGGAGGTTAGGAGTTTAGAGAGAGATATTGGGGGTTAGGGGTTTAGGGAGGGAGAGAGATAGGGAGAGAGAGATAGAAAGAGAGATATTGATGTTTAGGGATTTAGAGAGAGAGAGAGAGGTTACCGGTTTATGGACATAGAGAGAGAGATATTGGGGGTTAGGGGGGGATTCACGGAGAGGGAGATTTGAGATTATAGGTTTAGAGAGAGAGAGAGAGAAAGAGAGAGTAATTAGGGTTTTAGAGAGAGAAAGATATTAGGAGGTTGGGGGTTTAGAGAAAGAGAGAGATTGGAGGTTAGGATTTTAGAAAGGGAGATTGGGGGTTAGGGGTTTGGAGAGAAAGAGAGATATATTGAGGCTTAGGGGTTTAGAGAGAGAGAGAGAGAGAGGTTGGGGGTTAGGGGCTTAGATAGATAAATATATAGATAGAGAGAGATTTGGGATTATTTTTTTATAGAGATAAAGAGATTGGGGGATAGGGGTCTAGAGAGAGAGAGAGAGAGAGAGAATGGTGGTTAGGGGCTCATAAAGAAAGAGGGAGATTGGTTTTCATGGTTTAGAGAGGGAGAGATAGGAAAAGAGATATTGGGGGTTAGGGGCTTAGAGACAGAGAGATCGAGGGTTAGGGGTTTAGCGAGAGATAACGATATTGAGGGCTAAAAATTTAGATAGGGAGATATAGAAAGAGAGAGGTTGGTGGTTAGAGGTTTATAAAAAGAGAGAGATAAGGGGTTAGGGGTTTAGGGAGAGAGATAAGGGGTTAGGGGTTCATAGAGAGAGATATTGAGGGTTAGGGGTTTAGATATAGGGAGATAGGAAGGGAGATATTGGTGGTTAGGGTTTTAGAGAGAGAAAGAGAGAGAGATTGAAGGTTAGAGAGAGAGATTGATTGGGTGTGAAGGGTTAGCGAGAGAGAGAGATAGAGAGAGTTAGAGACAAGTATATTGGGGTCATGGAGTCATGGGTTTAGAGAGAGAGAGAGAGAGAGAGAGAGAGAGTTTAGGGGTTATACATTCAGATAGATAGATAGTTTATAGGTAGATATATAGGTAGAGAGAGAGAGAGGGATTGGGTTTAGGCATCTAGGGAGAGAGAGATTACAGGTTGGTTTTTAGGGAGAGAGAGAGGTAGAGAAATATTAGGGGTTGGGTGGTTAGAGAGAGAGAGATTGGGTGTTAGGGGATTAAAGAAATAGCGAGAATGGAGGGTAGGGGTTTAGACACGTACATTTAGAGAGAGAGAGATATATTTTAGGGTTTTAGAGAGAGAAAGATATTAGGAGGTTAGGGATTTAGAGAAAGAGAGAGATTGGAGGTTAGTATTTTAGAGAGGGAGATTGGGGGTTGGGGGTTTGGAGAGAGAGAGAGAGAGAGAGAGAGATATTGAGTCTTAGGGGTTTAGAGAGAGAGAGAGAGAGAGAGGTTGGGGGTTAGGGTCTTAGATAGATAAATATATAGATAGAGAGATATTTGGGATTATTTGTTTAGAGAGATAAAGAGATTTGTGGATAGGGGTTTAGGAGAGAGATAGAGAGAGAGAGAGAGAGAGAGAGAGAAAATGGTGGTTAGGTGTTGATAAAGAAAGAGGGAGATTGGTGTTCGAGGTTTAGAGAGGGAGAGATAGGAAGAGACATATTGGGGGTTAGGGGCTTAGAGATAGAGAGATTGAGGGTTAGGGGTTTAGCGAGAGATAGAGAGATTGGGGGCTAAAAGTTTAGATAGGGAGATATAGAAAGAGAGAGGTTGGTGGTTAGAGGTTTATAGATAGAGAGAGATAAAGGGGTTAGGGGTTTAGGGAGAGAGATAAGGGGTTAGGGGTTCATAGCGAGAGATATTCAGGGTTAGGGGTTTAGATATAGGGATATAGGAAGGGAGATATTGGTGGTTAGGGTTTTAGAGAGAGAAAGAGAGAGAGATTGAAGGTTAGAGAGAGAGATTGATTGGGTATGAAGGGTTAACGAGAGAGATAGATCAAGAGAGTTAGAGATAAGTATATTGGGGTCATGGGTTTAGAGAGAGAGAGAGAGTTTAGGGGTTATACATTTAGATAGATAGATAGTTTATAGGTGCATATATAGGTAGAGAGAGAGAGGGATTGGGTTTATGCATCTAGGGAGAGAGAGATTACAAGTTGGTTTTTAGGGAGAGAGAGAGGGAGAGAGATATTCGGGGTTAGGTGGTGAGAGAGAGAGAGATTGGGTGTTAGGGGATTAAAGAAAGAGAGAGAATGGGGGGTGGGGTTTTAGACACATACATTCAGAGAGAGAGAGAGAGAGAGATATCAGAAATTAGTGTTTTGGAGAGAGAGAGAGAGAGAGAGAGAGAGAGAAAGATGAGAGATTAGTGTTTTGGAGAGAGAGAGAGAGAGAGAGAGAGAGAGATATTGGGGGTTAGTGGTTTATAGGGAGAGAGAGAAATATTGGTTTTTACAGGTTTAGAGAGAGATAGAGAGATTAGGGTTAGGGTTTTATAAAGAGATAGAAAGAGAGAGATTTGTGTTTAGGGATTTGGAGAGAGAGAGAGGTTAGTGGTTTATGGACATAGAGAGAGAGATATTGAGGGTTAGAGGTTTAGGGAGAAGCATATTAGGGATTATATGTTTAGAGAGAGAGAGAGAGATTAGGGGTATATATATAGAGAGAGAGAGAGATTAGGAGGTTAGGGGTTTAGAGAGAGAGAGAGATTGGAGGTTAGGAGTTTAGAGAGAGAGATTTGGGGTTAGGGGTTTAGAGAGGGAGAGAGAGATAGGGAGAGAGATATTGATGTTTAGGGATTTAGAGAGAGAGAGAGAGAGAGAGAGAGAGAGAGAGAGAGGTTAGAGGTTTATAGATAGAGAGAGAAAGATATACTGGGGGTTAGGGGGGCTTAGGGAGAGGGAGGTTTGAGATTATAGGTTTCGAGAGAGAAAGAGAGATTAGGGTTTTAGAGAGAGAAATATATTAGTAGAGTAGGGGCTCATAAATAAAGAGGGAGATTGGTGTTCGGGGTTTGGAGAGGGAGAGATAGGAAGAGAGATATTGGGGGTTAGGGGCTTAAAGATAAAGAGATCAAGGGTTAGGGGTTTAGCCAGAGATAGAGAGATTGAGGGCTAAAATTTTAGATAGAGAGATATAGAAGGAGAGAGGTTGGTGGTTAGAGGTTTATAGAGAGAGAGAGAGAGAGAGAGAGAGAGAGAGAGAGAGAGAGGGAAATATTGGGTGTTAGGGTTTTAGAGAGAGAGAGATTGGGGTTTAGGGGTGGGGTTAGTTGGTTAAAGAGAGATTAAGGTTTAGGGGTTTAGAGGGAGAGAGAAAAAAAGAGAGAATGGATGAGAGTGGATAATGTAGGTAAGTTTTAGAGGAGTTTAAAGTTATAATTTCCAAGGAAAGAGATCCTAACTCCTAGGTTGCTTGAATAGAGTGTCAACAATGGGGGGTCCTTCGTTATACCACTTTAAAAACCTTGTGTATACATGGTCGACCGCCCAACTTGGGGCGTACTAGGAGGGCTTCTCTGGAAGTTACCTCCCTCCACCTATTACTAGCGCAATGGCATCCCAGTTTCCAGCTACAACAAAGGCACATGTGTCAAGATACCGAGTTAGGAAATTGTTTCCAGGAAATTTCCCAAAATGGTCCTTTGAAAACACTCTATACAAGACTTTCAATAGAACCCCTATGGTCAAGATACTAATGCAAACAATATTAAAATGTATACAATTTATTATTCATAAAAAAAATATGTGCTACAATCTTATTCTCATTTAAACATTCCAATTAAATTTATATATATTACCATGAAAAAACATTGAATATTTTTTTACCAAAAGTAAACAAGATAGCAATTTATAATCTAACAAAGCTTTAAAATAAGAATGATTAACTAGAACTCTTAACTATTTTAAAAACTCATAATTATTAACTTGAACTCTAAACTATTTCAGTAAACTCTTAATTATTAATCCGAAGTGTTTTAATATGAAAAAAAAATATATTAAGAATAACATTGAAAAAAGGTACAACAAGTCTCCATGTACGACATCATAGTACTAATTACAAGAAAATATACATTCCACATTTCATAAAAATTCTATACAAGAAAACAAAATGAAAAATTAAGTGTTCATTTTTAAATTAGTAAAAGAAAATTATGAAAATTTCACAATGCTTAGTAAAAGTATGAAAAATGATCAAAGTTAAAATAAACAAAAAAATTATTTCTTGAGTTAAGAAATATAATTAAACTAAATTTATAGTTATTAAAAACAAACATAGAAAAAAATTGTATACCTAGGTTTCTACTTCCTATGAGATCTTCACCATTTCTTTAGATTACGAGGAGAATACTTCCCTTTGATGCACCATGGAATATAGTCAAAAGGAAAGAATAAAAACCCATTGCCCATCTCTTTTTACCTTACTCCATAAAAAATAAACAATAATTTAAAACTAATAAAAAATGAAAATGAAAAATAAATTAATGACTAACAAAATTAAACAAATATTAAGTATGAATTCTAAACCTAACTATTTGAATTTTTTTTAAAGTAAACAAAAATAAATAAATAAAAGAGTCCTCACTCTAAGCTCACCTACACCATTCAAAACTATGCCTAAATCTAAACAACAATTTTTACATGCTTTTATTTAACCTAATCCTTACATTTTGTGTTACTTTCTACCACGATGTAAATTTTACTGTGTTAAAAAATATGTACGGACATAGTTGCCTTTCCTCCCCCACTCACCTTATTAATACCAAAAAGAATTCACTCATATTCATACTTCACCCTCTTATCCAGCAATATCCTTCACCTCGACGTTTTCATCGGTATCATGAATTCGTGGACACTGACATCCAACGCCATGGCTTTCACTAAATTGGAGGGAACTTCTTATGAAAAGCAGCAAATGAAATTACCCATTATTCCCACTGTATATGTGATATCAATTACTCATTATTCCTACTGTATATGCTATATCAATCTACTAGTTTCGCCTCCCTACTTTAGGATACTCGTATTGTTAATCTTGAGACATCACAGTTAAAATTCTGAGAAATCAGAGTTAAAATTGTTTCTGAGTGTGTTGGGTATATCAAGATTGCTGAATTGTGCATTCAGAATTACAAATTGCACACCACAAAACCAGATTTTTTAAAAAGAATTATTGGTTTCTGATTAAAATCTCGCGGGAAAAGAGAAATCGTAGCACCTTTAAACTTCTTATATTATAAGTAAGACAAGCAATGTACTTATTGTCGTGTAGGGGCAAGTAAGGGAACTAGTTGTCAACTGAGGCTTCTTCTTTTTCTTTCATCTTAGAATGAACGACAACGCCACAGTTTCTCACAGATATGAAAATAAAAATTGAGAGAGTTTCTCATCTGAAGAATCATTTTTCTTGTTTTCTTCGTGGATTTGTTTGCTATTGTTTTGTTTTATGGTCGTTATTACGAATGAACGTATGAGTGATGGATATTGGTAGGTACGTAAAAGTTTATTTTCACGGCCAGCCTGTGCAGTTAGCTAGCTATGAATACCAAGGGAAAGGGACAGTCCCCCAGCAATCCACAACATTCATGGCTGTGCAGCTAGCTACGAATACTAAGGGAAAGGGACAGTCCCCCAACCATCCACAACATTCATGGCTTCGAATACGAGAGTAATGGGAACCTATTTTTTAATCTTTGAGGATGGGAAGATCCATCCACAACATTCATGGTGCCTTGGAAAGGAAGATTGCAGTGCATCAATCCGGTCATGACTAATACTTTATCTGGTTGTGACTAAAACAAGCTGGCCAATATGGAAATTCTTGTTGTACCATGGAGTAATTAGGGTAAGGATGATGATATACAGGTTTTCAATATGGATGATGATATATGGGTTTTATAACCAAAATGCTAATGCTATTAATATTCATATCATAACCAGCATATGTGTCACGACATATGCTGGTATTGCAAATTAAAAGAACATAGAGAAAAAACAATTCATGGGAAATACAATGTAAAGTATATTGAGGTACTTGAAAGGGATTTGGATTGCAAGAAGTCTTCAATCTTGGTTTATATAATTATCTAGGAACATCTATAATCTAAATTTTGCTTGCCAGGACACACTGCAGCAAGCTTGACCCTTCCATTAAAATCCTAAAAGAAGGGGTTTCCAGATTTAATGACCAAAAAAATTCTTTGACAGTTAGTCTCTGTAAATGTTTTCATCAACAATATATCTGTTAAAGGGGTTTTCTAAGACATCTTCTACGATTGAAGAGATCTTCAGAATAAGCTTCTCCGCATAAAACAGAATTTCCTACCTACCTCCAAATTTCCTGCGTGGCCTCTAATTAGGGATTCATAAATAGGATTAAAAGCTTTAGAACATATTGGACTATTTTTTATACCAGCTCTAAATATTAAGGTGACGATTAAGCTTAGCTTCTGCTATGGTTTTATGATTTTTTGGTTCTCTATAATCAATGCAAAACATCAAATTAGTGAGAGAGATAAAGGGGTTAGGGGTTTAGAGAGAGAGATAAGGGGTTAGTGGTTCATAAAGAGAGAGATAAGGGGTTAGTGGTTCATAAAGAGAGATATTGAGGGTTGGGGGCTTAGAGATAGGGAGATAGGAAGGGAGATATTGGTGGTTAGGGTTTTAGAGAGAGAAAGGGAGAGATTGGAGGTTAGAGAGAGAGATCGATTGGGTGTGAAAGGTTAGAGAGAGAGAGTTAGAGACAAGTATATTGGGGTCGTGGGTTTAGAGAGAGAGAGATTAGGGGTTATACATTTAGATAGATAGATAGTTTATAGGTAGATATATAGGTAGAGAGAGAGAGAGGGATTGGGGTTTAGGCATCTAGGGAGAGAGAGATTGGAGGTTGGTTTTTAGGGAGAGAGACATTGGGGGTTAGGTGGTTAGAGAGAGAGAGAGAGAGAGATAAAGAGATTAGGGGTTATGGGTTTGGAGAGATATATATATATAAATAGAGATATTGGTGGTTATGGGTTTAGAGAGAGGAAGAGAAATATTAGGTGTTAGGGTTTTAGAGAGAGATTTTGGGGTTAGTGGTTTAGAGAGGGAGAGATTGGAGGTTCATGGTTTAGAGAGAGAAAGATAGAGATATTGGGTTTATCAGTTTAGAAAGAGAGATTTATTGTTATTGTTTAGAGACAGAGGGAGAGAGAGAGATTGGGGTTTAGGGTTTTAGATAAAGAGATATATAGGTAGATATATAGATAGATAGAGATGAGAGAGATTAGGGGTTAGCGGTTTAAGGAGAGAGAGAGAGAGAGAGAGAGAGAGGGATTTGGGTTTAGGGGTTTTGAGGGAGATAGAGAGATAAGGTTCAGGGCTTTCAAGAGAGAGAGAGAGAGACTGTGGTTAGGGGTTTAGATACAGAGAGAGATTGGAGGTTAGGGGTTTAGAGAGAGAGAGAGAGAGAGAGAGAGAGAGAGAGAGAGAGGGATAGAGATAGTGATAGTGATAAAGAGATTGGGATTTAGAGTTTTAGAGTGAGAGGTTGAGGATTTAGGGTTTAGACAGAGACAAATAGAGAAGAGTGAGAGATTGGGGGCTATGGGTTTAGAGAGAGAGAGAGAGAGAGATTGGTGGCTAGAGGTTTAGAGAGAGAGAGAGATTGGGTTTTTGCGATTTTGAGAGAGATAAATTGGATGTTGGGGGTTTAGAGAGAGGGAAAGATTGGGGATTAGTTGTTTAGAGAGAGAGATTTTGGGGGTTAAGGGATATGGGTTTGTAGAGAGAGAGAGAGAGAGTTTAGAGTTTAATGGTTTAGAGAGAGGGAGAGAGAAATAAAGAAAGGTATTGGAGGCTAGTATTTAGAGAGAGTGAGAGATTGGCCATCAAACGTTTAAAGCGATAAATACGGGGTTAGGCGTTGAAAGAGAGAGAGAGAGAGAGAGAGAGATTGGGGGGATCAACGTTTTAGAGATAGAGAGATATAAAGAGAGGTATTGGTTGTTAGAGTTTTAGTGAGTGAGAGAGAATGGAGGTTAGACATAGAGAGATCGATTGGGTATTAAGGGTTAAAGAGAGAGAAAGAGATTGAGGAAAGGATATTGTGGTGAGGAGTTTAGAGAGAGAGAGAGAGATTGGGGTTAGACGTTTATATAGATAGATAGTTGATAGGTATAAGGAATATAGATAGAGAGAGAGAGAGGAATTGGGGGTTAGGTGTCTACAGAGAGAGACAAAGAGAAATATATTGGAGGTTAGGTGTCTAGAGAGAGAGGGAGAGAGATCTTGGGGGTTATGGTTTTAGAGAGAGAGAGAGAGAATTTGGGTTAGGGGTTTAAAGAGAGAGATAGAGAGAAAGAGAGAGGTTGGGGTTTAGAGGTTCAGAGAGAGAGAGTTTGGGGGTTAGGTTGTTAGAGAGAGAGTAAGAATGGGAATTAGGGGTTTAGATACATACATGCATACACACACACACACACACACAGATTGGAGGTTAGAGTTTTGGGGAGAGAGAGAGAGAGAGAGAGTGGGCTTTAGTGGTTTAGAGGGAGAGAGAGAAAGAGATTTGTGTTTAGGGATATAGAGAGAGGTAGAGAGATTGGGGTTAGGGGTTTATACATAGAGAGATAGAAAGAGATAAATTGGTGTTTAGGGATTTAGAGAGAGAGAGAGAGATTGGGGGTTAAAGGTTTAGAGAGAGAGAGATTGGAGGTTAGGGGTGTAGAGAGAAAGAGAGATTGAGGTTTAGGGACTTTAAGAAGAGAGAGATATTGGGGATTAGGGTATTAGAGTAAGAGAGGCAGAGAGAGGGGTGGAGGGAGGGAGGTTGGGTGTTAGGGACTCAAATAGGGGTTTAGAGAGAGAGAGAGAGAGAGAGGTGGTTAGGGGTTTAGATAGAGAGATATTGGTGGTTAGGGGTTGAGATAGAAGGAGAGATTGGGGGTTAGTTGGTTTGAGAGAGATAGAGATATTGGGGGTTAGCGGTTTAGAGACAGAGACATAGAAGAGGAAGCATTGTTGTTAGGGGTTTTGAGAGAGATAGAGAGATTGGGGTTAGGGGTTTGAAGAGAGAGAGATGGTAAGAGAGAGATTGGTGGTTAGCAATTAGAGTGAGAGAGATTTGGTGTTAGGATTTTAAAGAGAGATATATTAGTGGTTAGGGGGGTTAGTTATTTAAAGATAGATAAAGAGAGATTTGAGGTTAGGCATTTAGAGAGAGATAAAGAGAGATTGGGGGTTAGGTGTTTAGAGAGAGAGAGAAAGAGAATGGTGGTTAGGGTTTAGTGAGAGAGATGGAGATCGGGGGTTTGGGGTTTATAGTGAGAGGGAGATAGGAATAGAGATATTAGGGGTTTAGAGAGAGAGATTTTGGGTTAGTTGTTTAGAGAGAGATAGAGAGATTGGGGGTTATGGGTTTAGAGAGAGAGAGAGCAAGAGAGAAATGGAGAGATCTGTGGTTAGGGGTTTAGAAAGAGACAAAAAGAATTGATGTTAGGGTTATAGGGAGAGAAAGTGTTGGGGATTAGGGTTTTAGTGAGAGAGATATTGGGGGTTAGAGGTTAGGAGATTCGAGAGAGAGAGAGCGACAGATTGAGGGTTAGGGGTTAGGAGTTTAGAGAGAGAGAGAGATTAGGGATTAGGGGTTACGAGAAAGATGAAAGGAGAGATTTCAAAACACTCTATACAAGAATTTCAATAGAACCCCTATGGTCAACATACTAACAGACCATAAGTATTAGTAGTTTTGGGGGAGAGAGAGAGAGAGAGAAAGAGAGAGAGACCGGGGGGTTAGTGAGTTAGAGGGTGAGAGGGATAGATTGGTGTTTAGGGGTTTAGAGAGAGATAGAGAGATTGTGGTTAGGGTTTTAGAGAGAGAGATAGAAAGAGATATATTGGCTTCAAAGAGACAGATTCAGGATTAATGGTTTAGATATAGAGAGATAGAAAGAGATATATTGGTGGTTAAGGGTTTAGAGAGAGAGAGAGATATTCGAGGTTAGAGAGAGAGATCGATTGGATTTTAAGTGTTAAAGAGAGAGAGATACATAGAAGGATAATAGGGTCGGGATTTTATAGAGAGAGAGTTTAGGGGTTAGACATTTAGATAGATAGAAATTTGATAACTAGATAGATAGATAGATAGAGAGAGAGAGAGAGAGAGAAAGTGGTTGGGGGTTAGGCATCTAGAGAGAGAGAGAGAGAGAGAGAGAGAGAGGAGAGAGAGAGAGAGAGAGATCGGAGGTTAGGTGTTTAGAGAAAGAGAGAGGGAGAGAGATATTGGGGGTTATGGGTTTAGAGAGAGAGAGATAGAGATAGAGATTGGGGTTTAGGGGTTTATAGAGAGAGAGAGAGAGATTTGGGGTTAGGGGGGTATTGGTTTGGAGAGAGGGAGAGAGAGAGAGAGATTGGGTATTATTGTTTGAGAGAGATATATATTGGGGGTTAGTGGTGGAGTTAGGAATTTAGAGAGAGAGAGAGAGAAAGAGAAAGATAGAGAATGGTGGTTGCGGTTTAGTGAGAGATGGAGATTCGGGGTTTAAGGTTTAAAATGAGGGGGAGATAAGAAGAAAGAGATTGGGGGTTAGGGGTTTAGAGAGAGACAAAGAGATTGGTGGTAATGGGTTTAGAGGGAGAGATAGAAATACGAAGATTGGTTGTTTAGGGTTTTGTGTGTGTCTGTGTGTGTGTCAGAGAGAGAGATTAGGTGTTATGTCTTTAGATAGGGAAAGTATTGCGGGTTAGGGGTTTAGAGACATAGATATTGGGGTTTAATGCTTTAGACTGAGAAAGACAGAGAGATTGGGTCTTAGGAGTTTAGAGAGAGAGATATTTGTGGTTAGGGTTTAGAAAGAGAGAGGAAGATAGAGAGATTGGGTCCTAGGATGTTAGAGAGAGACTTGTAGTTAAGGTTGAGAGAGAGAGAGGGAGAGAGAGAGATAGAGATTGGGAGTTAGGAGTTAGGGGTTTAGATTTATATATATATACATATATACATATATACAGAGAGGACTGAGAGAGATTAGGGGTTTAGAGAGAGAGAAAGAAAGAGAGAGATTGGAGTTTAGGTTTTTAGAGAGAGAGAGAGAGGGAGAGAGATACTGGGGGTTAGGGGTTTAGAGAGAGGGAGAGATTGGTGGTAAGGAATTTGGAGAGATAGAGAGAGATTGGGGGTTAGGGGTTTTGAGAGATAGAGATAAATTGAGGGTTAGTGGTTTAGAGAGAGATAGAGAGAGATTGGGGATGAGGAGATTAGAGAGAGTGAGAGAGAGAGAGAGATTGGGTGTTAGTTGTTGAGAGATAAATATAGAGATTGAGGGTTATAGGTTTAGAGAGAGACAAAAGAGAGAGAATGGTTGTTATGGGTTTAGAGAGAGAGAGATAGGGAGATTGGAGGTTCAGGATTTAAAGAGAGATATAGGAAGAGAGAGATATTATGGATTATTGTTTTTGAGACACATAGATAGATTCGGGGTTAGGGGTTTGAAGAGAGAGAGAGAGAGAGAGATTGGGTGTTAGGGTTTTAAAGAGAGATAATGGGGGTTAGGGGTGGAATTAATTATTTAGAGAGAGATAGAGAGATTGCGGGTTAGGTGTTTAGAGAGAGAGAGAGATGGTGATAAAAAGAGAGAGAATGGTGATTAGGGTTTAGTGAGAGAGAGGGAGATTGGAGGTTTGGGGTTTAGAGTGAGAGGAAGATAGGAAGAGAGAGATTGGGGGTTTGGGGTTTAGAAAAAGGGAGAGATATAGGGATTGAGGATTATGGTTTGAGAGAGAGAGAGAGAGAGAGAAATATTGTTGGTTTGGGTTTTAGATAGAGAAATACAGATTAGGTTTTAAGGTTTTAGAGAGAAAGAGAGAGTTGGGGGATTGGGGTTTAGAGAGAGAGAGATTTTGGGTTAATGCTTTAGAGAGAGAAATATAGATAGATTGGGTGTTAGGAGTTTAGAGAAAGAGATTTGTTGTTATGATTTAGAGAGAGAGGGAGAGAGAGAGAGAGATTGGGGGCTAGGGGTTTAGATAGATACATAGATTGTTATATAGTGAGAGAGAAAGAAACATTAGGGGTTAGGGGCATAGATATTGAGAGGAAGAGAGAGATTTGGGTTTAGGGGTTTAGAGAGAGAGAGAGAGAGAGAGAGAGAGAGAGAGAGAGATTGGGGATTTGTGGTTTAGAGAGAGAGATATAAATATTGGGAGTTAGGGGCTTAGAGAGAGATACAGAGACATGGGTCAAAGGTTTGTAGAGAGAGAGAGAGAGATAGAAGGAGAGATATTGGTGTTTAGCAATTTAGAGAGATGTTTAGATTGAGAGATTGGGGGTTTGAGGTTTAGAGAGAGACAAATAGAGAGAGAACAAGAGAGAGATCGGGGATTAGGGGTTTAGAGAGAAAGAGGGAGAAAGAGTGAGAGATACATTGATGGTTAGAGGTTTAGAGAGAGAGTTGGGGGTTAGGGGTTTAGAGAGAGAGAGAGAGAGAGGAAGTGAAACAAAGAGATTGGGAGTTAGGGTTTAGAGAGAGAGAGAGAGAGATTAGCTGTCAGTCATTTAGTGAGAGAGATAAAGGGGTTAGGGGTTTAGAGAGAGAGAGATAAGTTGTTAGGGGTTCATAGAGAGAGATATTGAGAGTTAGGGGTTTAGAGATGAGAGATAGGAAGGGAGATATTGGTGGTTAGGGTTTTAGAAAGAGAAAGAGAGAGAGAGTGATTGGGTGTGAAGGGTTAACAAGAGAGAGAGAGAGAGTTAGAGACAAGTATATTGGGGTCATGGGTTTAGCAAGAGAGAGAGTTTAGGGGTTATACATTTAGATAGATAGATAGTTTATAGGTAGTTATATAGGTAGAGAGAGAGAGAGAGATTGGGTTTAGGCATTTAGGGAGAGAGAGATTGGAGGTTGGTTTTTAGGGGGAGATAGAGGTAGAGAAATATTAGGGGTTAGGTGGTTAGAGAGAGAGAGATTGGGTGTTAGGGGATTAAAGAAATAGCGAGAATGGAGGGTAGGGGTTTAGACACATACATTCAGAGAGAGAGAGAGAGAGAGAGAGAGAGAGAGAGACCAGAGATTAGTGTTTTGGAGAGAGAGATATATTGGGGGTTAGTGGTTTATAGGGAGAGAGAGAAAGATTGGTGTTTAGGGGTTTAGAGAGAGATAGAGAGATTAGGGTTAGGGGTTTAGAAAGATATAGAAAGAGAGAGATTGATGTTTAGGGATTTAGAGAGAGAGAGAGGTTAGCAGTATATGGACATAGAGAGAGATATTGAGGGTTAAGGGTTTAGGGAGAGGGATATTAGGGATTATAGGTTTAGAGAGAGAGAGAGATTAGGGGTATAGAGAGAGAGAGATATTAGGAGGTTATGGGTTTAGAGAGAGAGAGAGATTGGAGGTTAGGAGTTTAGAGAGAGAGATTGGGAGTTAGGGGTTTAGAGAGGGAGAGAGAGATAAACAGAGAGATATTGATGTTTAGGGATTTAGAGAGAGAGAGAGAGAGAGGTTAGCGATTTGTGGACACAGCAAGAGAGAGAGGTTAGCTATTTATGGACAGAGAGAGAGAGAGAGAGAGAGAGAGAGATTGGGGGTTAGGGGGGGTTTACTGAGAGGGAGGTTTGAGATCATAGGTTTAGAGAGAGAGAGAGAGATTAGGGTTTTGGAGAGAGAAAGATATTAGGATGTTAGGGGTTTAGAGAAAGAGAGATATTGGTGGCTAGGAGTTGAGTGAGGGAGATTGGGGGTTAGGGGTTTGGAGAGAGAGAGAGAGAGATTGAGGCCTAGGGGTTTAGAGAGAGAGAGGGATAATAGGGGTTAAAGGTTGAGAGAGAGAGAGAGAGATTAGGGGTTATGGGTATAAAGAAAGAGAGAGAGTTTATAAGTTAGGGGTTTAGAGAGAGGGAGAGATTGGAGGTTAGTAATTTAGAGGGATAGAGAGAGATTGGGGGTTAAGGGTTTTGAGAGATAGAGATAGATTGAGGGTTAGTAGTTTAGAGAGATATAGAGAGAGATTGGGGGTAAGGGGATTACATAGGGAGAGAGCGAGATTGGGTGCTAGTTGTTGAGAGAGAGATAGAGAAATTGAGGGTTAGAGGTTTAGAGAGAGACAAAAGAGAGAGAATGGTGGTTAGGGGTTTAGAGAGAGAGATAGGGAGATTGGAGGTTCAAGATTTACAGAGAGATATAGGAAGAGAGATGTTGGGAATTATGGGTTTGAAGAGAGAGAGAGAGAGAGAGAGAGAGAGAGATTGGGTGTTAGGGTTTTAGAGAGAGATAATGGGGGTTAGGGGTGGGGTTAGTAGTTTAGAGAGAGAGAGAGAGATTGTGGGTTAGTTGTTGAGAGAGAGAGAGATGGTGATAAAAAGAGAGAGAATGGTGGTTAGGGTTTAGTGAGAGAGAGGGAGATTGGGGGTTTGGGGTTTAGAGTGAGTGGGAGATAGGAAGAGAGATATAGGGGGTTAGTGGTTTAGAGAAAGGGAGAGATAGAGGGATTGGGGATTATGGTTTTAGAGAGAGAGAGAGAGAGAGAGAGATTGTTGGTTTGGGGTTTAGATAGAGAGATATAGATTATTTTTTAAGGTTTTATACAGAAAGAGAGTTGGGGGAATTGGGGTTTAGAGAGAGAGATATTGGAGGTTAATTATTTAGAGAGAGAAATATAGATACATTGGGCATTAGGAGTTTAGAGAAAGATATTTGTGGTTAGGATTTAGAGAGAGAGGAAGAGAGAGAGAGATTGGGGGGCTACGGGGTTTAGATAAAGAGATAGATAGATATATATTGTGAGAGAGAAATATTAGGGGTTAGGGGCATAGAGATTGAGAGGAAGAGAGAGATTTGGGTTTAGGGGTTTAGAGAGTGAGAGAGAGAGAGAGATTGGAGGTTAGGGGTTTAGAGAGAGAGAAAGAGAGAGACAAAGATTGGAAGTTAGTGGCTTAGAGAGAGACATGTGGGTGATAGGTTTATAGAGAGAGAGAGAGATAGAAAGAGAGATTAGCAGTTATAGGTGTAGAGATAGAGAGAAAGATAGGGGCTTGGGTTTAGGGGTTGAGAGAGAGAGAGAGAGAGAGAGAGATTGGAGGTTAGGGGTTTAAAGAGAGAGAGAGAGAGAGAGAGAGAGAGCGATTGGGGATTTGTGGTTTAGAGAGAGATATGTAAATATTGGGAGTTAGGGGCTTAGAGAGAGATACATAGACATGTGTCAGAGGTTTGTAGAGAGAGAGAGAGAAAGAGAGATATATTGGTGTTTAGGAGTTTAGAGAGAGAGAGAGAGAGAGATTAGGGGTCAGGGGTTTAGGGAGATTAAGAGAGAGAGACTGATTTTTGTTTAGGTGTTTAGAGAGAGAGAGATTGGATGTTTGGGATTTAGAAAGAGAGATAGATGTATTGGGGATTAGATATTTAAAGACAGATAGAGAGATACGAGTCAAGGTTTTGCTGAGAGAGGAATAGGAAGAGAGAGACTGGTTGTTAGGGGTTTAGAGAGAGAGAGAGAGAGATTGGAGGTTAGGGGTTTAGAGAGAGAGAGAGAGAGAGAGAGATCAGGGGTTTAAAGAGAGAGAGAGAGAGAGAGAGAGAGAGATTGGAGGTTAGTGTTTAGAGAGAGAGAGAGAGGGGGTTAGGGGTTTAAAGAAAGAGATATTAGATGTTGGGTTTTTAGAGAGAGAGAGAGATTAGGGTTTAGGGATTCATAGAGAGAGATAGATTGGGGGTTAGGGGCTATGGGTTTTGAAAAGGAGAGAGTTTAGGAGTTAGTGGTGTAGAGAGAGAGAGATAAATAGAAAGAAATGGATTAGGGGTTATGGTTTATAGAGAGAGAGAGATAGAGAGATTAGCCATTAGGGGTTTAGAGAGTGAGATAAGGGTGAGGAGTTTGATGAGAGAGAGATATTGGGGGTAAAATTTTTATATATAGAAAGAGAAAAAGAAAGATATTGGTGATTAGGGATTTAGAGAGAAAGACAGAGACTAGACATGAGAGAGAGAGATTGATTGGGTGTCAAGGGTTAAAGAGAGAGAGAGATAGATACAAGTATAATTGTGTCAGGAGTTTAAACCACTTATACTATGAAACGAGAACTCGACACAGTTCTCGTTTTTCTCTCTCCTAATTTTAGTAGGTATTTTTAGCTCCGTTTCAAAAAGGGGTGATGCCAGTATCACACATTTTCATTTCGAGGCATTTTTTGGGACCTTTGAATTATCTTTATCGTAAAAAAAAATTAGTTTCCATTTTCAGGTACATTTTTAGAAATTTAGCAAAATAGCATACATTTTTAAGCAATTTATAATGAAAAACATATACATTTTGTAATTTTTTCTATAAAATAAGACATTTTTATGGACAAAATAAGACACTTTTATTGACAAAATTGTAAAAAATTCCAGACAATATAGACATTTAAAACCATTTTCAATCAATTTTCAGATATGTTTTGTATAAAAATGATACTATTTCATATTATTTTCCGAAAAGTGTTGATTCACATAAATTCAAGAAAAACTATACAAATTATTTGTAAAAAACATATTTCAAACATTATATATAGAAATTTTATTTCTAAAATTAAGTCTGAAAGTCAAAACATTACTAATATATCTTATCAAAATATTATCAAACTTAGCATTTTTTTCAAAACATGAAACTAATCAACAATATCATGGAGGCCAAATTCATGTCCTCTTCTGCTGCATGTTTCCCCCCTCTAACATTATAATAAAATAAATTAAAAAACAAATTAAACTAACCCCTAACAACATTATAATAAAAAATTCCTAACAAAATTATAATAAAAAATTTAAAGAAAAATTAAAAACAAATCAAACTAACCCCGTCGATGCCCGGCATCGAGGGGGCCGTGAGGGCCGCCCTTTGGCGCCCAAGCGAGTGACCTCCCTTGCTTGGGTGCCAAAGGGTGGCCCTCAGGGCCTCCTCGATGCCGGGCATCGACGAGGGCCCTGAGGGCCGCCCTTTGGCACCCAAGCGAGCGACCTTTAAACAAAATTTAAAAATACATTAAAAAAAAAATACTAAATATCTATATACTAACCAAATTTACATTATAAATTTTTTTAAAAAAACTATAGAAAAACTTAAAAACAATTAAAACATAAATTTAAAAACAATAAAAAAATCTAACTATACAAAATTTTAAAATAAATTAAAAAACAAAATAATTAAAAAAAAATTAAACTATAAAAAATTAAACAAACTTTAAACAAAATTTATAAAAAATTAAACAAACTTTAAACAAAAAAATTAAACAAAATTTAAAAAAACATAAACTACACAACAATCAAACAAAATTTAAAAAAAAATAAAACAAAATTTAAAAAAAAAACAAAATTAGAAAAAACTATACAAAAATTAAACAAAATTAAAAAAAAAAAAAAACAAAATTTAAAAAAACATAAACTATACAACAATTAAACAAAATTAAAAAAAAAAAAAAAAAAAAATTTAAAAAATAAAACAAAATTAAAAAAAAACTATACAAAAATTAAACAAAATAAAACAAAATAAAACAAAATTAAAAAAAACTATACTAAAATTAAACAGAATTTAAAAAAAAATAAACAAAATTTAAAAATAAAACAAAATTTAAAAAATAAACAAAATTTATAAAATCAAAAAAATCAAAACAATGCAATGGGCGGCTCTCGGGGCCCCGTCGATGCCCGGCATCGAGGGTCGGCCCCGAGGGCCGCCCATTGGCGCCCGAGCGGGCGGACGTCCGCCGCTCGGGCGCCAATGGGCGGCCCTCGGGGCCGGCCGTCGATGCCCGGCATCGAGGGCCGGCCCCGAGGGCCGCCCATTGGCGCCCGACCGGGCGGACGTCCGCCCGCTCGGGCGCCAATGGGCGGCCCTCGGGGCCGGCCCTCGATGCCGGGCATCGACGGCCGGCCCCGAGGGCCGCCCATTGGCGCCCGAGCGGGCGGACGTCCGCTCGCTCGGGCGCCAATGGGCGGCCCTCGGGGCCGGCCCTCGATGCCGGGCATCGACGGCCGGCCCCGAGGGCCGCCCATTGGCGCCCGAACGAGCGGACGTCCGCCCGCTCGGGCGCCAATGGGCGGCCCTCGGGGCCGGCCCTCGATGCCGGGCATCGACGGGGCCCCGAGAGCCGCCCATTGCATTGTTCGACCGGCCGGCCCCGAGGGCCGCCCATTGGCGCCCGAGCGGGCGGACGTCCGCCTGCTCGGGCGCCATTGGGCGGCCCTCGGGGGCGGCCCTCGATGCCGGGCATCGACGGCCGGCCCCGAGGGCCGCCCATTGGCGCCCGAGCGGGCGGACGTCCGCCGCTCGGGCGCCAATGGGCGGCCCTCGGGGCCGGCCCTCGATGCCGGGCATCGAGGGCCGCCCCCGAGGGCCGCCCATTGCATTGTTTTGATTTTTTTTATTTTTTAGATTTTGTTTGTTTTTTAAATTTTGTTTTATTTTTTAAATTTTGTTTATTTTTTTTTAAATTTTGTTTATTTTTTTTTAAATTTTGTTTATTTTTTAAATTTTGTTTTGATTTTTGTGTAGTTTTTTTTTAATTTTTGTATAGTTTATGTTTTTTATAAATTTTATTTAAAGTTTGTTTAATTTTTTATAAATTTTATTTTGTTTAAAGTTTGTTTAATTTTTTATAAATTTTGTTTAAAGTTTGTTTAATTTTGTATAGTTTATTTTTTTTTTAATTATTTTATTTTTTAATTTATTTTAAAATTTTGCATAGTTTGATTTTTTATTGTTTTTAAATTTTTGTTTTAATTGCTTTTAAGTTTTTGTATAGTTTTTTTAAAATTTTTTATAATGTTAGTTTGGTTAGTATATAGATAGATAGTATTTTTTCTTAATGTATTTTTAAATTTTTAATTATAATGTTATCTTAGTTTAGTATAGATATATAGTATTTTTTTTAATGTATTTTTAAATTTTTAATTATAATGTTATCTTAGTTTAGTTTGTTTTTAATTTTTTTTAAATTTTTAATTATAACATTAGTTTAAATGTTAGTTTAATTTGTTTTTTAAAACCCAAAGCTAATATTCGTGGAATAGGGAGCATTCGTGCAAGATGGGAGTGTATTAAACCAAGTCGTAGATCCCGAAGGAATATGACATCTGAAATGATGGGTATAGATGTAGACTCAGATTGTGCGCCCATTGATAATAGAGAAGAGTATGGGTCATCTACATCTTCATCAAGTCCTTCATCTGCAGAAAATGTAGATTCTGATGGGGTGTCAGAATCCATGGATGAATTTGAAGAAACAGTGTAGATACTTTTTATTAGTATGATTTTTGTAATTGAAACTCTAGAGGAGTTTTTGATGATGGGGTGTCAGAATCCATGGATGAATTTGAAGAAGCAGTTTAGATGCTTTTTACTAGTATGATTTTTGTAATTGAAACTCTAGAGGAGTTTTTGAATATTTATATGAACCATTTGTTCTTGTATGGTCTAATATATTATCTCATTATGAATCGCATCATAATTCCTTTGTTTTTATATGGTTATAATGGTGAAATTATTAGAGAAATTTGTTTTTTTGTTTAATATGCAATTTTCCTGAAAGTTGTAATTTATCTCTTCAAGAAAAAGAAAAAATTCCAATTTAAGGTTGATTTTAAAGTTTTGTTAAACAACAATATGGGATGTTTAGGCCATGGCTCTATTTTTTACCCTAAAAAAAAATACGTGTATACTGGCATCAACACTTTTCTATTTGGGGGGTGTTTTTGGTGTTTTTTTTGCAAAAATCATCGTTTTTATGGGTAGAGTTCTCGTTCATAGTATATAGTTCTCGTTTCATAGTATAAGTGGTTTTTAGAGAGAGAGGTTTTGGGGGTTAGACCTTAAGTTAGAGAGATATATAGTTTATAGGAAGAAAGAGAGAGAGAGAGAGGGAGAGAGAGATTGGTGTTTATGTGTTTAGAGAGAGGTAGAGATATTAGGGTTAGGTGTTTAGAGAGAGAGATAGAAAGAGAGATATTCTTGTTTAGGGGTTGACAGAGAGAGAGCGATTAGAGGTTAGTATTTTATGGAGGGAGAGAGAGAGATTCGGGGTTAGGGGCTTAGAGAGAGAGATATTGGGGGTTATATGTTTAGAGAAAGAGAGAGAAGTTAGGGGTTAGGGGTTTATAGAAAGAGAGAGATATTTGGAAGTTAGGGGTTTAGATAGAGACATAGAGAGATTGGAGGTTGGGGGTTTAGAGAGAAAGAGGGAGATATTGGGGGTTAGGGGTTTAATATGAGTGAAATAATGGGGATTAGAGATTTAAAAAGAGAGAGAGAAAGAGAGCGAGAGAGAGATTGGAGGTTAGGGGTTTAGATATAGGGAGAAATTAGAGATTAGGGGTTGCGAGAGATATAGAGATATTGGGGGTGAGGGGTTCAGAGAGATGGAGAAAGATTGGGGATTAGGGGTTTAGAGAGATATAGAGAGAGATTGGGGGTTAAGGGATTAGATAGACAAATATATATATGTATAAAGAGAGAGAGAGAGAGAGAGAGATTGGGGGTTAGTTAATTAGAAAGAGAGAGATAGAAGATCAAGAATGGTGGTTACGGTTTAATGAGAGAGAGAAATATTGGGGGTTTGCGGTTTTTGAGTGAGAGGGATATAGGAAGAGTGAGATTGGGGGTTAGTGCTTTAGAGAGTGAGATATTAGGGGTTAGTGGTTTAGGGAGAGATTGGCGATTAGGTGGGTTTAGAGAAAATAAAAAGCGAGAGATTGTTGGTTTGGGATTTGGAGAGAGAGAGAGAGAGAGAAATATTAGGTGTTAGGGTTTTAGAGAGAGAGAGTTGGGGGATAGGGGGATTGGCGATTATGGGTTTAGAGAAAATAAAAAGCGAGAGATTGTTGGTTTGGGATTTGGAGAGAGAGAGAGAGAGAGAGAGAGAGAGAGATAAATATTAGGTGTTAGGGTTTTATAGAGAGAGAGTTGGGGGATAGGGGTTTAGAAAGAGAGGCTGGGGGTTAATGCTTGAGAGAGAGAAAGATAAAGAGATTGGGTCTTAGGATGTTAGAGAGAGAGAGATAGAGATTGGGAGTTAGGGGTAAAGGGTTTAGATTTATATATATACATATATATATTTATATACAGAAAGAGACTGAGAGAGATTAGGGGTTAGGGGTTTAGAGAGAGAAAGAAAGAAATAGATTGGGAGTTCGAGGTTTAGAGAGAGAGAGGGAGTTCGGGGGTTGGCGGTTTAGAGAGAGAGAGATATGGATTGGGGGTTAGGAATATATAGAGAGAGAGATTGGAGGTTAGGTTTTTAGAGAGAGAGAGAGAGGGAGAGAGATACTGGGGGTTAGGAGATTAGAGATAGAGAGAATAATGGTTAGGACTTTAGAGAGAGAGATAGAGAGAGATTGGGGTTGCGGGCTTAGAGAGAGGGATATTGGGGGTTAAAGGTTGAGAAAGAGAGAGAGAGATTAGGGGTTATGGGTTTAGAGAAAGAGAGAGAGTTTATAGGTTAGGGGTTTAGAAAGAGGGAGAGATTGGAGGTTAGGAATTTAGAGAGATAGAGAGAGAGATCGGGGGTTAAGGGTTTTGAGAGATAGAGATAGATTGAGGGTTAGTGCATTAGAGAGATTTTGAGGTCAAAAAAGGGCCTCCTAAGAGATGTACTACAAAAATATAAGATATATTAAAATATTATGAATTTGGGGTTTTATGGGGTAGGTATATATGACAAGTCACCTCCCACACTATTTTCTATGCACAACATAAATAACCATGGTTGAGTTACTTTTCAAAATTCACTAGAAATAAAATTAATAAAATAAGTCTACATTGATGCGACTAAGATTCATTGTAAATTCCCAAAAATGTATTGTCCTTTAACATTTATTTGTCTTGAACTTGCAAATGAAATTAAATAATAAAAAACATTTTTAAGAGCTTTTTTTAAAATTTTATGTTGACTTTTTATATTTAGTACTTTTCTCATGAATTTAATAATATAATTTAATTGAGAATTTATTTACATGTAAAATGTCAATAATATTATTATAATCCACATTTCATTATTATTATTATTTATTAAATCTATTATTATTATTTATTAGTTTGACATTATGTTATTAAATAGAATGGAGTGGATATATAATTTAAAATTAAAAACATAAAAATGATAATATATTATTTTATAAAAAAATGTGAAAGGACTTTCTTTATGAATTAAGAGTACTTCACTTGAAAATGACAATAATATTATTTTATGTGAAAGTGTGAAAAGACATTCATTATGAGTACTTTACTTGAAAATGACAATAATATTATTTTATGAAAAGACTATCATTATGAGTACTTTACTTTATGACTTAAAAGTACTTACACCACTACCTTGGTTAACTATGTGTTTTCATCCACCATAGAAAATTTGACAAATAAGCATTCTTAACTCATGCAATGCCACCTCACCAAGGGGGATGATGTCATCTACTAGAATGTGATTGGTTGTATTTTATAGTACATTTTCTTTGTTTTGAGGCCCTTTTTTTACCTCAAAATTTCTCTAATGGGTTTAGAGAGATATAGAGAGAGATTGGGGGTAAGGGGATTAGATAGAGAGAGAGATTGTGTGTTATCTGTTTTGAGAGAGATAGAGAGGTTGAGGGTTAGAGGTTTTAGAGAGGGACAAAAGAGAGAGAATAGTGGTTAGGGGTTGAAAGAGAGATAGGGTGATTGGAGGTTCGTGATTTATAGAGATGTATAGGAAGAGAGATGTTGGGAATTATGGGTTTAGGGACACATAGAGAGATTGGGGGTTAGGGGTTTGGAGAGGAGAGAGAGAGATAGAGATTGGGTGTTAGGGTTTTTAGAGAGAGATAATGGGGGTTATGGGTGGGGTTAGTAGTTTAGAGAGAGATAGAGAGATTGTGGGTTAGGTGTTTAGAGAGAGAGAGAGAGATGGTGATAAAAAGAGAGAGAATGGTGGTTAGGGTTTAGTGTGAGAGAGGGGAGATTGGGGGTTTGGGGTTTAGAGTGAGTGGGAGATAGGAAGAGAGATATTGGTGGTTAGGGGTTTAGAGAAAGAGAGAGATAGAGGGATTGGGGATTATGGTTTTAGAGAGAGAGAGAGAGAGAGAGAGAGAGAGAGAGAGAGAGAGATTGTTGGTTTGGGGTTTAGATAGAGAGATACATATTAAGTTTTAAGGTTTTAGAGAAAGAGAGATTGGAGGTTAATTCTTTAGAGAGCGAAATATAGATAGATTGGGTGTTAGATGTTTAGAGAAAGAGATTTGTGGTTACGATTTAGAGAGAGAGAGGGGGAGAGAGAGAGAGAGAGAGAGAGAGAGAGAGAGAGAGATTGGGGGCTAAGGGTTTAGATAGATAGATAGATAGTGAGAGAGAGAAAGAGAGAGAGAGAAATATTAGGGGTTAAGGGCGTAGAGATTGAGAGTAAGAGAGAGATTTGATTTTGGGGGTTTAGAGAGTGAGAGAGAGATTTGAGGTTAGAGGTTTAGAGAGAGAGAAAGAGATTGGGGATTAGTGGTTAGAGAGAGAGAGAGAGACAAAGATTGGGAGTTAGTGTCTTAAGGAGAGATATAGACATGCGGGTGATAGGTTTATAGAGAGAGAGAGATAGAAAGAGAGATTAGGGGTTATAGGTGTAGAGATAGAGAGAAAGATAGGGGTTTGGGTTTAGGGGTTTAGAGAGAGAGAGAGAGAGATTGGATGTTAGGGTTTTAAATAGAGAGAGATTGGGGATTTGTGGTTTAGAGAGAGAGATATAAATATTGCGAGTTAGGGGCTTAGAGAGAGATATAGAGACATGGGTCAGAGGTTTATAGAGAGAGAGATAGAAAGAGAGATATTGGTGTTTAGGCATTTAAAGAGAGAGAGAGAGAGATTTAGATGGAGAGATTGGGGGTTTGGGGTTTAGAGAGAGACAAATAGAGAGAGAGAGAGAGAGATAGGGGGTTAGGGGTTTAGAGAGAGAGAGGGAGAAAGAGAGAGAGATAAATTGATGGTTAGAGGTTTAGAGAGAGAGATTAGGGTTTCAAGGTTTAAAAAGAGAGTTATTAGATGTCGAGGGATTAAAGAGGGAGTTTAGGAGCTATGGGTTTAGAGAGCTATCAAGAGTTTGGGGGTTAGGGGTTTAGAGAGAGAGAGAGAGAGAAAGTGAAAGAAAGAGATTGGGAGTTAGGGTTTAGAGAGAGAGAGAGAGAGAGATTGGCCGTCAACAGTTTAGTGAGAGAGAGATAAAGGGGTTAGGGGTTTAGAGAGAGAGATAAGGGGTTAACGGTTCATAAAGAGAGATATTGAGGGTTAGGGGCTTAGAGATAGAGAGATAGGAAGGGATATATTGGTGGTTAGGGTTTTAGAGAGAGAAAGAGAGAGAGAGTGGAGGTTAGAGAGAGAGATCGATTGGGTGTGAAAGGTTAGAGAGAGAGAGATAGAGAGAGAGTTAGAGACAAGTATATTGGGGTCGTGTGTTTAGAGAGAGAGAGGGAGTTTAGGGGTTATACATTTAGATAGATAGATAGTTTATAGGTAGATTTATAGGTAGAGAGAGAGAGAGGGATTGGGGTTTAGGCATCTAGGGAGAGAGAGAATGGAGGTTGGTTTTTAGGGAGAGAGATATTGGAGGTTAGGTGGTTAGAGAGAGAGGGAGAGATTGGGGATTAGTGGCTTATAGGGAGAGAGAGAAAGATTGGGGGTCCACGGTTTAAAGTGATAGGGAGATGGGAAGAGAGATATTGGGAGTCATGGGTTTAGATAGAGATAAAGAGATTAGGGGTTATGGGTTTAGATATATATATATATATATAAATAGAGATATTGGTGGTTATGGGTTTAGAGAGAGGAAGAGAAATATTAGGTGTTAGGGTTTTAGAGAGAGATATTTTGGGGTTAGGGGTTTAGAGAGGGAGAGATTGGAGGTTCATGGTTTAGAGAGAGAAAGATAGGGATATTGGGTCTTATCAGTTTAGAAAGAGAGATTTATGGTTAGTGTTTAGAGACAGAGGGAGAGAGAGAGATTGGGGTTTAGGGTTTTAGATAAAGAGATATATAGGTAGATATATAGATAGATAGAGATGAGAGAGATTAGGGGTTAGGGGTTTAAGGAGAGAGAGAGAGAGAGAGAGAGACTGGTGGTTAGGGGTTTAGATATAGAGAGAGATTGGAGGTTAGGGGTTTAGAGAGAGAGAGAGAGAGAGAGAGAGAGAGATAGTGATAGTGATAGAGAGATTGGGATTTAGAGTTTTAGAGTGAGAGGTTGAGGATTTAGGGTTTAGAGAGAGCTAAATATAGAGAGAGTGAGAGATTGGGGATTATGGGTTTAGAGAGAGAGAGAGAGATTGGTGGCTAGAGGTTTAGAGAGAAAGAGAGATTGGGTGTTAGGGATTTCGAGAGAGATAAATTGGATGTTGGGGGTTTAGACAGAGGGAGAGATTGGGGATTAGTTGTTTAGAGAGAGAGATTTTGGGGGTTAAGGGATATGGGTTTATGGAGAGAGAGAGAGAGAGAGAAATAAATAAAGGGATTGGAGGCTAGTATTTAGAGAGAGTGAGAGATTGGCCATCGAATGTTTAAAGCGATAAATATGGGGTTAGGTGTTGCAAGAGAGAGAGAGATAGAGAGATTGGGGATCAACGTTTTAGAGATAGAGAGATATAAAGAGAGGTATTGGTTGTTAGAGTTTTAGTGAGTGAAAGAGATTAGAGGTTAGAGATAGAGAGATCGATTGGGTATTAAGGGTTAAAGAGAGAGAAAGAGATTGAGGCAAGGATATTGTGGTGAGGAGTTTAGAGAGAGAGAGAGAGAGAGAGAGAGAGATTGGGGTTAGACATTTATATAGATAGATAGTTGATAGGTATAAGGAATATAGATAGAGAGAGAAAGGAATTGGGGGTTAGGTGTCTAGAGAGAGAGACAGAGAGAAATATATTGGAGGTTAGGTGTCTAGAGAGAGAGGGAGAGAGATCTTGGGGGTTATGGTTTTAGAGAGAGAGAGAGAATTTGGGTTAGGGGTTTAAAGAGAGAGATAGAGAGAAAGAGAGAGATTGGGGTTTAGAGGTTCAGAGAGAGAGAGTTTGGGGGTTAGGTTGTTAGAGAGAGAGCAAGAATGGGAATTAGGGGTTTAGATACATACATGCATACACACACACACACACACACAAACAGATTGGAGGTTAGAGTTTTGGGGGGAGAGAGAGAGATAGAGAGATTGGGCGTTAGTGGTTTAGAGGGAGAGAGAGAAAGAGATTTGTGTTTAGGGACATAGAGAGAGGTAGAGAGATTGGGGTTAGGGGTTTATCATAGAGAGATAGAAAGAGATAAATTGGTGTTTAGGGATTTAGAGAGAGAGAGAGAGATTGGGGGTTAAAGGTTTAGAGAGAGAGAGAGAGATTGTGGGTTTAGAGAGAGATAGAGAGATTGGAGGTTAGGTGTAGAGAGAGCGATGGAGAGATATATTGGGGGTTATGGTTTTAGAGAGAGAGAATATGGGTTAGGGGTTTAGAGACAGAGATAGAGAGAACGAGAGAGGTTGGGGTTTACGGGTTCATAGAGAGAGAGTTTGGGGGTTAGGTTGTTAAAGAGAGAGCAAGAATGGGCATTAGAGGTTTAGATACATACATACATATATGGAGATAGAGAGAGAGAGAGACATTGGAGGTTAGGGTTTTGGGGGGAGAGAGAGAGAGAGAGAGAGATTGGTGTTTAGGGATTTAGAGGTCGAGAGAGATTGATGGATAGGGGTTTAGAGAGAGATATCGGGGGTTAAATATTTAGAGAGAGAGAGAGATTGGAGGTTAGGGGTGTAGAGAGAAAGACAGATTGAGGTTTAGGGAGTTTAAGAAGATAGAGATATTGGGGCTTAGGGGATTAGAGTACGAGAGGCAGAGAGAGGGGTGGAGGGAGGGAGGTTGGGTGTTAGGGACTCAAATAGGGGTTTAGAGAGAGAGAGAGAGGTGGTTAGGGGTTTAGATAGAGAGATATTGGTGGTTAGGGGTTGAGATAAAGGGAGAGATTGGGGGTTAGGTTTTTTGAGAGAGATAGAGATATTGGGGGTTAGCGGTTTAGAGACAGAGACATAGAAGAGGGAGCATTGTTGTTAGGGGTTTTGAGAGAGATAGAGAGATTGGGTGTTAGGGTTTTAAAGAGAGATATATTAGTGGTTAGGGGGGTTAGCTATTTAAAGATAGATAAAGAGAGATTTGAGGTTAGGCATTTAGAGAGAGATAAAGAGAGATTGGGGGTTAGGTGTTTAGAGAGAGAGAGAGAGATAGAGAGAGAGAATGGTGGTTAGGGTTTAGTGAGAGAGATGGAGATCGGGGTTTGGGGTTTATAGTGAGAGGGAGATAGGAATAGAGATATTAGGGGTTTAGAGAGAGATTTTGGGTTAGTTGTTTAGAGAGAGATAGAGAGATTGGGGGTTATGGGTTTAGAGAGAGAGAGAGTAAGAGAGAAATGGAGAGATTGGTGGTTAGGGGTTTAGAAAGAGACAAAAAAATAGATGTTAGGGTTATAGGGAGAGAGAGTGTTGGGGGTTAGGGTTTTAGTGAGAGAGAGATTGGGGATTAGAGGTTAGGATTTTAGAGAGAGAGAGAGTGACAGATTGAGGGTTAAGGGTTAAGAGTTTAGAGAGAGAGAGAGAGAGATTAGGGATTAGGGGTTAAGAGAGAGATGAAAAGAGAGATTTCAAAACACTCTATACAAGAATTTAAATAGAACCCCTATGGTCAACATACCAACAGACCATAAGTATTAGTAGTTTTGGGGGAGAGAGAGAGAGAGAGAGACTGGGGGTTAGTGAGTTAGAGGGTGAGAGGGATAGATTGGTGTTTAGGGGTTTAGAGAAAGATACATAGATTGTGGTTAGAGTTTTAGAGAGAGAGAGATTGGTGGTTCAAAGAGAGAGAGATAGAAAGAGATATATTGGCTTCAAAGAGAGAGAGATTTAGGATTAGTAGTTTAGATATAGAGAGATATTGGTGGTTAGAGAGAGAGAGATATTTGAGGTTAGAGAGAGAGATCGATTGGATTTTAAGTGTTAAAGAGAGAGAGATACATAGAAGGATAATAGGGTCGGGATTTTATAGAGAGAGAGAGTTTAGGGGTTCGACATTTAGATAGATAGAAATTTGATAACTAGATAGATAGAGAGAGAGAGAAAGAAAGTGGTTGGGGGTTAGGCATCTAGAGAGGGAGAGAGAGAGAGAGAGAGAGAGAGATTGGAGGTTAGGTGTTTAGAGAAAGAGAGAGGGAGAGAGATATTGGGGTTTATGGGTTTAGAGAGAGAGAGATAGAGATAGAGATTGGGGTTTAGGGGTTTATAGAGAGAGAGAGATTTGGGGTTAGGGGGGAAGTGGTTTAGAGAGAGGGAGAGAGAGAGAGATTGGGTATTATTGTTTTAGAGAGAGATATATTGGGGGTTAGTGGTGGGTTTAGTTTTGTAAAGAAAGATAGAGAGATTATGGGTTAGGAATTTAGAGAGAGAGAGAGAGAGAAAGAGAAAGATAGAGAATGGTGGTCGCGGTTTAGTGAGAGAGGGAGATTCGGGGTTTAAGGTTTAAAGTGAGGGGGATATAAGAAGAAAGAGAGAGAGAAAGAGAGAGAGAGAGAGATTAAATGTTATGAGCTTAGAGAGGGATAGATAGATTGGGTGTTAGGGATTTGAAGAGAGAGAGAGATTCGTGGTTAGGGGTTGAAAGAGAGAGAGAGAGAGAGAGAGATTGGGTGTTAGAGGTTTAGAGAGAGAGATATTGGGGGTTAGGGATGGGGTTAGTTGTATAGAGAGAGATAGAGAGATTGGGGGTTAGGAGTTTAGAGGTAGAGAGAGAGATTGAAAGAGAGGGAATGGTGGTTAGGGTTTAATGAGTGTTGGTGGGTAAAACTACCCTATAGCAAGGAAACTAATGCTATCAACTGGGATGGGGTGATAGGTTAGTGTATTAAATGTATTGCAGAGATATTTATGAAAATAAATGAGTTATGGAGCTTGAGAACATACCTTTTAACCGGCGTTAGATCCTATATTTTATTTGATCCCGCGTTCAGTCCTCAAATCCACCTTCTATTCAGTAAACCTGCAAGACAAACACCTTTCTCAGTGTATCTTGGATAATATATAATGTTTGAAAGAAACAAAAGCAATATTAAACATGCGATATTGACCAAAACAGATCCAAATTAAGATATTATTTCAAAAAAAAAACATTTAAGTTGGAACAAGAAAGACACTTCAACCTTTATTGTCAAATGCAATTTGATGTACAAGTATACCTGACCTTGTGACATGCTCCTGCAACTTGATTCTGGGCTCTTGCTCTTCTCTGGCTTGAATATCTTCAGCATCAACTCCTCCAATGCAAGCTTCTCCTTTAGATCTCTAATTCTCTAGGTTTCTCCATCTATCAATCTAACTTTTCTCTTTAGTCTTCCCTATATTTATAGGATCAAAGAAGTAGTTCAGGTTGAGATATGGTTATGGAGGAAGTTGGGGAAGTTGGGAAACTACCAGCAACTAATCCTCCTCATGGAATTAATTATTTTTTAATCATCTTTTGAGATATACACTATTATTGTTCAGTGAAGTAGCATTTAGGGCACTACTATGGTGCTTATCAACTAGCGCTCATCGATTTTTAAATGTTGAGCGCTACTATGCTGAGAAGGAGTAGCGCTCATAAGGCTTCGAGCGCTACTATTATATATTGAAGTAGCGTATAGGCACTAGTCTATTGAAATAGAGTAGCGCTCATATCTCATAATGATATTTTTATGGTTTTTCAGTAATGTCAGGAAATGGAGTAAGTCAAAGTATCATCTAGGGTCAACATGCTCCTCCATCCAAGTTGTCCTTTTGTGTGATCAACAGCTCAAGGTGATCATGGACAGAGAGGTGCAATTTTGACCTATAAAAGATGCCCCATAATGTGTGAGTTTAGATGGAAACGATGGCTGAAATACATTATAATCCAAAGCCAGAGGAGGAGCAAAGAACCGCAGAAAACAAGTTACAAGAACACCTGCAACAAAGATCAAGGTCAGCTAGCAATTACATCTTATACATCATATAGATGTGTAGTATGGTACAACATCATCTTTGATACATAACAAGGAGATGATCAAACTGAGAGATCATAGCCATAACAACAAACTGGATCTATGTCTCATGGAGAGCCAAATATAAGTGAGGCTCAATCTTGCACAACTTGGGTGATAACAAAATGAGATAATGTTATCCAAAATCCCAAGGTCTTCATCCAAAATAAATCTAGGTACAAACCCTATCCATGTGAATAGATGAGCTGACAGTCGAACATGGGGGGTATCGTTTGATTACCGATCATTGATGTATACCGTTAACAAACGCGAGGACTTCCACCGATAATGATGATGGGGTCCAAGGTACCAAGTAAGATCCGCTAAGTGTGAATAGATGGACTTGGAGTCGAACACTTGGGAATCCTATCGAAGAAGAGACATTGATGTATTCTCATCATTCAACAGCATGGAAAATTGCCACTGGTGACTGCAATCTCCAAGGTACTAACCGAAACTCTAAACTTCATTCCCAGAATAAAATGAGTTGATGTCGATGGGAAGAAGTTCGTTGGAAGGGAGGCCTTAAGGCATCCTCCATCATCCAACTTGAGGGACACTCAACTGGTAAGAGCTGATATGGAATAATATGTAACAAGACTGACACTAGGAAGGCCAACACATGAGGTCAAGGTAAACTTCAGAATGGCTGACACAGGGTATATCCTTGAACATTGAGCACGACACAAGGTGACTCAGGCAGTTTCTGACATAATGGGGTAAATAATAAGTCTGAAATGTAAGAGACATTATCATACCCTCCATATGGTTGGAATAATAACCAATTGGGGGAGTAAACAACTCGGAGGAAAGGTTCACCCTGAGGTCAAAAACTAAACCCAACCGACAAGATAGATTCAAGTAGGTGTTGTGTTGAAGGATAGAACTGACTGAATTGCCTTTGACAATGAAGATATGATATGTCTTTCTCATCCCTTATTCTTTTTAGATAAAAGAATACCTTTCTTGTTGTTTTAATGAGTCCAAGAAAGAATGAAAACTCAATAGATCCAACCATGTAAAAAGTTTAACGAGACCATGGGAGGAAGACTCAGGACCTTCTTCATTGTTTACAGAGTTTGAAGAAGAGATAGAAGATTACTCTATATTACTAATCTATGGATTTTAATATCGAGCCGAGATCTGTTCCTGCTCACCGGTGTTTTCAATTTTAAGGAGTTTGAAAAACTTAAACAATAACTCCATATATCTGCTTGTGGATTTTAGTATCGAGCCCAAGCAGATTAATGGTTGCCAGTGTTTTCCTGTTTATAGAGTTTGAAAAACTTAAACAATCCTCTTTTCACCTATCCGTGGATTTTATATCGAGCCCAGATTGGTCTGTGCTCGGTGGTGTTTTCTTGTTTATAGAGTTGAAAAACTTAAAAAATCCTCTACTTACCCTCTCATGGATTTCACATCGAGCCCGAGTGGGTGAATGCTCGCTTGGTATTTTCATGTTTAGAGAGCCTGAAAGCCCTAAAGAAAGGCTCCAAAAGGTCCTTTTTCGTGCAGTTAGTCTCCTCCCCCGAAAAAGTATAAAACAATGGAAGAAGAACTCTTCTAGCGCATACAGAAGTATACCTAGAGTATACCTTTTCCATAGTTAATCCACCTAGGCCCGGAAAAGGGGTAATTCTATACCTGAGTGGATGAGCCTTCGATTACTTTAACGAGCTTGAAGAGGAAAAGCTTGCTCGGTAATCTTGTTTAGGTTTAAATAGTCCAAACAAGAGCTTAAAATGACTTAAAGGTCAGCTTCTAGGATCATAGTTTCATACTCTGCCAAAACTAGGTCTTCAACAAAATATTAGTCGATGCAGCAAAAAATCTCGAATTGTACTATTTAACTAGTTGACAAGGTCTAACATCAAGAGTTTTTAAACTTAGGAGATGAATCCTACAAAAATTAAATGAAAATTGAGCTTGGATTAGTATTGTACCATATGTGTGTTTCAATTGATTAATTAGGGATTTTTTTGAAAATTTTGAAACTATAGAAAATTAAACAATGGTGGGTAAAAATCAAACTCCAATTCATATATATAATTTCATTTTAAAAATCAATTTCCAAATTGTTTTGTAGGGAAAAAAATTGGGGCAACCTTTTGCAATTTCAAATCTTCGTGGTGATCAAACTAAGCATCCAAACGTCGTTCTTCTTCCACCAAGTAAGTTAGAATTCACCCTACTTGCATTTTCATGGTTTAGTTTTCATTTTTTGATCAAAAAATTGCTTGCAGCGTGATGCTCACAACCTTTGCTGCGGGGGCGCTACTGTGTAACCATAGCAGTAGCGTGTAAACGAGATGAGCACTACTGTGCTTAAGCAGAGTAGCGCCCATATGTGACTGTGTAGTATACACAGTAGTGCTCACTCTTGAAAACCTATATACAAGCGCCGAGACTCAAATAATTTTCATTTTTTGTGCAGGATGGTTCTTCAATGGAGGGAGAGAGAACATGAGGACATGGATAGGTTTTCCATGCAAGATCTGGCCACTCTCCACGCTCTCCGAAGATGCGGTTTATTGAATTTTTACCGAACCGTAAACATGAGGGCCTTAAACAAACTGTTTCGAAGACTTATTCAGTACTGGGATGTGGATACCAATACTTTTGTCATCTGTGGGCAAAATTTGGAGCTTACAGTTGATGACATATATTTCATTACTGGTCTCTCACGGAGAGGAGATGTAATCAATCTGAAAGTGTCTTCTCGTGTGGGTGTAAGATCTGTGCAAGAGTACGTGAATACATATTGTATTGCCGGAGCTGAGAAATCGGGAAGCCAAGTCTTGATTTCAACCATTGAAGGCCTCCCTTTGAAAGTGATAGTGAGCATGATCAACCGAGTGGCAGATAGTGCCTCACAACACTTAGCTTCCAAGCACTCTATGCATATTGGTGTACAATGCTTACATGGTCATGTTTATGATTGGTGTACTAGTTTACTGGCGAGCATGAAATCTCAATTGACAGGCAGCAAATCCGGCACAATGAAGAATTTTGGGTACGGTAGTATTTTGTGTACTTTATTTTTTGAGAGGATGCATGCTATTAGTTTGGGGATACCTCTACCTCAGGTTAACCCCCATGAGCCTAGACTAGGCCATTGGGTGACATATTCCTCCGCCAGGGTGGTGGGAAAAGTCACTATTGTTATCATACTGATGATTTCTGGGGGTGGTGGGAGAGGCAAGTGCCCGCTTTCGAGCAGTTTCCATATGTTGGATTGGATTTCCGTCATGATCCAGAACTGGTGCTTCCTGCAGGTGGAGCCTGGGGAGATATTGGTATGTTTAAATTTTGAGAATTATTTAATTTTTTCAAACTTTTTCAAGTATTTGATTTTTATGAATGAATTTTTAAGTGCTAATCAAGTGTCATATGCAGGTCTTGGGCCTGTTCATCCTGAGGGACATCCTACCATCTTTGTGAGGCCAGCTGATATTGCTGCAGCAGATGCTATGTTGGGGACCTTAGAGAGAAAAATGAGTCGGTTGACTCACGAAGTTCCTGCATGCCGTATGGATCAGATACCTATTGATATGCAGGAAGATGTTGTTGGGGTGCCCCCAGCATGGCTTAGGGTGCTGTGAAAGATAGCTGGGATAGTCATATGTTATCGCAATGCAGTAGGAGAGAGATACATTTTATGTATATATTTGTTAGGCTACTATGCCCAGTTTTTGTACTTTTATGACTTGACTTGATAGACTTGTGAACCAAAACTCATATATTTTTTGATACAGTATTAGTTATTTACATGTGTATGTGTTTGAATTTTATGTGTGCAATGTTGTTTATGAAAGTGTATGATGCAAATGCCAGTCTAACACATAGTTTGCTAAAGAATCACCTAATGCATTTAAATTTCTTGGAGTTTTTTCATATATAATAGAATCAAATTGTCTTTCCAATAGTCTAACTCGTAGAAACTGGCGTAGCAATCCAGGATCCCTAATATGATAGACACCAGTTAACTGAAATACAATTAATTATGAGTCAAGTCTTACCTCCAAATGTGAAGTGCCATGACTGAGAGCATCTCGGAGAAGTTCTATAACTGCACTGTATTCAGCCATATTATTCGTGGTAGGACCCAAACAAACCCCCCCCAAAGAGACAAGTTGGCTAGTGGGTGAATAAATGACCCAAGCTATTGTAGCCAACTGACAGGTGTGGCGACTGGCGCCATCAGCAAATCCTAAGAAATGTTCGGTTGACATCTGGTACACGAAACGAAAAACACACATAAGATTAGCTAACGAGCATAACAAAAACTAGCTTTACAAAAATATACGGCTATGTTACAAGAAAAAGTACTTTAGCCTAAGCGTAGTACTTCTTTAGTTAGGGTCAATGCCTAGATCCTCCTCATGAGGTCGGGCAAAGATGTCATGGAAATCACGAAAAAGATTAGTATACGGAATGATCTCATCGAGATAACATCCTGTTTCAATACAAATGTTTCCGGCGACCCTAGTGCAAACGTTCACCAGCAAGGTATTCAATCTATTCTCTTCAACAAAACCAACTTGTGAGGAAATGAAATTAGTATTTTCACTGGGTGTTGGACAAAATTCACCTCTCTCTATTAAGTTAAGAAAAGGAAACAAGAAGGACCCGGGATCTATATGTTCATGAGGATGGTCCAGGTCGGTCATGGCTTCTAACATTTCCTCCTCAGAAGGTAAAGTGGTATTTGAACTGTCAAGAGAGTGGATCGGATCTGGTGACTGAGTGGTAGCACAATCTATATTTGACTCAACAGACACCAATGGAGTCAACATATGTTCTGTTGCAGTTTGATAAGAATCCAGGTGGGTAACTTCTGCAACAGGGATGGGCACTGAGGGGTTTGTATTAGTTGAGAGAAACCCAAAATCAGTTGTTAAACTAACCATGGAAGTTTCAGAAGATGAACGTCCCTCAGTACCAACGAATAAGGTAGGAGCCGGTAGGTCAAAAGTGCATATTAATGACCCGTACAGTCCTGCTCCTAAACTCTCTCCAACCGGGGTGGTTTGATCAATTAATGGAACTGTGGTCTCTGAAGATGTCTGGTTGTTTCTCTGAGTGAAAGAAATTTGATCGATTGTAACGATCTTACCTTCAAATGGGAACATAACAACTCGAAAAACTGCCAATGCAATGGCTCGCATGGCATATGTCCAACTCCTGCCCAATAACATATTGTAATCAAGCGGAGCGTCCAAAACTTCTACTTCTATAGCAACTGTCTTACCGACCAATGTGACATCAAATGATGGCAAAACCCCATGTGGATGGAAAGTTCTGCCATCAAATGCAGTAAGCAGTGTGTTAGAAGGAGCTAACTTGGGGGAACCTAAAGCTTTCCAATAGGAAATTGACATTACGCAAGTCGACGCTCCCTCATCTACGACAACTCATCTGATGGTCATTGGACCATGAACGACTTCAATCTGAAGAGAAACGTGGTAGGGAAACCGGTATTTGACATCAGTCATATCAAATAGTGCAGACATGTTATAGGATTCCATACTTCCAATGGCTGCCAGAAGTGCATTCTATTGTAAAGGACAACTTTGCAAGACTTCTAAAGTAGACATGGCACGAGGGGTCTATGCTAAATCTTCAACCACATTGTAGTTGGAAGCGGCCCGAGTGTTGGGATTGTGTGATGCCCGTTTCAAGACACCTTTCGGGATCTTGGGCATTGGGTCCACAGGTATGTGGAGTGGAGTGGAGGATTCTGGAATCTCTTTATCCTTTTTCTGTGCATCCAGGGTATAGTTCCTGGCTCTCGTTTGTAAGAGTGCATTCGAATTAACCATGTTAATAAAATTTTGATAAACCGTAGCATGTGTAGTGCCCCCAGTGTTGGAGGTGCCAAAAGTTGAGCTCTTCCCTTTAGGGAATGGATCTTTCAGTACGGCAGGCTTCTTTTCTCTTAAGAGTTTATGGGCTTCTTCAAGCAGAGGCATTGGTGAGTAAGGTGGTTCTGCTTGCAAAGTTTACAAGGGAATTTAATCTTCTTTTCCTCTTTGTTACCCTCTTCGACATTCTCTTTTTTGGCATTTTGTTGGTTCCCTTCTCCTTTCTTGCCCTTCTTTTTGTTATTGGGCTGCTGAGGGCCGTTTTGATTGTTCTAAACCTGGTTGACAGGATCAGAAGTAGAAGGAGAGGTTGTGACAGAAGAAACATCTGCAGTCGATTGTTTGACAGATAAGGCATGAACCTATTTGGTCAATGCTTCGAAAGCTGCAGAATCAACTGAACCCACTATGCCGTCAGCATGTGGTCCAGGTTTAGGTCTACTTAGATCGGTATTCGATCGCGGTGCATTAGGTATAATCTCATATAATAACTCGGATTATGCATAAACGAGATCTAACTGCTGGGTCCGTAGGATGGCTTCTTCCTCATTAGATACTCCAGATGTAGCTACTTCCTTAGAAATATAAGGAAGGAGTGATTTCAAATACCACTCAAGAAGGAATTCTGGAGGTATGTTGGCCTTAATGAGCCTCTTCCGTCTTCGCCACTCCTTAATGTGGTCAGATAAATGAGTGGCTTTATTTTTCCTAAATGTAGACAAAAGGTCTGTTCCGGCATCTTACCGAATAGGAAGCTGGAAGTGATTCAAAAAGACAGTCGCGAGATCCCCAAAATTAAAGAATGTAGCTACAGGTAACTCAATGTACCATTTGGCTACAGCACTGGTTAAAGTCCTTTGGAACAGTCTCAATCTAATGGAATCTTCATTTAATGAATTCAAGGAACACCATAAGTGGACAATAGTGACATGGTCACCAGGGTCTTCACCTACTTTGCCTTCGAACTTTGGAATGTCCGAAGGTAACTTGGTAAGAACTGATGGCAAATTTAAAGTTGCCAGAAATGGTAAACGAGGCCGGAAAGATGGTACTTGATAAGTTGGGGTCGAAGAAGGGGAACCATCCATAGTTTGGCCCATGAACTGCTGGTAGGAGTTTCCGCCAGCCGTCTGCTGGTAGGAGTTTCCCCCAACTATCTGTTGATAAGGGTTTACCCCAGCCATATGCTGATAGGGGTTTCCACCTACCATCTGTTGATAGGGGTTTCCCCCAGCTACTTGTTGGTAGGGGTTTCCCCCTTCCATATGTTGTTGCATGAAAGAATTATTGAAATTTCCCCACCCATATGAAAGTGGATTAGTGTTCTGTGGGTTCATCCACTGTGGCTGGGTGTCTGCCCCGCCATATTGCTGGTTAAAAATATTACCCCCTCCCCGTGAAAATAAGGAAAAAGGGACATTACCTGCAGGCATATTACATTGATTCATTTTGGGACCTACAAAGGTATTGAAACCAGTGGTAGCTGATGTAGACGGTGCGGTCATGGTACTCATGACAGTCACAATTGCAGAAGCACTTGGCCCTATGGCAGGTGTGGAAATCTAAGTACTGGGTATCTGATATAATGGTTGAAAAGCAGGAGGTGGTGCTAAATTGGCTGTACTGCTAAGTCCAACAGTAGGTGTAGGGATAGATGCCATCGTTGTTGAACTTGGCATACCTAATGTACAAGTATTAAAACTAAAAGACAGAGTGTCTGACTCGGTGTAGCAGTAAAAGAAGGATTTACCGTATTAGTGTTCATACCTA
The DNA here is from genome assembly GCA_027924585.1 of Larix kaempferi. Taxonomy (NCBI): domain Eukaryota; kingdom Viridiplantae; phylum Streptophyta; class Pinopsida; order Pinales; family Pinaceae; genus Larix; species Larix kaempferi. Next base: position 1,001,883 of record BSBM01000287.1, on the reverse strand, counting down.
TGGTGGGAGTTTGTGGAACTCCCTTTTCACCTCCTAGAGTAGACATCAGATGTCCAGGAAAGGAATTATATGCACTGTAATGGGGCTGCTGGAAACCAACAGGTAACATAATCGGATTCTAGGATTGGTCAGAGGAGGATTGAAAGGAGTGCTATATTCCACAGAATTAAGATCTTCAATATCAACTGAACTAAAGTGTAACTGATCTGGGGTACCTGGTTGTGGTTCCTTAGGAACCTCTATTTCAGGGTTTTCTATTGCTATTTGTTGTTCTTCAGGAAACTCAACTTCAAGTGGTAATTCCTCAGGAATTCGTACTTCAGGATTTTTCGTTGTAAAAATTTCCTCAAGAAATTCTGTTTCAGGAATGGTTTCTGAAGAAACACTCGGGTTTACCCGCTTCCGTCTAGCTGGCTGTAAAGGTTCTATTCTAAATGGTGGAAGGTTTTGAAACCTTCTCAATCTACAAAGTTCTTGATTCTCCGTGATTATATATATAAAATAACAAACTAGAACCTAGTGGCCACTATGACTAGGGGGCAAGCAGCACGCCAACTAAAATGTCCTAAGTATGCAAACCAGGAAAACAAGATGCCTTCCGGAGAAGAGTCTGGGATGATGAGGGCCCAGAACATATCAACGAAGGAGGAAAGACAGTTACTCGGGGTCCACAATACAATGACTAAGGGTGCAAGCGCTGGAATCACCCAACCGCCCTCCCAAAGACCTGCAAGGGATTTCCTCCCACGTCTGTCTTAGGCATACCAGATATACCCTCTGTTGTCACCTGTGTATGAAACTAAAGTCAGATACTAAGGATACCACAACACCAAAAACTCCTAGGGGAAGAGTCGTTGGTCGAATCAGAAGGCATGGGCAGGGTAATTGAGCTCGAAGCTCTAAAGAGTCTCCATACGCGATCCAATCTTGGTATATGCTTGAAACAGAAAGTACAAGGAGTATTCCCAACAATCTGATCTCACAAGACCTACTGCATAAATCCCAGTCAAGCTTTGAGTGAAATGGATTTACCTGTGATAGTCGAACTACGATTTTTGCGTAATGTGTGATCTTGAGTGGTTTAAGGTGATTTAAACTCAAGATCCTAACCAAGACTAGTTGGTGTAGTGTATCCCTAAAAAAGAAAAAATGTTTCTCTTTCATTTCATTAAAAAAAATTAGGGTTGTTATTACTCAAAAGGTAGTGCTTTTGTGTGGCGTGGTTGCAACAGGAAAACAAAAGTGCATAAATTCAAAATTTCTACAATAAAGCTCTTTTTATCTTTTCATTTACTTCTTTTCCAAACTGAAAAACTGAGCAAATCTACTTAAATTTTTTGTTTTCGTTTTTGAAATTGTACAAAATACCCTATGCTATCTTGTAACAAAAAAATAAGCCTTATTAAACTTAAACTACCAAATTTTTTCTTTTTCTGTCATCATAAACGAAAAAGAACTATAAACATGGAAAGCAAAATAAGACTTGTGTGCAATGTGTAAGTATGGCTAAAAATGGTTCTTAAGCTTATAGCTGTCAAGGCACTAGCTCAAAAAAGACTTGACCTATAGGTTTTTTGCAAAGAAAAAGCCTCTAAACTCGGAAACAAAGTGGGAGAAAACAAAGGAGATAGATACAAGAGGACTGACCTAAAGAATCTAACCCTAGCAAGACCACTATGCCAAGCAAAAAGTAGACAAGCAAGCTACCAATTACTCTACTAACACAAAGAACTGAGAAATGAATCAGCCTAAAGCACTTTAAATACACTTGAAACCAGAAAAAGACAATAAGTCAAAGAAGATTGGAAATCAACAAGTTCGGAAGACACCCTAGAGGCTCTAAAATGGACCAAACCCTAAAACAAAGGATAGGATAGGTAAAGAGCAGACAAATGTTGCCACAAACAACAGATACAAAAGTATGCAGGTTTGTAAACCAGCAACATACAGTCAGGGTCTAAAAAGCGGAAGTGCTCACCACAAAACACAACCTAGTCTCCCAAAAAGTTATAAACAGTCCAAACGTTCCAAAGGTAAACAAGCGATCCAAAGATGGTAAAAAACTCAAAGATAGGTTCTATGACTTAAAAAAAGTTAAAAACCTCATACACCAGTCAAGGAGATCTAAAAGCAAAGTCAGCAAACCACCAAAAGGCTAAAAAATCAAGCAGACCACTAACAGAAAGCTTCAAGAAATGTACCCTACTGTGTAGTAGGGAAACTCGCGCCCCTGCAGAGATGGGCGCTACTGTATGTATAACACAGTAGCATATGGGCGCTACTTTATGTACAACAAAGTAGTGCTCATATCTTAAAAGTTTAAAAACTGACTTTGAAAAGATACAAAAAGACTGATGGAAGCAGAGAGAACCAGGCAGGGGATACCTACAGGGTTTCTCAGCACATAAAAGGAGTCAAAAAAGTTTTGGGAAGAGAAACAAGAAAAAGTTTCCTAGAGCAAAAACACAACTATCCCCAGCGGAGTCGCCTGTCTGTTGGCGGGAAAAACTACCCTATAGCAAGGAAACTAATGCTATCAACTAGGATGGGGTGACAGGTAAGTGTATTAAATGTATTGTAGAGATATTTATGAAAATAAATGAGCTATGGAGATTGAGAACATACCTTTTAACCAGCGTTCGATCCTAGCTTTTATTTGATCTCGCGTTTAGTCCTCAAATCCACCTTCTGTTCAGTAAATCTGCAAGACAAACACCTTTCTCAGCGTATCTTGGACAATATATAATGTTTGAAAGAAACAAAAGCAATATTAAACATGCGATATTGACCAAAACAGATCCAAATTAAGATATTATTTCAAAAAAAAAACATTTAAGTTGGAACAAGAAAGACACTTCAACCTTTATTGTCAAATGCAATTTGATGTACAAGTATAGCTGACGTTGTGACATGCTCCTGCAACTTGATTATGGGCTCTTGCTCTTCTCTGGCTTGAATATCTTCAACATCAACTCCTCCAATGCAAGCTTCTCCTTTAGATCTTTAAGTCTCTAGGTTTCTCCATCTATCCATCTAACTTTTCTCTTTAGTCTTCCCTATATTTATAGGATCAAAGAAGTAGTTCAGGTCGAGATATGGTTATGGAGGAAGTTGGGGAAGTTGGGAAACTACCAGCAACTAATCCTCCTCGTGGAATTAATTATTTTTTAATCATCTTTTGAGATATACGCTACTATTGTTTAGTGAAGTAGCGTTTAGGGCGCTACTATGGTGCTTATCAACTAGCACTCATTGATTTTTAAATGTTGATCGCTACTATGCTGAGAAGGAGTAGCGCTCATAAGGCTTTGAGCGCTACTATTATATACTGAAGTAGCGTATAGGCACTAGTCTATTGAAATAGAGTAGCGCTCATATCTCAGAATGATATTTTTATGGTTTTTCAGTAATGTCAGGAAATGGAGTAAGTCAAAGTATCATCTAGGGTCAACATGCTCCTCCATCCAAGTTTCCCTTTTGTGTGATCAACAGCTCAAGGTGATCACGGACGGAGAGGTGCAAGTTTGACCTATAACAATGAGAGAGAGGAATATTGTGGGTTTGGGGTTTAGAGTGAGAGGGATATAGTAAGACAGAGATTGGGGGTAATGAGTTTAGAGGTAGAGAGAGATTGAAATAGAGGGAATGGTGGTTAGGGTTTAATGAGAGAGAGGAATATTGGGGGTTTGGGGTTTAGAGTGAGAGGGAGATAGGAAGAAAGAGATTGGGGGTTAGGGGTTTGGAGAGTGAGATATTAGGGGTTTGTGGTTTAGGGAGAGATAGATGGATTAGGGAATAGGGGTTTAGAGAGAGATAAAAAATGAGAGATTGTTGGTTTGGGGTTTGGAGAGTGAGAGAATTATTAGGTGTTAGGGTTTTAGAGAGAGAGAGTTGGGGGATAGGGGTTGTGAGAGATATTGGGGGTGAGGGGTCCAGAGAGATAGAGAAAGATTGGGGATTAGTTGTTTAGAGAGATATAGAGAGAGATTGGGGGTTAAGGGATTAAATATCTCTCTCTCTCTCTCTCTCTCTATATATATATATATATAGAGAGAGAGAGAGAGAGATAAGATAGAGAGAATGGTCATTAGGGATTTGGAGAGAGAGATATGGAGATTGGATCTTTGGCATTTAGAGAGAGAGATAGGTATAGAGATATTATGGGTTAGGGGTTTAGAGAGAGAGAGATAGGGCGTTATGGGATTAGAGAGGGATAGATAGATTGGGGGTTAGGGGTTTGAAGAGAGAGAAATTGGTGGTTAAGGGTTGAGAGAGAGAGAGAGAGAGAGAATAGAGAGAATGATGGTTAGGGATTTGGAGAGAGAGATAGGGAGATTAGGTCTTTGGAATTTAGAGAGAGAGATAGGAGTAGAGATATGAGGAGTTAGGGGTTTAGAGAGAGAGAGAGAAGGATTGGGTGTTAGAGGTTTAGAGAGAGAGATATTGGGGGTTAGGGATGGGGTTAGCTGTATAGAGACAGATAGAGAGATTGGGGGTTAGGAGTTTAGAGGTAGAGAGATAGATTGAAAGAGAGGGAATGGTGGTTAGGGTTTAATAAGAGAGAGGAATATTGGGGGTTCGGGGTTTAGAGTGAGAAGGAGATAGGAAGAGAGAGAATGGGCGTTAGGGGTTTAGAGAGTGAGATATTAGGGGTTAGTGGTTTAGGGAGAGATAGAGGGATTAGGGATTAGGGGTTTAGAGAGAGAGAAAAAGTGAGAGATTGTTGGTTTGGGGTTTGGAGAGAGAGGGAAATATTAGGTATTAGGGTTTTAGAGAGAGAGAGTTGGGGGATACGGGTTTAGAGAGAGAGGTTGGGGGTTAATGCTTTAGAGAGAGAAAGATAGAGAGATTGGGTCTTGGGATGTTAGAGAGAGAGATGTGTGGTTAGGGTTTTGAGAGAGAAGGAGAGAGAAAGATAGAGATTGGGAGTTAGGGGTTACGGGTTTAGAGTTATATATATATATACATATATACATATATATATACAGAGAGGGATTGAGAGATATTAGGGGTTTAGAGAGAGAGAAAGCAAGAGAGAGATTGGGAGTTCGAGGTTTAGAGAGAGAGAGAGAGGGAGTTCGAGGGTTGGGGGTTTAGAGAGAGAGAGAGAGATTAGGGGTTATGGGTTTAGAGAGAGGGAGAGATTGGAGGTTAGGAATTTAGAGAGCTAGAGGGAGATTGGGGTTACGGGTTTTGAGAGATAGAGATAGATTGAGGGTTAGTGGTTTAGAGAGAGATAGAGAGAGATAATGAGGTTTAGGGGTGGTATTAGTTATTTAGAGAGAGATAGAGAGATTACGGGTTAGGTGTTTAGAGAGAGAGAGAGAGATAGCGATAAAAAGAGAGAATGGGGGTTAGGGTTTAGTGAGAGAGAGGGAGATCGGGGGTTTGGGGTTTAGAGTGAGAGGAAGATGGGAAGAGAGAGATTGGGGGTTTGGGGTTTAGAGAAAGGGAGAGATAGAGGGATTGAGGATTATGGTTTTAGAGAGAGAGAGAGAGATAGTTGGTTTGGGGTTTAGATAGAGAGATACAAATTAGGTTTTAAGGTTTTAAAGAGAAAGAGAGACTTGGGGGATTGGGGTTTAGAGAGAGAGAGATTGGGGGTTAATGCTTTAGAGAGAGAAATATAGATAGATTGGGTGTTAGGAGTTTAGAGAAATAGATTTGTCGTTACGATTTAGAGAGAGAGGGAGAGAGAGAGTGAGATTGGGGGCTAGGGGTTTAGATAGATAGATAGATAGATAGTGTGTGAGAGAGAGAAACATAAGTTGTTAGGGCCTTAGAGATTGAGAGGAATAGAGAGATTTTGGTTTAGGGGTTTAGAGAGAGAGAGAGAGAGATACAAAGACATGGGTTGGAGGTTTGTAGAGAGAGAGAGAGAGAGAGAGGTTTAGATTGAGAGATTGGGGGTTTGAGGTTTAGAGAGAGAGAGAGAGATCAGGGATTAGGGTCTTAGAGAGAGAGGGAGAAAGAGAGAGAGATACATTGATGGTCAGAGGTTTAGAGAGAGAGATTGGGGATTAGGGGTTTAGAGAGAGAGTTATTAGATGTTGGGGGTTTAGAGAAGGAGATATTGGAGTTTATGGGCTATGGGTTTAGAGAGCTATGAATAGTTTTGGGGTTAGGGGTTTAGAGAGAAAGAGAGAGAAAGTGAAACAAAGAGATTGGGAGTTAGGGTTTAGAGAGAGAGAGATATTAGTCGTTAGCCATTTCATGAGAGAGATAAAGGGGTTAAGGGTTTAGAGAGAGAGATAAGTGGTTAGGGGTTCATAGAGAGAGATATTGAGGGTTAGGGGTTTAGAGACACAGAGATGGGAAGGGAGATATTGGTGGTTAGGGTTTTAGAGAGAGAAAGAGAGAGAGGTTGGAGGTTAGAGAGATTGATTGATTGTGTGTCAAGGGTTAATGAGAGAGAGAGATAGAGAGAGTTAGATACAAGTATATTGGGGTCATGGGTTTAGAGAGAGAGAGAGAGTTTAGGGGTTATACATTTAGATAGATAGATATTTTATAGGTAGAGGGATTGGGTTTAGGCATCTACGGAGAGAGAGATTGGAGGTTGTTTTTTAGGAAGAGAGAGAGGAAGAGAGATATTGGGGGTTAGGTGGTTAGCGAGAGAGAGATCGGGTGTTAGGGGATTAAAGAAAGAGCGAGAATGGGGGGTAAGGGTTTAGACACATACATTCAGAGAAAGAGGCAGAGAGAGAGAGAGAGAGATCAGAGATTAGTGTTTTGGAGAGAGAGATATATTGGGGGTTAGTGGTTTATAGGGAAAGAGAGAAAGATTGGTGTTTAGGGGTTTAGAGAGAGATAGAGAGATTAGGGTTAGGGGTTTAGAAAGAGATAGAAAGAGATAGATTGGTGTTTAGGGATTTAGAGAGAGAGAGAGGTTAGCAGTTTATGGACATAGAGAGAGAGATATTGGGGTTAAGCGGTTTAGGGAGAGGGATATTTGGGATTATAGGTTTAGAGAGAGAGAGAGATTAAGGGTATAGAGAGAGAGATATTAGGAGGTTAGGGATTTAGAGAGAGAGAGAGAGAGAGAGAGATTGGAGGTTAGGAGTTTAGAGAGAGATATTGGGGGTTAGGGGTTTAGAGAGGGAGAGAGATAGGGAGAGAGAGATAGAAAGAGAGATATTGGGGGTTAGCGGGGGTTCACAGAGAGGGAGATTTGAGATTATAGGTTTAGAGAGAGAGAGAGAGAGAGAGAAAGAGAGAGTAATTAGGGTTTTAGAGAGAGAAATATATTAGGAGGTTGGGGGTTTAGAGAAAGAGAGATATTGGAGGTTAGGATTTTAGAGAGGGAGATTGGGGGTTAGGGGTTTGGAGAGAGGTTGGGGGTTAGGGGCTTAGATAGATAAATATATAGATAGAGAGAGATTTGGGATTTTTTTTTTATAGAGATAAAGAGATTGGGGAATAGGGGTTTAGAGAGAGAGAGAGAGAGAGAGAGAGAATGGTGGTTAGGTGCTCATAAAGAAAGAGGGAGATTGGTGTTCATGGTTTAGAGAGGGAGAGATAGGAAGAGAGATATTGGGGGTTAGGGGATTAGAGACAGAGAGATCGAGGGTTAGGGGTTTAGCGAGGGATAGCGAGATTGAGGGCTAAAATTTTAGTTAGGGAGATATAGAAAGAGACAGGTTGGTGGTTAGAGGTTTATAGAGAGAGAGAGAGATAAAGTGGTTAGGGGTTTAGGGATAGAGATAAGGGGTTAGGGGTTCATAGAGAGAGATATTGAGGGTTAGGTGTTTAGAGAGAGAAAGAGAGAGAGATTGGAGGTTAGAGAGAGAGATTGATTGGGTGTGAAGGGTTAGCGAGCGAGAGAGATAGAGAGTTAGAGACAAGTATATTGGGGTCATGGGGTCATGGGTTTAGAGAGAGAGAGAGAGAGAGAGAGAGAGAGAGAGTTTAGGGGTTATACATTTAGATTGATAGATAGTTTATAGGTATATATATAGGTAGAGAGAGAGAGAGGGATTGGGTTTAGGAATCTAGGGAGAGAGAGATTGTAGGTTGGTTTTTAGGGAGAGTGTTAACACCCAAAAAGTGCTCACTAGCTCATTTACCACATTATACGGCTCATTTGTCCATTTTCCTACCATATTTCCATTAAAATCCCATTAAAAAGCCTCCAAAAGGCCTAAAATGCCTCCAAAAGGCCACAAAACCATCAAAATAGCCTAAAAAAGGCTAAAAAAACCCCCTTTTCCTCTAAAAATAGCAAAATCCCCTAAAAAGGGAATAAAAAATATAAAATAATGAGGAAAAGGAGGAAAAAACCCTATACAGCTGCACAAAACCATGTGTTTCCCAAAACCATGGGTCAGCACTCCACCACCAAAAAACTATAAATAGGTGATGGAGATCCCTTATTCCATATCCACAATCACAAGCACCCTTACTCTGCCAAAATCTCTCTCGAAACCCTAGTTCACCTTCGAACTATTTTCACCTTGAGAGCCACCTTTGGCCCATCCCCAACATTGGAGAAGGAGAAAGGAGCATTCTGAAGCTTGGAGCATCCTCTTGGACACTGCAAAGGGCTTCATCAACCTTGACACTCAAGGTAACATTAATATAGAACCATTTTTTACATCTTTTATTTATGTTTCATGCAATGTTTAAAGTAGTTTGTTAATTGTTGTTTTAGCTTAATCATTTAATCAATACTGAACTGCTACTAAGGAGTCCATTCTCCTTAGTAGGTGCTCATTGGCACAAGCTAGGGGTAAAACCCTAGCTACAGTTTTGGCGACTCCCCTAGTTTTCGAATTTCTGGTTTCCATTTTTTAAAATTTTTTCTTTTCGGCTGTCCCTTTCGGCCGCCGCATACCGCGTTTTTTCCCTCTACAGTCGCGTCCCGACCGCGCCTTTCAGACCTTTACCCGCGATCCGACCGTGGCTCTCAGACTGCTTCCGACGCTTCGCCGACAGATTCAAGTCTGTTACCTGCGATCCGACCGTGGCTAATCAGCCTGTTTGCCGTGATCTGACTGCGCCTGTCGCCCTTTTTCACGCGTCCCGACTGCGGCTTTCTGCCTCTTTCGGGCGTCCCGACTGCGCCTATTAGCCTTTTTGCCGCGACCTGACTGTGTCTTTTTCCATTTTTCCTGCGTCCCGACTGCCACTGTTGGCCCGATAGCCGCGACCCGACTGTGTCTTTTCCCCTGTTTCCTGCGTCCAGACTGCCTCTGTTGGCCCGATAGCCGCGACCTGACCGCCGCTGTTTCCCTCAAACCCGCGGTCGGCCTGTTCTGATCCGCCACAGACCCGCGGTCTGATTTCTGCTCTTTTCCTGTTTTGAGCCCAGCCCTTCTTGCTGCAATATTTTCTGCATTTGAACAGCCCTCTGTCCCACCTGCAGCCCACTTCCTTATAGCCTTTCTGCAACATAATTTCTGTTCCTTTTACAGAATCTTTTTAAAATTTCAGTATTTTTATTTCAGAAAATTTTGCAAGTTAAACTTTCAATTTCAGCATTATTGATAGATTAGAAGTTTCCCTCCCTTGTGGCACTTCTATTTTTGGGATCATTACCTCACGAGCACACACTCTGTCACATAAAATCAAGTGAGCCTTAAAAAGTACCTAATTGAACCAACATTCTAACCCCACTTGGGGAACACAAAAGAATCATTGTAGTTAGGTAGGATCAGGGGGATAGGCTTCCAATAACACCCCTTGGTTATTTCACTTGAGACATAGTTGTTGTCCAACTAGGGAACCAAAATCCCCTAGTACTTTTTGGCACGGTCACGACCAGTTTATCAGAGGGCCTCTCCCTTAGGAGGGTTGAAGTCGGGAGACTGGTTCCAGAGGCCTGAGTGGAATACCGCACTCCATTCAGTAACCGAAGGGCTACCTTTCGCGGTTCGCGGGATATCCCTGTATAGGGGTATTGCGGTCAACGAACTAAACGGCAGATTCACCTTTCTGGACGTGTCATGAACGGGGTATCTTAGTTGCCATTCTTCTAGGATTGACTACCCGGTATCCCTCCCGGTAGGGGGATATCATAGCCACTTGGCTTTCCTACTCATATTGTCTGACTTGGATTTCATCACCTTGCAGAGGATATGTTTAGTTGAGTCAGAATACTTTTAGCTAGGTGTTTGCATGCTCCTTTACCTCCCTTTGGTCTAGTGAGTCCACCATTTTTTCTTTTTAGGAAACCTGCTGCTTGTTGGTATTCTGACCATCTTTGTTGACACTCCACCTATTGTAGCACAGCTGTTACAGTGGGTGTTTTGAGTTGGTTGTTGGCCTGAGTGCCTTGCTTTCTAGCTCTCCTTCTGCACACACGGTTGCATTAGGATTTTTTGAGCTGTTTTTATACTCACGTCAACCCACAGAGACTAGACACCATCTGTCACCATTGAGTCCCCGAGACATTCTCGGCGCCTCAGGGGCGAGCCCCCACAGCACGGTTCTCTTGACACCACTCGTCATAGATTCCGATCATTGTCCGTTGATACCACTCATCACAGATCTAGAGCCTTGTCACTTGACTCCACTCATCAGCGACGTAGGTCTCCGTCACCAGATAGTGACGCACCTTACTTTACCTCTGATTCTGACGAAGAGTCTGAGAACCCTATTTATACTGCCCCTACTAGCCCCATGGCTGGCACGACTTCCACTCCATTTGTCATAGGGACCATTGGTGGCACATCCACCACTACACCAGTTACTACACCTGTTTTTGGTATGCCCTCCATGGGGCAACCATCTACTGTTCCCCTCACGGTACCTATACCCATAGCAGGAATACCCATGACCACTACATCAGTGGCTCACACTACTCATGGTGGTGCTGGACCATCCTCCACTACCGTAGTTCCCCCACTTGGGGGCACCACCCTTAATTTTGTCCCTCCACTTGGGGGCACTGGCCCCAACTTGGTCCATAGCACTACTGTGTCACAGCCCTCTTCCAGTTTGCCATTCATGGCTAGCCTCAACCTACCTGACCTGGCCAGATTGACCAATGATCCTATTCGACACGACCCTACATGGCCTCATATGCCTACCAAGCTCCCCTCGGACATCCCTAAGTTCGAGGGCAAGGCCGGTGAGGACCCACAGAACCACATCATGTCTTTTCACCTATGGTGTTCCTCTAACTCCATAGTGGACGACTCTGTTCGCCTCCGTCTCTTACAACGCACCTTCACTGGCTCTGCAGCCAAGTGGTATATTGAGCAGCCTCATGGGACCCATGCCACATTTGCTTCCCTGGCCTCGACCTTCCTGCAGTTCTTCCAGTTGCCTGTCCGCTATGACGCGGGTGTTGAGATCCTCCTATCCTGCAGGCAAAACACGGCTACCCATATCACAGACCATATCCATGAGTGGCGTAGACGCCGTAGCTTATGCAAGATCAAACTAGACGACCGTATCTTCCTCGATTGGTTCCTCAAATCCCTTCTCCCGGTTATCGCTAAGGATGTAGCCTCAGAAAGACCCCAGTCTGAAGAAGAAGCCATCCTTAAGGCACAACAGTTCGACCTCATTTACGCCCAATCGGGTTACCTTTATACCATTATACCTGACGCCCCTCGCGGCGAGTCCTCCCAGCATGATGCGCCGGGGGCATCCCACGCTGCAGATGGTATCATTGGCCGTGTTTCTTCGCATCCCCAACCTTTTTCTATAGCACGTCCTACCCCTGGCCCCGACCTGTCGAGGGCTACCTCCCAGTCTGGAGCAACCAACTCATATGCTCCCATGACACATCACCATTCCCATGGACCCTCATGTCCACCTCAGTGCTTCGGGTATGCGACTCCTGCTTATGCTCCTCTAGTCGCCCCTCAGCCTTACTACCATCAGCAGACTGCCCCAGCTCCTGCGCCTTCACAAGCCCCACCAGCTTATTACCCGCCCCAGGCAGCCCCTGCGGCACATCCACAACCTGCTCCGCAGTCCTATCAGCAACCCCCTCAAGTTGCTGCACCTGCTCAGCCTCAACCTGCATATCATCCCCCGCAGCCTGCTCCTGCACCTGCGCAACCTCAGAATCCACCTGCTGCCCAAGGGCAAGTTTACGCCCAACAGAATCCGCAGCAAAACCAGAACAACCAACGTAACCAGGGCCAACAGAACCGCGGCAAGGGCCGTAATCGGGGAAACAACCAACCTGCAGACCAAGCTGGTCAACCGGCTAATCCCCCTGACAATAACAACGCGGCCCCCGCTAATCAAAACCCTGATCGCCCGCCCAAGCAGGCTAAAAACCCCAATCTGCGAACAAATCACCCTTGTTCTATTTGTGGGGTCTATGGACATTACACACATGCTTTCCCACACTTGGAGCGAGCTCGGCAGCTCTGGGTTGACGAGGCCCATCGCCAAGGGCATGCGGCTCCCCAAGCGCCACCCAACCCCCCCCAACCTCAACAACCCCCTTTGGTGCTGCAAAACCCATTACCGACCCAAGGTGTGGTGAACACTTAGCCGTTGGCCCCTCAAGCTAACGTGCAACCCCAACAACAACAGATCACTTACGCTGCTCCTGATCAACCCATGTTTGACTTAGGTACCCACCACTTACTGATGATGTCATCCACTGACGTCAACCTCCAGACCCGTCGGAACCAATATGGCTCCACCTCTGAAGCCACTCCCACAGATAAACCTACTAACGCCCATCCCACCGATCAGGCGTTACGTATACCTTCGCCTCCCATAGACGGCGCTGCGAAAGCACCTCGTTTCCCACTTCGCCGAATCAACAATAACCCTAATGCGCGGGCTGCGTCAAACTACAACATTGTAGACGACCTAGCCCAATCTCCCGCAGCCATGTCTGCGTTAGAAGTCTTGAAGAACTGTCCTTCCCAGCGCAAGACTTTACTTTCCGCCATTGGGGGGATTGACCCAACTGATTCGCATTTGATGGCGTTTGATTTAGACCAGTCTGAACCACGCCTACCTTCCAGCTTAGCCTTCCAAGTTACTGTCTCCGTTAGGAACCTTGTTATCCATAGGTGCATCATCGATGAGGGTGCCTCCACATGCGTTATGTCTACATTCGTATGGCAGAAGCTAGGATCCCCTCCTCTCCAGCATTCCACCACTGCATTACGTGCCTACGACGGTCGTTCGGCCCAGCCCCAAGGCCTTCTACCCAACGTTCCAGTCCAGTTAGGTGGTAAAACAGTCCTTATTGATATAGAGGTAATTAATGCCCAATTGGATTACAACCTTCTACTTGGCCGCAGCTACATGTATGCCATGCGGGCGGTTGCCTCTTCTGTCTTTCACACCATGATGTTCCCCCATGAAGGACGCGTGGTTAAGATTGACCAGCTCACCTACTATGATCCAAGTGCTCCAGCGGCACCAGAAAATGTTCTCCCCATGGTTGAACAACCTGTTTCTCCTGCCTCCACCTCGTTTGTTTCCTCTACGGGGCCTGGAGTCTACTCAGACGCGCCGATGACCTCCACCTTTCAATCCATTCCTCCGCCGTCATCTACGCCCGAAATGTCTGACTTATGTACCTTGTCCCAGGACATCCTACCACCTAACAATCAACCATCCTTGTTGCCTAAACCACCACTGGTACCTAGCCACATTGGTGTTACACCGATACATACGATCCCCTTCCTAGTTCCTCCAGCAGGAGTAGTAAGCGCCCCGGTCATGGCTACCCTTAGCCTCCCTGGGTTAACCTTGGGATTACCTGTATGGTATCTTTCGCCTCCCGTTCGCCCGCCGACACCAGATGTCGTCCTCCAGCCGGTGCAACCCATGGCTACTACCACCCACCCACCTCCCGGTGTCTCTCCCCCTTCGTCCTCCACGACACCTCCTCCTACTCCCAAACCCACTGGGGGCAGAGGTCCACAACCTTACACTGCTGTACCACCTCCAAAGACAGTCAAAAACCCTCCAGTGTTTCGTGCTCCTCCCAAATGCTCGCTGTGTGACGAGTTGGGCCATGCGACCCATCAGTGCCCACAGTTACCCGCATTGCAGAAGCACATGCAAATGCTCGATGATGACCCCAACATCCCAACAGTCGAACTAAACCCCAATCCCAAGCCTAAAGATAAGTCCCTACGTACCAACCACTCCTGTGCCATATGCGGTATTTACGGGCACTATTCACATCATTGTCCCGATCTCCCGGATTACAGAGCGGCTCTCTATGAGATGAACAATCTGGATCTTGAGACGGCACCACCTACCATTGAGGAGATTTACCCCCCGGTCTCTCCCCCTTCTGAAGAGGTTAATACCATCTATATGATCTCTTCCACCACTTCCCCCTCGTCAACCGATTTGACGACGCAAACTTTCCGTACCGAAGAGGAAATTCTTGAGGCCCTTACTGCCCCGGAGTATCCCTGGGATGATATGCATCATCGTTCCTACTTCATCCCAGAAGCGTCTTCCTCTCGCTCCGCTACCCAATACGCGGTTGAATCCAAAGACTTCCTCCCCACCAAGGTCGACTGGTTTAAGGACCCCATTCCTGCTCCTGATGCCTTCGAGGAAGGTAACATGGCCAACATCTCACCTGTCATCCAAGTTGATATTGCTGCTCCAGGTCGTGCCCCTGAACTCATTACTTTAGGAGCATTTTGCAGTAAACAAGAGATTGAGGACTACATAAACTTTTTCAAAGAATTCCGTGATGTCTTTGCCTGGTCCTATACCGAAATGCCTGGTCTTGACCCTGCCATTATAGAGCACCACATTGACACATGGCCTGATGTACCCCCCATTCGTCAGAAACAGCGCCCCATTCATCCCTCAAAGCTCCCCGCTGTCAAAGCCGAGATTGAGAAGCTGCGCAAGGCAGGGTTCATTTATCCTATTGCCTATACCACTTGGGTTTCAAACCCCGTTCCAGTTAACAAAAAGCAAGGCACCATCCGCGTATGCACTGACTTCCGTGACTTAAACCATGCTTGTCCCAAGGACAACTTCCCCACGCCGTTCATCGATCAACTTATAGATGCGTGTGCGGGGCATGAGGTCCTCTCCTTCATGGACGGTTTTTCCGGATATAATCAGATTCAGATCCGTAAGGAAGACCAGTACAAAACTGCCTTTACTACCCCATGGGGCACCTTTGCCTATCGCGTCATGCCTTTCGGCCTCAAAAATGCTGGTGCCACTTTCCAGTGGGCCATGACCTATTGCTTCCACGACTTGGTCCATATCCTGTTAGTCTACCTTGATGACCTCACAGCTCGTTCCCGGAAACGATCAGACCACCTTAACGACCTTCGGCAAGTTTTTCTGCGTTGTCGCAAATACCAAATTCGCTTGAACCCACACAAGTGTGTCTTTTGCGTACCGGCAGGCCGATTGTTGGGTTTCATTGTTTCCCAGAAAGGAATTACTGTTGACCCTCTAAAGGTCCAAGCTATTTTAGACCTCCCCCCTCCTCGCACGCTCCGGCAGCTCCAAAGTCTGCAGGGGCGATCTAACTTCCTTCGACGTTTCATTCCTGATTATGCCACCACGGTTCATGGTTTCTTGCGCCTACTCCGCACCCACGTACCCTTCGTCTGGGATGCGCAAGCAGAAGCTGCATTCGAGGCCCTCAAGAAGGCCCTCACACAAGCCCCTCTGATTTCCCCTCCGAATTTCACTAGAGACTTCATCCTTTACGTGTCGGCCTCTGAGCATGCCGTATCTGGAGTCTTAGTTCAAGAAGACGCTTCTCACCAGGAGCACGTCATTTACTACGTTAGCCAGACTTTGTCTGGTCCACCACTACGTTACCCATATGAGGAGAAACTTGCCCTAGCAGTCGTCTTTTCCGTTCAAAAATTGCGACACTACATTTTAATGAGTCATACCACAGTCGTCGCTGACTCTAACCCCATGGTATATCTTCTAAACCGGCGACTACTACAAGGTCGTGTTGCCAAATGGGTCATTATCCTCCAAGAATATGACCTTACCTTCAAAACACCTAAGAGCACTAAAGCCCTTGCGCTTGCCCAGCTCATTACTGATCTTCCTTCCCTTCTCCCGGCCAAACCAATCTCCGATGAGTTACCCGATAATCACTTGTTCACTATCTCGTCCGATGACCCATGGTACGGTGATATCTTGTTATACCTACGCACGCAGAAGTTCAGACCCAAAGTTACACGAAATGGACACCGTCGCATCCGCCACCAAGCCTCTCGATATCTCCTCTTAGGCGATGTCCTCTACCGGCGCGGGGTTGACACAATTCTTCGTCGTTGCCTTACCCATGAGGAAGCTGAACACGTCCTTAATGACTGTCATAGCGGTGCCTGCGGAGGCCATTTCTCAGGGATGGCCACCGCCCAAAAGGTCGTCCGCGCCGGATACTTCTGGCCCACACTTTTCACTGACTGCATCACTGCGGTCAAACACTGCCATAACTGCCAACTTTTTGCCCCCAAGGCCCGGACACCTCCTGCTCCGTTACACCCAGTCATCACCGTTGGTCCCTTTTGTAAGTGGGCCATAGACTTCATGGAATGTAGACCCCAGTCTGCCAACGGCCACAAATATATTGTTGTCGCTGTTGATTACTTTACCAAATGGGCGGAAGCCATGCCTACCTTCAATTGTACCGCTGACACTGCTGCCCGCTTCTTCTTAAACCATGTCATCGCCCGATTCGGGGTTCCTAAGCAGTTAGTCTCTGACCATGGTTCACACTTTGAAGATGCCGTCTGGCGTGAGTTATCCACCCTCCTTAAGTATGAGCACCAATTTTCCTCTGCTTACTACCCCCAAGGGAACGGCCAAGTAGAGGCCATCAATAAAATCCTTAAGACCATCCTCCAACGAACAGTCGACAAGCATAAGTCCAATTGGCACCACATGTTGTTTCCTGCTTTGTGGGCTTATCGCACCTCCACTAAGACTGCCACTGGTTTTACACCATTTCATTTAGTTCACGGTATAGAGTCTGTTCTCCCCATCGAGTGTCAGATCCCTGCCTTACAGATCGCCGTTGAGCTTCTCCCTGACACTACCACCCTCGAGCAGCATCTGCTGCACCTCGAACAAGCCGATGAAGACCGTCGGGCCACTCTCCAGAACATCGAAGCTGCCAAAAACCGCTCCAAAGCCGACTATGATAAACATGTTCACCCTCGAACTTTCCGCGAAGGGGACCTAGTCCTCGCCTACGACCAAGCCCATGACAAAACCGGTAAAGGGAAGTTCGAATCCATGTGGCAAGGCCCTTACGTCGTGCAGACCTGCCTCGGCAAGGGGGCATACATCTTAGCTGACTCCGAAGGCCGTCCTTTGCGCAACCCTCGTAATGGGCTGTATCTTAAGCGTTTTTACCCATAAAACGGAACCCGCGGCCTCATTGGTCTGCGTTGTACAGTATTTTCTCTTTTGTTTTTGTTTTTCCGAACCGTTTCCACCACTGGAATCAGCGCGACGTGACCGTCATTACAGTCACCTCGTTGCGTTATTTTTACCCTGTCATTTTTTCACCCCTTTTTCAGACGCCACTAGTCGCCTCGGTTTGCGTGCCACATCGGCCGTTCTCCGATTTTCACATGTTTTATATCATCGGATTCATTTTTTCGAGCTGGTGATGATGCTTGAGATCATTTCTCGCTCTCACCTCCAGATTTTCTGGACATTTTTCAAAGTGTCCCTGTCACCTCGGTTTGCATGCCACATCGGCTGTTACCCGTTTTTGACATCCTTTATATCGCCGGATTCATTTTTCCGAGCTCGTGATGATGCTTGAGATCATTTCTCGCTCTCACTTGGTACAATTTCCACATTGTGTCCCAACACCTTGCTGCCTCGGTTCGCGTGCCACATCGGTCGCTATCGGATTGTTCCACATGTTTTACATGAGCCATTCACTCCTGTCATACTGCAAATGTCTCGTTATTTTGCCACCATCTCATCTACCCCGCAAGGAGGCCCATCAGTGTTCCTACCTACCCTCGTTCTTGGTCATCATTATTGATCCTTGATTGAACACTTCCTCCTTGCCTGGCCATTTCCTTTGTTCGGTATAATTTTATCCCTTTTTCGGGCTGGACAAGTCCTTTACGAAAAAGGCACTTAGGGAGTTTCCGTTAAGCTCTTTTCTGACTCCTAAAAGAATGAAAAGATCGCCGAGCAATCTTGCTTCCTTTCATGCTCGTTAAAGTACCTGAAAGGGCGTCTATCTGGTATAAGTTTAACCCTTTTCCGGACCTGGTAGACTAATTACGAAAAAGGAATACTCTAGTCACACCGGCTAGAAGAGTTCTTCATTGCATCCTTTTATGCTTCTTTGGGCCTTGGAGACTAAATCTACGAAAAATCAACCCCCTGGAGTCTTCTTACTTGCTTTCAGACTCTCTAAAATTGAAAGCAACCACGAGCATGAACTGTCCTGGGCTCGTAAAATCCACACGACAGTACCATTCCATCATCTCAGAGTCTTCTTATCGCTTTCAGACTCCTTAAAATTGAAAGCAATCACGAGCATGAACTGTCCTGGGATCATAAAATCCACACGACAGTACCATTTTACACACACTTCTTCTAGTTCCTTAACCCATGAAGAAGTACCCTCCTGTGCCTCCTGGCACTATGATCGATCATCTCGGCAGCACCCCCAATCAGGTCGCCTTTGTTCAGAGTATTCTGCAGTCTCCTGCCATTTTACCACAGCTTGAGTCTCCCTCATCCAGTTATCCTCCCAGATCCATTACAGCTATGATCCCTTTCCCCTCAGTTAGTTTCATATGCTGCCAGATCATTCCCATTATCATACTCTGAACAAAGGAAGTTTGAGTCCACCCACTCTACTTGCCCAGTTATCCACCCACAGTTTTATCAGTCCTGCCATCAGCACTATCACATTTCGGTCTTGTACCTCGGGCTCCTGTCAAGGAAACATCATTGCCTTGATAGTTGCAGGTCTCCCTCTGTCGACGACAGCTCCTCTATTCCAGAGGATAGGCCCAGAGGTCCCTACGCCTTGGGCTTATCACCATCTGTGGTAAGTGCCTACGGATCATTCCGAGAGGAATCATCATTGCCTCTCTGATTGGTTGTTCCTCACATGCTCGACTTCAGCACCTTGATCGCATCGTTGATGATCGCGTAGGATTATATCCCATCAGTTTTTAGTCGAAGACCCCGGATTTCCCCTGACTCTAGCACATTGGTGAGTCACTTCGGAACGACCAGTTATATGTTCCCGTGGATGTCCGGGCTGCGTTGGCGTTTGTATTCGGAAGCCATCCCGTTACATGCTTCCTTGAGTACCCAGTTTCAGTCCCAGATCAGTTCCAGTCCAGTGTACCATTACGAGTGTACCCCTTGTCACTCTGATCCAGCAGCTCATTAGTTCCTTTGGTACCACACTCAGTAGCACTGTTGATTATTCCAGTGTATCAGCTTTTCAGCACAGACATGGTCAGCTCAGCAGTATGTCCCAGATTTTGTGTCCCCTCTGGACCCTTATGATGTACACAGTGGCTATGTATCTTACAGGTCCCCCTTTTTCGGGCCTCACAGTTATGTTTATGTATCTTGATACGAGCATGGGTATGCCCGCCTCGTCCATATATTGAGATTATACCTCAGTCAGTATTTGAGGTCATGTATATTTCAGGTCCCCATTTTTTGGACCCCATTGTTATTATGTTGTATCCTGATACGAGCATGGGAATGCCCGCCTCGTCCATATGATCAGATGATTCCTCATCCTTTATTGAGGTTATGTACTTTTAGTTCTTGCAGTTGTTCGGGATCGTTGTTCCGGGCTTCAGTTTGTTCCTTCTCTTCTCTCCACTCCCAGGAAAACCATTCATGACTTATGATGTCCATCGGCCATACGATGAGCTCCTGCCCTCGCACATCAGGGGGAAATCTGTTAACACCCAAAAAGTGCTCACTAGCTCATTTACCACATTATATGGCTCATTTGTCCATTTTCCTACCATATTTCCATTAAAATCCCAAAAAATCCCATTAAAAAGCCTCCAAAAGGCCTAAAATGCCTCCAAAAGGCCACAAAACCATCAAAATAGCCTAAAAAAGGCTAAAAAAACCCCCTTTTCCTCTAAAAATAGCAAAATCCCCTAAAAAGGGAATAAAAAATATAAAATAATGAGGAAAAGGAGGAAAAAACCCTATACAGCTGCACAAAACCATGGGTCAGCACTCCACCACCAAAAAACTATAAATAGGTGATGGAGATCCCTTATTCCATATCCACAATCACAAGCACCCTTACTCTGCCAAAATCTCTCTCGAAACCCTAGTTCACCTTCGAACTATTTTCACCTTGAGAGCCACCTTTGGCCAATCCCCAACATTGGAGAAGGAGAAAGGAGCATTCTGAAGCTTGGAGCATCCTCTTGGACACTGCAAAGGGCTTCATCAAACTTGACACTCAAGGTAACATTAATATAGAACCATTTTTTACATCTTTTATTTATGTTTCATGCAATGTTTAAAGTAGTTTGTTAATTGTTGTTTTAGCTTAATCATTTAATCAATACTGAACTGCTACTAAGGAGTCCATTCTCCTTAGTAGGTGCTCATTGGCACAAGCTAGGGGTAAAACCCTAGCTACAGAGAGAGAGAGGGAGAGAGATATTGGGGATTAGTTGGTGAGAGAGAGAGAGATTAGGTGTTAGGGGATTAAAGGAAGAGAGAGAATGGGGAGTAGGGGTTTAGACACATACATTTAGAGAGAGAGAGAGAGTTTAGGGTTTTAGAGAGAGAAAGATATTAGGAGGTTAGGGATTTAGAGAAAGAGAGAGATTGGAGGTTAGGATTTTAGAGAGGGAGATTGGGGGTTAGGGGTTTGGAGAGAGAGAGAGAGATATTGAGGCTTAGGGGTTTAGAGAGAGAGAGAGAGAGAGGTTGGGGGTTAGGTGCTTAGAAAGATAAATATATAGATAAAGAGATATTTGGGATTATTTGTTTAGAGAGATAAAGAGATTTGGGGATAGGGGTTTAGGAGAGAGAGAGAGAGAGAGAGAGAGAGAGAGAGAGAGAGAGAGAAAATGGTGGTTAGGGGTTCATAAAGAAAGAGGGAGATTGGTGTTCGGGGTTTAGAGAGGGAGAGATAGGAAGAGAGATATTGGGGGTTAGGGGCTTAGAGACAGGGAGATCGAGGGTTAGGGGTTTAGTGAGAGATAGAGAGATTGAGGGCTAAAAGTTTAGACAGGGAGATATAGAAAGAGAGAGGTTGGTGGTTAGAGGTTTATAGATAGAGAGAGATAAAGGGGTTAGGGGTTTAGGGAGAGAGATAAGGGGTTAGGGGTTCATAGAGAGAGATATTGAGGGTTAGGGGTTTAGAGATAGGGAGATAGGAAGGGAGATATTGGTGGTTAGGGTTTTAGAGAGAGAAAGAGATAGAGAGATTGAAGGTTAGAGAGAGAGATTGATTGAGTATGAAGGCTTAACGAGAGAGATAGATCGAGAGAGTTAGGGATAAGTATATTGGGGTCATGGGTTTAGAGAGAGAAAGAGAGTTTAGGGGTTATACATTTAGATAGATAGATAGTTTATAGGTGCATATATAGGTAGAAAGAGAGAGAGGGATTGGGTTTATGCATCTAGGGAGAGAGAGATTACAAGTTGGTTTTTAGGGAGAGAGAGAGGGAGAGAGATATTCAGGGTTAGGTGGTGAGCGAGAGAGAGATTGGGTGTTACGGGATTAAAGAAGGAGAGAGAATGGGGGATAGGGGTTTAGACACATACATTCAGAGAGAGAGAGAGAGAGAGAGAGATATCAAAAATTAGTGTTTTGGAGAGAGAGAGAGAGAGAGAGAGAGAGAGAGAGAGAGAAAGATGAGAGATTAGTGTTTTGGAGAGAGAGAGAGAGAGAGAGATATTGGGGGTTAGTGGTTTTTAGGGAGAGAGAGAAATATTGGTTTTTATGGGTTTAGAGAGAGATATAGAGATTAGGGTTAGGGGTTTAGAAAGAGATAGAAAGAGAGAGATTTGTGTTTAGGGATTTAGAGAGAGAGAGAGGTTAGTGGTTTATGGACATAAAGAGAGAGATATTGAGGGTTAGAGGTTTAGGGAGAAGGATATTAGGGATTATACGTTTAGAGAAAGAGAGAGAGATTAGGGGTATATATATAGAGAGAGAGAGATTATGAGGTGAGGGTTTTAGAGAGAGAGAGAGAGAGATTGAAGGTTAGGAGTTTAGAGAGAGAGATTTGGGGTTAGGGGTTTAGAGAGGGAGAGAGAGATAGGGAGAGAGATATTGATGTTTAGGGATTTAGAGAGAGAGAGAGAGAGAGGTTAGATGTTTATGAATAGAGAGAGAAAGATATACTGGGGGTTAGGGGGGCTTAGGGAGAGGGAGGTTTGAGATTATAGGTTTAGAGAGAGAAAGAGAGATTAGGGTTTTAGAGAGAGAAATATATTAGTAGGTTAGGGGCTCATAAAGAAAGAGGGAGATTGGTGTTCAGGGTTTAGAGAGGGAGAGATAAGAAGAGAGATATTGGGGGTTAGGGGCTTAAAGATAGAGAGATTAAGGGTTAGGGGTTTAGCCAGAGATAGAGAGATTGAGGGCTAAAAGTTTAGATAGAGAGATATAGAAGGAGAGAGGTTGGTGGTTAGAGGTTTATATATATAGAGAGAGAGAGAGGGAAATATTGGGTGTTAGGGCTTAAGAGAGAGAGAGATTGGGGTTTAGGGGTGGGGTTAGTTGTTTAGAGAGAGATAGAGAGATTAAGGTTTAGGGGTTTAGAGAGAGAGAGAGAAAGAGAGAATGGATGACAGTGGATAATGTAGGTAAGTTTTAGAGGAGTTTAAAGTTATAATTTCCAAGGAAAGAGATCCTATCTCCTAGGTTGCTTGAATAGAGTGTCAACAATGGGGGGTCCTTCGTTATACCACTTTAAAAACCTTGTGTATACATGGTCGACCACCCAACTTGGGGCATACTGGGAGGGCTTCTCTGGGAGTTACCTCCCTCCACCTATTACTAGCGCAATGGCATCCTAGTTTCCAGCTACAACAAAGGCACATGTGTCAAGATACCGAGTTAGGAAATTGTTTCTAGGAAATTTCCCAAAATGGTCCTTTGAAAACACTCTATACAAGACTTTCAATAGAACCCCTATGGTCAACATACTAATGCAAACAATATTAAAATGTATACAATTTAATATTCATAAAAAAATATGTGCCACAATCTTATTCTCATTTAAACATTCCAATTAAATTTATATATATAACCATGAAAAAACATTGAATATTTTTTTACCAAAAGAAACAATATAGCAATTTATAATCTAACAAAGCTTTAAAATAAGAATGATTAACTAGAACTCTAAACTATTTTGACAAACTCATAATTATTAACTTGAACTCTAAACTATTTCAGTAAACTCTTAATTATTAATCCGAACTGTTTTAATATGAAAAAAAAATATATTAAGAATAACATTGACAAAAGGTACAACAAGTCTCCATGTACGACATCATAGTACTAATTACGAGAAAATATACATTCCACATTTCATAAAAATTCTATACAAGAAAAAAAAATGAAAAATTAAGTGTTCATTTTTAAATTAGTAAAAGAAAATTATGAAAATTTCACAATGCTTAGTAAAAGTATGAAAAATGAGCAAAGTTAAAATAAACAAAAAAATTATTTCTTGAGTTAAGAAATATAATTAAACTAAATTTATAGTTATTAAAAACAAACATAGAAAAAAACTATATACCTAGGTTTCTACTTCCTATGAGATCTTCACCATTCCTTAGGTTTCTACTTCCTATGAGATCTTCACCATTTCTTTAGATTACAAGGAGAATACTTCCCTTTGATGCACCATGGAATCTAGTCAAAAGGAAAGAATAAAAACCCATTGCCCATCTCTTTTTACCTTACTCCATAATAAATAAACAATAATTTAAAACTAATAAAAAATGAAAATGAAAAATAAATTAATGAGTAACAAAATTAAACAAATATTAAGTATGAATTCTAAACATAACTATTTGAATTTTTATTAAAAGTAAACAAAATAAATAAATAAAAGAGTCCTCATTCTAAGCTCACCTACACCTTATTAATGCCAAAAAGAATTCACTCATATTCATACTTCACCCTCGTATCCAACAATATCCTTCACCTCGACGTTTTCATCGGTATCATGAATTTGTGGACGATGACATCCAATGCCATGGCTTTCACTAAATTGGAGGGAACTTCTTATGAAAAGCAGCAAACGAAATTACCCATTATTCCCACTGTATATGCGATATCAATTACTCAGTATTCCTACTGTATATGCTATATCAGTCTACTAGTTTCGCCTCCCTACTTTATGATACTCGTACTGTTAATCTTGTGACATCACAGTTAAAATTCTGAGAAATCAGAGTTAAAATTGTTTCTTGAGTGTGTTGGGTATATCAAGATTGCTAAATTATGCATTCAGAATTACGAATTGCACACCACAAAACCAGATTTTTTAAAAAGAATGATTGGTTTCTGATTAAAATCTCGCGGGAAAAGAGAAATCGTAGCGCCTTTAAACTTCTTATATTATAAGTAAGACAAGCAGTGTACTTAGTGTCGTGTAGGGGCAAGTGAGGGCACTAGTTGTCAACTGAGGCTTCTTCTTTTTCTTTCATCTTAGAATGAACGACAACGCCACAGTTTCTCACAGATAAGAAAAGAAAAATTGAGAGAGTTTCTCATCTGAAGAATCATTTTTCTTGTTTTCTTTGTGGATTTGTTTGCTATTGTTTTGTTTTATGGTCGTTATTACAAATGAACGTATGAGTGATGGATATTGGTAGGTACGTAAAAGTTTATTTTCACGGCCAGCCTGTGCAGCTAGCTAGCTACGAATACCAAGGGAAAGGGACAGTCCCCCAGCCATCCACAACGTTCATGGCTATGCAACTAGCTACGAATACCAAGGGAAAGGGACAGTTCCCTAGCCATCCACAACATTCATGGCTTCGAATACGAGAGTAATGAGAACCTATTTTTTAATATTTGAGGACGGGCATATCCATCCACAACATTCATGGTGCCTTGGAAAGGAAGACTGCAGTGCATCAATCCGGTCATGACTAATACTTTATCTGGTTGTGACTAAGACAAGCTGCCCAATATGGAAATTCTTGTTGTACCATGGAGTAATTAGGGTAATGATGATGATATATAGGTTTTCAATATGGATGATGATATATGGGTTTTATAACCAAAATGCTAATGCTATTAATATTCATATCATAACTAGCATATGTGTCACGACATATGCTGGTATTGCAAATTAAAAGAACACAGAGAAAAAACAATTCATGGGAAATACAATGTAAAGTATACTGAGGTACTTGAAAGGGATTTGGATTGCAAGAAGTCTTCAATCTTGGTTTATATCATTATCTAGGAACATCTATAATCTAAATTTTGCTTGCCAGGACACACCGCAGCAAGCTTGACCCTTCCATTAAAATCCTAAAAGAAGGGGTTTCCAGATTTAACGAACAAAAAAATTCTTTGACAGTTAGTCTCTGTAAATGTTTTCATCAACAATATATCCATGAAAGGGGTTTTCTAAGACATCTTCTGCGATTGAAGAGATCTTCAAAATAAGCTTCTCCGCATAAAACAGAATTTCCTACCTACCTCCAAATTTCCTGCGTGGCCTCTAATTAGGGATTCGTAAATAGGATTAAAAGCTTTAGAACATATTGGACAATTTTTTATAGCAGGTCTAAAGATTAAGGTGACGATTAAGCTTAGCTTCTGCTATGGTTTTATGATTTTTTGGTTCTTTATAATCAGTGCAAAACATCAAATTAGTGAGAGAGATAAAGGGGTTAGGGGTTTAGAGAGAGAGATAAGGGGTTAGTGGTTCATAAAGAGAGAGATAAGGGGTTAGTGGTTCATAAAGAGAGATATTGAGGGTTAGGGGCTTAGAGATAGAGAGATAGGAAGGGAGATATTGGTGATTAGGGTTTTAGAGAGATAAAGGGAGAGATTGGAGGTTAGAGAGAGAGAGATAAAGAGAGAGTTAGAGACAAGTATATTGGGGTCGTGGGTTTAGAGAGAGAGAGAGTTTAGGGGTTATACATTTAGATAGATAGATAGTTTATAGGTAGATATATAGGTAGAGAGAGAGAGGGATTGGGGTTTAGGCATCTAGGGAGAGAGAGATTGGAGGTTGGTTTTTAGGGAGAGAGCTATTGGGGCTTACGTGGTTAGAGAGAGAGAGAGAGAGAGAGAGGGAGAGAGATTGGGGGTTAGTGGCTTATAGGGAGAGAGAGAAAGATTGGGGGTCTAGGGTTTAGAGTGATAGGGAGATGGGAAGAGAGAGATTGGGAGTCATGGGTTTAGAGAGAGATAAAGAGATTAGGGGTTATGGGTTCGGAGATATATATATATATATATATAAATAGAGATATTGGTGGTTATGGGTTTAGAGAGAGGAAGAGAAATATTAGGTGTTAGGGTTTTAGAGAGAGATATTTTGGGGTTAGGGGTTTAGAGAGGGAGAGATTGGAGGTTCATGGTTTAGAGAGAGAAAGATAGAGATATTGGGTTTGGCAGTTTAGAAAGAGAGATTTATGGTTATTGTTTAGAGACAGAGGGAGAGAGAGAGATTGGGGTTTAGGGTTTTAGATAAAGAGATATATACGTAGATATATAGATAGATAGAGATGAGAGAGATTAGGGGTTAGGGGTTTAAGGAGAGAGAGAGAGAGAGAGAGAGAGAGGGATTTGGGTTTAGGGGTTTTGAGGGAGATAGAGAGATAAGGTTTAGGGATTTCAAGAGAGAGAGAGAGAGAGAGAGAGAGTGATAGAGATAGTGATAGTGATAAAGAGATTGGGATTTAGAGTTTTAGAGTGAGAGGTTGAGGATTTAGGGTTTAGAGATCGACAAATAGAGAGAGAGTGAGAGATTGGGGGCTATGGGTTTAGAGAGAGAGAGAGAGATTGGTGGCTAGAGGTTTAGAGAGAGAGAGAGATTGGGTGTTAGGGATTTCGAGAGAGATAAATTGGATGTTGGGGGTTTAGAGAGAGGGAGAGATTGGGGATTAGTTGTTTAGAGAAAGAGATTTTGGGGGTTAAGGGATATGGGATTAGAGAGAGAGAGAGAGAGAGAGAGAGAGAGAGATTTTAGAGTTTAATGGTTTAGAGAGAGGGAGAGAGAAATAAAGAAAGGTATTGGAGGCTAGTATTTAGAGAGAGTGAGAGATTGGACATCAAACATTTAAAGAGATAAATACGGGGTTAGTCATTGAAAGAGAGAGAGAGATATAGAGATTGGGGATCAACGTTTTAGAGATAGAGAGATATAAAGAGAGGTATTGGTTGTTAGAGTTTTAGTGAGTGAGAGAGATTGGAGGTTAGAGATAGAGAGATCAATTGGGTATTAAGTGTTAAAGAGAGAGAAAGAGATTGAGGCAAGGATATTGTGGTGAGGAGTTTAGAGAGAGAGAGAGAGAAAGAGAGATTGGGGTTAGACATTTATATAGATAGATAGTTGATAGGTATAAGGAATATAGATAGAGAGAGAGAGGAATTGGGGGTTAGGTGTCTAAAGAGAGAGACAGAGAGAAATATATTGGAGGTTAGGTGTCTAGAGAGAGAGGGAGAGAGATCATGGGGGTTATGGTTTTAGAGAGAGAGAGAGAGAATTTGGGCTAGGAGTTTAAAGAGAGAGATAGAGAGAAAGAGAGAGGTTGGGGTTTAGAGGTTCAGAGAGAGAGAGTTTGGGGGTTAGGTAGTTAGAGAGAGAGAAAGAATGGGAATTAGGGGTTTAGATACATACATGCATACACACACACACACAGATTGGAGGTTAGAGTTTTGGGGAGAGAGAGAGAGAGAGAGAGAGAGAGAGAGAGTGGGTGTTAGTGGTTTAGAGGGAGAGAGAGAAAGATATTTGTGTTTAGGGATATAGAGAGAGGTAGAGAGATTGGGGTTAGGGGTTTATACATAGAGAGATAGAAAGAGATAAATTGGTGTTTAGGGATTTAGAGAGAGAGAGAGAGATTGGGGGTTAAAGGTTTAGAGAGAGAGAGAGATAGAGAGATTGGAGGTTAGGTGTAGAGAGAGAGATGGAGAGATATATTGGGGTTTATGGTTTTAGAGAGAGAGAATATGGGTTAGGGGTTTAGAGACAGAGACAGAGAGAACGCGAGAGGTTGGGGTTTATGGGTTCATAGAGAGAGAGTTTGGGGGTTAGGTTGTTAAAGAGAGAGCAAGAATGGGCGTTAGAGGTTTAGATACATACATACATATAGGGAGATAGAGAGAGAGAGAGAGAGAG
Source organism: Larix kaempferi (assembly GCA_027924585.1). Lineage (NCBI taxonomy): Eukaryota > Viridiplantae > Streptophyta > Pinopsida > Pinales > Pinaceae > Larix > Larix kaempferi. The sequence continues at coordinate 973,633 of BSBM01000287.1, read as the reverse complement.
AGAGAGAGAGAGAGAGATTGGAGGTTAGGGTTTTGGGGGGAGGGAGAGAGAGAGAGAGAGAGATTGGGTGTTAGTGGTTTAGATGGAGAGAGAGAGAGAGATTGGTGTTTAGGGATTTAGAGGTCGAGAGAGATTGAGGGATAGGGGTTTAGAGAGAGATATTGGGGGTTAAAGATTTAGAGAGAGAGAGAGAGATTATGGGTTTAGAGAGATAAATTTTGAGGTTAGGGGTTTTGAGAGAGAGAGAGATTAGAGGTTAGGGGTGTAGAGAGAAAGAGAGATTGAGGTTTAGGGACTTTAAGAAGAGAGAGATATTGGGGCTTCGGGGATTAGAGTAAGAGAGGTAGAGAGAGGGGTTGAGGGAGGGAGGTTGGGTGTTAGGGACTCAAATAGGGGTTTAGCGAGAGAGAGAGAGAGAGAGAGAGAGAGAGAGAGGTGGTTAGGGGTTTAGATAGAGAGATATTGGTGGTTAGGGGTTGAGATAGAGGGAGAGCTTGGGGGTTAGTTGTTTTGAGAGAGATAGAGATATTGGGGGTTACCATTTTAGAGATAGAGACATAGAAGAGGGAGCATTGTTGTTAGTGGTTTTGAGAGAGATAGAGAGATTGGGGGTTAGGGGTTTGAAGAGAGAGAGATGGTAAGAGAGAGATTGGTGGTTAGCAGTTAGAGTGAGAGAGATTGGGTGTTAGGATTTTAAAGAGAGATATATTAGTGGTTAGGGGGGTTAGTTATTTAAAGATAGATAAAGAGAGATTTGAGGTTAGGCTTTTAGAGAAAGATAAAGAGAGATTGGGGGTTAGGTGTTTAGAGAGAGAGAGAGAGAGAGAGAATGGTGGTTAGGGTTTAGTGAGAGAGATGGAGATCGGGGGTTCGGGGTTTATAGTGAGAGGGAGATAGGAATAGAGATATTAGGGGTTTAGAGAGAGATAGAGAGATTGGGGGTTATGGGTTTAAAGAGAGAGAGAGTAAGAGAGAAATGGAGAGATTGGTGGTTAGGGGTTTAGAAAGAGACAAAAAGAATAGATGTTAGGGTTATAGGGAGAGAGAGTGTTGGGGGTTAGGGTTTTAGTGAGAGAGAGATTGGGGGTTAGAGGTTAGGAGTTTTGAGAGAGAGAGAGCGATAGATTGAGGGTTAGGGGTTAGGAGTTTAGAGAGAGAGAGAGAGATTAGGGATTAGGGGTTAAGAGAGATGAAAAGAGAGATTTCAAAACAATCTATACAAGAATTTCAATAGAACCCTTATGGTCAACATACTAACAGACCATAAGTATTAGTAGTTTTGCGGGGGGAGAGAGAGACCGGGGGTTAGTGAGTTAGAGGGTGAGAGGGATAGATTGGTGTTTAGGGGTTTAGAGAGAGATAGAGAGATTGTGGTTAGGGTTTTAGAGAGAGATAGATTGGTCGTTCAAAGAGAGAGAGATAGAAAGAGAGATATTGGTGGTTAAGGGTTTAGAGAGAGAGAGAGATATTTGAGGTTAGAGAGAGAGATCGATTGGATTTTAAGTGTTAAAGAGAGAGAGATACATAGAAGGATAATAGGGTCAGGATTTTATAGAGAGAGAGTTTAGGGGTTAGACATTTAGATAGATAGAAATTTGATAACTAGATAGAGAGAGAGAGAGAGAGAGAGAGAGAGAGAGAGAGAGAAAGTGGTTGGGGGTTAGGCATCTAGAGAGAGAGATATTGGTGGTTATGGGTTTAGAGAGAGAGAGATAGAGATAGAGATTGGGGTTTAGGGGTTTATAGAGAGAGAGAGAGATTTGGGGTTAGGGGGGTAGTGGTTTGGAGAGAGGGAGAGAGAGAGATTGGGTATTATTGTTTTAGAGAGAGATATACTGGGGGTTAGTGGTGGAGTTAGGAATTTAGAGAGAGAGAGAGAGAGAGAAAGAGAAAGATAGAGAATGGTGGTTGCAGTTTAGTGAGCGAGAGAGATTCGGGGTTTAAGGTTTAAAGTGAGGGGGAGATAAGAAGAAAGAGATTGAGGGTTAGGGGTTTAGAGAGAGACAAAGAGATTGGGGGTAATGGTTTAGAGGGAGAGATAGAAATATGGAGATAGGTTGTTCAGGGTTTTGTGTGTGTCTGTGTGTGTGTCAGAGAGAGAGATTAGGTGTTATGTCTTTAGATAGGGAAAGTGTTGCGGGTTAGGGGTTCAGAGACATAGATATTGGGGTTTAATGCTTTATACTGAGAAAGATAGAGAGATTGGGTCTTAGGATGTTAGTAAGAGACTTGTAGTTAAGGTTGAGAGAGAGCGAGGAGAGAGAGAGATAGAGATTGGGAGTTAGGAGTTAGGGGTTTAGATTTATATATAGATATATATATATACATATATACAGAGAGGAACTAATAGAGATTAGGGTTTAGAGAGAGAGAAAGAAAGAGAGAGATTGGAGTTTAGGTTTTTAGAGAGAGAGAGAGAGGGAGAGAGATACTGGGGGTTACAGGTTTAGAGATAGAGAGAATAGTGGTTAGGGGTCTAGAGAGAGATAGAGAGAGATTGGGGTTTACGGGCTTAGAGAGAGGGATATTGGGTGTTAAAGGTTGAGAGAGAGAGAGAGATTAGGGGTTATGGGTTTAGAGAATGAGAGAGATTTTATAGGTTAGGGGTTTAGAGAGAGGGAGAGATTGGTGGTTAGGAATTTAGAGAGATAAAGAGAGATTGGGGGTTAGGGGTTTTGAGAGATAGAGATAGATTGAGGGTTAATGGTTTAGAGAGAGAGAGAGAGAGAGAGAGAGAGAGAGATTGGGTGTTAGTTGTTGAGAGAGAGATCTAGATATTGAGGGTTAGATGGTTAGAGAGAGACGGAAGAGAGAGAATGGTTGTTATGGGTTTAGAGAGAGAGATAGGGAGATTGGAGGTTCAGGATTTAAAGAGAGATATAAGAAGAGAGAGATATTAGGGATTATTGTTTTTGAGACACATAGATAGATTCAGGGTTAGGGGTTTGAAGAGAGAGAGAGAGACAGAGAGATTGGGTGTTAGGGTTTTAAAGAGAGATAATGGGGCTTAGGGGTGGAATTAGTTATTTAGAGAGAGATAAAGAGATTACAGGTTAGGTGTTTAGAGAGAGAGAGAGAGATGGCAATAAAAAGAGAGAGAATGGTGATTAGGGTTTAGTGAGAGAGAGGGAGATTGGAGGTTTGGGGTTTAGAGTGAGAGGAAGATAGGAAGAGAGAGATTGGGGGTTTAGGGTTTAGAGAAAGGGAGAGATACAGGGATTGAGGATTATGGTTTGAGAGAGAGAGAGAGAGATAAATTGTTGGTTTGGGTTTTAGATAGAGAAATAAATATTAGGTTTTAAGGTTTTAGAGAGAAAGAGAGAGTTGGGGGATTGGGGTTTAGAGAGAGAGAGATTGGGGGTTAATGCTTTAGAGAGAGAAATAAAGATAGATTAGGTGTAAGGAGTTTAGAGAAAGAGATTTGTTGTTATGATTTAGAGAGAGAGGGAAAGAGAGAGAGAGATTGGGGGCTAGGGTTTTAGATAGATAGATAGATAGTTATGTAGTGAGAGAGAGAAAAACATTAGGGGTTAGGGGCATAGATATTGAGAGGAAGAGAGAGATTTGGGTTTAGGGGTTTAGAGAGAGAGAGAGAGGAGAGAGAGAGAGAGAGAGAGAGAGAGATTGGGGATTTGTGGTTTAAAGAGAGAGATATAAATATTGGGAGTTAGGGGCTTAGAAAGAGATACAAAGACATGGGTTGAAGGTTTGTAGAGAGAGAGAGAGAGATAGAAGGAGAGATATTGGTGTTTCGGCATTTAGAGAGAGAGATAGAGAGAGAGGTTTAGATTGAGAGATTGGGGGTTAGAGTTTTAGAGAGAGACAAATAGAGAGAGAACGAGAGAGAGATCGGGGATTAGGGGTTTAGAGAGAGAGAGGGAGAATGAGTGAGAGATACATTAATGGTTAGAGGTTTAGAGAGAGAGATTGGGGGTTAGGGGTTTAGAGAGAGAGAGAGAGGAAGTGAAACAAAGAGATTGGGAGTTAGGGTTTTTAGAGAGAGAGAGAGAGAGAGAGAGAGATTAGCTGTCAGCCGTTTAGTGAGAGAGATAAATGGGTTGGGGGTTTATAGAGAGAGAGATAAGTTGTTAAGGGTTCATAGAGAGAGATATTTAGAGTTAGGGGTTTAGAGATGAGAGATAGGAAGGGAGATATTGGTGGTTAGGGTTTTAGAAAGAGAAAGAGAGAGAGAGATTGGAGGTTAGAGAGAGAGAGTGATTGGGTGTGAAGGGCTAATGAGAGAGAGAGAGTTAGAGACAAGTATATTGGGGTCATGGGTTTAGCGAGAGAGAGAGTTTAGGGGTTATACATTTAGATAGATAGATAGTTTATAGGTAGTTATATAGGTAGAGAGAGAGAAAGGGATTGGGTTTAGGCATTTAGGGAGAGAGAGATGGGTGTTAGGGGATTAAATAAATAGCGAGAATGGACGGTAGGGGTTTAGACACATACATTCAGAGAGAGAGAGAGATCAGAGATTAGTATTTTGGAGAGAGAGAGAGAGACCAGAGATTAGTGTTTTGGAGAGAGAGATATATTGGGGATTAGTGGTTTATAGGGAGAGAGAGAAAGATTGGTGTTTAGGGCTTTAGAGAGAGATAGAGAGATTAGGGTTAGGGGTTTAGAAAGAGATAAAAAGAGAGAGATTGTTGTTTAGGGATTTAGAGAGAGAGAGAGGTTAGCAGTATATGGACATAGAGAGAGATATTGGGGGTTAAGGGTTTAGGGAGAGGGATATTAGGGAATATAGGTTTAGAGAGACAGAGAGATTAGGGGTATAGAGAGAGAGATATTAGGAGGTTATGGGTTTAGAGAGAGAGAGAGAGATTGGAGGTTAGGAGTTTAGAGAGATAGATTGGGAGTTAGGGGTTTAGAGAGGGAGAGAGAGATAGACAGAGAGATATTGATGTTTAGGGATTTAGAGAGAGAGAGAGAGAGGTTAGCGATTTGTGGACACAGCGAGAGAGAGAGGTTAGCAGTTTATGGACAAAGAGTGAGAGAGAGATATTGGGGGTTAGGGGGGGTTTACTGAGAGGGAGGTTTGAGATTATAGGTTTAGAGAGAGAGAGAGAGAGATTAGGGTTTTGGAGAGAGAAAGATATTAGGACATTAGGGGTTTAGAGAAAGAGAGATATTGGTGGTTAGGAGTTGAGTGAGGGAGATTGGGGGTTAGGGGTTTAGTGAGAGCGAGAGAGAGCGAGAGAGAGAGATATTGAGGCCTAGGGGTTTAGAGAGAGAGAGGTATATTGGGGGTTAAAGGTTGAGAAAGAGAGAGAGAGAGAGATTAGGGTTTATGGGTTTAAAGAAAGAGAGAGAGTTTATAAGTTAGGGGTTTAGAGAGAGGATGAGATTGGAGGTTAGGAATTTAGAGGGATAGAGGGAGATTGGGGGTTAAGGGTTTTGAGAGATAGAGATAGATTGAGGGTTAGTAGTTTAGAGAGATATAGAGAGAGATTGGGGGTAAGGGGATTACATAGGGAGAGAGAGAGATTGGGTGTGATTTGTTGAGAGAGATAGAGAAATTGAGGGTTAGAGGTTTAGAGAGAGACAAAGAGAGAGAATGGTGGTTAGGGGTTTAGAGAGAGAGATAGGGAGATTGGAGGTTTGGGATTTACAGAGAGATATATGAAGAGAGATGTTGGGAATTATGGTTTGAAGAGAGAGAGAGAGAGAGAGAGAGAGAGAGAGATTGGGTTTTAGGGTTTTAGAGAGAGATAATTGGGGTTAGTAGTTTAGAGAGAGATAGAGAGATTGTGGGTTAGTTGTTGAGAGAGAGAGAGAGATGGCGATAAAAAGAGAGAGAATGGTGGTTAGGGTTTAGTGAGAGAGAGGGAGATTGGGGGTTTGGGGTTTAGAGTGAGTGGGAGATAGGAAGAGAGATATTGGGGGTTAGTGGTTTAGAGAAAGGGAGAGATAGAGGGATTGGGTATTATGGTTTAGAGAGAGAGAGAGAGAGATTGTTGGTTTGGGGTTTAGATAGAGAGATATAGATTATTTTTTAAGGTTTTATAGAGAAAGAGAGTTGGGGAATTGGGGTTTAGAGAGAGAGATATTGAAGGTTAATTCTTTAGAGAGAGAAATATAGATACATTGGGCGTAAGGAGTTTAGAGAAAGATATTTGTGGTTAGGATTTAGAGAGAGAGGAAGAGAGAGAGAGATTGGGGGCTAGGGGTTTAGATAGAGAGATAGATAGATATATAGTGTGTGAGAGAGAAATATTTGGGGTTAGGGACGTAGAGATTGAGAGGAAGAGAGAGATTTGGGCTTAGGGGTTTAGAGACAGAGAGAGAAGAGAGAGAGAGAGAGAGAGAGAGAGAGAGAGAGAGAGAGAGAGATTAGGGGTCAGGGGTTTACAGAGATTAAGAGAGACAGACTGATTTTTGTTTAGGTGTTTAGAGAGAGAGATTGGATGTTTGGGATTTAGAAAGAGAGAGAGATTGGAGGTTAGGGGTTTAGAGAGAGAGAGAGAGAGAGATTAGGGGTTAGGGGTTTAAAGAGAGAGAGAGAGAGAGATTAGAGGTTAGAGTTTAGAGAGAAGTAGATATTGGAGGTTAGTGTTTAGAGAGAGAAAGAAAGGGGGTTAGGGGTTTAAAGAAAGAGATATTAGATGTTGGGTTTTTAGAGAGAGAGAGAGATTAGGGTTTAGGTATTCATAGAGAGAGATAGATTGGGGGTTAGGGGCTATGGGTTTCGAAAAGGAGAGAGTTTAGGAGTTAGTGGTGTAGAGAGGGAGAGATAAATAGAAAGAAATGGATTAGGGGTTAGGGTTTAGAGAGAGAGAGATAGAGAGATTAGCCATTAGGGTTTTAGAGAGTGAGATTAGGGTGAGGAGTTTGATGAGAGAGAGATATTCGGGGTCAAAGTTTTATACATAGAAAGAGAAAAAGAAAGATATTGGTGATTAGGGATTTAGAGAGAAAGACAGAGACTAGACATGAGAGAGAGAGATTGATTGGGTGTCAATGGTTAAAGAGAGAGAGAGATAGAGACAAGTATAATTGTGTTAGGAGTTTAGAGAGAGAGGTTTTGGGGGTTAGACCTTAAGTTAGAGAGATATATAGTTTATAGGAAGAGAGGGAGAGAGATATTGGTGTTTATGTGTTTAGAGAGAGGTAGAGAGATTAGGGTTAGGGGTTTAGAGAGAGAGATTCTTGTTTAGGGGTTGAGAGAGAGAGAGCGATTAGAGGTTAGTATTTTATGGAGGGAGAGAGAGAGAGAGAGAGAGAGAGAGAGATTCGGGGTTAGGGGCTTAGAGAGAGAGATATTTGGAGGTTAGGGGTTTAGATAGAGACATAGAGAGATTGGAGGTTGGGGGTTTAGAGAGAAAGAGGGAGAGATTGGGGGTTAGGGGTTTGATATGAGTGAAATAATAGGGATTAGAGGTTTAAAGAGAGAGAGAGAGAGAGAGAGCGAGAGAGAGATTCGAGGTTAGGGGTTTAGATATAGGGAGAGATTAGAGATTAGGGGTTGCGAGAGATATAGAGATATTGGGGGTGACGGGTTCAGAGAGATAGAGAAATATTGGGGATTAGGGGTTTAGAGAGATATAGAGAGAGATTGGGGGTTAAGGGATTAGATAGACAAATATATATATATATATATAGATAGAGAGAGAGAGAGAGAGAGATTGGGGGTTAGTTAATTAGAAAGAGAGAGATAGAAGATCGAGAATGGTGGTTAGGGTTTAATGAGAGAGAGATAGATTGAGGGTTAGTGGTTTAGAGAGATATAGAGAGAGATTGGGGGTAAGGGGATTAGATATAGAGAGAGATTGTGTGTTATCTGTTGAGAGAGAGATAGAGAGGTTGAGGGTTAGAGGTTTAGAGAGGGACAAAAGGGAGAGAATAGTGGTTAGGGGTTTAGAGAGAGATAGGGCGATTGGAGGTTTGTGATTTATAGAGATGTATAGGAAGAGAGATGTTGGGAATTATGGGGTTAGGGACACATAGAGAGATTGGGGGTTAGGTGTTTGGAGAGAGAGAGAGAGAGAGAGATTGGGTGTTAGGGTTTTAGAGAGAGATAATGGGGGTTATGGGTGGGGTTAGTAGTTTAGAGAGAGATAGAGAGATTGTGGGTTAGGTGTTTATAGATAGAGAGAGATGGCGATAAAGAGAGAGAGAATGGTGGTTAGGGTTTAGTGAGAGAGAGGGAGATTGGGGGTTTGGGGTTTAGAGTGAGTGGGAGATAGGAAGAGAGATATTGGTGGTTAGGGGTTTAGAGAAAGAGAGAGATAGAGGGATTGAGGATTATGGTTTTAGAGAGATAGATAGAGAGAGAGAGAGAGAGAGAGATTGTTGGTTTGGGGTTTAGATAGAGAGATACATATTAAGTTTTAAGGTTTTATAGAAAGAGAGATTGGAGGTTAATTCTTTAGAGAGCAAAATATAGATAGATTGGGTGTTAGGTGTTTAGAGAAAGAGATTTGTGGTTACGATTTAGAGAGATTGGGGGATAAGGGTTTAGATAGATAGATAGATAGTGAGAGAGAGAGAGAGAGAGAGAAATATTAGGGGTTAAGGGTGTAGAGATTGAGAGAAAGAGAGAGATTTGAGTTTGGGGGTTTAGAGAGTGAGAGAGAGATTTGAGGTTAGAGGTTTAGAGAGAGAGAAAGAGATTGGGGATTAGTGGTTAGAGAGAGAGAGACACACAAAGATTGGGAGTTAGTGTCTTAAGGAGAGATATAGACATGCGGGTGATAGGTTTATAGAGAGAGAGAGATAGAAAGAGAGATTAGGGGTTATAGGTGTAGAGATAGAGAGAAAGATAGGGGTTTGGGTTTAGGGGTTTAGAGAGAGAGACAGAGAGAGAGCGATTGGATGTTAGGGTTTTAAATAGAGAGAGATTGGGGATTTCTGGTTTAGAGAGAGAGATATAAATATTACGAGTTAGGGGCTTAGAGAGAGATATAGAGACATGGGTCAGAGGTTTGTAGAGAGAGAGATAGAAAGAGAGATATTGGTGTTTAGGCATTTAAAGAGAGAGAGAGAGAGAGAGAGAGAGATTTAGATGGACAGATTGGGGGTTTGGGGTTTAGAGAGAGACAAATAGAGTGAGAGAGAGAGAGATAGGGGGTTAGGGGTTTAGAGAGAGAGAGGGAGAAAGAGAGAGAGATACATTGATGGGTAGAGGTTTAGAGAGAGAGATTAGGGTTTAGGGGTTTAGAGAGAGAGTTATTGGATGTCGAGGGCTTAAAGAGGGAGAGATTGGAGTTAAGGGGCTATGGGTTTAGAGAGCTATCAAGAGTTTGGGGGTTAGGGGTTTAGAGAGAGAGAGAGAGAGAGAAAGTGAAAGAAAGAGATTGGGAGTTAGGGTTTAGAGAGAGAGAGAGAGAGATTTGCCGTCAGCAGTTTAGTGAGAGAGATAAAGGGGTTAGGGGTTTAGAGAGAGCGATAAGGGGTTAGAGGTTCATAAAGAGAGATATTGAGGGTTAGGGGCTTAGAGATAAAGAGATAGGAAGGGAGATATTGGTGGTTAGGGTTTTAGAGAGAGAAAGAGAGAGAGAGAGTGGAGGTTAGAGAGAGAGAGATAGAGAGAGAGTTAGAGACAAGTATATTGGGGTCATGTGTTTAGAGAGAGAGAGAGTTTACGGGTTATACATTTAGATAGATAGATATTTTATAGGTAGATATATAGGTAGAGAGAGAGAGAGGGATTGGGGTTTAGGAATCTAGGGAGAGAGAGAATGATGGTTGGTTTTTAGGGAGAGAGATATTGGGGGTTAGGTGGTTAGAGAGAGAGAGAGAGAGAGAGAGAGAGAATGGGGGTTAGTGGCTTATAGGGAGAGAGAGAAAGATTGGGGGTCCAGGGTTTAGAGTGATAGGGAGATGGGAAGAGAGAGATTGGGAGTCATGGGTTTAGAGAGAGATAAAGAGATCAGGGGTTATGGGTTTAGATATATATATATATATATATAAATAGAGATATTACTGGTTATGGGTTTAGAGAGAGGAAGAGAAATACTAGGTGTTAGGGTTTTCGAGAGAGATATTTTGGGGTTAGGGGTTTGGAGAGGGAGAGATTGGAGGTTCATGGTTTAGAGAGAGAAAGATAGGGATATTGGGTCTTATCAGTTTAGAAAGAGAGATTTATGGTTAGTGTTTAGAGACAGAGGGGGAGAGAGAGATTGGGGTTTAGGGTTTTAGATAAAGAGATATATAGATAGATATATGGATAGATAGAGATGAGAGAGATTAGGGGCTAGGGGTTTAAGGAGAGAGAGAGAGAGAGAGAGAGAGAGAGAGAGAGGGATTTGGGTTTAGGGGTTTTGAGGGAGATAGAGAGATAAGGTTCAGGGCTTTCAAGAGAGAGAGAGAGAGATTGGTGGTCAGGGGTTTAGATACAGAGAGAGATTGGAGGTTAGGGGTTTAGAGAGAGAGAGAGATAGAGAGAGAGAGAGAGGGATATAGATATTGATAGTGATAAAGAGATTGGGATTTAGAGTTTTAGAGTGAGAGGTTGAGGATTTAGGGTTTAGAGAGAGACAAATAGAGAGAGAGTGAGAGATTGGGGGCTATGGGTTTAGAGAGAGAGAGAGAGATTGGTGGCTAGAGGTTTAGAGAGAGAGAGAGATTGGGTGTTAGGGATTTCGAGAGAGATAAATTGGATGTTGGGGGTTTAGAGAGAGGGAGATATTGGGGATTAGTTGTTTAGAGAGAGAGATTTTGGGGGTTAAGGGACATGGGTTTACAGAGACAGAGAGAGAGAGAGAGAGAGAGAGAGAGAGTTTAGAGTTTAATGGTTTAGAGAGAGAGAGAAATAAAGAAAGGGATTGGAGGCTAGTATTTAGAGAGAGTAATAGATTGGCCATCAAACGTTTAAAGTGATAAATACGGGGTTAGGCGTTGAAAGAGAGAGAGATATAGAGAGATTGGGGATCAACATTTTAGAGATAGAGAGATATAAAGAGAGGTATTGGTTGTTAGAGTTTTAGTGAGTGAGAGAGATTGGAGGTTAGAGATAGAGAGATCGATTGGGTATTAAGGGTTAAAGAGAGAGAAAGAGATTGAGGAAAGGATATTGTGGTGAGGAGTTTAGAGAGAGAGAGAGAGAGAGAGATTGGGGTTAGACGTTTATATAGATAGATAGTTGATAGGTATAAGGAATATAGATAGAGAGAGAGAGGAATTGGGGGTTAGGTGTCTAGAGAGAGAGACAGAGAGAAATATATTGGAGGTTAGGTGTCTAGAGAGAGAGGGAGAGAGATCTTGGGGGTTATTGTTTTAGAGAGAGAGAGAGAATTTGGGTTAGGGGTTTTAAAGAGAGAGATAGAGAGAAAGAGAGAGGTTGGGGTTTAGAGGTTCAGAGAGAGAGAGTTTGGGGGTTAGGTTGTTAGAGAGAGAGAAAGAATGGGAATTAGGGGTTTAGATACATACATGCATACACACACACACACACACACATGGATTGGATGTTAGAGTTTTGGGGAGAGATAGAGAGATAGAGAGATTGGGCGTTAGTGGTTTAGAGGGAGAGAGAGAAAGAGATTTGTGTTTAGGGATATACAGAGAGGTAGAGAGATTGGGGTTAGGGGTTTATCATAGAGAGATAGAAAGAGATAAATTGGTGTTTAGGGATTTAGAGAGAGAGAGAGAAATTGGGGGATAGGGGTTGTGAGAGAGAGAGAGATTGGGGGTTAAAGGTTTAGAGGGAGAGAGAGATTATGGGTTTAGATAGAGATACATAGATTGGAGGTTAGGTGTAGAGAGAGAGATGTAGAGATATATTGGGGTTTATGGTTTTAGAGAGAGAGAATATGGGTTAGGGGTGTTGACACCAGGTCTAAAGAAAATTGACATTTTTGATAAAAGGTCCTAAGAAAAAGAATCATCTCTAAAAGGGTTGAAATAAAGATTTTTATATAAAAATACATTATAAAAACCCATGTTTATAAAGTCCGCCAACAAATTTATGGATAGGTTAAGCCCCGGTCAGGTTTCGTCGGCGGAGATAGCATAGATCCAAATCAACGGTCTATATTAACCCCGCGTCGCCAAAGTGATCGTCAACAAACGGTGGAGGGTGGTAGCGGACATAATACCACCAAGGCACGTGTCCCACATTCATTCATCCGCGCTTGGAGAGAGTGGTATCGGAAACCACCATAACACCGCGCGGAACCACCCATTACAGAAAGATGGGAAAGATCTCTTACGTGGCAAGGTGGGACCTAACAGGTGGCGAACAAGGAATGGATTGATAAGACCGTGGCACGTGGCACTATACTTTGCATGGATCGGAAGGCCAATACATGTTTCAATCAAATCAAAGGCCAGCATTTCATCCGCGGCCAGGAACATGCGCACGGAATATAAAGGAGAGCGGTCGCGGAGAATAAACCGCCTTGACAGGTGTCAGCAGATGGTGCATCCGCGCGGGTAGCAAACCGGAGAAGGAAACCACCTTTTCGATCGCGGATACCGTCGGTGCAATAAAGATGGACAAGATCTGACGGTTCAAAATGATGGTTCAAAGATCAATGGTTGAAAATGACCCACGTTCGTAAAAGTGCAAGAAGGTTAAGTTTAAAAGGCTTATATAAAAAGAAAGGGCTCCACATAACGGCATTTTATATGTGTCGTTATCCTGGAGAGCTCCGAAGACTGGTGGAAGCCGGCGATTGCGACAGAAGGCGAAAAGCAAGCACTTACAGGTAGGGTCTGGTGACCTGTCACTCTCTTTAAACGGAAATTTGTTTAAAAGAAGCATCTAGATGGAGACTGTACAAGATATAGACGTTTTTAGGTCGAAAGATGCCCTAGAAGACCGAGATGAAGACGTTTTCGATACCCTTCTTAGGTTCCCAGTCTCCGATGTAAAAGAGAAGTTATCTGAGCTGTTAAAAGAGGGTATAGACCCGCATAGAGTTCACCAGTCGTCTCTAATAGTTTTTTTGCCCTGACCAATTTCCTGTTTTTCCCAGAATTCGTCTCCTGGTGTGCTGAAAACTATTCACAGGAAGAAAAAGTTGTTTTAAACAGTCAGAAAACTAGAGCCATCTACAAAATTGAGCCAGCCGAAGTGTTTAGAGCCCTAGAAATAGATTTGCCCCGAACCCTCGACCCTGAAGTTTTTTCTGAGGTATCAATTATTGAAAATTTTCACCATGCCTCTCAGAGTGATAGAGAAGTGTTTCTGTCGACGTGTCTCAGACCAGAAACTAGCCTTTCTGAACTCCCTTATCCTTTAGATATCAACCTGTTTAATATAAATACCCAGTTGGTCTTGACACTGTTGGCCGTAGTTTTAGGGTTAGATTCGGATTTGTATATAACTGAGTTTCAATTGAGTTTATTGTACAGAATAAGTATAGTCCAGTCGGGAATTGACGAAAGTCAAATTCCCCGACTAAATTTTGAAGCTTTCATAGCCGAAAGGATACATGACCAGATGGTCAATTTTTCCACACACAGACATTTCAGGTTTCAAGCATTTTTAATGAAAATGATTATGGTATCCAGCCAGGAAGAATTACAGTTCCCAGAGATTGTTTTTGCAACTCCACTGGAAAACAATATTTTCAATTTCATCAATTACATGCTCTCAACGATATTTAAGATGATTTTCGGAAAAAGTCTTCCTAGGGTATTGCCAGAAATGCAGGTATCAATGCAACTGAATACAGAGTATGCTACAGGAGACTGGTTTTTATCAAAAGATAGTACAGTGGTCAGATTGTATGGGTTCAAGCATAAACCCTATGTGCTACCAGCATTCCTCACCTTGAGGATTTTTGCCTTGGAGTTTTTAAGACAGAAATTGATTGTAGAAGATAACAATTTTTTAGTCCACAGACAAGCAACGGACATTAAGTACCCTTTCACATTAGGTCCGTTTACAATAAAGAATAAGAACGCTGCTATATATATAGAGAAATTGTTAAAAGATATGAATTTCGAGACAGATGCAACATTGGAATATGACCCATTAAATATCATATCCAAAAGAAGAATTGAACATCGTATTAAGCCTCTGAATCATCAAACTGTTGAAGGGATGGCAGACAGAGCCAACTGGCTCAAATACAAAGAAGAAATTATCCCAGACAAGTCCGACATAGAAAGGTCATTGGAAGAAGCAATGGCAGAAACAGAAAGCGAAATCAATACTGCATTAGTAGGGTCCAAAAGACCTATACAGGACGTTATGATTATTGATGATGAAGAGAGAGAAAAGGGAAAACGATTGAAAACTGATGAGTCACAGGAATTGGCAACCATTTCAGAAGAAGCAAAAAGCTACAGAAAATGAAATACCCGAGGTTACAGTGAGGGAATACAATATTGAAGAGACCTTTGTAGGGGATGATGTAAATAGACCTAAAAATTTCATGGATGTATTTAATGAACATAGTAAAAACAAACAGGAATCTGCGAAACAAACAAGTCTATTGTTTCCAAAGGTCAGAAATATATCAAACAATGAAGTGAGCTTATTCACCAGCAGGAACATCAAAGAAAATTCTTTAAAATTTTCAGTTGTGACCAAAGACAAGATCTCAGAGATGAGTGTAGATTTGTCGAAGATAAATGCCCCTGATAAAATTTTTGTTACATAGACAGGCTGGAGAGGTTATATACTCAGACTATTTGGGAGCCACATTGAGAGCAAACAAACTAAAGAATTCAGTAGAAAAATTAAATAATCAGTTGAGGCAAGAAAAGGCAGAGAATAAGTCTCGACAATATCAAATTAAGAAGCTGCAAATGGACCTAACTAATAAAGATGGAGCTGCAGCTACCAAACTGCTCCAGGAGAAGGAAGAAATGATTTTAACATTGAGACGAAAGTTAAAAATCCCAGATGCTGTACTCATTCAAGGTGCAGAATTGACTATATTAGAAAAAGAGAAAGAAGAGTTATCTAACGAAGTCAATGATGTCACAGCTAAATTGTTAAAGCTGTCTGACGAAAAGGACTATTGGGAAAAAGAAAGGTTCATTTTGGAAGAACAGTTGGCAACAGTGAGAAAACAACTAGCAGAGAACAGTCAGCAGCAAGTACAGGCAGGCCCAGAAGAAGATAAAAATGGTGTAGATGGGATTTTACAAGCAATGTCACAAATAAGTTTAAAGGATAATGAAATCAAATTATTGAAGGCAGAAATACAGAAATTAAAAGAAGAAAATGAAGCAAAAGAAAAAGAAATAAAAACCTTGCAGGCAAATAATCAGGAATTGAGCAGTAATAATAAAGGATTGGCTGCTCATGCAACAGGACAAGCTGCTATGCAGGGATGTAAACATATGGTATGGGACCAGATCATTAAAGAAGTTGAAAAACTTAGGCCGTATCTGGATTATATAAGAGTTAAGGAAAAAGTAGCCAAAGATACCTTCAACAGTTGCCAGGCAGTCAGGGAAAGCTTAAACAGAAAGCCGAAAGAAATAGCCCAGAGAGCAATTACATTTTTAAACAGTTTATCCGAGGCAGACCTGACGGCCATGAGTATAACAAACAGAATTTCTGTCATCACTTGGGCCAGAAGGATCTTGGGCAAATACTCCCATATCGAAAACATCGAGACCAAAGCAGGAGAAATAAGGAAGGAAGTAATCCAGTTCAAAAAGCAATTTGACAAGTTAGTGAACAAGGGATTCCCATCTTTCTGGGACGAAGATAATGAATTAATTCCTCAGAATGATTATAAAAGATTATTGTTTGATATCAGGATGGATCACCGAAAATTCCAGCAGATAGATCACATGCTCACAGGAAAAATCCTAATGGAGAAAATGTCAGGGGAATTTGAAATTTTAAATATGCTGATTTCAACTTGCGCAAAACCTTCTTCCTATTTCTTATGCAGGTCATATCGAGATGCGAGTCTTGGTGAAAGAAATGACCAGTTATGACCTACCCACGGCTGACCAGTGGAATTATGTAGAGAAGTACGGAAAGACCAGATATTCTGTTCATACTTAAATGCATTTGAAATTCTTGCCATGTGGCAAAATGATGATATCCAAAAATCTTGCCAAGTGGCAAAAAGACTTTTTATTTTAAATTTGTAATATTATTTGAAAGACAGTTATGGGTTACTCGAAGACAGTTATCTTTAGTTAAATATTTTTAATTATTAGTTAGAAGAAGCAGTTATGTGGAGCTTCTTCTAAAAATTTTGTATAAAAGACAATGGAGGTCATTGTTGAAGGGGTTGGAAATTTTTTGAGAAACAAGTATGTTTTGAAGTTTATTTTTGAAATAAAGGCAGTACAGTGATGATACCTATCTTTTGATACAGAGATTCATGAGTTAATCAGTCTTGCAGTCTGTTATTTTCCTTATCCTTATATGTGCATGTTTATCTTCTTCGTTATATCTCCCATGGTGTTTTTCTTCTATATTTAAATGAACATTTGAAATAATTTGAGATTCATACTGGTTATGCCTCATTTTATCTGCATTTAAATATCCATTTTATTCTCCAAAGTTGACAATAGATTTATCCTGGATAGATACCTGTTGTTGATGGAATGTCTTTACTTCTTTCTATGTCGCCTGAAAAATCAAATTGACTGTAACATGATTACTATCTTGCCTCTGTGAAAATCTATATGGTGAAATCTCTTGCTGGTTTATTATACCTTCTGAAAGCTTTGACTCCATGCCCAATGTTTCTTGTTTACCCTTTTCGACCAGAAAATATCTTTTGAGAAATTTTAAGGAAACCTTTATATATTTTAGCCTTCATATATATATCCTGAGAGAGCCCTCTCTGGTAGAGAAAATGGCTAGTTCTTCTACCTAAAGCTTGGTTTGAAATAGGTTACCTTAGGTCTTATTTTCTTACAACCGGAATAAAATCTAAGTGCTAACATTTTGGCGCCGTTGCCGGGGAACGAAAGTGAAATTTTCCCTGGGAGAAACGACAAAGAAAGCTCAAATTTCTTGGGCAAGGAAGTTTGAAACAAGTTGGTTGTAGATATTGCCCTGGCGACTTCACTTGTGACAGTTTTTAGAAGTTTTGAGATTAAGTTGAGAAAGACATTGTGGCTACAAGAAGGAATCCCGGTTCGCAGTTCTTTTCGGGCGTAGATAATCCAGAAAAAACTCCTCAAGACGGAGAAAATCAAAGGCAAGACGAAAGAAGGTATTTCCCAGTTTTCAAATATATTTCCTTCTTTGCAAGAACATTTGTTTGAGGAAGAAAATATTGGTTCTAGTGAAAATTTTTTGTTTAGAACTAAGTCAGATTCTGATTTGAGAGAAACAAAAGTTGATCCACAAAGTTTGTGGGACTATTCTTTAAAATCTGTTTGGGAAAATTTACAAAGATCTGAGAGGAAAGCACCTGAAATATCCAAAGCCCAAAGAATACCTGTACCGGGTAATAGACAACAGGCGACTGTAGTTGCACCTTATAACCCACCACCCATGGCTGCCAGATTTGCTCCTTTGGTTTTGCCAGCAGTTTTACATGATTTGCCTCAAATTATGCACAGAGGATCTTTACTTTTGATAATGAGGGAAATTATACAGCACAGCAACATGTTGATAATTTCAGCGATTTTATTGATTTAGAAGAAGTAGATTTTGATGATGCTAAAATGAGGTTGTTTGCTCAAAGTTTGAGAGGTGAAGTGAAAAAATGGTTTAGAGCTTTGGCAGCTGGATCTATTGCAAATTATGATGCCTTTACAACCCTTTTTATTGAAAGATGGGAAGATCAGAAGAATCCTTCACAGGTATTGACCCAATACAACAATTTGAAAAAGGGAGGGTTTGAGTCAGTTCAGGAGTTTTCTGCCAGATTTATGAAAGTCTACAATTCAATCCCTACAGATATAAAACCTCCAGTAGGAGCAGCCAAGTTACATTATGCTGATGCTTTTGAAGGTGATTTTTCATGCACATTAAGAGAAAGAAGATCTACTACTTTGGCAATAATGATGAAAGATGCAGTAGAAGTTGAGGCTAATATGATGGCTTCTGGAAAAATGAGACATAGAGATATGGATAGAAAGAAAATTAGAGAAGATAATCAAAATGTGGCTTCTTCTTCTGCCTCTTCTTCCTCTACTGATATAAAGTTTGAAGCGATGATGAAAACTATGGAAAAATTGCTAGAAAGATTAGTAGTGGACAATAAAACTCCAAATAAAGAACCAGCCGAACCTCAAATCAGAAACCCTAACTTCAGGAGACCTTTTGTTCCAGCTGTAAGACCGAGAGGACAGCCAAACCCAAGGAATGCAGAAGACGATCAGATCCGACCTCCTTTTCCTGAAAATTATATTGCTGGAGAAGCTGAAGCCGAAATGCCTGAAGGGGATATTCATCATTGTGGTAGTTCTGATCCAGAAGTATATTTGACTAAACAAGAACATGATATGTTCATGGCAGAAGGAGAATGTTGTAGTTTGGAGATAGGAAGTGATCAATACCAGATTGGTTATCAAAACGCCATAAATGATCTTCAAAGAAAGATGAATCTGAGGAACCGAGATGTTGTAATTGACAAAGGGAAAGAACCAATAGGCAAGTCAAAAAGAAATGCTGATAAAGCTTCTACAAGTCAGTCTGAACCACAAACTAAAAGAAAAGAAAATGAAGATGTACCCAAGGTAATTCCAGACATCAAGAAAGATTCAATGAAAGAAAGTGATAAAAATTTGGTTCCTTTCAACATACAGAATGAAATGTCAAAAGTCAAGATTTCAGTACCCTTTAATGAAATACTGAAGAACAAGGAATACAAGGAGCAAATTTTCAAGATGATGCAGGTAGAAACTCGGGTGGAAGTAGACACTTTGGAGTTAGATGATGATAATCCTAATATCTGTTTAGGATCAAGAATGGAAGACAATAGTTTGGAAGAAGTTTCTCCTTTCTATGTGAATTTGGATATTCATGATAAAGTGGTACATAACTGTATGTTGGATTCCGGAGCTTCTCATAATTTGATGCCCAAACTTGTAGTAGATTCTCTAGGATTGGAGATCACAAGACCATATGATGACTTATTTTCTTTTGATTCAAGGAAAGTTAAATGTTTAGGGTTGATTAAAGATTTGACAGTCAATCTCAGTAAAATACCAGCCAAAGGTATTCTCATGGATGTGGTGGTTGCTGATATCCCTGCAAAGTTTGGTATGTTATTATCCAGGTCGTGGGATTCAAAGTTAAAGGGAACTCTACAAATGGATATTTCTTTCGCTACTATTCCAGTGTTGGGGGTACACAGAAGATTGTATACTGAAAAGAGAGCTTCTTATTTGGTAAGTGATCTAAAAGAACCTGAGAAACATGCCATTTATGCTTTAGACACCGATTTGGGGTCTTGCATTTTGTACAATGATGTGGAATCTAAAGAAAAGATTGATTTAATTGAACCTAAAGAAAATAAGGAGGAAAAATTGTTAAGAGAAAAAATCAGAAAAGAAGGTACTTGGACCATGCACTTTGATGGAGCTAGAAGCAGGGAAGGAGCTGGAGCAGGAGTATGGATAATTACTCCTGACAGAGATTTTCTAATGTTTTCTTACCAATTGAATTTTGAGTGTACCAATAATGTTGCAGAGTATGAAGCCTTAATTCTGGGATTGAATGTGTTGAAGGATTTGAAAGCAAAAAAGATTGAGGTATTCGGAGATTCTGAATTGGTTATAAATCAAGTAAAATCTATTTATCAGACCAAACACCCTAAAATGAGGTCCTATAGGAATGAAGTGTGGGATTTACTGGAAAAATTCTTTGATGAACACGATGTTATCTCAATTCCCCGAGTCAGCAACACTGTAGCAGATTCTTTAGCCACTGCAGGAGCTGCATTCAAAACTCCCGTCTTTTCTAAAAAGGAATATAATATCGAAGTCATACATAGACCATCTATTCCAGACAATGTCAAGCATTGGCAGGTCTTTGAAGATGACCAACAGATCAAACGCTTTTTGGAAATGACAGATGAGTTCCACTACAGATCTATTGACGCAGAAGGTGATGAGATGGGTCCAGACGAAGTGGATTCTCCGGAGGAAGCCGAAAAATTCAAACAGAGGATCGGAGGTAAGGATATTATTCAACTGAAGAATAATGTTATCCCTAGAGGTTTAATTCCTTTAGAAAAGTTATTTGATAAAAATGATGTAGTAAAGAATCCAAAGATTGAACCAAAGCCTGAAGATGTGAAGGATTATAATCTGGGTTCTGAAAAAGATCCTAAATTAGTAAAACTTTCAAAGAAGTTACCAAGAAAAGAAGAAGATAAAAGTGTGGAAATAATGAAAAGGTTTTCAGATGTTTTTGCTTGGAGCTATGAGGATTTAAAGGAATATGATATTTCTGTTATACAACATACAATTCCAATTAAACCAGGTGAAAGGCCTTTTAAGCAAAAGTTGAGAAGAATAAATCCCAAGCTACTGCCAGTGATAGAAAAAGAGGTGAGGAAGTTGTTTGATGCTAAGATAATTGTGTCTCTGAGGTTTTCCAAGTGGTTAGCAAATTTAGTACCTGTGAGGAAAAAGAATGGAGAAATAAGGCTGTGTGTGGATTTTAGAAACTTGAACAGAGCTTCGTTGAAAGATAATTATCCACTCCCTAAAATGGACCAGGTTTTACAACAAGTTGTGGGAGCTGAGAGAATTTCCATGCTAGATGGTTTTTCAGGTTATAATCAAATCAAAGTTCACCCGGAAGATCAAGAAAAAACTGCTTTTACTACACCTTGGGGAACGTTTATGTACGCCAAAATGCCATTTGGTCTAATGAATGCAGGAGCAACATTTCAGAGAGCTATGGATATTGCATTTGCAGACGAAAGGGACAAAATTGTGGTGGTATACATGGATGATATCACTGTTTATTCAAAGAACGCTGCTGATCACTGGAAACATTTGGAAAGAGTCTTCATAAAATGTAGAAGGTTTGGAATTTCATTAAATCCAAAGAAATCGCATTTCTGCATGGAAGAAGGAAGGTTATTGGGACACATCATATCCAAAGAAGGAATTAAGATTGATCCAGAGAGAGTATCTGCAATACAAAAGGTGGGAATTCCTAGAAGTAAGAAAGAGATTCAATCATTCATAGGAAGGGTAAATTGGTTGAGGAGGTTCATTCCTAGTTTTGCTGAAATTTTGAGAAATATAACTGAAATGTTGAGAAAAGATAGAGAAATTAAATGGAATGAAGAAGCAAGAAAATCCTTTGACAACATCAAGAAAGCATTGACCGAAGCACCAGTATTAATTAGTCCAGATTATACAAGGGATTTCATTATGTTCACATATGCATCGGAACACACAGTGGCTGGAGTATTGTTGCAGAAAAATCAAGAAGGTATAGAACAGCCTATTGCATTTTTTAGTAAAATTCTGAGAGATGCAGAATTAAAATACAACATCATGGAAAAACAAGCTTATGCTTTGGTGAAAGCATTGAAGGATTTCAGAATATATATTTTGCATTCTCATACAATAGCGCATGTTCCATCATCAGCAGTGAAAGACATTCTTACACAACCAGATCCTGAAGGGAAAAGAGCAAAATGGATAGCAGTATTGCTAGAATATGACCTGGACATTAAACCCACCAAATTAATAAAAGGTCAAGGTTTAGCTAAGCTGATGACAGAAACAAATTTGGATTCCCTCAGTATAAATTTTATGGCTGAAACTTCATCCGAGAATGTTCCGAAGTCACCAATAATTGAAGATTTTTCTTTATCTCCCTGGTACTCAGATATTGTATATGTCTTACAGAATCTCCAAGCACCTGTAGACATGGAAAAAACAAGGGCCAGGTCAGTAAAACTGAAAGCTGCAAAGTTTTGCATATTAGATGGGAATTTGTTTTGGAAAGATCCAGGAGGAATATTGTTAAATTGTCTTTTAGAGAATGAGGCACAACATATTATGATGGAATTTCATAAAGGTATGTGTGGAGGACATCATTCATGGAAGGCTACAGTGAACAAAATTCTTAGAGCTGGTTTTTACTGGCCTAACATGTATTCCGATGTGTATAAAGAAATAACAAAATGTCATGAATGTCAAATTTTTGATGGAAAAAGAGAATTATTACCATTTCCATTGAAACCCATCTCAGTTGAAGCACCGTTCCAACAGTGGGGGTTAGATTTTATTGGTGAAATTAACCCGAATTCTTCAGAACAACACAGGTAGATTTTGACTGCTACTGATTACTTCACAAAATGGATTGAGGCCATACCAACCAGAAATGCTACAGAGACGGTGATTATGAACTTTTTGGAAGAAAATATTTTGTCCAGGTTTGGTTGCCCTAAAAGGATAGTGACAGATAATGCCCCAGCGTTCAAGTCAAAAAAGATGATAAATTTCTGTCATAAATATCACATACATCTGAATCATTCAACAGCTTATTATCCACAAGGAAATGGATTAGCCGAATCTTCAAATAAAAGTTTGGTGAGAATCATAAAGAAGTTGTTAGAAGATAATAAGAGGGCTTGGCACACCAAACTTAAATATGCTCTATGGGCAGACAGAATCAGTACAAAAAGAGCAATAGGCACTTCCCCTTTCCAGTTGGTATATGGTACAGAAGTAGTTTTTCCTGTTTCTTTAGGATTGCCAGTCATGAAATTGTTACAAGAAGTTGATGAAGAACCAAATCATATGCAAAGAAGAATAAATCAAATGATAGAATTACATGAAGTCAGAGAGAAGGCATATAACAAGACCCAAATACATCAAGAAAAAATGAAAAAGACTTTTGACAGAAAAGTTAAGGAAAGTGATTTTCAAATAAATGATTTGGTTTTGAAATGGGATTCCAGGAAAGAAGAGCACCATGGAAAGTTTGAACATTTATGGAAAGGTCCATATATTATTGCAGGATGCCAAGGAGAAAATGCTTTTATCTTAAAAAATTGCAATGGAGAATTTTATCCTGGAGGGCCAGTAAATGGGAGGCACCTCAAACATTATTTGTCCTAAAAAATGGAAGTGAAGGAAAGTTCCTGTACAGTGTAAATATTTCAAAAAAAAAAAAAAAAAAAAAAAAAAAAAAAAAATTGGCCCAATGGATCAGGCACTTGGTCTACGATGTTCTTTGCTACCTCGCAGGGAGGATAGCATCCCCAGTTGGAGCCAGTTGTTGACACCAGGTCTAAAGAAAATTGACATTTTTGATAAAAGGTCCTAAGAAAAAGAATCATCTCTAAAAGGGTTGAAATAAAGATTTTTATATAAAAATACATTATAAAAACCCATGTTTATAAAGTCCGC
Organism: Larix kaempferi; assembly: GCA_027924585.1. Classification (NCBI taxonomy): domain Eukaryota; kingdom Viridiplantae; phylum Streptophyta; class Pinopsida; order Pinales; family Pinaceae; genus Larix; species Larix kaempferi. Next base: position 950,422 of record BSBM01000287.1, on the reverse strand, counting down.
CAACAAATTTATGGATAGGTTAAGCCCCAGTCAGGTTTCGTCGACGGAGATAGCATAGATCCAAATCAACGGTCTATATTAACCCCGCGTCGCCAAAGTGATCGTCAACAAACGGTGGAGGGTGGTAGCGGACATAATACCACCAAGGCACGTGTCCCACATTCATTCATCCGCGCTTGGAGAGAGTGGTATCGGAAACCACCATAACACCGCGCGGAACCACCCATTACAGAAAGATGGGAAAGATCTCTTACGTGGCAAGGTGGGACCTAACAGGTGGCGAACAAGGAATGGATTGATAAGACCGTGGCACGTGGCACTATACTTTGCATGGATCGGAAGGCCAATACATGTTTCAATCAAATCAAAGGCCAGCATTTCATCCGCGGCCAGGAACATGCGCACGGAATATAAAGGAGAGCGGTCGCGGAGAATAAACCGCCTTGACAGGTGTCAGCAGATGGTGCATCCGCGCGGGTAGCAAACCGGAGAAGGAAACCACCTTTTCGATCGCGGATACCGCCGGTGCAATAAAGATGGACAAGATCTGACGGTTCAAAATGATGGTTCAAAGATCAATGGTTGAAAATGACCCACGTTTGTAAAAGTGCAAGAAGGTTAAGTTTAAAAGGCTTATATAAAAAGAAAGGGCTCCACATAACGGCATTTTATATGTGTCGTTATCCTGGAGAGCTCCGAAGACTGGTGGAAGCCGGCGATTGCGACAGAAGGCGAAAAGCAAGCACTTACAGGTAGGGTCTGGTGACCTGTCACTCTCTTTAAATGGAAATTTGTTTAAAAGAAGCATCTAGATGGAGACTGTACAAGATATAGACGTTTTTAGGTCGAAAGATGCCCTAGAAGACCGAGATGAAGACGTTTTCGATACCCTTCTTAGGTTCCCAGTCTCCGATGTAAAAGAGAAGTTATCTGAGCTGTTAAAAGAGGGTATAGACCCGCATAGAGTTCACCAGTCGTCTCTAATAGTTTTTTGCCCTGACCAATTTCCTGTTTTCCCAGAATTCGTCTCCTGGTGTGCTGAAAACTATTCACAGGAAGAAAAAGTTGTTTTAAACAGTCAGAAAACTAGAGCCATCTGCAAAATTGAGCCAGCCGAAGTGTTTAGAGCCCTAGAAATAGATTTGCCCCGAACCCTCGACCCTGAAGTTTTTTCTGAGGTATCAATTATTGAAAATTTTCACCATGCCTCTCAGAGTGATAGAGAAGTGTTTCTGTCGACGTGTCTCAGACCAGAAACTAGCCTTTCTGAACTCCCTTATCCTTTAGATATCAACCTGTTTAATATAAATACCCAGTTGGTCTTGACACTGTTGGCCGTAGTTTTAGGGTTAGATTCGGATTTGTATATAACTGAGTTTCAATTGAGTTTATTGTACAGAATAAGTATAGTCCAGTCGGGAATTGACGAAAGTCAAATTCCCCGACTAAATTTTGAAGCTTTCATAGCCGAAAGGATACATGACCAGATGGTCAATTTTTCCACACACAGACATTTCAGGTTTCAAGCATTTTTAATGAAAATGATTATGGTATCCAGCCAGGAAGAATTACAGTTCCCAGAGATTGTTTTTGCAACTCCACTGGAAAACAATATTTTCAATTTCATCAATTACATGCTCTCAACGATATTTAAGATGATTTTCGGAAAAAGTCTGCCTAGGGTATTGCCAGAAATGCAGGTATCAATGCAACTGAATACAGAGTATGCTACAGGAGACTGGTTTTTATCAAAAGATAGTACAGTGGTCAGATTGTATGGGTTCAAGCATAAACCCTATGTGCTACCAGCATTCCTCACCTTGAGGATTTTTGCCTTGGAGTTTTTAAGACAGAAATTGATTGTAGAAGATAACAATTTTTTAGTCCACAGACAAGCAACGGACATTAAGTACCCTTTCACATTAGGTCCGTTTACAATAAAGAATAAGAACGCTGCTATATATATAGAGAAATTGTTAAAAGATATGAATTTCGAGACAGATGCAGCATTGGAATATGACCCATTAAATATCATATCCAAAAGAAGAATTGAACATCGTATTAAGCCTCTGAATCATCAAACTGTTGAAGGGATGGCAGACAGAGCCAACTGGCTCAAATACAAAGAAGAAATTATCCCAGACAAGTCCGACATAGAAAGGTCATTGGAAGAAGCAATGGCAGAAACAGAAAGCGAAATCAATACTGCATTAGTAGGGTCCAAAAGACCTATACAGGACGTTATGATTATTGATGATGAAGAGAGAGAAAAGGGAAAACGATTGAAAACTGATGAGTCACAGGAATTGGCAACCATTTCAGAAGAAGCAAAAGCTACAGAAAATGAAATACCCGAGGTTACAGTGAGGGAATACAATATTGAAGAGACCTTTGTAGGGGATGATGTAAATAGACCTAAAAATTTCATGGATGTATTTAATGAACATAGTAAAAACAAACAGGAATCTGCGAAACAAACAAGTCTATTGTTTCCAAAGGTCAGAAATATATCAAACAATGAAGTGAGCTTATTCACCAGCAGGAACATCAAAGAAAATTCTTTAAAATTTTCAGTTGTGACCAAAGACAAGATCTCAGAGATGAGTGTAGATTTGTCGAAGATAAATGCCCCTGATAAAATTTTGTTACATAGACAGGCTGGAGAGGTTATATACTCAGACTATTTGGGAGCCACATTGAGAGCAAACAAACTAAAGAATTCAGTAGAAAAATTAAATAATCAGTTGAGGCAAGAAAAGGCAGAGAATAAGTCTCGACAATATCAAATTAAGAAGCTGCAAATGGACCTAACTAATAAAGATGGAGCTGCAGCTACCAAACTGCTCCAGGAGAAGGAAGAAATGATTTTAACATTGAGACGAAAGTTAAAAATCCCAGATGCTGTACTCATTCAAGGTGCAGAATTGACTATATTAGAAAAAGAGAAAGAAGAGTTATCTAACGAAGTCAATGATGTCACAGCTAAATTGTTAAAGCTGTCTGACGAAAAGGACTATTGGGAAAAAGAAAGGTTCATTTTGGAAGAACAGTTGGCAACAGTGAGAAAACAACTAGCAGAGAACAGTCAGCAGCAAGTACAGGCAGGCCCAGAAGAAGATAAAAATGGTGTAGATGGGATTTTACAAGCAATGTCACAAATAAGTTTAAAGGATAATGAAATCAAATTATTGAAGGCAGAAATACAGAAATTAAAAGAAGAAAATGAAGCAAAAGAAAAAGAAATAAAAACCTTGCAGGCAAATAATCAGGAATTGAGCAGTAATAATAAAGGATTGGCTGCTCATGCAACAGGACAAGCTGCTATGTAGGGATGTAAACATATGGTATGGGACCAGATCATTAAAGAAGTTGAAAAACTTAGGCCGTATCTGGATTATATAAGAGTTAAGGAAAAAGTAGCCAAAGATACCTTCAACAGTTGCCAGGCAGTCAGGGAAAGCTTAAACAGAAAGCCGAAAGAAATAGCCCAGAGAGCAATTACATTTTTAAACAGTTTATCCGAGGCAGACCTGACGGCCATGAGTATAACAAACAGAATTTCTGTCATCACTTGGGCCAGAAGGATCTTGGGCAAATACTCCCATATCGAAAACATCGAGACCAAAGCAGGAGAAATAAGGAAGGAAGTAATCCAGTTCAAAAAGCAATTTGACAAGTTAGTGAACAAGGGATTCCCATCTTTCTGGGACGAAGATAATGAATTAATTCCTCAGAATGATTATAAAAGATTATTGTTTGATATCAGGATGGATCACTGAAAATTCCAGCAGATAGATCACATGCTCACAGGAAAAATCCTAATGGAGAAAATGTCAGGGGAATTTGAAATTTTAAATATGCTGATTTCAACTTGCGCAAACCTTCTTCCTATTTCTTATGCAGGTCATATCGAGATGCGAGTCTTGGTGAAAGAAATGACCAGTTATGACCTACCCACGGCTGACCAGTGGAATTATGTAGAGAAGTACGGAAAGACCAGATATTCTGTTCATACTTAAATGCATTTGAAATTCTTGCCATGTGGCAAAATGATGATATCCAAAAATCTTGCCAAGTGGCAAAAAGACTTTTTATTTTAAATTTGTAATATTATTTGAAAGACAGTTATGGGTTACTCGAAGACAGTTATCTTTAGTTAAATATTTTTAATTATTAGTTAGAAGAAGCAGTTATGTGGAGCTTCTTCTAAAAATTTTGTATAAAAGACAATGGAGGTCATTGTTGAAGGGGTTGGAAATTTTTTGAGAAACAAGTATGTTTTGAAGTTTATTTTTGAAATAAAGGCAGTACAGTGATGATACCTATCTTTTGATACAGAGATTCATGAGTTAATCAGTCTTGCAGTCTGTTATTTTCCTTATCCTTATATGTGCATGTTTATCTTCTTCGTTATATCTCCCATGGTGTTTTTCTTCTATATTTAAATGAACATTTGAAATAATTTGAGATTCATACTGGTTATGCCTCATTTTATCTGCATTTAAATATCCATTTTATTCTCCAAAGTTGACAATAGATTTATCCTGGATAGATACCTGTTGTTGATGGAATGTCTTTACTTCTTTCTATGTCGCCTGAAAAATCAAATTGACTGTAACATGATTACTATCTTGCCTCTGTGAAAATCTATATGGTGAAATCTCTTGCTGGTTTATTATACCTTCTGAAAGCTTTGACTCCATGCCCAATGTTTCTTGTTTACCCTTTTCGACCAGAAAATATCTTTTGAGAAATTTTAAGGAAACCTTTATATATTTTAGCCTTCATATATATATCCTGAGAGAGCCCTCTCTGGTAGAGAAAATGGCTAGTTCTTCTACCTAAAGCTTGGTTTGAAATAGGTTACCTTAGGTCTTATTTTCTTACAACCGGAATAGAGAGAGATATAGAGAGAGATTGGGGGTTAAGGGATTAGATAGACAAATATATATATATATATATATCGAGAGAGAGAGAGAGAGAGAGAGAGAGAGAAATATTGGGGGTTTGGGGTTTTTGAGTGAGAGGGATATAGGAAGAGAGAGATTGGGGGTTAGGGATTTAGAGAGTGAGATATTAGGGGTTAGTGGTTTAGCGAGAGATAGAAGGATTGGTGATTATGGGTTTAGAGAAAATAAAAAGTGAGAGATTGTTGGTTTGGGATTTGGGGAGAGAGAAAGAGAGAAATATTAGGTGTTAGGGTTTTAGAGAGAGAGAGTTGGGGGATAGGGGTTTAGAAAGAGAGGATGGGGGTTAATGCTTGAGAGAGAGAAAGATAGAGAGATTGGGTCTTAGGATGTTAGAGAGAAATATTTGTGGTTAAGGTTTAGAGAGAGAGGGAGATAGAGAGATAGAGATTGGGAGTTAGGGGTTAGGGATTTCGATTTATATATATACAGAAAGAGACAGAGAGATTAGGGGTTAGGGGTTTAGAGAGAGAAAGAAAGAAACAGATTGGGAGTTCGAGGTTTAGAGAGAGAGAGGGAGAGATATGGATTGGGGGTTAGGAATATAGAGAGAGAGAGATTGGAGGTTAGTTTTTTAGAGAGAGAGAGAGGGAGAGAGATACTGGGGGTTAGGAGATTAGAGATAGAGAGAATAATGGTTAGGGGTTTAGAGAGAGAGATAGAGAGAGATTGGGGTTGCAGGTTTAGAGAGAGGGATATTGGGGGTTAAAGGTTGAGAAAGAGAGAGAGAGATTAGGGGTTATGGGTTTAGAGAAAGAGAGAGAGTTTATAGGTTAGGGGTTTAGAAAGAGGGAGAGATTGGAGGTTAGGAATTTAGAGAGATAGAGAGAGAGATTGGGGGTTAAGGGTTTTGAGAGATAGAGATAGATTGGGGGTTAGTGGTTTAGAGAGATATAGAGAGAGATTGGGGGTAAGGGAATTATATAGAGAGAGATATTGTGTGTTATCTATTAAGAGAGAGATAGAGGGGTTGAGGGTTAGAGGTTTAGAGAAGGACAAAAGAGAGAAAATAGTGGTTAGGGGTTTAGAGAGAGATAGGACGATTGGAGGTTCATGATATATAGAGATGTATAGGAAGAGAGATGTTGGGAATTATGGGTTTAGGGACACATAGAGAGATTGGGGGTTAGGGGTTTGGAGAGAGAGAGAGAGAGATAGAGATTGGGTGTTAGGGTTTTAGAGAGAGATAATGGGGGTTGTGGGTGGGGTTAGTAGTTTAGAGAGAGATAAAGAGATTGTGGGTTAGGTGTTTAGAGAGAGAGAGAGAGATGGTGATAAAAAGAGAGAGAATGGTGGTTAGGGTTTAGTGAGAGAGAGGGAGATTGGGGGTTTGGGGTTTAGAGTGAGTGGGAGATAGGAAGAGAGATATTGGTGGTTAGGGGTTTAGAGAATGGGAGAGATAGAGGGATTGGGGATTGTGGTTTTAGAGAGAGAGAGATAGAGATAGATAGAGAGAGAGAGAGATTGTTTGTTTGGGGTTTAGATAGAGAGATACATACTAAGTTTTAAGGTTTTAGAGAAAGAGAGATTGGAGGTTAATTCTTTAGAGAGAAAAATATAGATAGATCGGGTGTTAGGTGTTTAGAGAAAGGGATTTGTGGTTACGATTTAGAGAGAGAGGGAGAGAGAGAGAGAGAGATTGGGGGCTAAGGGTTTAGATAGATAGATAGATAGTGAGTGAGAGAGAGAGAGAGAGAGAGAGAGAGAAATATTAGGGGTTAAGGGCATAGAGATTGAGAGTAAGAGAGAGATTTGAGTTTTGGGGTTTAGAGAGTGAGAGAGAGATTTCAGGTTAGAGGTTTAGAGAGAGAGAAAGAGATTGGGGATTAGTGGTTAGAGAAAGAGAGAGAGACAAAGATTGGGAGTTAGTGTCTTAAGGAGAGATATAGACATGCGGGTGATAGGTTTTTAGAGAGAGAGAGATAGAAAAAGAGATTAGGGGTTATAGGTGTAGAGATAGAGAGAAAGATAGGGGTTTGGGTTTAGGGGTTTAGAGAGAGAGAGAGAGAGAGAGAGATTGGATGTTAGGGTTTTAAATAGAGAGAGATTGAGGATTTGTGGTTTAGAGAGAGAGATATAAATATTGCGAGTTAGGTGCTTAGAGAGAGATATAGAGACACGGGTCAGAGGTTTGTATAGAGAGAGATAGAAAGATAGATATTGGTGTTTAGGCATTTAAAGAGAGAGAGAGAGATTTAGATGGAGAGATTGGGGGTTTGGGGTTTAGAGAGAGACAAATAGAGAGAAAGGGAGAGAGAGAGAGAGAGAGATAGGGGGTTAGGGGTTTAGAGATAGAGAGGGAGAAAGAGAGAGAGATACATTGATGGTTAGAGGTTTAGAGAGAGAGATTAAGGTTTAGGGGTTTAGAGAGAGAGTTAATGGATGTCGAGGGCTTAAAGAGGGAGAGATTGGAGTTTAGGGGCTATGGGTTTAGAGAGCTATCAAGAGTTTAGGGGCTATGGGTTTAGAGAGCTATCAAGAGTTTGGGGGTTAGAGGTTTAGAGAGAGAGAGAGAGAAAGTTAAAGAAAGAGATTGGGAGTTAGGGTTTAGAGAGAGAGAGAGATTGGCCGTTAGCAGTTTAGTGAGAGGGATAAAGGGGTTAGGGGTTTAGAGAGAGAGATAAGGGGTTAGTGGTTCATAAAGAGAGATATTGAGGGTTAGGGGCTCAGAGATAGAGAGATAGGAAGGGAGATATTGGTGGTTATGGTTTTAGATAGAGAAAGGGAGAGATTGGAGGTTAGAGAGAGAGAGATAGAGAGAGAGTTAGAGACAAGTATATTGGGGTCATAGGTTTAGCGAGAGAGAGAGTTTAGGGGTTATACATTTAGATAGATAGATAGTTTATAGGTATATATATAGGTAGAGAAAGAGAGAGGGATTGGGGTTTAGCAATCTAGGGAGAGAGAGATTGGAGGTTGGTTTTTAGGGAGAGAGATATTGGGGGTTAGGTGGTTAGAGAGAGCGAGAGAGAGAGATAGAGAGAGAGAGAGAGAGAGAGATTAGGGGTGAGTGGCTTATAGGGAGAGAGAGAAAGATTGGGGGTCCAGGGTTTAGAGTGATAGGGATATGGGAAGAGAGAGATTGTGAGTCATGGGTTTAGAGAGAGATAAAGAGATTAGGGGTTATGGGTTTTGAGAGAGAGATATATATAAATAGAGATATTGGTGGTTATGGGTTTAGAGAGAGGAAGAGAAATATTAGGTGTTAGGGTTTTAGAGAGATATATTTTGGGGTTAGGGGTTTAGAGAGGGAGAGATTGGAGGTTCATGGTTTAGAGAGAGAAAGATAGGGATATTGGGTCTTATCAGTTTAGAAAGAGAGATTTATGGTTATTGTTTAGAGATAGAGGGAGAGAGAGAGATTGGGGTTTAGGGTTTTAGATAAAGAGATATATAGGTAGATATATAGATAGATAGAGATGAGAGAGATTAGGGGTTAGGGGTTTAAGGAGAGAGAGATAGAGAAAGAGAGAGAGAGGGATTTTTGTTTAGGGGTTTTGAGGTAGATAGAGAGATAAGGTTCAAGGATTTCAAGAGAGAGAGAGAGAGAATGGTGGTTAGGGGTTTAGATACAGAGAGAGATTGGAGGTTAGGGGTTTAGAGAGAGAGAGAGAGAGAGAGAGAGGGGGGGGGATAGAGATAGTGATAGTGATAGAGAGATTGGGATTTAGAGTTTTAGAGTGATAGGTTGAGGATTTAGGGTTTAGAGAGAGACAAATAGAGAGAGTGTGAGAGATTGGGAGCTATGGGTTTAGAGAGAGAGAGAGAGATTGGTGGCTAGAGGTTTAGAGAGAGAGAGATTGGGGATTAGTTGTTTAGAAAGAGAGATTTTGGGGGTTAAGGGATATGGGTTTAGAGAGAGAGAGAGATTGGGTGTTAGTGGTTTAGATGGAGAGAGAGAGAGAGATTGGTGTTTAGGGATTTAGTCATTGAGAGAGATTGAGGGATAAGGGTTTAGAGAGAGATATTGCGGGTTAAAGATAAAGAGAGAGAGAGAGAGACATTATGGGTTTAGAGAGATAAATTTTGAGGTTAAGGGTTTTGAGAGAGAGAGAGATTGGAGGTTAGGGGTGTAGAGAGAAAGAGAGATTGAGGTTTAGGGACTTTAAGAAGAGGGAGGTATTGGGGCTTAGGGGATTAGAGTAAGAGGCAGAGAGAGGGGTGGAGGGAGGGATTTTGGGTGTTAGGGACTCAAATAGGGGTTTAGAGAGAGAGAGAGAGGTGGTTAGGGGTTTAGATAGAGAGATATTGGTGGTTAGGGGTTGAGATAGAGGGAGAGATTGGGGGTTAGTTGTTTTGAGAGAGATAGACATATTGGCTGTTAGCGGTTTAGAGACAGAGACATAGAAGAGGGAGCATTGTTGTTAGGGGTTTTGAGAGAGATAGAGAGATTGGGGGTTAGGGGTTTGAAGAGAGAGAGATGGTAAGAGAGATATTGGTGGTTAGCAGTTAGAGTGAAAGAGATTGGGTGTTAGGATTTTAAAGAGAGATATATTAGTGGTTAGGGAGGTTAGTTATTTAAAGATAGATAAAGAGAGATTTGAGGTTAGGCATTTAGAGAGAGATAAAGAGAGATTGGGGGTTAGGTGTTTAGAGAGAGAGAGAGAGAGAGAGAATGGTGGATAGGGTTTAGTGAGAGAGATGGAGATTGGGGGTTATGGGTTTAGAGAGAGAGAGAGTAAGAGAGAAATGGAGAGATTGGTGGTTAGGGTTTTAGAAAGAGACAAAAAGAATAGATGTTAGGGTTATAGGGAGAGAGAGTGTTGGGGGTTAGGGTTTTAGTGAGAGAGAGATTGGGGGTTAGAGGTCAGGAGTTTAGAGAGAGAGAGAGACAGATTGCGGGTTAGGGGTTAGGAGTTTAGAGAGAGAGAGAGATATTAGGGATTAGGGGTTAAGAGAGAGATGAAAAGAGAAATTTCAAAACACTCTATACAAGAATTTCAATAGAACCCCTATGGTCAACATACTAACAGACCATAAGTATTAGTAGTTTTGGGGGAGAGAGAGAGAGAGAGAGAGAGAGACCGGGGGTTAGTGAGTTAGAGGGTGAGAGGGATAGATTGGTGTTTAGGGGTTTAGAGAGAGATTCAGGATTAGTGGTTTAGATATAGAGAGATAGAAAGAGAGATGTTGGTGGTTAAGGGTTTAGAGAGAGAGAGATATTCGAGGTTAGAGAGAGAGATCGATTGGATTTTAAGTGTTAAAGAGAGAGAGATACATAGAAGGATAATAGGGTCGGGATTTTATAGAGAGAGAGTTTAGGGGTTAGACATTTAGATAGATAGAAATTTGATAAATAGATAGAGTGAGAGAGAGAGAGAGAGAGAGAAAGTGGTTGGGGGTTAGGCATCTAGAGAGAGAGAGAGAGAGAGAGAGAGAGAGAGATTGGAGGTTAGGTGTTTAGAGAAAGAGAGAGGGAGAGAGATATTGGGGGTTATGGGTTTAGAGAGAGAGAGATAGAGATAGAGATTGGGGTTTAGGGTTTTAGAGAGAGAGAGAGATTTGGGGTTAGGGGGGTAGTGGTTTTGAGAGCTGGAGAGAGAGAGAGAGATTGGGTATTATTATTTTAGAGAGAGATATATTTGCAGTTAGTGGTGGAGTTAGTTGTGTAGAGAGAGATAGAGAGATTAGGGGTTAGGAATTTAGAGAGAGAGAGAGAGAAAGAGAAAGATAGAGAATGGTGGTTGTGGTTTAGTGAGAGAGGGAGATTCAGGGTTTAATATTTAAAGAGAGGGGGCGATAAGAAGAAAGAGATTGGGGGTTAGGGGTTTAGAGAGAGACACAGAGATTGGGGGTAATGGGTTTAGAGGGAGAGATAGAAATATGGAGATTGGTTGTTCAGGATTTTGTGTGTGTCTGTGTGTGTGTCAGAGAGAGAGATTAGGTGTTATGTCTTTATATATGGAAAGTGTTGCGGGTTAGGGGTTTAGAGACATAGATATTGGGGTTTAATGCTTTAGAGTGAGAAAGACAGAGAGATTGGGTCTTAGGAGTTTAGAGAGAGAGATATTTGTGGTTAGGGTTTAGAAAGAGAGAGAAAGATAGAGAGATTAGGTCTTAGGATGTTAGAGAGAGACTTGTAGTTAAGGTTGAGAAAGAGAGGGAGAGAGAGAGATAGAGAGAGGGATATTGGGGGTTAAAGGTTGAGAGAGAGAGAGAGAGAGAGAGATTGGGTGTTAGTGTTTTAAAGAGAGATAATGGGGGTTAGGGGTGGAATTAGTTATTTAGAGAGAGATAGAGAGATTGCGGGTTAGGTGTTTAGAGAGAGAGAGAGATGGCGATAAAAAGAGAGAGAATGGTGATTAGGGTTTAGTGAGAGAGAGGGAGATTGGAGGTTTGGGGTTTCGAGAAAGGGAGAGATACAGGGATTGAGGATTATGGTTTGAGAGAGAGAGAGAAAGATAGGAATAGAGATATTGGGGGTTTTGGGTTTAGAGAAAGGGAGAGATACAGGGATTGAGGATTATGGTTTGAGAGAGAGAGAGAGAGAGAGAGAGAGAGAGAGAGAGAGAGAGAGAGAGAAATATTGTTGGTTTGGGTTTTAGATAGAGAAATACAGATTAGGTTTTAAGGTTTTAGAGAGAAAGAGAGAGTTGGGGGATTGGGGTAGAGTGAGAGAAAGATAGGAACAGAGAGATTGGGGGTTTTGGGTTTAGAGAAAGGGAGAGATACAGGGATTGAGGATTATGGTTTCAGAGAGAGAGAGAGAGAGAGAGAGAGAGAGAAATATTGTTGGTTTGGGTTTTAGATAGAGAAATACAGATTAGGTTTTAAGGTTTTAGAGAGAAAGAGAGAGTTGGGGGATTGGGGTTCAAAGAGAGTGATTGGGGTTTAATGCTTTAGAGAGAGAAATATAGATAGATTGGGTGTTACGAGTTTAGAGAAAGAGATTTGTTGTTCTGATTTAGAGAGAGAGGGAGAGAGAGAGAGAGATTGGGGGCTAGGGGTTTAGATAGATAGATAGATAGTTATATAGTGAGAGAGAGAGAAACATTAGGGGTTAGGGGCATAGATATTGAGAGGAAGAGAGAGATTTGGGTTTAGCGGTTTAGAGAGAGAGAGAGAGAGAGAGAGAGAGAGATTGGGGATTTGTGGTTTAGAGAGAGATATATAAATATTGGGAGTTAGGGGCTTAGAGAGAGATACAGAGACATGGGTCGAAGGTTTATAGAGAGAGAGAGAGAGAGAGAGAGAGAAGGATAGATATTGGTGTTTAGGCATTTAGAGATAGAGATAGAGAGAGAGGTTTAGATTGAGAGATTGGGGGTTTGAGGTTTAGAGAGAGAACAAGAGAGAGATCAGGGATTAGGGGTTTAGAGGGAGAGAGGGAGAAAGAGTGAGAGATACATTGATGGTTAGAGGTTTAGAGAGAGAGATTGGGGGTTATGGGTTTAGAGAGAGAGAGAGAGAGAGAGGAAGTGAAATGAAGAGATTGGGAGTTAGGGTTTAGAGAGAGAGAGAGAGAGAGAGAGCTTAGCTATTAGCCGTTTAGTGAGAGAGATAAAGGGGTTAGGGGTTTAGAGAGAGAGAGATAAGTGGTTAGGGGTTCATAGAGAGAGATATTGAGAGTTAGGGGTTTAGAGATGAGAGATAGGAAGGGAGATATTGGTGGTTAGGGTTTTAGAAAGAGAAAGAGAGAGAGAGATTGGAGGTTAGAGAGAGAGAGTGATTGGGTGTGAAGGGTTAACGAGAGAGAGAGAGAGTTAGAGACAAGTAGCTTGGGGTCATGGGTTTAGCGAGAGAGAGAGTTTAGGGGTTATGCATTTAGATAGATAGATAGTTTATAGGTAGTTATATAGGTAGAGAGAGAAAGAGGGATTGGGTTTAGGTATTTACGGAGAGAGAGGTAGAGAAATATAAGGGCTTAGGTGGTTAGAGAGAGAGAGATTGGGTGTTAGGGGATTAAAGAAATAGCGAGAATGGAGGGTAGGGGTTTAGACACAAACATTCAGAGAGAGAGAGAGAGAGAGAGAGATATTGGGGGTTAGTGGTTTATAGGGAGAGAGAGAAAGATTGGTGTTTAGGGGTTTAGAGATAGATATAGAGATTAGGGTCAGGGGTTTAGAAAGAAATAGAAAGAGAGAGATTGTTGTTTAGGGATTTAGAGAGAGAGAGAGGTTAGCAGTATATGGACATAGAGAGAGATATTGGGGGTTAAGGGTTTAGGGAGAGGGATATTAGGGATTATAGGTTTAGAGAGAGAGAGAGATTAGGGGTATAGAGAGAGAGATATTAGGAGGTTATGGGTTTAGAGAGAGAGAAAGAGAGAGATTGGAGAATAGGAGTTTAGAGAGAGAGATTGGGAGTTAGGGGTTTAGAGAGGGAGAGAGAGATAGACAGAGAGATATTGATGTTTAGGGATTTAGAGAGAGAGAGAGAGAGGTTAGCGATTTGTGGACACAGTGAGAGAGAGAGGTTAGCAGTTTATGGATAGAGAGAGAGAGAGAGATATTGGGGCTTGGGGGGGTTTGCTGAGAGGGAGAGAGAGATTAGGGTTTTGGAGAGAGAGATATTAGGACATTAAGGGTTTAGAGAAAGAGAGATATTGGTGGTTAGGAGTTGAGTGAGGGAGATTGGGGGTTAGGGGTTTGGAGAGAGAGAGAGAGAGAGAGAGAGAGAGAGAGATTAGGGGTTATGGGTTTAAAGAAAGAGAGAGAGTTTATAAGTTAGGGGTTTAGAGAGAGGGAGAGATTGGAGGTTAGGAATTTAGAGGGATAGAGAGAGATTGGGGGTTAAGGGTTTTGAGAGATAGAGATAGATTGAGTGTTAGTAGTTTAGAGAGATATAGATAGAGATTGGGGGTAAGGGGATTACATAGGGAGAGAGAGAGAGATTGGGTGTTAGTTGTTGAGAGAGAGATAGAGAAATTGAGGGTTAGAGGTTTAGAGAGAGACAAAAGAGAGAGAATGGTGGTTAGGGGTTTAGAGAGAGAGATAGGGAGATTGGAGGTTTGGGATTTACAGAGAGATATAAGAACAGAGATGTTGGGAATTATGGGGTTGAACAGAGAGAGAGAGAGAGATTGGGTATTAGGGTTTTAGAGAGAGATAATGGGGGTTAGGGGTGGGGTTAGTAGTTTAGAGAGAGATAGAGAGATTGTGGGTTAGTTGTTTTGAGAGAGAGAGAGATGGCGATAAAAAAGAGAGAGAATGGTGGTTAGGGTTTAGTGAGAGAGAGGGAGATTGGGGGTTTGGGGTTTAGAGTGAGTGGGAGATAGGAAGAGAGATATTGGGGGTTAGTGGTTTAGATAAAGGGAGAGATAGAGGGATTGGGGATTATGGTTTCAGAGAGAGAGAGAGAGAGAGATTGTTGGTTTGGGGTTTAGATAGAGAGATATAGATTTTTTTTAAGGTTTTATAGAGAAAGAGAGTTGGGGAATTGGGGTTTAGAGAGAGAGATATTGGAGGTTAATTCTTTAGAGAGAGAAATATAGATACATTGGCCGTTAGGAGTTTAGAGAGACAAAGATTGGGAGTTAGTGGCTTAGAGAGAGACATGTGGGTGATAGGTTTATAGAGAGAAAGAGAGATAGAAAGAGAGATTAGGGGTTACAGGTGTAGAGATAGAGAGAAAGATAGGGGTTTGGGTTTAGGGGTTTAGAGAGAGAGAGAGAGAGAGAGAGAGAGAGATTGGGGATTTGTGGTTTAGAGAGAGATATATAAATATTGGGAGTTAGGGGCTTAGAGAGAGATACATAGACATGTGTCAGAGGTTTGTAGAGAGAGAGAGAGAAAAAGAGAGATATCTTGGTGTTTAGGAGTTTAGAGAGAGAGAGAGATTAGGGGTCGGGGGTTTAAGGAGATTAAGAGAGAGAGACTGATTTTTGTTTAGGTGTTTAGAGAGAGAGAGATTGGATGTTTGGGATTTAGAAAGAGAGATAGATATATTGGGGATTAGATATTTAGAGACAGATAGAGAGATAGGAGTCAAGGGTTTGCTAAGAGAGGAATAGGAAGAGAGAGACTGGTGGTTAAGGGTTTAGAGAGAGAAAGAGAGATTGGAGGTTAGGGGTTTAGAGAGAGAGAGAGAGAGAGATCAGGGGTTAGGGGTTTAAAGAGAGAGAGAGAGAGAGAGATTGGAGGTTAGAGTTTAGAGAGAAGTAGATATTGGAGGTTAGTGTTTAGAGAGAGAGAGAAAGGGGGTTAGGGGTTTAAAGAAAGAGATATTAGATGTTGGGTTTTGAGAGAGAGAGAGAGATTAGGGTTTAGGGATTCATAGAGAGAGATAGATTGGGGGTTAGGGGCTATGGGTTTGGAAAAGGAGAGAGTTTAGGAGTTAGTGCTGTAGAGAGAGAGAGATAAATAGAAAGAAATGGATTAGGAGTTAGGGTTTAGAGAGAGAGAGAGATAGAGAGATTAGCCATTAGGGGTTTAGAGAGTGAGATAAGGGTGAGGATTTTGATGAGAGAGAGATATTGGGGGTAAAAGTTTTATAGATAGAAAGAGAAAAAGAAAGATATTGGTGATTAGGGATTTAGAGAGAAAGATAGAGACTAGACATGAGAGAGAGAGATTGATTGGGTGTCAAGGGTTAAAGAGAGAGAGAGATAGAGACAAGTATAATTGTGTCAGGAGTTTAGAGAGAGAGGTTTTGGGGGTTAGACCTTAAGTTAGAGAGATATATAGTTTATAGGAAGAGAGAGAGAGAGAGAGGGGGGGAGATAGATTGGTGTTTATGTGTTTAGAGAGATGTAGAGAGATTAGGGTTAGGGGTTTAGAGAGAGAGATAGAAAGAGAGAGATTCTTGTTTAGGGGTTGAGAGAGAGAGCGATTATAGGTTAGTATTTTATGGAGAGAGAGAGAGAGAGAGAGAGAGAGAGAGAGGAGAGATTAGGGGTTAGGGGCTTAGAGAGAGAGATATTGGGGGTTATCTGTTTAGAGAGAGGGAGAGAGACGTTAGGGGTTAGGGGTTTATAGAAAGAGAGAGATATTTGGAGGTTAGGGGTTTAAATAAAGACATGGAGAGATTGGAGGTTGGGGGTTTAGAGAGAAAGAGAGAGAGATTGAGGGTTAGGGGTTTAATATGAGTGAAATAATGGGGATTAGAAGTTTAAAGAGAGAGAGAGAGAGAGAGCGAGAGAGAGATTGGAGGTTAGGGGTTTAGATATAGGGAGAGATTAGAGATTAGGGGTTGCGAGAGATATAGAGATATTGAGGGTGAGGGGTTCATACAAAATAGAGAAACATTGGGGATTAGGGGTTTAGAGAGATATAGAGAGAGATTGGGGGTTAAGGGATTAGATAAACATATATATATATATATATAGAGAGAGAGAGAGAGAGATTGGGGGTTAGTTAATTAGAAAGAGAGAGATAGAAGACCGAGAATGGTGGTTAGGGTTTAATGAGAGAGAGAAATATTGGGGGTTAGGGCTTTAGAGAGTGAGATATTAGGGGTTAGTCATTTAGGTAGAGATAGAAGGATTGGAGATTATGGGTTTAGAGAAAATAAAAAGTGAGACATTCTTGGTTTGGGATTTGGAGAGAGAGAGAGAGAGAAATATTAGGTGTTAGGGTTTTAGAGAGAGAGAGTTGGGGGATAGGGGTTTAGAAAGAGAGGCTGTGGGTTAATGCTTGAGAGAGAGAAAGATAGAGAGATTGGGTCTTAAGATGTTAGAGAGACAGATTTGGGGTTAAGGTTTAGAGAGAGAGAGAGAGATAGAGAGATAGAGATTGGGAGTTAGGGGTTAGGGGTTTAGATTTATATATATACATATATATATATTTATATACAGAAAGAGACTAAGAGATATTAGGGGTTAGGGGTTTAGAGAGAGAAAGAAAGAAACGGATTGGGAGTTCGAGGTTTAGAGAGAGAGAGGGAGAGAGATACTGGGGGTTAGGAGATTAGAGATAGAGAGAGATTGGGGTTGTGGGCTTAGAGAGAGGGATATTGGGGGTTAAAGGTTGAGAAAGAGAGAGAGAGATTGGAGGTTAGGAATTTAGAGAGATAGAGAGAGAGATCGGTGGTTAAGGGTTTTGAGAGATAGAGATAGATTGAGGGTTAGTGGTTTAGAGAGATATAGAGAGAGATTGGGGGTAAGGGGATTAGATAGAGAGAGAGAGATTGTGTGTTATCTGATGAGAGAGAGATAGAGAGGTTGAGGGTTAGAGGTTTAGAGAGGGACAAAAGAGATAGAATAGTGGTTAGGGGTTTATAGAGAGATACGGTGATTGGAGGTTAGTGATTTATAGGGATGTATAGGAAGAGAGATGTTGGGAATTATGGGTTTAGGGACACATAGAGAGATTGGGGGTTAGGGGTTTGGAGAGAGAGAGAGATAGAGATTGGGTGTTAGGGTTTTAGAAAGAGATAATGGGGGTTATGGGTGGGGTTTGTAGTTTAGAGAGAGATAGAGAGATTGTGGGTTAGGTGTTTAGAGAGAGAGAAAGAGATGACGATAAAAAAAGAGAGAATAGTGGTTAGGGTTTAGTGAGAGAGAGGGAGATTGGGGGTTTGGGGTTTAGAATGAGTGGGAGATAGGAAGAGAGATATTGGTGGTTAAGGGTTTAGAGAAAGGGAGAGATAGAGGGATTGGGGATTATGGTTTTAGAGAGAGAGAGATAGATAGATAGATAGAGAGAGAGAGAGAGAGAGAGAGAGAGAGAGAGATTGTTGGTTTGGGGTTTAGATAGAGAGATGCATATTAAGTTTTAAGGTTTTAGAGAAAGAGAGATTGGAGGTTAATTATTTAGAGAGCGAAATATAGATAGATTGGGTGTTAGGTGTTTAGAGAAAGAGATTTGTGGTTACGATTTGGAGAGAGAGGGAGAGAGAGAGAGAGAGAGAGATTGGGGGCTACGGGTTTAGATAGATAGATAGATAGTGGGAGAGAGAGAGAGAGAGAGAGAGAGAGAAATATTAGGGGTTAAGGGCGTAGAGATTGAGAGTAAGAGAGAGATTTGAGTTTGGGGGTTTAGAGAGTGAGAGAGAGATTTGAGGTTAGAGGTTTAGAGAGAGAGAGATAGAAGAGAGATTAAGGGTTATAGGTGTAGAGATAGAGAGAAAGATAGGGATTTGGGTTTAGGGGTTTAGAGAGAGAGAGAGAGATTGGATGTTAGGGTTTTAAATTGAGAGAGATTGGGGATTTGTGGTTTAGAGAGAGAGATATAAATATTGTGAGTTAGGGGCTTAGAGAGAGATATAGAGACATGGGTCAGAGGTTTGTAGAGAGAGAGATAGAAAGAGAGATATTGGTGTTTAGGCATTTAAAGAGAGAGAGAGAGATTTAGATGGAGAGATTGGGGGGTTTGGGGTTTAGGAGAGACAAATAGAGAGAGAGAGAGAGATAGGGGGTTAGGGGTTTAGAGAGAGAGCGGGAGAAAGAGAGATAGATACATTGATGGTTAGAGGTTGTAGAGAGAGAGATTAGGGTTTAGGGGTTTAGAGAGAGAGTTATTGGATGTTGAGGGATTAAAGATGGAGATATTGGAGTTTAGGGGCTATGGGTTTAGAGAGCTATCAAGAGTTTGGGGGTTAGGGGTTTAGAGATAGAGAGAGAGAAAGTGAAAGAAAGAGATTGGGAGTTAGGGTTTAGAGAGAGGGAGAGAGAGATTGGCTGTCAACAGTTTAGTGAGAGAGATAAAGGGGTTAGGGGTTTAGAGAGAGAGATAAGGGGTTAGGGGTTCATAAAGAGAGATATTGAGAGTTAGGGGCTTAAAGATAGAGAGATAGGAAGGTATATATTGGTGGTTAGGGTTTTAGAGAAAGAAAGAGAGATAGAGTGGAGGTTAGAGAGAGAGATCGATTGGGTGTTGAAAGGTTAGAGAGAGAGAGATAGAGAGAGAGTTAGAGACAAGTATATTGGGGTCGTGTGTTTAGAGAGAGAGAGAGTTTAGGGGTTATACATTTAGATAGATAGATAGTTTATAGGTAGATATATAGGTAGAGAGAGAGAGGGATTAGGGTTTAGGCATCTAGGGAGAGAGAGAATGGAGGTTGGTTTTTAGGGACAGAGATATTGGGGTTAGGTGGTTAGAGAGAGAGAGAGAGAGATTGGGGGTTAGTGGCTTATAGGGAGAGAGAGAAAGATTGGGGGTACAGGGTTTAGAGTGATAGGGAGATGGGAAGAGAGAGATTGGAAGTCATGGGTTTAGAGAGAGATAAAGAGATTAGTAGTTATGGGTTTAGAGAGAGATATATATATAAATAGAGATATTGGTGGTTATGGGTTTAGTGAGAGGAAGAGAAATATTAGGTGTTAGGGTTTTTGAGAGAGATATTTTGGGGTTAGGGGTTTAGAGAGGGGGAGATTGGAGGTTCATGGTTTAGAGAGAGAAAGATAGGGATATTGGTTCTTATTAGTTTAGAAAGAGAGATTTATGGTTAGTGTTTAGAGACAGAGGGAGAGAGAGAGACTGGGGTTTAGGGTTTTAGATAAAGAGATATATAGGTAGATATATAGATAGATAGAGATGAGAGAGATTAGGGGTTAGGGGTTTAAGGAGAGAGAGAGAGAGAGAGAGAGAGGGATTTGGTTTTAGGGGTTTTGAGGGAGATAAAGAGATAAGGTTCAGGGATTTCAAGAGAGAGAGAGAGAGACTGGTGGTTAGGGGTTTAGATACAGAGAGAGATTGGAGGTTAGGGGTTTAGAGAGAGAGAGAGAGAGAGGGATAGAGATAGTGATAGTGATAAAGAGATTGGGATTTAGAGTTTTAGAGTGAGAGGTTGAGTATTTAGGGTTTAGAGAGAGACAAATAGAGAGAGAGTGAGAGATTGGGGCTATGGGTTTAGAGAGAGAGAGAGAGAGATTGGTGGCTAGAGGTTTAGATAGAGAGAGAGATTGGGTGTTAGGGATTTTGAGAGAGATAAACTGGATGTTGGGGGTTTAGAGCGAGGGAGAGATTGGGGATCAGTTGTTTAGAGAGAGAGATTTTGGGGGTTAAGGGATATGGGTTTAGAGAGAGAGAGAGAGAGAGAGAGAGAGAGTTTAGAGTTTAATGGTTTAGAGAGAGAGAGAGAGAAATAAAGAAAGGGATTGGAGGCTAGTATTTAGAGAGAGTGAGAGATTGGCCATTAAACGTTTAAAGCGATAAATACGGGGTTAGGCGTTGAAAGAGAGAGAGAGATAGAGAGATTGGGGATAAACGTTTTAAAGATAGAGAGATATAAAGAGAGGTATTGGTTGTTAGAGTTTTAGTGAGTGAGAGAGATTGGAGGTTAGAGATAGAGAGATCGATTGGGTATTAAGGGTTAAAGAGAGAGAAAGAGATTGAGGCAAGGATATTGTGGTGAGGAGTCTAGAGAGAGAGAGAGAGAGAGAGAGAGAGATTGGGGTTAGACGTTTATATAGATAGATAGGTTATAGGTATAAGGAATATAGATAGAGAGAGAGAGGAATTGGGGGTTAGGTGTCTAGAGAGGGAGACAGAGAGAAATATATTGGAGGTTAGGTGTCTAGAGTGAGAGGGAGAGATATCTTGGGGGGTTATGGTTTTAGAGAGAGAGAGAGAATTTGGGTTAGGGATTTAAAGAGAGAGATAGAGAGAAAGAGAGAGGTTGGGGTTTAGAGGTTCAGAGAGAGAGAGTTTGGGGTTTAGGTTGTTAGACAGAGAGCAAGAATGGGAATTGGGGGTTTAGATACATACATGCATACACACACACACAGAGAGATTGGAGGTTAGAGTTTTGGGGAGAGAGAGAGAGATAGAGAGATATTGGGCATTAATGGTTTAGAGGGAGAGAGAAAGAGATTTGTGTTTAGGGATATAAAGAGAGGTAGAGATATTGGGGTTAGGGGTTTATACATAGAGAGATAGAAAGAGATAAATTGGTGTTTAGGGATTTAAAGAGAGAGAGAGAGAGAGAGAGAGATTATGGGTTTAGAGAGAGATAGAGAGATTGGAGGTTAGGTGTAGAGAGAGAGATGGAGAGATATATTGGGGGTTATTGTTTTAGAGAGAGAAAATATGGGTTAGGGGTTTAGAGACAAAGATAGAGAGAACGAGAGAGGTTGGGGTTTATGGGTTCATAGAGAGAGAGTTTGGGCGTTAGGTTGTTAAAGAGAGAGCAAGAATGGGCGTTAGAGGTTTAGATACATACATACATACAGGGAGATAGAGAGAGAGAGAGAGAGATTGGAGGTTAGGGTTTTGGGGGGAGAGAGACAGAGAGAGAGAGATTGGGTGTTAGTTGTTTAGATGGAGAGAGAGAGAGATTGGTGTTTAGGGATTTAGAGGTCGAAAGAGATTGAGGGAAAGGGGTTTAGAGAGAGATATTGGGGGTTAAAGATTTAGAGAGAGAGAGAGATTGGAGGTTAGGGGTGTAGAGAGAAAGAGAGATTGAAGTTTAGGGACTTTAAGAAGAGAGAGATATTGGGGCTTAGGGGTCTAGAGTAAGACAGGCAGAGAGAGGGGTGGAGGGAGGGAGGTTGGGTGTTATGGACTCAAATAGGGGTTTAGAGAGAGAGAGAGAGAGGTGGTTAGGGGTTTAGATAGAGAGATATTGGTGGTTAGGGGTTGAGATAGAGGGAAAGATTGGGGGTTAGTTGTTTTGAGAGAGATAGAGATATTGGGGGTTAGCTGTTTAGAGACAAAGACATAAAAGAGGGAGCATTGTTGTTAGGGGTTTTGAGAGAGATAGAGAGATTGGGTGTTAGGGTTTTAAAGAGAGATATATTAGTGGTTAGGGGGGTTATTTATTTAAAGATAGATAAAGAGAGGTTTGAGGTTAGGCGTTTAGAGAGAGATAAAGAGAGATTGTGGGTTAGTTGTTTAGAGAGAGAGAGAGAGATAGAGAGAGAGAATGGTGGTTAGGGTTTAGTGAGAGAGATGGAGATTGGAGATTTGGGGTTTATAGTGAGAGGGAGATAGGAATAGAGATATTAGGGGTTTAGAGAGAGAGATTTTGGGTTAGTTGTTTAGAGAGAGATAGAGATATTAGGGGTTATGGGTTTAGAGAGAGAGAGAGTAAGAGAGAAATGGAGAGATTGGTGGTTAGTGGTTTAGAAAGAGACAAAAAAAATAGATGTTAGGGTTATAGGGAGAGAGAGTGTTGGGGGTTAGGGTTTTAGTGAGAGAGAGATTGGGGGGTTAGAGGTTAGGAGTTTAGAGAGAGAGAGAGAGTGACAGATTGAGGGTTCGGGGTTAGGAGTTTAGAGAGATAGAGAGAGAGATTAGGGATTAGGGGTTAAGAGAGAGATGAAAAAAGAGATTTCAAAACACTCTATATAAGAATTTCAATAGAACCCCTATGGTCAACATACCAACAGAACATAAGCATTAGTAGTTTTGGGGGAGAGAGAAAGAGAGAGAGAGAGAGAGAGAGAGACCGAGGGTTAGTGAGTTAGAGGGTGAGAGGGATAGATTGTTGTTTAGGGGTTTAGAGAGAGATAGAGAGATTACGGTTAGGGTTTTAGAGAGAGATAGATTGGTGGTTCAAAGAGAGAGAGATAGAAAGAGATATATTGGCTTCAAAGAGAGAGAGATTCAGGATTAGTGGTTTAGATATAAAGCGATAAAAAGAGAGATATTGGTGGTAAAGGGTTTAGAGAGAGAGATATATTTGAGGTTAGAGAGAGAGATCGATTGGATTTTAAGTGTTCAAGAGAGAGAGATACATAGAAGGATAATAGGGTCAGGATTTTATAGAGAGAGAGAGTTTAGGGGTTAGACATTTAGATAGATAGAAATTTGATAACTAGATAGATAGAGAGAGAGAGAGAGAGAGAGAAAGAAAGTGGTTGGGGGTTAGGCATCTAGAGAGAGAGAGATTGGAGGTTAGATGTTTAGAGAAAGAGAGAGGGAGAGAGATATTGGGGGTTATGGGTTTAGAGAGAGAGAGAGATAGAGATAGATATTGGGGTTTAGGGGTTTATAGAGAGAGAGAGAGAGAGATTTGGGGTTAGGGGAGAAGTGGTTTGAAGAGAGGGAGAGAGAGAGAGATTGGGTATTATTGTTTTAGAGAGAGATATATTGGAAGTTAGTGGTGGAGTTAGTTGTGTAGAGAGAGATAGAGAGATTAGGGGTTAGGAATTTAGAGAGAGAGAGAGAGAAAGAGAAAGATAGAGAATGGTGGTTGCGGTTTAGTGAGAGAGGGAGATTCGGGGTTTAAGGTTTAAAGTGAGGGGGAGATAAGAAGAAAGAGATTAGGGGTTAGGGGTTTAGAGAGAGACAAATAGATTGGTGGTAATGGGTTTAAAGGGAGAGATAGAAATATGGAGATTGGTTGTTCAGGGTTTTGTGTGTGTCAGTGTGTGTGTCAGAGAGAGATTAGGTGTTATCGCTTTAGATAGGGTAAGTGTTGCGGGTTAGGGGTTTAGAGACATAGATATTGGGGTTTAATGCTTTAGAGTGAGAAAGACAGAGAGATTGGGTCTTAGGAGTTTAGAGAGAGAGATATTTGTTGTTAAGGTTTAGAAAGAGACGGGGAGAGAGAGAGATTGGGGGTTAGGAATTTAGATAGAGAGAGAGAGAGATTAGGGGTTAGGGGTTTAGGTAGAGTGAGAGAGAGAGAGATTGATTTGGGTTTAGGTGTTTAGAGAGAGAGATTGATTTGGGTTTAGGTGTTTAGAGAGAGAGAGAGATTGGATGTTTTGGATTTAGAGAGAGAGAGAGATATTTAGGATTAGAGATTTAGAGATAGATAGAGAGATAAGAGTCAATGGTTTGCTGAGAGAGGGATAGAAAGAGAGAGACTGGTGGTTAGGGGTTTAGAGAGAGAGAGATATTAGAGGTTAGGGTTTGATAGAGAGAGAGAGATCAGGGTTTAGGGGTTTAAAGAGATAGAGAGAGATTAGGGGTTAGGGGTTAGGGGTTAGGGGTTTAGCGAGAGAAAGAAAGAAATAGATTGGGAGTTTGAGGTTTAGAGAGAGAGAGGGAGTTCAGGGGTTGGGGGTTTAGAGAGAGAGAGTTATGGATTGGGGGTTAGGATTATAGAGAGAAAGAGATTGGAGGTTAGGTTTTTAGAGAGAGAGAGAGGGAGAGAGATACTAGGGGTTAGGAGATTAGAGACAGAGAGAATAATGGTTAGGGGTTTAGAGAGAGAGAGATAGGGAGAGATTGAGGTTACGGGCTTAGAGAGAGGGATATTAGGGGTTAAAGGTTGAGAAAGAGAGAGAGAGATTGGAGGTTAGGAATTTAGAGAGATAGAGAGAGAGAGATTGGTGGTTAAGGGTTTTGAGAGATAGAGATAGATTGAGGGTTAGTGGTTTAGAGAGATATATAGAGAGATTGGGGGTAAGGGGATTAGATAGAGAGAGAGATTGTGTGTTATCTGATGAGAGATAGATAGAGAGGTTTAGGGTTAGAGGTTTAGAGAGGGACAAAAGAGAGAGAATAGTGGTTAGGGGTTTAGAGAGAGATACGGCGATTGGAGGTTAGTGATTTATAGGGATGTATAGGAAGAGAGATGTTGGGAATTATGGGTTTAGGGACACATAGAGAGATTGGGGGTTAGGGGTTTGGAGAGAGAGAGAGATAGAGATTGGGTGTTAGGGTTTTAGAAAGAGATAATGGGGGTTATGGGTGGGGTTAGTAGTTTAGAGAGAGATAGAGAGATTGTGGGTTAGGTGTTTAGAGAGAGAGAGAGAGATGGTGATAAAAAGAGAGAGAATAGTGGTTAGGGTTTAGTGAGAGAGAGGGAGATTGGGGGTTTGGGGTTTAGAGTGATGTTGGCAGCAAGCAACAACCTCTTCACTTCTTGACAAAGTGAAGAGAGATCAGTCCTTTATGTGATAAATGAATTAAAAATTATATAGAGCTCCTTCAGAATCTTTGATTCTGAAGGTGCTCTTAATCAAAGAAAAAGTAATTAATGACTCTAGAAGCTGATAGGGACTTGATCATCAAACTTGGCTTTTGAATGAAGGATTGATAAGTTTCGTAAATTCTCATTAAAAATTGGTTAAAATATTGAAACGAGTTTATGTGACTTAAGGGTTTTGTGTCAAAAAATATCATAAAACACATTGTTTAGGGTATTATTAGTCTCAAGACTAAGTGAATTTGGGAATCTAATATCATAAGTAATATCCTATCATAAACTTTGTCAATATCATATTTAATCGATAAATGATGGTTTATATAGGAAACGTTTCACATATGATAAATACCCTATGTAATGATACATACTATAGTGTGTTAATAGCATGTATAAAGGTTTCGATTTAATGTTGTATATATATAGTTTGTACATATAAATAAACACCAAGCTGGCCATTTGATTAATACCTACTCAACCTTAAAACGCAATCTATGCTTGTTCACATCACGACGTAATATCATAGAACAATGATGATCGTTTGATGAACTGGCCATGCGCTAAATCAACGGTTAAATCGATAAACCTTTGGATCGGTGAGCTGGCATGGAAACGTGGCCTTCACCACTTGACAGACTTGACAATTGTATGCATTTGGTAAAACCATGTTGACAGTGTTAATTGCTAACACTCATTACGAACTACGCCATCGTA
Organism: Larix kaempferi; assembly: GCA_027924585.1. NCBI lineage: Eukaryota > Viridiplantae > Streptophyta > Pinopsida > Pinales > Pinaceae > Larix > Larix kaempferi. The sequence goes on along the minus strand of BSBM01000287.1, from coordinate 925,043 downwards.
CCTTATAATAATGAACCACTGTCAATAATCAATGATCGTAATAATGGTTATATCAGTTGTCATATCGCTGGTTCGCCAAGTTAAGCAGTCTTCGTATCGCTGGTTCGTTAAGTTAAATGGTGATCACTACTTGGCAGGGTCAAAACGCAGATAAGTTGGCATAAGCCATGGTGTAGCATGAAAGTTGTAATATTTATCACCATCCCGCTAAAATGGTAGGTTCAGAGATTTGATTTTGATCAGATTTCAAGCATGTGAAGATTTTTCTAGCATGTCGGTGTGTGTGGATACCTATTCCCTCTGTTTTCACTTTCCCTTTCATTCCACGACTAAGCCCAGACAGTGCTGAAGAAACCATGTCTACTCTGAATCGTTTTGAAATCTCAGGGTATGAAATTATTGAAGCTAATCAGGAGGTTGCCCAGAAATTCGAGAAAATGGGATGGACGCATTTCTTTCAAAGCTTTGATGGTCATCATGTGGAGATTACCAGAATGTTTGCAATGGGTTTTAAAAATGACAGGGTACGAATTGGGGGTTTTGAGTTTGTTATCAATGAAGACAAAATTGCTGAAGCCATGAAACTTCCCCAGGTGGGAGAACGCTGGTTTAAAGGCCTTATGGTTGATAAGAAGAAGTGTTTGGCTTTGTTTACGCCTTTACCAGATAAAACGAAATTGAGAGTAGGCGTGCCTGTGAAATTTCTCAAGCCCGAGTGGAGAGCTTACTATGAAATCTTGGTAAGATACGTAACCTGTTGTGGACGATTTTCCCATTTGCATTTGTATCATTTACGGTTGTTGTTAGCAGTAAAGGGTTATAAAATTAATTTGCCCTTCTATCTATGGCAAAGCCTGAAGAAAATGTCACAGTCTGTAAGGAATTTCAATAACCCTGATAATAGTCTGTGTCACCATGGGTTGATTAAAATTTTACTGCGATTTCAATTATCCGCAAAAGGTCGGTCTTGGGATGAATTCCTAGTCGATTGTAAATTGGGGCCAACACAGCATTGGCCTAATTCGTCTCCTCGAGCTCGTAGGAAACGAAAAATCATAGATCCTGAGGATGATAGCTCAGAGGATAATGAACCAGAGGCCATAAGCACGTCTGTAGATGATGAGGTAGATAAAGATGATGATAGGGTTTCAGTTCCTTGCAGTTCTAGGGAAATTTTAAATGAATCACAACCCGATAATAATGATAGCAACCCTGTAAAATTAAAAAAGGGATCAGCTGAAGACGAAATTGATAAACCTGCTGAATGTGATAAAATTTCTATGCATAAGCTGAACCATTTGGCTTAGGTTTGTTGTGATAAGGAAGGGTCGAAGGTTGGAAACTTATCATCTTCACGTAGAATCACCAGAAGCATGCATAGTCGTCATTCTACTCCAAGGTATAGGTCTGATCCACAGACTTCCAAATCTACTGCTGCCGAACCTGCAGTTGTCGATATTGAGGATGATATTCCGATACCTGTCCCTAGCGCAATGGGTGTAGGGAATTCTACCACTGTCCAGGGGAATGATGTGCCATCAGGTGAGGTCGAGGGTAATCAACCAGAAATAGATGTTGACACTGTACAATTTGAACCATCACACAATCAGCGTTGTGATAGTCCTCGTTCTCCTCATGTAGCTAGCGAAGACGAAACCCTACAGCAGGTATTAGGAAATATCTATCAGGATAAAAAAACAGAGTCTAGAGGAAAACGCAAACAGTATACGGTCTTGTTGGAAGAAGAAAATAAAACGTTCAAGAAGGAATTGTTAGAATGGATTGACAGGTGGAAAAAGGCCAACGTGAAAAATAATCAATTCAAGAAATCTAAGAAATCCATATTAAAAACAAACCAGATGCTTTTGGAACGAATTGAAAAACAAAATGTCAAAATTATCAGGTTGAAGGCTAAATTGGCCGAAGCTAGAAGAGTAGTCGCTCTTCATAATGAAGCCTAATAGTTCTTTTCCTTGTTGACAGGTAACGATTATTTTGATTTAGCATGTCTGTAAAATCGGAGATTTTACAGGCATGCATTTATAATTTTGTTTTAAAATTTCGGTTAACTGTGTTAAATCGTTTTTGATATAATGTATTTATCGAATTTAATGCAGGAGGGTTTTATCACCGCTTTCTTCCAGGAATGCAGGACATGGTGGATGCGTTGGCATGAAAGTATAGCTGATCTGTTACAAGTTGGAGTATTCTGAATGGCCAAGAATGTTCTGAGATGCCTCGACTCAGGCTAGTCGATTCTATTTTTAGTATTTGGTGTAATTAGATGCTTTTATGGTTAAGTAATTTCCTATAATGTTGCATGCAACATTTATAGCAAAAAACGACTCTCACTAGTATATGAAGGAAGATTTTTGATGAACTCGGGATGGATGAAGTGTAGAAGAAAACTTTTTTTTTTGAAATATATTCTATTGCTAGTATTACTTCAAACTTGAAGCTGAAGCTTTGTGTGGATGATACTGGATATCTACGAATGATGCTGTGAATGGTATTCATTTTTGGGTTTTATATATACATATATTTCGGTTTGTGATCTTCTGTTTATATGCAAACTTTGTATGCTGTGTCATACTGATGTTTAAACAATTTCTCACTTTGTCGTCTCAAGATTAGTTATTGAATGCATATGTCATTGTGGTTTGTTCATTAGTGGTTCACTATGAACATTAGCTTGAATGATATAACTTCTTGTTTATTTAAAGTTTCATTTGTATGTTAACGGTGAATTTTAAATAAGCATTATCTCAAATTTGAATGACTGTCTTGAACAATAATTATTAATCAGTTCTGGAAGTGAAATTTGATTGTGTGTTTTAGGTTGAATCTCATCTCCATTTCTATATAGCAGAGTAATTGTTGTTATAATTTTAACATGTTTGGTTTATATCATACTTCAATTTTCTGTTATAAGATTAATGATTAATCTTAGTTTCAAATATGCTCTCAGCTGAGATAGGGTTAAATAGTTTAGATAGATCAGTTTTTAAAATTTATTTTACTTCTAGCATTGTTAAATCATTCTGCATACTGTAATTAAGCTTTCATACTTAGAAAATTTCACAAAAAATTGAAGTCTTTCTTTCCGAAAGCAGCTTTAGGACATTTGTAAATATATAGATAGGATAAACATTAGAATAGGTTAGATTTTGCTAGTTTTGAGGTTTCCTTAAGAGACAAACTAGCTGGTAGTAGGACCATAACCTGCGAGGTCTTGTTAATTTAAACACACCGGATACTGCTTTAAGTTGATTGTGTGGATAGAACCTCTTTATTGGCTCTGATTCATAAAATCAGGCCAACAAGTGAGTGGGAGATAGGAAGAGAGATATTGGTGGTTAGGGGTTTAGAGAAAGGGAGAGATAAAGTGATTGGGGATTATGGTTTTAGACAGAGAGAGATAGATAGAGAGAGAGAGAGAGATTCTTGGTTTGGGGTTTAGATAGAGAGATACATATTAGGTTTTAAGGTTTTAGCGAAAGAGAGATTGGAGGTTAATTATTTAGAGAGCAAAATATAGATAGATTGGGTGTTAGGTGTTTAGAGAAAGAGATTTGTGGTTACGATTTAGAGAGAGAGGGAGAGAGAGAGAGAGAGAGAGAGAGAGAGAGAGAGAGATTGGGGGCTAAGGGTTTAGATAGATAGATAGATATTGGGAGAGAGAGAGAGATTGGGGGCTAAGGGTTTAGATAGATAGATAGATAGTGGGAGAGAGAGAGAGAGAAATATTAGGGGTTAAGGGCATAGAGATTGAGAGTAAGAGAGAGATTTGAGTTTGGGGATTTAGAGAGTGAGAGAGAGATTTGAGGTTAGAGGTTTAGAGAGAGAGAAAGAGATTGGGGATTAGTGGTTAGAGAGAGAGAGAGAGAGAGAGAAAGATTGGGAGTTAGTGTCTTAAGGAGAGATATAGACATGCGGGTGATAGGTTTATAGAGAGAGAGAGAGAGAGATAGAAAGAGAGATTAGGGGTTATAGGTGTAGAGATAGAGAGAAAGATAGGGGTTTGGGTTTAGGGGTTTAGAGAGAGAGAGAGAGAGAGATTGGATGTTAGGGTTTTAAATAGAGAGAGATTGGGGATTTGTGGTTTAGAGAGAGAGATATAAATATTGCGAGTTAGGGGCTTAGAGAGAGATATAGAGACATGGGTCAGAGGTTTGAAGAGAGAGAGGTAGAAAAAGAGATATTGGTGTTTAAGCATTTAAAGAGAGAGAGAGAGATTTAGATGGAGAGATTGGGGGTTTGGGGTTTAGAGAGAGACAAATAGAGAGAGAGAGAGAGAGAGATAAGGGGTTAGGGGTTTAGAGAGAGAGAGGGAGAAAGAGAGATAGATACATTGATGGTTAGAGGTTTAGAGAGAGATTAGGATTTAGGGGTTTAGAGAGAGAGTTATTGGATGTTGAGGGCTTAAAGACAGAGAGATTGGAGTTTAGGGGCTATGGGTTTAGAGAGCTATCAAGAGTTTGGGGGTTAGGGGTTTAGAGAGAGAGAGAGAGAGAGAAAGTGAAAGAAAGAGATTGGGAGTTAGGGTTTAGAGAGAGGGAGAGAGAGATTGGCTGTCAATAGTTTCGTGAGAGCGATAAAGGGGTTAGGGGTTTAGAGAGAGAGATAAGGGGTTAGGGGTTCATAAAGAAAGATATTGAGAGTTAGGGGCTTAGAGATAGAGAGATAGGAAGGGAGATATTGGTGGTTAGGGTTTTAGAGAGAGAAAGAGAGAGAAAGTGGAGGTTAGAGAGAGAGATCGATTGGGTGTGAAAGGTTAGAGAGAGAGAGATAGAGAGAGAGTTAGAGACAAGTATATTGGGGTCATGTGTTTAGGGAGAGAGAGAGTTTAGGGGTTATACATTTAGATAGATAGATAGTTTATAGGTAGATATATAGGTAGAGAGAGAGAGAGGGATTAGGGTTTAGGCATCTAGGGAGAGAGAGAATGGAGGTTGGTTTTTAGGGACAGAGATATTGGGGGTTAGGTGGTTAGAGAGAGAGAGAGAGAGAGAGATTGGGGGTTAGTGGCTTATAGGGAGAGAGAGAAAGATTGGGGGTACAGGGTTTAGAGTGATAGGGAGATGGGAAGAGAGAGATTGGGAGTCATGGGTTTAGAGAGAGATAAAGAGATTAGGATTTATGGGTTTAGAGAGAGATATATGTATAAATAGAGATATTGGTGGTTATGGGTTTAGCAAGAGGAAGAGAAATATTAGGTGTTAGGGTTTTAGAGAGAGATATTTTGGGGTTAGGGGTTTCGAGAGGGGGAGATTGGAGGTTCATGGTTTAGAGAGAGAAAGATAGGGATATTGGGTCTTATCAGTTTAGAAAGAGAGATTTATGGTTAGTGTTTAGAGATAGAGGGAGAGAGAGAGATTGGGGTTTAGGGTCTTAGATGGAGAGAAAGAGAGAGAGATTGGGTGTTAGTGGTTTAGATGGAGAGAGAGAGAGAGAGATTAGTGTTTAGGGATTTAGAGGTCGAGAGAGATTGAGGGATAGGGGTTTAGAGAGACATATTGGGGGTTAAAGATTTAGAGAGATTGGAGGTTAGGGGTGTAGAGAGAAAGAGAGATTGAGGTTTAGGGACTTTAAGAACAGAGAGATATTGGGGCTTAGGGGTCTAGAGTAAGAGAGGCAGAGAGAGGGGTGGAGGGAGGGAGGTTGGGTGTTAGGGACTCAAATAGGGGTTTAGAGAGAGAGAGAGAGAGGTGGTTAGGGGTTTAGATAGAGAGATATTTGTGGTTAGGGGTTGAGATAGAGGGAGAGATTGGGGGTTAGCTGTTTTGAGAGAGATAGAGATATTGGGGGTTAGCTGTTTAGAGACAGAGACATAGAAGAGGGAGCATTGTTGTTAGGGGTTTTGAGAGAGATAGAGAGATTGGGTGTTAGGGTTTTAAAGAGAGATATATTAGTGGTTAGGGGGTTTAGTTATTTAAAGATAGATAAAGAGAGATTTGAGGTTAGGCGTTTTAGAGAGAGATAAAGAGAGATTGGGGGTTAGGTGTTTAGAGAGAGAGAGAGAGATAGAGAGAGAGAATGGTGGTTAGGGTTTAGTGAGATAGATGGAGATCAGAGGTTTGGGGTGTATAGTGAGAGGGAGATAGGAATAGAGATATTAGGGGTTTAGAGAGAGAAATTTTGGGCTAGTTGTTTAGATAGAGATAGAGAGATTGGGGGTTATGGGCTTAGAGAGAGAGAGAGTAAGAGAGAAATGGAGAGATTGGTAGTTAGAGATTTAGAAAGAGACAAAAAAATAGATGTTAGGGTTATAGGGAGAGAGAGTGTTGGGGATTAGGGTTTTAGTGAGAGAGAGATTGGGGGTTAAAGGTTAGGAGTTTAGAGAGAGAGAGAGAGAGTGATAGATTGAGGGTTAGGGATTAGGAGTTGAGAGAGAGAGAGAGAGAGAGAGAGAGAGATTAGGGATTAGGGGTTAAGAGAGAGATGAAAAAAGAGATTTCAAACACTCTATATAAGAATTTCAATAGAACCCCTATGGTCAACATACCAACAGACCATAAGTATTAGTAGTTTTGGGGGAGAGAGAGAGAGAGAGAGAGAGAGAGAGAGAGAGAGAGAGATCGGGGGTTACAGAGTTAGAGGGTGAGAGGGATAGATTGGTGTTTAGGGGTTTAGAGAGAGATAGAGAGATTGCGGTTAGGGTTTTAGAGAGAGATAGCTTGGTTGTTCAAAGAGAGAGAGATAGAAAGAGATATATTGGCTTCAAAGAGAGAGAGATTCAGGATTAGTGGTTTTGATATAGAGAGATAAAAAGAGAGATATTGGTGGTAAAGGGTTTAGAGAGAGAGAGATATTTGAGGTTAGAGAGAGAGAGATCGATTGGATTTTAAGTGTTAAAGAGAGAGAGATACATAGAAGGATAATAGGGTCAGGATTTTATAGAGAGAGAGAGTTTAGGGGTTAGACATTTAGATAGATAGAAATTTGATAACTAGATAGATAGAGAGAGAGAGAGAAAGAAAGTGGTTGGGGGTTAGGCATCTAGAGATAGAGAGATTGGAGGTTAGGTGTTTAGAGAAAGAGAGAGGGAGAGAGATATTGGGGGTTATGGGTTTAGAGAGAGAGAGATAGAGATAGAGATTGGGGTTTAGGGGTTTATATGAGAGAGAGAGAGAGATTTGGGGTTAGGGGAGAAGTGGTTTGAAGAGAGGGAGAGAGAGAGAGATTGGGTATTATTGTTTTAGAGAGAGATATATTGGGGGTTAGTGGTGGAGTTAGTTGTGTAGAGAGAGATAGAGAGATTAGGGGTTAGGAATTTAGAGAGAGAGAGAGAGAAAGAGAAAGATAGAGAATGGTAAGAAGAAAGAGATTGGGGGTTAGGGGTTTAGAGAGAGACAAACAGATTGGCGGTAATGGGTTTAGAGGGAGAGATAGAAATATGGAGATTGGTTGTTCAGTGTTTTATGTGTGTCAGTGTGTGTGTCAAAGAGAGATTAGGTGTTATCGCTTTAGATAGGGTAAGTGTTGCGGGTTAGGGGTTTAGAGACATAGATATTGGGGTTTAATGCTTTAGAGTGAGAAAGACAGAGAGATTGGGTCTTAGGAGTTTAGAGAGAGAGATATTTGTGGTTAAGGTTTAGAAAGAGAGGGGGAGAGAGAGAGATTGGCGGTTAGGAATTTAGATAGAGAGAGAGGGAGAGATTAGGGGTTAGGGGTTTAGGTAGACTGAGAGAGAGAGGGATTGATTTGGGTTTAGGTGTTTAGAGAGAGAGAGAGAGATTGGATGTTTTTGGATTTAGAGAGAGAGAGAGAGATTGAGGATTAAATATTTAGAGATAGAGAGAGAGATAAGAGTCAATGGTTTGTTGAGAGACGGATAGAAAGAGAGAGACTGGTGGTTAGGGGTTTAGAGAGAGAGAGATATTGGAGGTTAGGGTTTGAGAGAGAGAGAGAGATCAGGGTTTAGGGGTTTAAAGAGAGAGAGAGAGATTGGAGGTTAGAGTTTAGAGAAAAATAGAGATTGGAGAATAGTGTTTAGAGAGAGAGAGAGGGAAAGGCGGTTAGGGGTTTAAAGAAAGAGATATTAGATGTTGGGGGTTTTGTGAGAGAGAGAGAGAGAGAGATTGGGATTTAGGGATTCATAGAGAGAGAGAGAGATTTGAGGCTAAGGGATATGGGATTAAAAAAGGAGAGAGTTTCAGAGTTAGTGGTTTAGAGAGAGAGATAAACATAGAGAAATAGATTACGGGTTAGGGTTTTAGAGAGAGAGATAAATATAAAGAAATAGATTAGGGGTTAGGGTTTGGAGAGAGAGGGAGGGGGGGGAGAGAGAGATATTACCCATTAGGGGTATAGAGAGAGAGATAAGGGTTAGGGGTTCAAAGAGAGAGAGATATTGGGGGTCAAACTTTTAGATATAGAAAGATAAAAAGAAAGATATTGGTGGTTAGGGATTTAGAGGGAGAGGCAGATACTAGACGTTATAGAGAGAGATTGATTGGGTGTCAAAGGTTAAAGAGAGAGAGAGAGAGAGAGAGACAAGTATATTGGCATCAGGAGTTTGGAGAGAGAGAGGTTTTGGGGGTGAGACCGTGAATTAGAGAGATAGATAGTTTATAGGTAGAGCGGGAGAGAGGGAGAGAGAATTGGAGGTTAGGTTTTTAGAGAGAGAGGAATAGAGATATTGCTGATTATGTGTTGAGAGAGAGAGAGAGAATATAAGTTAGGATAGAGAGAAATAGAGAGAGATTCAGGGTTAGGTGGTTGGAGACACAGATTGGGTGTTAGAAAATTAAAGAAAGACTGAGAATGGGGGTTAGGGGTTTATAGAGAGGGAGAAATAGATTAGATATTAGGGTTTTGTAGAGAGAGAGAAAGAATTTAGGGGTTACTACTGTAGAGGGAAAGAGAGAGAGAGAGAATGGTGTTTAGGTGTTTAGAGAGAGGGAGAGAGATTAGGGTTATGGGTTGAGAGAGAGAGATTGTTGTTTAGGGGTTTAGAGAGAGAGAGATAGTGATTAGAGGTTAGTAGTTTATGGAGAGAGAGAGAGAGATTAGGGGTTAGGGGTTTATAGAATGAGAGAGATATTTGGAGGTTAGGGGTTTAAATAGAGACAGAGTGAGATTGGAGGCAAGGGGTTTAGAGAGAGAGAGAGAGATTAGGGGTTAGGGGTTTGAAATGAGTGAAATATTGGGGATTAGGGGTTTAGAGAGAGAGAGAGAGAGAGCAGAGCAGAAGAGAGATTGGAGGTTAGGGGTTTAAAGATAGAGAGAGCTTAGAGGTAGGGGTTGTGAGACATATAGAGATATTGAGGGTGAGGGGTCTAGAGAGATAGAGAAATATTGGGGATTAGTGGTTTAGAGAGATATAGAGAGAGATTGGGGGTTAAGGGATTAAATATCTAGAATAGAGAGAATGGTGGTTAGGGATTTGGAGAGAGAGATAGGGAGATTGGATCTTTGGCATTTAGAGAGAGAGATAGGAATAGAGATATTAGGGGTCAGGGGCTTAGAGAGAGAGAGATTGGGCATTATGGGCTTAGAGAGGGATAGATAGATTGTGGTGTAGGGGTTTAAAGAGAGAGCGATTGGTGGTTAGGGGTTGAGAGAGAGAGAGAGAGAGAGAGAGAGAGAGAGAGAGATATTGGGTGTTAGAGGTTTAGAGAGAGCGATATTAGGGGTTAGGGATGGGGTTAGTTGTATAGAGAGAGATAGAGAGATTGGGGGTTAGGAGTTTAGAGGTAGAGAGAGAGATTGAAATAAAGGGAATGGTGGTTAGGGTTTAATGAGAGAGAGGAATATTGGGGGTTTGGGGTTTAGAGTGAGAGGGATATAGGAAGAAAGAGATTAGGGGTTAGGGGTTTGGAGAGTGAGATATTAGGTGTTAGTGATTTAGGGAGAGATAGAGGGATTGGGGATTAGGGGTTTAGAGAGAGATAACAAGCAAGAGATTGTTGGTTTGGGGTTTGGAGAGAGAGAGAAATATTAGGTGTTAGGGTTTTAGAGAGAGAGAGTTATGGGATAGGGGTTTAGAGAGAGAGGTTGGGGGTTAATGCTTCAGAGAGAGAAAGATAGAGAGATTGGGTCTTAGGATGTTAGAGAGAGACTTGTAGTTAAGGTTGAGAGAGAGAGGGAGAGAGAGAGATAGAGATTGGGAGTTAGGGTTTAGGGGTTTAGATTTATATATATATATACATATATACATATATACAGAGAGGGACTGAGAAAGATTAGGGGTTTAGAGAGAGAGAAAGAAAGAGAGAGATTGGAGTTTAGGTTTTTGGAGAGAGAGAGAGATATATTGGAGTTTAGGTTTTTAGAGAGAGAGACAGGGAGAGAGATACTGGGGGTTAGGGGTTTAGAGATAGAGAGAGATTGGGGTTGCGATCTTAGAGAGAGGGCTATTGGGGGTTAAAGGTTGAGAGAGAGAGATATTAGGGGTTATGGGTTTAGAGAATGAGAGAGATTTTATAGGTTAGGGGTTTAGAGAGAGGGAGAGGTTGGTGGTTAGGAATTTAGAGAGATAGAGAGAGATTGGGGGTTAGGGGTTTTGAGAGATAGAGATAGATTGAGGGTTAGTGGTTTAGAGAGAGATAGAGAGAGATTGGGGATAAGGGGATTAGAAAGAGAGAGAGAGAGAGATTGGGTGTTAGTTGTTGAGAGAGAGATATAGAGATTGAGGGTTAGAGGTTAAGAGAGAGACAAAAGAGAGAGAATGGTGGTTATGGGTTTAGAGAGAGAGATAGGGAGATTGGAGGTTCAGGATTTATAGAGAGATATACGAAGAGAGAGATATTAGGGATTATTGTTTTAGAGACACATAGATAGATTCGGGGTTAGGGGTTTGAAGAGAGAGAGAGAGAGAGAGATTGGGTGTTAGGGTTTTAAAGAGAGATAATGGGGGTTAGCGGTGGAATTAGTTATTTAGAGAGAGATAGAGAGATTGCGGGTTAGGTGTTTAGAGAGAGAGAGAGAGATGGTGATAAAAAGAGAGATAATGGTGATTAGGATTTAGTGAGAGAGAGGGAGATTAGAGGTTTGGGGTTTAGAGTGAGAGGAAGATAGGAAGAGAGAGATTGGGGGTTTGGGGTTTAGATAAAGGGAGAGATACAGGGATTGAGGATTATGGTTTTAGAGAGAGAGAGAGAGAGAAATATTGTTGGTTTGGGTTTTAGATAGAGAAATACAGATTAGGTTTTGAGGTTTTAGAGAGAAAGAGAGAGTTGAGGGATTGGGGTTTAGAGAGAGAGAGATTGGGGGTTAATACTTTAGAGAGAGAAATATAGATAGATTGGGTGTTAGGAGTTTAGAGAAAGAGATCTGTTGTTATGATTTAGAGAGAGAGAGAGAGAGAGAGAGAGAGAGAGAGATTGGGGGCTAGGGGTTTAGATAGATAGATAGATAGATAGATAGATAGTGAGAAGTGAGAGAGAAACATTAGGGGTTAGGGGCATAGATATTGAGAGGAAGAGAGAGATTTGGGTTTAGGGGTTTAGAGAGAGAGAGAGAGAGATATTGGAGATTTTTGGTTTAGAGAGAGATATATAAATATTGGGAGTTAGGGGCTTAGAGAGAGATATAGAGACATGGGTCGAAGGTTTGTAGAGAGAGAGAGAGAGATAGAAGGAGAGATATTAGTGTTTCGGCATTTAGAGAGAGAGAGATAGAGAGAGGTTTAGATTTAGAGATTGGGGGTTTGAGGTTTAGATAGAGACAAACAGAGAGAGAATGAGAGAGAGATCAGGGATTAGGGGTTTAGAGAGAGAGAGGGAGAAAGTGTGAGAGATACATTGATGGTTAGAGGTTTAGAGAGAGAGATTGGGGGTTAGGGGTTTAGAGAGAGAGACAGAGAGAGAGGAAGTGAAACAAAGAGATTGGGAGTTAGGGTTTAGAGAGAGAGAGAGAGATTATCTGTCACCCATTTAGTGAGAGAGATAAAGGGGTTAGGGGTTTAGAGAGAGAGAGAGAGATTAGCTGTCACCCATTTAGTGAGAGAGATAAAGGGGTTAGGGGTTTAGAGAGAGAGAGATAAGTGGTTAGGGGTTCATAGAGAGAGATATTGAGAGTTAGGGGTTTAGAGATGAGAGATAGGAACGGAGATATTGGTGGTTAGGGTTTTAGAAAGAGAAAGAGAGAGAGTGATTGGGTGTGAAGGGTTAACGAGAGAGAGAGAGAGAGTTAGAGACAAGTATATTGGGGTCATGGGTTTAGTGAGAGAGAGAGTTTAGGGGTTATACATTTAGATAGAAAGATATTTTATAGGTAGTTATATAGGTAGAGAGAGAGAGAGGGATTGGGTTTAGGAATCTAGGGAGAGAGAGATTGGAGGTTGGTTTTTAGGGAGAGAGAGAGGTAGAGAAATATTGGGGGTTAGGTGGTTATAGAGAGAGAGATTGGGTGTTAGGGGATTAAAGAAAGAGCGATAATGGAGGGTAGGGGTTTAGACACATACATTCAGAGAGAGAGAGAGAGAGAGATATCAGAGATTAGTATTTTGGAGAGAGAGAGAGAGAGATCATAGATTAGTGTTTTGGAGAGAGAGATATATTGGGGGTTAGTTGTTTATAGGGAGAGAGAGAAAGATTGGTGTTTAGGGGTTTAGAGAGAGATAGAGAGATTAGGGTTAGGGGTTTAGAAAGAGATAGAAAGAGAGAGATTTCTCTTTAGGGATTTAGAGAGAGAGAGATTGGGGGTATAGAGAGAGAGATATTAGGAGGTTATTTGTTTAGAGAGAGAGAGAGAGAGATTGGAGGTTAGGAGTTTAGAGAGAGAGATTGGGAGTTAGGTGTTTAGAGAGGGAGAGAGAGATAGACAGAGAGATATTGATGTTTAGGGATTTAGAGAGAGAGAGAGAGAGGTTAGCGATTTATGGACATTGCGAGAGAGAGAGGTTAGCAGTTTATGCACAGAGAGAGAGAGAGATATTGGGGGTTGGGGGGTGTTTAGGGAGAGGGAGGTTTGAGATTATAGGTTTAGAGAGAGAGAGAGATTAGGGTTTTGGAGAGAGAAAGATATTAAGAGGTTAGGGGTTTAGAGAAAGAGAGATATTGGTGGTTAGGAGTTGAGTGAGGGAGATTGGGGGTTAGAGGCTTGGAGAGAGAGAGAGAGATATTGAGGCCTAGGGGTTTAGAGAGAGAGAGAGAGAGGTTGGGGTTTAGGGGCTCAGATAGATAAATATATAGATAGAGAGAGATTTGGGATTTTTTTTTAGAGAGATAAAGAGATTGGGGGAAAGAGGTTTAGTGAGAGAGAGAGAGAGAGAATGGTGGTTAGGGGATCATAAAGAAAGAGGGAGATTGGTGTTCGGGGTTTAGAGAGGGAGAGATAGGAAGAGAGATATTGGGGGTTAGGGGCTTAGAGACAGAGAGATCGAGGGTTAAGGGTTTAGCGAGATATAGAGAGATTGAGGGCTAAAAGTTTAGATAGAGAGATATAGAAAGAGAGAGGTTGGTGGTTAGAGGTTTATAGAGAGAGAGAGCGAGGGATATATTAGGTGTTAGGTTTTTAGAGAGAGAGAGAGAGAGAGATTGGGTTTTAGGGGTGGGGTTAGTTGTTTAGATAGAGATAGAGAGATTAAGGTTTAGGGGTTTAGAGAGAGAGAGAGAGAGAGAGAAAGAGAGAATCAGAGAGTAAGAGAGAAACGGAGAGATTGGTGGTTAGGGGTTTAGAAAGAGACAAAAACAATAGATGTTAGGGTTATAGGGAGAGAGAGTGTTGGGGGTTAGGGTTTTAGTGAGAGAGATATTGGGGGTTAGAGGTTAGGTGTTTTGAGAGAGAGAGTGATAGATTGAGGGTTAGGGGTTAGGAGTTTAGAGAGAGAGAGATAGATTAGGGATTAGGAGTTAAGAGAGATGAAAAGAGAGGTTTCAAAACACTCTATACAAGAATTTCAATAGAACCCTTATGGTCAACATACTAACAAACCATAAGTAATAGTAGTTTTGTGGGGGAGAGAGAGACCGGGGGTTAGTGAGTTAGAGGGTGAGAGGGATAGATTGGTGTTTAGGGGTTTGGAGAGAGATAGAGAGATTGTGGTTAGGGTTTTAGAGAGAGATAGATTGGTGGTTCAAAGAGAGAGAGATAGAAAGAGATATATTGGCTTCAAAGAGAGAGATTCAGGATTAGTGGTTTAGATATAGAGAGATAGAAAGAGAGATATTGGTGGTTAAGGGTTTAGAGAGAGAGAGAGATATTTGAGGTTAGAGAGAGAGATCAATTGGATTTTAAGTGTTAAAGAGATAGAGATACATAGAAGGATAATAGGGTCAGGATTTTATAGAGAGAGAGTTTAGGGGTTAGACATTTAGATAGATAGAAATTTGATAACTAGATAGAGAGAGAGAGAGAGAGAAAGTGGTTGGGGGTTAGGCATCTAGAGAGAGAGAGAGAAAGAGAGAGGGAGAGAGATATTGGTGGTTATGGGTTTAGAGAGAGAGAGATAGAGATAGAGATTGGGGTTTAGGGGTTTATAGAGCGAGAGAGAGAGATTTGGGGTTAGGGGGGTAGTGGTTTGGAGAGAGGGAGAGAGAGAGAGATTGGGTATTATTATTTTAGAGAGAGATATACTGGGGGTTAGTGGTGGAGTTAGGAATTTAGAGAGAGATGGAGAGAGAAAGAGAAAGATAGAGAATGGTGGTTGCAGTTTAGTGAGTGAGAGAGATTCGGGGTTTAAGGTTTAAAGTGAGGGGGAGATAAGAAGAAAGAGATTGGGGGTTAGGGGTTTAGAGAGAGACAAAGAGATTGGGGGTAATGGGTTTAGAGGGAGAGATAGAAATATGGAGATTGGTTGTTCAAGGTTTTGTGTGTGTCAGAGAGAGAGATTAGGTGTTATGTCTTTAGATAGGGAAAGTGTTGCGGGTTAGGGGTTCAGAGACATAGATATTGGGGTTTAATGCTTTATACTGAGAAAGACAAAGAGATTGGGTCTTAGGAGTTTAGAGAGAGAGATATTTGTGGTTAGGGTTTAGAAAGAGAGAGAAAGATAGAGAGATTGGGTCTTAGGATGTTAGAGAGAGACTTGTAGTTAAGGTTGAGAGAGAGCGTGGGAGAGAGAGAGATAGAGATTGGGAGTTAGGAGTTAGGGGTTTACATTTATATATATATATACATATATACAGAGAGGAACTGAGAGAGATTAGGGGTTTAGAGAGAGAGAAAGAAAGAGAGAGATTGGAGTTTAGGTTTTTAGAGAGATAAAGACAGATTGGGGGTTAGGGGTTTTGAGAGATAGAGATAGATTGAGGGTTAGTGGTTTAGAGAGAGAGAGAGAGAGAGAGAGAGAGATTGGGTGTTAGTTGTTGAGAGAGAGATCTAGAGATTGAGGGTTAGAGGGTTAGAGAGAGACAAAAGAGAGAGAATGGTTGTTATGGGTTTAGAGAGAGAGATAGGGAGATTGGAGGTTCAAGATTTAAAGAGAGATATAGGAAGAGAGAGATATTAGGGATTATTGTTTTTTAGACACATAGATAGATTCAGGGTTAGGGGTTTGAAGAGAGAGAGAGAGATTGGGTGTTAGGGTTTTAAAGAGAGAAAATGGGGGTTAGGGGTGGAATTAGTTATTTAGAGAGAGATAGAGAGATTGTGGGTTAGGTGTTTAGAGAGAGAAAGAGATGGCGATAAAAAGAGAGAGAATCGTGATTAGGGTTTAGTGAGAGAGAGGGAGATTGGAGGTTTGGGGTTTAGAGTGAGAGGAAGATAGGAAGAGAGAGATTGGGGGTTTGGGGTTTAGAGAAAGGGAGAGATACAAGGATTGAGGATTATGGTTTGAGAGAGAGAGAGAGAGAAATTGTTGGTTTGGGTTTTAGATAGAGAAATACAGATTAGGTTTTAAGGTTTTAGAGAGAAGGAGAGAGTTGGGGGATTGGGGTTTAGAGAGAGAGAGATTGCGGGTTAATTCTTTAGAGAGAGAAATAAAGATAGATTAGGTGTAAGGAGTTTAGAGAAAGAGATTTGTTGTTATGATTTAGAGAGAGAGGGAGAGAGAGAGAGAGATTGGGGGCTAGGGTTTTAGATAGATAGATAGATAGTTATGTAGTGAGAGAGAGAGAAACATTAGGGGTTAGGGGCATAGATATTGAGAGGAAGAGAGAGATTTGGGTTTAGGGGTTTATAGAGAGAGAGAGAGAGAGAGATTGGGGATTTGTGGTTTAGAGAGAGAGATATAAATATTGGGAGTTAGGGGCTTCGAAAGAGATACAAAAACATGGGTTGAAGGTTTGTAGAGAGAGAGAGAGATAGAAGGAGAGATATTAGTGTTTCGGCATTTAGAGAGAGAGATAGAGAGAGAGGTTTAGATTGAGAGATTGGGGGTTTGAGGTTTATAGAGAGACAAATAGAGAGAGAACGAGAGAGAGATCGGGGATTAGGGTTTAGAGAGAGAGAGGGAGAAAGAGTGAGAGATACATTGATGGTTAGAGGTTTGGAGAGAGAGATTGGGGGTTAGGGGTTTAGAGAGAGAGAGAGAGAGAGGAAGTGAAACAAAGAGATTGGGAGTTAGGGTTTAGAGAGAGAGAGAGAGAGAGAGAGAGATTAGCTGTCAGCTGTTTAGTGAGAGAGATAAAGGGGTTAGGGGTTTATAGAGAGAGAGATAAGTTGTTAAGGGTTCATAGAGAGAGATATTGAGAGTTAGGGGTTTAGAGATGAGAGATAGGAAGGGAGATATTGGTTGTTAGGGTTTTAGAAAGAGAAAGAGAGAGAGAGATTGGAGGTTAGAGAGAGAGTGATTGGGCATGAAGGGTTAATGAGAGAGAGAGAGAATTAAAGACAAGTATATTGGGGTCATGGGTTTAGCGAGAGAGAGAGTTTAGGGATTATACATTTAGATAGATAAATAGTTTATAGGTAGTTATATATGTAGAGAGAGAGAAAGGGATTGGGTTTAGGAATTTAGGGAGAGAGAGATTGGAGGTTGGTTTTTAGGGAGAGAGGTAGAGAAATATTAGGGGTTAGGTGGTTAGAGAGAGAGAGATTGGGTGTTAGGGGATTAAAGAAATAGCGAGAATGGATGGTAGGGGTTTAGAAACATACATTCAGAGAGAGAGAGAGAGATCATAGATTAGTATTTTGGAGAGAGAGAGAGAGACCAGAGATTAGTGTTTTGGAGAGAGAGATATATTGGGGATTAGTGGTTTATAGGGAGAAAGAGAAAGATTGGTGTTTAGGGGTTTAGAGAGAGATAGAGAGATTAGGGTTAGGGGTTTAGAAAGAGATAGAAAGAGAGGTTAGCAGTATATGGACATAGAGAGAGATATTGGGGGTTAAGGGTTTAGGGAGAGGGATATTAGGGATTATAGGTTTAGAGAGAGAGAGAGAGATTGGAGGTTAGGAGTTTAGAGAGAGAGATTGGGAGTTAGGGGTTTAGAGAGGGAGAGAGAGATAGATAGAGAGATATTGATGTGTAGGGATTTAGAGAGAGAGAGAGAGAGAGAGAGAGAGAGGTTAGCGATTTGTGGACACAGCAAGAGAGAGAGGTTAGCAGTTTATGGACAAAGAGAGAGAGAGAGAGATTGGGGGTTAGGGGGGGTTTACGAGGGAGGTTTGAGATTATAGGTTTAGAGAGAGAGAGAGAGAGATTAGGGTTTTTGAGAGAGAAAGATATTAGGACGTTAGGGGTTTAGAGAAAGAGAGATATTGGTGGTTAGGAGTTGAGTGAGGGAGATTGGGGGTTAGGGGTTGAGAGAGAGAGAGGGAGAGAGCGAGAGAGAGAGATATTGAGGCCTAGGGGTTTAGAGAGAGAGAGGGATATTGGGGGTTAAAGGTTGAGAGAGAGAGAGAGAGAGATTAGGGTTTATGGGTTTAAAGAAAGAGAGAGTTTATAAGTTAGGGGTTTAGAGAGAGGATGAGATTGGAGGTTATGAATTTAGAGGGATAGAGAAAGATTGGGGGTTAAAGGTTTTGAGAGATAGAGATAGATTGAGGGTTAGTAGTTTAGAGAGATATAGAGAGAGATTGGGGGTAAGGGGATTACATAGGGAGAGAGAGAGATTGGGTGTTAGTTGTTGAGAGAGATAGAGAAATTGAGGGTTAGAGATTTAGAGAGAGAAAAAAGAGAGAGAATGGTGGTTAGGGGTTTAGAGAGAGAGAGATAGGGAGATTGGAGGTTTGGGATTTATAGAGAGATATAGGAAGAGAGATGTTGGGAATTATGGGTTTGAAGAGAGAGAGAGAGATTGGGTGTTAGGGTTTTAGAGAGAGATAATTGGGGTTAGGGGTGGGGTTAGTAGTTTAGAGAGAGATAGAGAGATTGTGGGTTAGTTGTTGAGAGAGAGAGAGAGAGATGGCAATAAAAAGAGAGAGAATGGTGGTTAGGGTTTAGTGAGAGAGAGGGAGATTGGGGGTTTGGGGTTTAGAGTGAGTGGGAGATAGGAAGAGAGATATTGGGGGTTAGTGGTTTAGAGAAAGGGAGAGATAGAGGGATTGGGTATTATGGTTTTAGAGAGAGAGAGAGAGAGATAGATTGTTGATTTGGGGTTTAGATAGAGAGATATAGATTATTTTTTAAGGTTTTATAGAGAAAGAGAGTTGGGGAATTGGGGTTTAGAGAGAGAGATATTGAAGGTTAATTCTTTAGAGAGATAAATATAGGTACATTGGGTGTTAGGAGTTTAGAGAAAGATATTTGTGGTTAGGATTTAGAGAGAGAGGAAGAGAGAGAGAGATTGGGGGCTAGGGGTTTAGATAGAGAGATAGATAGATATATAGTGTGAGAGAGAGAAATATTTGGGGTTAGAGACATAGAGATTGAGAGGAAGAGAGAGATTTGGGCTTAGGGGTTTAAAGAGAGAGAGAGAAAGAGAGAGAGAGAGAGAGAGAGAGAGAGAGAGAGAGAGAGAGATTAGGGGTCAGGGGTTTAGGGTGATTAAGAGAGGCAGACTGATTTTTGTTTAGGTGTTTAGAGAGAGAGAGATTGGATGTTTGGGATTTAGAAAGAGAGATAGATATATCGGGGATTAGATATTTAGAGACAGATAGAGAGATAGGAGACAAGGGTTCGCTGAGAGAAGAATAGGAAGAGAGAGACTGGTGGTTAGGGGTTTAGAGAGAGAGAGAGAGATTGGAGGTTAGGGGTTTAGAGAGAGACAGAGAGAGAGAGAGAGAGATCAGGGGTTAGGGGTTTAGAGAGAGAGAGAGAGAGAGAGAGAGAGAGATTGGAGGTTAGAGTTTAGAGAGAAGTAGATATTGGAGGTTAGTGTTTAGATAGAGAAAGAAAGGGGGTTAGGGGTTTAAAGTAAGAGATATTAGATGTTGTGTTTTTAGAGAGAGAGAGAGATTAGGGTTCAGGGATTCATAGAGAGAGATAGATTAGGGGTTAGGGGCTATGGGTTTCAAAAAGGAGAGAGTTTAGGAGTTAGTGGTGTAGAGAGAGAGAGATAAATAGAAAGAAATGGATTAGGGGTTAGGGTTTAGAGAGAGAGAGAGATAGAGAGATTAGCCATTAGGGTTTTAGAGAGTGAGATCAGGGTGAGGAGTTTGATGAGAGAGAGATATTCGGGGTCAAAGTTTTATAGATAGAAAGAGAAAAAGAAAGATATTGGTGATTAGGGATTTAGAGAGAACGATAGAGACTAGACATGAGAGAGAGAGATTGATTGGGTGTCAAGGGTTAAAGAGAGAGAGATAGAGACAAGTATAATTGTGTCAGGAGTTTAGAGAGAGAGGTTTTGTGGTTAGACCTTAAGTTAGAGAGATATATAGTTTATAGGAAGAGAGGAAGAGAGAGATTGCTGTTTATGTGTTTAGAGAGAGGTAGAGAGATTAGGGTTAGGGGTTTAGAGAGAGAGATTCTTGTTTAGGGGTTGAGGGAGAGAGAGCGATTAGAGGTTAGTATTTTATGGAGGGAGAGAGAGAGAGAGAGAGAGAGAGAGAGAGATTTGGGGTTAGGGGCTTAGAGAGAGAGATATTGAGGGTTATATGTTTAGAGAGAGAGAGAGACATTAGGGGTTTTATATAAAGAGAGAGATATTTGGAGGTTAGGGGTTTAGATAGAGACATAGAGAGATTGGAGGTTGGAGGTTTAGAGAGAAAGAGGGAGAGATTGGGGGTTAGGGGTTTAATATGAGTGAAATAATAGGGATTAGAGGTTTAAAGAGAGAGAGAGAGAGAGAGCGAGAGAGAGATTGGAGGTTAGGGGTTTAGATATAGGGAGAGATTAGAGATTAGGGGTTGCGAGAGATATAGAGATATTGGGGGTGAGGGGTTAAGAGAGATAGAGAAATATTGGGGATTAGGGGTTTAGAGAGATATAGAGAGAGATTGGGGGTTAAGGGATTAGATAGACAAATATATATATATATATATATAGAGAGAGAGAGAGAGAGAGAGAGAGAGATTGGGGGTTAGTTAATTAGAAAGGGAGAGATAGAAGATCGAGAATGGTGGTTAGGGTTTAATGAGAGAGAGAAATATTAGGGGTTAGTGGTTTAGGGAGAGATTGGCGATTAGGTGGGTTTAGAGAAAATAAAAAGCGAGAGATTGTTGGTTTGGGATTTGGAGAGAGAGAGAGAGAGAGAGAGAGAGAGAGAGAAATATTAGGTGTTAGGGTTTTAGAGAGAGAGAGTTGGGGGATAGGGGGATTGGCGATTATGGGTTTAGAGAAAATAAAAAGTGAGAGATTGTTGGTTTGGGATTTGGAGAGAGAGAGAGAGAGAGAGAGAGAGAGAGAAATATTAGGTGTTAGGGTTTTATAGAGAGAGAGTTGGGGGATAGGGATTTAGAAAGAGAAGCTGGGGGTTAATGCTTGAGAGAGAGAAAGATAGAGAGATTGGGTCTTAGGATGTTAGAGAGAGATTTGTGGTTAAGGTTTAGAGAGAGAGGGAGATAGAGAGATAGAGATTGGGAGTTAGGGGTTAGGGGTTTAGATTTATATATATGCATATATATATATATATATTTATATACAGAAAGACACTGAGAGAGATTAGGGGTTAGGGGTTTAGAGAGAGAAAGAATGAAACAGATTGAGAGTTTGAGGTTTAGAGAGAGACAGGGGGTTCAGGGGTTGGGGGTTTAGAGAGAGAGAGATATGGATTGGGGGTTAGGAATATAGAGAGAGAGAGATTGGAGGTTAGGTTTTTAGAGAGAGAGAGAGGGAGAGAGATACTGGGTGTTAGGAGATTAGAGATAGAGAGAATAATGGTTAGGGGTTTAGAGAGAGAGATAGAGAGAGATTGGGGTTTCGGACTTAGAGAGAGGGATATTGGGGGTTAAAGGTTGAGAAAGAGAGAGAGAGATTAGGGGTTATGGCTTTAGAGAAAGAGAGAGAGTTTATAGGTTAGGGGTTTAGAAAGAGGGAGAGATTGGAGGTTAGGAATTTAGAGAGATAGAGAGAGAGAGATTAGGGGTTAAGGGTCTTGAGAGATAGAGATAGATTGAGGGTTAGTGGTTTAGAAAGATATACAGATAGATTGGGGGTAAGGGGATTTGATATAAAGAGAGATTGTGTGTTATCTGTTGAGAGAGAGATAGAGAGGTTGAGGGTTAGAGGTTTAGAGAGGGACAAAAGAGAGAGAATAGTGGTTAGGGGTTTAGAGAGAGATAGGGCAATTGGAGGTTCATGATTTATAGAGATGTATAGGAAGAGAGATGTTGGGAATTATGGGTTTAGGGACACATAGAGAGATTGGGGGTTAGGGGTTTGGAGAGAGAGAGAGATAGAGATTGGGTGTTAGAGTTTTAGAGAGAGATAATGGGGGTTATGGGTGGGGTTAGTAGTTTAGAGAGAGATAAAGAGATTGTGGGTTAAATGTTTAGAGATAGAGAGAGAGATGGCGATAAACAAAGAGAGAATGGTCGTTAGGGTTTAGTGAGAGAGAGGGAGATTGGGGGTTTGGGGTTTAGAATGAGTGGGAGATAGGAAGAGAGATATTGGTGGTTAGGGATTTAGAGAAAGGGAGAGATAGAGGGATTGGGGATTATGGTTTTGGAGAGAGAGATAGATAGAGAGAGAGAGAGAGAGAGAGAGATTGTTGGTTTGGGGTTTAGATAGAGAGATACATATTAAGTTTTAAGGTTTTATAGAAAGAGAGATTGGAGGTTAATTCTTTAGAGAGCGAAATATAGATAGATTGGGTGTTAGGTGTTTAGAGAAAGAGATTTGTGGTTATGATTTAGAGAGAGAGAGGGAGAGAGAGAGAGAGAGAGAGAGAGAGAGAGAGAGATTGGGGGCCTAAGGGTTTAGATAGATAAATAGATAGTGAGTGAGAGAGAGAGAGAGAGAGAGAAATATTAGGGTTTAAGGGTGTAGAGATTGAGAGTAAGAGAGAGATTTGAGTTTGGGGGTTTAGAGAGTGAGAGAGAGATTTGAGGTTAGAGGTTTAGAGAGAGAGAAAGAGATTGGGGATTAGTGGTTAGTGAGAGAGAGAGAGACAGAGATTGGGAGTTAGTGTCTTAAGGAGAGATATAGACATGCGGGTGATAGGTTTATAGAGAGAGAGAGATAGAAAGAGAGATTAGGGGTTATAGGTGTAGAGATAGAGAGAAAGATAGGGGTTTGGGTTTAGGGGTTTAGAGAGAGAGAGAGAGAGAGATTGGATTTTAGGGTTTTAAATAGAGAGAGATTGGGGATTTGTGGTTTAGAGAGAGAGATAGAAAGAGAGATATTGTTGTTTAGGCATTTAAAGAGAGAGAGAGAGAGAGAGAGATTTAGATGGATAGATTGGGGGTTTGGGGTATAGAGAGAGACAAATAGAGAGAGAGAGAGAGAGAGATAGGGGCTTAGGTGTTTAGAGAGAGAGAGGGAGAAAGAGAGAGAGATACATTGATGGTTAGAGGTTTAGAGAGAGAGATTAGGGTTTAGGGGTTTAGAGAGAGAGTTATTGGATGTCAAGGGCTTAAAGAGGGAGAGATTGGAGTTTAGGGGCTATGGGTTTAGAGAGCTATCAAGAGTTTGGGGGTTAGGGGTTTAGAGAGAGAGAAAGAGAGAGAGAAAGTGAAAGAAAGAGATTGGGAGTTAGGGTTTAGAGAGAGAGAGAGAGAGAGATTGGCCGTCAGCAGTTTAGTGAGAGAGATAAAGGGGTTAGGGGTTTAGAGAGAGAGATAAGGGGTTAGGGGTTCATAAAGGGAGATATTGAGGGTTAGGGGCTTAGAGATAAAGAGATAGGAAGGGAGATATTGGTGGTTAGTGTTTTAGAGAGAGAAAGAGAGAGAGAGTGGAGGTTAGAGAGAGAGATCAATTGGGTGTGAAAGGTTAGAGAGAGAGAGAGATAGAGAGAGAGTTAGAGATAAGTATATCAGGGTTGTGTGTTTAGAGAGAGAGAGAGTTTAGGGGTTATACATTTAGATAGATAGATATTTTATAGGTAGATATATAGGTAGAGAGAGAGAGAGGGATTCGGGTTTAAGCATCTAGGGAGAGAGAATGGAGGTTGGTTTTTAGGGAGAGAGATATTGCGGGTTAGGTGGTTAGAGAGAGAGAGAGAGAGAGAGAGAGAGATTGGGGGTTAGTGGCTTATAGGGAGAGAGAGAGAGAAATTAGGGGTTATGGGTTTAGAGAGAGATATATATATAAATAGAGATATTGGTGGTTATGGGTTTAGAGAGAGGAAGAGAAATATTAGGTGTTAGGGTTTTCGAGAGAGATATTTTGGGGTTAGGGGTTTCGAGAGGGAGAGATTGGAGGTTCATGGTTTAGAGAGAAAAAGATAGGGATATTGGGTCTTATCAGTTTAGAAAGAGAGATTTATGGTTAGTGTTTAGAGACAGAGGGAGAGAGAGAGATTGGGGTTTAGGGTTTTAGATAAAGAGATATATAGATAGATATATAGATAGATAGAGATGAGAGAGATTAGGGGTTAGGGGTTTAAGGAGAGAGAGAGAGAGAGAGAGAGACTGGTGGTTAGGGGTTTAGATACAAAGAGAGATTGGAGGTTAGGGGTTTAGAAAGAGAGAGAGAGAGAGAGAGAGAGAGAGAGAGGGATATAGATATTGATAGTGATAGAGAGATTGGGATTTAGATTTTTAGAGTGAGAGGTTGAGGATTTAGGGTTTAGAGAGAGACAAATAGAGAGAGAGTGAGAGATTGGGGGCTATGGGTTTAGAGAGAGAGTGAGAGATTGGGGGCTATGGGTTTAGAGAGAGAGAGAGAGATTGGTGGCTAGAGGTTTAGAGAGAGAGAGAGAGATTGGGTGTTAGAGATTTCGAGAGAGATAAATTGGATGTTGGGGGTTTAGAGAGAGGGAGAGATTGGGGATTAGTTGTTTAGAGAGAGAGATTTTGGGTGTTAAGGGATATGGGTTTATAGAGAGAGAGAGAGAGAGAGTTTAGAGTTTAATGGTTTAGAGAGAGAGAGAGAAATAAAGAAAGGGATTGGAGGCTAATATTTAGAGAGAGTGAGAGATTGGCCATCAAACGTTTAAAGTGATAAATACGGGGTTAGGTGTTGAAAGAGAGAGAGAGATAGAGAGATTGGGGATCAACGTTTTAGAGATAGAGAGATATAAAGAGAGGTATTGGTTGTTAGAGTTTTAGTGAGTGAGAGAGATTGGAGGTTAGAGATAGAGAGATCGATTGGGTATTAAGGGTTAAAGAGAGAGAAAGAGATTGAGTGAAGGATATTGTGGTGAGGAGTTTAGAGAGAGAGAGAGAAAGAGAGAGATATTGGGGTTAGACGTTTATATAGATATATAGTTGATAGGTATAAGGAATATAGATAGAGAGAGAGAGGAATTGGGGGTTAGGTGTCTAGAGAGAGAGACAGAGAGAAATATATTGGAGGTTAGGTGTCTAGAGAGAGAGACAGAGAGAAATATATTGGAGGTTAGGTGTCTAGAGAGAGAGGGAGAGAGATCTTGGGGGTTATGGTTTTAGAGAGAGAGAGAGAATTTGGGTTAGGGGTTTAAAGAGAGAGATAGAGAGAAAGAGAGAGGTTGGGGTTTAGAGGTTCAGAGAGAGAGAGTTTGGGGGTTAGGTTGTTAGAGAGAGAGCAAGAATGGGAATTAGGGGTTTAGATACATACATGCATACACACACACACACACACACGGATTGGATGTTAGAGTTTTGGGGAGAGAGAGAGAGAGATAGAGAGATTGGGCATTAGTGGTTTAGAGGGAGAGAGAGAAAGCGATTTGTGTTTAGGGATATACAGAGAGGTAGAGAGATTGGGGTTAGGGGTTTATCATAGAGAGACAGAAAGAGATAAATTGGTGTTTAGGGATTTAGAGAAAGAGAGAGAGATTGGGGGATAGGGGTTGTGAGAGAGAGAGAGATTGGGGGTTAAAGGTTTAGAGAGAGAGAGAGATTGGGGGTTAAAGGTTTAGAGAGAGAGAGAGATACATAGATTGGAGGTTAGGTGTAGAGAGAGAGATGTAGAGATATATTGGGGGTTATGGTTTTAGAGAGAGAGAATATGGGTTAGGGGTTTAGACACAGAGATAGAGAGAACGAGAGAGGTTGTGGTTTACGGGTTCATAGAGAGAGAGTTTGGGGGTTAGGTTGTTAAAGAGAGAGCAAGAATGGGCATTAGAGGTTTAGATACATACATACATATAGGGAGATAGAGAGAGAGAGAGATTGGAGGTTATGGTTTTGGGGGGAGAGAGAGAGAGAGAGAGAGAGAAAGAGATTGGGTGTTAGTGGTTTAGATGGAGAGAGAGAGAGAGATTGGTGTTTAGGGATTTAGAGGTCGAGAGAGATTGAGGGATAGGGGTTTAGAGAGAGATATTGGGGGTTAAATATTTAGAGAGAGAGAGAGAGATTGGAGGTTAGGGGTGTAGAGAGATTGAGGTTTAGGGACTTTAAGAAGATAGAGATATTGGGGCTTAGGTGATTAGAGTAAGAGAGGCAGAGAGAGGGGTGGAGGGAGGGAGGTTGGGTGTTAGGGACTCAAATAGGGGTTTAGAGATAGAGAGAGAGAGAGGTGGTTAGGGGTTTAGATAGAGAGATATTGGTGGTTAGGGGTTGAGATAGAGGGAGATATTGGGGGTTAGGTTTTTTGAGAGAGATAGAGATATTGGGGGGTTAGCGGTTTAGAGACAGAGACATAGAAGAGGGAGCATTGTTGTTAGGGGTCTTGAGAGAGATAGAGAGATTGGGTGTTAGGTTTTTAAAGAGAGATATATTAGTGGTTAGGGGGGTTAGTTATTTAAAGATAGATAAAGAGAGATTTAAGGTTAGGCATTTAGAGAGAGATAAAGAGAGATTCGGGGTTAGGTGTTTAGAGAGAGAGAGAATGGTGGTTAGGGTTTAGTGAGAGAGATGGACATCGGGGGTTCAAGATTTATATTGAGAGGGAGATAGGAATAGAGATATTAGGGGTTTAGAGAGAGATATTTTGGGTTGGTTGCTTAGAGAGAGATAGAGAGATTGGGGGTTATGGGTTTAGAGAGAGAGAGAGTAATAGAGAAATGGAGAGATTGGTGGTTAGGGGTTTAGAAAGAGACAAAAAAAATAGATGTTAGGGTTATAGGGAGAGAGAGTGTTGGGGCTTAGGGTTTTAGTGAGAGAGATATTGGGGGTTAGAGGTTAAGAGTTTAGAGAGAGAGAGAGTGACAGATTGAGGGTTAGGGGTTAGGAGTTTAGAGAGAGAGAGAAAGAGATTAGGGATTAGGGGTTAAGAGATAGATGAAAAGAGAGATTTCAAAACACTCTATACAAGAATTTCAATAGAACCCCTATGGTCAACATACCAATAGACCATAAGTATTAGTAGTTTTGGGGGAGAGAGAGAGAGAAAGAGAGAGAGAGAGAGACCGGGGGTTAGCGAGTTAGAGGGTGAGAGGGATAGATTGTTGTTTAGGGGTTTAGAGAGAGATAGAGAGATTATGGTTAGGGTTTTAGAGAGAGATAGATTGGTGGTTCAAAGAGAGAGAGATAGAAAGAGATATATTGGCTTCAAAGAGAGGGAGATTCAGGATTAGTGGTTTAAATATAGCGAGATAGAAAGAGAGATATCGGTGGTTAGAGAGAGAGAGATATTCAAGGTTAGAGAGAGAGCGATATTCGAGGTTAGAGAGAGAGATCGATTGGATTTTAAGTGTTAAAGAGAGAGAGATACATAGAAGGATAATAGGGTCAGGATTTTATAGAGAGAGAGAGTTTAGGGGTTAGACATTTAGATAGATAGAAATTTGATAACTAGATAGATAGAGAGAGAGAGAGAAAGAAAGTGGTTGGGGGTTAGTAATCTAGAGAGAGAGAGAGAGAGAGAGAGAGGAGAGAGAGAGAGAGAGAGAGAGAGAGAGAGAGAGATTGGAGGTTAGGTGTTTAGAAAAAGAGAGAGGGAGAGATATATTGGGGGTTATGGGTTTATAGAGAGAGAGAGAGAGATTGGGGTTAGGGGGAAGTGGTTTGGAGAGAGGGAGAGAGAGAGAGATTGGGTATTATTGTTTTAGAGAGATATATATTGGGGGTTAGTGGTGGAGTTAGTTGTGTAGAGAGAGATAGAGAGATTATGGGTTAGGAATTTAGAGAGAGAGAGAGAGAGAAAGAGAAAGATAGAGAATGGTGGTTGCAGTTTAGTGAGAGAGGGAGATTCGGGGTTTAAGGTTTAAAGTGAGGGGGAGATAAGAAGAAAGAGATTAGGGGTTAGGGGTTTAGAGACATAGATATTGGGGTTTAATTCTTTAGAGTAAGAAAGATAGAGAGATTGGGTCTTAGGAGTTTAGAGAGAGAGATATTTGTGGTTAAGGTTTAGAAAGAGAGGGGGAGAGAGAGAGATTGGGGGTTAGGAATTTAGATAGAGAGAGAGAGATATTAGGGGTTAGCGGTTTAGGTAGAGTGAGAGAGAGGGATTGATTTGGGTTTAGGTGTTTAGAGAGAGAGAGATATTGGATGTTTTGGATTTAGAGAGAGAGAGAGAGAGATTGAGGATTAGAGATTTTGAGATAGATAGAGAGATAGGAGTCAATGATTTGTTGAGAGAGGGATAGAAAGAGAGAGACTAGTGGTTAGGGGTTTAGAGAGAGAGAGATATTGGAGGTTAGGGTTTTAGAGAGAGAGAGAGAGAGAGATCAGGGTTTAGGGGTTTAAAGAGAGAGAGAGATTTGAGGTTAGAGTTGTTAACACCCAAAAAGTGCTCACTAGCTCATTTACCACATTATATGGCTCATTTGTCCATTTTCCTACCATATTTCCATTAAAAATCCCATTAAAAAGCCTCCAAAAGGCCTAAAATGCCTCCAAAAGGCCATAAAACCCTCAAAATAGCCTAAAAAAGGCTAAAAAACCCCCTTTTCCTCCAAAAATAGCAAAAATCCCCTAAAAAGGGAATAAAAAATATAAAATAATGAGGAAAAGGAGGAAAAAACCCTATACAGCTGCCCAAAACTATGTGTTTCCTAAAACCATGGGTCAGCACTCCACCACCAAAAAACTATAAATAGGTGATGGAGATCCCTTATTCCATATCCACAATCACAAGCACCCTTACTCTGCCAAAATCTCTCTCGAAACCCTAGTCCACCTTTGAACTAGTTTCACCTTGAGAGCCACCTTTGGCCCATCCCCAACATTGGAGAAGGAGAAGGAGCATTCTTGGAGCTTGGAGCATCCTCTTGGACACTGCAAAGGGCTTCACCAACCTTGACACTCAAGGTAACATCAATACAAAGACATTCTTTCATTTTGGTGTTTATGCTTCATGCTTGTATTAGAAATAATTTAATGTTTTATTTATTGCATAGTTAGTTTAATATTCTGAACTGCTACTAAGGAGTCCATTCTCCTTAGTAGGTGCTCATTGGCACAAGCTAGGGGTAAAACCCTAGCTACAGTTTTGGCGACTCCCCTAGTTTTCGAATTTCTGGTTTCCGTTTTTAAATTTTTTCTTTCGGCTGTCCCTTTCGGCCGCTGCATACCGCGTCTTTTTCCTCTGCAGTCGCGTCCCGACCGCGCCTTTCAGGCCTTTACCCGCGATCCGACCGTGGCTCTCAGACTGCTTCCGACGCTCCGCCGGCGGATTCAAGTCTGTTACCTGCGATCCGACCGTGGCTAATCAGCCTGTTTGCCGCGATCTGACTGCGCCTGTCGGCCTTTTTCCTGCGTCGCGACTGCGGCTTTCTGCCTCTTTCGCGCGTCCCGACTGCGCCTGTTAGCCCTTTTGCCGCGACCCGACTGTGCCTTTTTCCCTGTTTCCTGCGTCCCGACTGCCTCTGTTGGCCCGCTAGCCGCGACCTGACCGCCGCTGTTCCCCTTAAACCCGCGGTCGGCCTGTTCTGATCCGCCACAGACCCGCGGTCTGATTTCTGCTCTTTTTCTGTTTTTGAGCCCAGCCCCTCTTGCTGCAATATTTTCTGCATTTGAACAGCCCTCTGTCCCACCTGCAGCCTACTTCCTGACAGCCTTTCTGCAACATAATTTCTGTTCCTTTTACAGAATCTTTTTAAAATTTCAGTATTTTTATTTCAGAAAATTTTGCAAATTAA
Source organism: Larix kaempferi (assembly GCA_027924585.1). Classification (NCBI taxonomy): domain Eukaryota; kingdom Viridiplantae; phylum Streptophyta; class Pinopsida; order Pinales; family Pinaceae; genus Larix; species Larix kaempferi. Next base: position 895,728 of record BSBM01000287.1, on the reverse strand, counting down.
AAGAATCAATTTCAGCATTATTGATAGATTGGAAGTTGCCCTCCCTTGTGGCACTTCTATTTTTGGGTTCAACACCTCACGAGCACACACTCTGTCACATTAAATCAAGTGAGCCTTAAAAAGTACCTAACTAAACCAACATTCTAACCCCACTTGGGGAACACAAAAGAATCATTGTAGTTAGGTAGGATCAGGGGGATAGGCTTCCAATAACACCCCTTGGTTATTTCACTTGAGACATAGTTGTTGTCCAACTAGGGAACCAAAATCCCCTAGTACTTTTTGGCACGGTCACGACCAGTTTATCAGAGGGCCTCTCCCTTAGGAGGGTTGAAGTCGGGAGACTGGTTCCGGAGGCCTGAGTGGAATACCGCACTCCATTCAGTAACCGAAGGGCTACCTTTCGCGGTTCGCGGGATATCCCTGTATAGGGGTATTGCGGTCAACGAACTAAACGGCAGATTCACCTTTCTGGACGTGTCATGAACGGGGTATCTTAGTTGCCTTTCTTCTAGGATTGACTACCCGGTATCCCTCCCGGTAGGGGGATATCATAGCCACTTGGCTTTCCTACTCATATTGTCTGACTTGGATTTCATCACCTTGCAGAGGATATGTTTAGTTAAGTCAGAATACTTTTAGCTAGGTGTTTGCATGCTCCTTTACCTCCCTTGGTCTAGTGAGTCCACCATTTTTCTTTTCTAGGAAGCCTGCTGCTTGTTGGTATTCTGACCATCTTTGTTGTTACTCCACCTATTGTAGCACAGCTGTTGCAGTGGGTGTTTTGAGTTGGTTGTTGGCCTGAGTGCCTTGCTTTTTAGCTCTCCTTCTGCACACTCGGTTGCATTAGGATTTTTGAGCTGTTTTCATACTCACCTCAACCCACAGAGATTTAGACACCATCTGTCACCATTGAGTCCCCGAGACATTCTCGGCGCCTCAAGGGCGAGCCCCCACAGCACGGTTCTCTCGACACCACTCGTCATAGATTCCGATCATTGTCCGTTGATACCACTCATCACAGATCTAGAGCCTTGTCACTTGACTCCACCCGTCAGCGACGTAGGTCTCCGTCACCAGATAGTGACGCACCTTACTTTACCTCTGATTCTGACGAAGAGTCTGAGAACCCTATTTATACTGCCCCTACTAGCCCCATGGCTGGTACGACTTCCACTCCATTTGTCATAGGGACCATTGGTGGCATATCCACCACTACTACACCAGTTACTACACCTGTTTTTGGTATGCCCTCCATGGGGCAACCATCTACCGTTCCCCTCACGGTACCTATTCCCACAGCGGGAATACCTATCCCCACTACATCAGTGGCTCACACTACCCATGGTGGTGCTGGACCATCCTCCACTACCTCAGTTCCCCCACTTGGGGGCACCACCCTAAATCTTGTCCCTCCACTTGGGGGCACTGGCCCCAACTTGGTCCATAGCACTACTGTGTCACAGCCCTCTTCCAGTTTGCCATTCATGGCTAGCCTCAACCTACCTGACCTGGCCAGATTGACCAATGATCCTATTCGACACGACCCTATGTGGCCTCATATGCCTACCAAACTACCCTCTGACATCCCTAAATTCGAGGGTAAGGCCGGTGAGGACCCACAGAACCACATCATGTCTTTCCACCTATGGTGTTCCTCTAACTCCATTGTGGATGACTCTGTTCGCCTCCGTCTCTTACAGCGCACCTTCACTGGCTCTGCAGCCAAGTGGTATATTGAGCAGCCTCATGGGACCCACGCCACATTTGCCTCCCTTGCCTCTACCTTCCTGCAGTTCTTCCAGTTGCCTGTCCGCTATGACGCGGGCGTTGAGATCCTTCTATCTTGTAGACAAAACACGGCTACCCATATCACGGACCACATCCATGAGTGGCGTCGACGCCGTAGCTTATGCAAGATTAAATTAGATGACCGCATCTTCCTCGATTGGTTCCTCAAGTCCCTGCTTCCCGTCATTGCTAAGGATGTAGCTTCAGAAAGACCCCAGTCTGAAGAAGAGGCCATCCTTAAGGCACAGCAGTTCGACCTCATTTACGCCCAGTCGGGTTACCTTTATACCATTATACCTGACGCCCCTCGCGGCGAGTCCTCCCAACATGATGCGCCGGGGGCATCCCATGCTGCAGATGGTATCATTGGCCGTGTTTCTTCGCATCCCCAACCATTTTCTATAGCACGTCCTACCACTGGCCCCGACCTGTCGCGGGCTACTTCACAGTCTGGAGCAACCAACTCATATGCTCCCATGACACATCACCATTCCCATGGGCCCTCATGTCCACCACAGTGCTTCGGGTATGCGACTCCTGCTTATGCTCCTCCAGTCGCCCCTCAGCCTTACTACCATCAGCAGGCTGCCTCAGCTCCTGCGCCTTCCCAAGCCCCACCAGCTTATTATCCGCCCCAGGCAGCCCCGGCAGCACATCCACAACCGGCTCCGCAGTCCTATCAGCAACCCCCTCAAGTTGCTGCACCTGCTCAGCCTCAACCTGCATATCATCCTCCGCAGCCTGCTCCAGCACCTGCACAACCTCAAAATCCACCTGCTGCCCAAGGACAGGTTTACGCCCAACATAACCCGCAGCAAAACCAGAATAACCAACGTAACCAGGGCCAACAGAACCGCGGCAAGGGCCGTAATCGGGGAAACAACCAACCAACAGACCAAGCTGGTCAACCGGCTAATCCCCCTGACAATAACAATGCGGCCCCCGCTAATCAAAACCCTGATCGCCCGCCCAAGCAGGCCAAAAACCCCAATCTGCGAACAAACCACCCTTGTTCTATTTGTGGAGTCTATGGACATTACACCCACGCTTGCCCACATTTAGAGCGAGCGCGACAGCTTTGGGTTGACGAGGCCCATCGCCAAGGGCATGCGGCTCCCCAAGCACCGCCCAACCCCCCCCAACCTCAGCAACCCCCTTTAGTGCTGCAAAACCCATTACCGACCCAAGGCGTAGTGAACACTCAGCCGTTGGCTCCCCAGCAAGCCAATGCACCCCAACAACAACAGATCACTTACGCTGCCCCTGATCAACCCATGTTTGACTCAGGTACCCACCACTTACTGATGATGTCATCTGCTGACGTCAACCTCCAGACCCGTCGGAACCAATATGGCTCCACCTCTGAAGCCACTCCCACGGATAAAACTACTAATGCCCATCCCACCGATCAGGCGTTACGTATACCTCCGCCTCCCATAGACGGCGCCGCGAAAGCACCTCGTTTCCCACTTCGCCGAATCAACAATAACCCTAACGCGCGCGCTGCGTCAAACTACAACATCGTAGACGACCTCGCCCAATCTCCCGCAGCCATGTCTGCGCTAGAAGTCTTGAAGAACTGCCCTTCCCAGCGCAAGACTTTACTTTCCGCCATTGGGGGGATTGACCCAACTGATTCGCATTTGATGGCGTTTGATTTAGACCAGTCTGAACCACGCCTACCTTCCAGCTTAGCCTTCCAAGTTACTGTCTCCGTTAGGAACCTTGTTATCCATCGGTGCATCATCGATGAGGGTGCCTCCACATGCGTTATGTCTACATTTGTATGGCAGAAGCTAGGATCCCCTCCTCTCCAGCAGTCCACTACTGCATTACGTGCCTACGACGGTCGTTCGGCCCAGCCCCAAGGCCTCCTGCCCAACGTCCCTGTCCAGTTAGGTGGTAAAACAGTTCTTATTGATATAGAGGTAATCAACGCCCAATTGGATTACAACCTTCTACTTGGCCGCAGCTACATGTATGCCATGCGGGCGGTTGCCTCTTCTGTCTTTCGCACCATGATGTTCCCCCATGAAGGACGCGTGGTTAAGATTGACCAGCTCACTTACTATGATCCCAGTGCTCCCGCGGCACCTGAAAATGTTCTCCCCATGGTTGAACAACCTGTTTCTAGTGCCACCACCTCGTTTGTCTCCTCTACGGGGCCTGGAGTCTACTCAGACGCGCCGATGACCTCTACCTTTCACTCCATTCCTCCACCGTCATCTCCGCCCGAAATGTCTGACTTATGTACCTTGTCCCACGACATCCTACCACCTAACAATCAACCATCCTTGTTGCCTAAACCACCATTGGTACCTAGCCACATTGGAGTTACACCGATCCATACGATCCCCTTCCTAGTTCCTCCAGCAGGCGTGGTAAGCGCCCCGGTTATGGCTACCCTTAGCCTCCCTGGGTTAACCTTGGGATTACCTGTATGGTATCTTTCGCCTCCCGTTCGCCCGCCGACACTAGATGTCGTCCTCCAGCCGGTGCAACCCATGACTACTACCACTCAGCCACCTCCCGGGGTCCCTACCCCTTCGTCCTCCACGACACCTCCTCCTCCTCTTCAACCCACTGGGGGCAGAGGTCCACAACCTTAGAGAGAGAGAGAGAGAAAGGGGGTTAGGGGTTTAAAGAAAGAGATATTAGATGTTGGGGGTTTTGAGAGAGAGAGAGAGAGAGAAAGAGAGATTGGGGCTTAGGGATTAATAGAGAGAGAGAGATTTGAAGTTAGGGGATATGGGTTTAGAAAAGGAGAGAGTTTAAGAGTTAATGGTTTGGAGAGAGAGATAATTAGAATGAAATAGATTAGGGGTTAGGGTTTTAGAGAGAGAGATAAATATAAAGAAATAGATTAGGGGTTAGGGTTTAGAGAGAGAGAGAGATAGAGAGAGGGAGAGAGAGATATTATCCATTATGGGTTTAGAGAGTGAGATAAGGGTTAGGGGTTCAAAGAGAGAGAGATATTGGGGGTCAAAGTTTTAGATATAGAAAGATAAGAAGAAAGATATCGGTGGTTAGGGCTTTAGAGGGAGAGGCAGAGACTAGATGTTAGAGAGAGAGATTGATTGGGTGTCAAGGGTTAAAGAGAGAGAGAGAGATAGAGACAAGTATATTGGTGTTAGGAGTTTGGAGAGAGAGAGGTTTTGGGGGTTAGACCATGAATTAGAGAGATAGATAGTTTATAGGTAGAGAGAGAGAGAGAGGGAGAGAGATTGGAGGTTAGGTTTTTAGAGAGAGAGGGATAGAGATATTGTTGATTATGTGTTTAGAGAGAGAGAGAGAGAGAATAGAAGTTAGGATAGAGAGAAACATAGAGAGATTCAGGGTTAGGTGGTTAGAGACATAGATTGGGTGTTAGAGAATTAAAGAAAGAGTAAAAATGGGGGTTAGGGGTTTATATATGTAGCGAGAGAGAGAGAGAGAGAGAGAGAGAGATAGACTAGGGGTTAGGGGTTTATAGAGAGGGAGAAATAGATTAGATATTAGGGTTTTGTAGAGAGAGAGAAAGAGTTTAGGGGTTACTACTGCAGAGGGAGAGAGAGAGAGAGAGAGAGAATGGTGTTTAGGTGTTTAGAGAGAGGGAGAGAGATTACGGTTATGGGTTGAGAGAGAGATATTGTTGTTTAGAGGTTTAGAGAGAGAGAGATAGTGATTAGAGGTTAGTAGTTTATGAAGAGAGAGAGAGAGATTAGGGGTTTATAGAATGAGAGAGATATTTGGAGGTTAGGGGTTTAGATAGAGACAGAGTGAGATTGGAGGCTAGCAGTTTAGAGAGAGAGAGAGAGAGAGAGAGAGAGAGAAAGAGATTAGGGGTTAGGGGTTTGAAATGAGTGAAATATTTGGGATTAGGGGTTTAGGGAGAGAGAGAGAGAGAGAGAGAGAGAGAGAGAGAGAGATTGGAGGTTAGGCGTTTAAAGATAGGGAGAGATTAGAGGTAGGGGTTGTGAGACATATAGAGATACTGAGGGTGGGGGGCCCAGAGAGATAGAGAAAGATTGGGGATTAGTGGTTTAGAGAGATATAGAGAGAGATTTGGGGTTAAGGGATTAAATATCTAGAATAGAGAGAATGGTGGTTAGGGATTTGGAGAGAGAGATATGGAGATTGGATCTTTGACATTTAGAGAGAGAGATAGGAATAGAGATATTAGGGGTCAGGGGCTTAGAGAGAGAGAGATTGGGCATTATGGGCTTAGAGAAGGATAGATAGATTGTTGTGTGGGGGTTTGAAGAGAGAGAGATTGGTGGTTAGGGGTTGAGAGAGAGAGAGAGAGAGAGAGAGAGAGAGATTGGGTGTTAGAGGTTTAGAGAGAGAGATATTAGGGGTTAGGGCTGGGGTTAGTTGTATAGAAAGAGATAGAGAGATTGGGGGTTAGGAGTTTAGAGGTAGAGAGAGAGATTCACATAAAGGGAATGGTGGTTAGGGTTTAATGAGAGAGAGGAATATTGGGGGTTTGGGGTTTAGAGTGAGAGGGAGATAGGAAGAAAGAGATTGGGGGTTAGGGGTTTGGAGAGTGAGATATTAGGCGTTAGTGATTTAGGGAGAGATAGAGGGATTGGGGATTAGGGGTTTAGAGAGAGATAACAAGCGAGAGATTGTTGGTTTTTGGTTTGGAGAGAGAGAGAAATATTAGGTGTTAGGGTTTTAGAGAGAGAGAGTTAGGGGATAGGGGTTTAGAGAGAGAGGTTGGGGGTTAATGCTTTAGAGAGAGAAATATAGAGAGATTAGGTCTTAGGATGTTAGAGAGAGACTTGTAGTTAAGGTTGAGAGAGAGAGGGAGAGAGAGAGATAGAGATTGGGAGTTAGGGGTTAGGGGTTAGGGGTTTAGATTTATATATATATATATATATATATATATATACAGAGAGGGACTGAGAGAGATTAGGGGTTTAGAGAGAGAGAAAGAAAGAGAGAGATTGGAGTTTAGGTTTTTAGAGAGAGAGAGAGAGGGAGTTCGGGGGTTGGGGGTTTAGAGAGAGAGAGATATTGGAGTTTAGGTTTTTAGAGAGAGGGAGAGGGAGAGAGATACTGGGGGTTAGGGGTTTAGAGATAGAGAGAATAGTGGTTAGGGGTCTAGAGAGAGATAGAGAGAGATTGGGGTTGCAGGATTAGAGAGAGGGATATTGGGGGTTAAGTGTTGAGAGAGAGAGAGAGATTAGGAGTTATGGGCTTAGAGAATGAGAGAGATTTTATAGGTTAGGGGTTTAGAGAGAGGGAGAGATTGGTGGTTACGAATTTAGAGAGATAGAGATAGATTGGGGGTTAGGGGTTTTGAGAGATAGAGATAGGTTGAGGGTTAGTGGTTTAGAGAGAGATAGAGAGAGATTGGGGATAAGGGGATTAGAGAGAGAGAGAGAGAGATTGGGTGTTAGTTGTTGAGAGAGAGATATAGAGATTGAGGGTTAGAGGTTAAGAGAGAGACAAAAGAGAGAGAATGGTGGTTATGGGTTTAGAGAGAGAGATAGGGAGATTGGAGGTTCAATATTTATAGAGCGATATAGGAAGAGAGAGATATTAGGGATTATTGTTTTAGAGACACATAGATAGATTCGGGGTTAGGGGTTTGAAGAGAGAGAGAGAGAGAGAGAGAGAGAGATTGCGTGTTAGGGTTTTAAAGAGAGATAATGGGGGTTAGGAGTGGAATTAGATATTTAGAGAGAGATAGAGAGATTGCGGGTTAGGTGTTTAGAGAGAGAGAGATGGCGATAAAAAGAGAGAGAATGGTGATTAGGGTTTAGTGAGAGAGAGGGAGATTAGAGGTTTGGGGTTTAGAGTGAGAGGAAGATAGGAAGAGAGAGATTGGGGGTTTGGGTTTTAGAGAAAGGGAGAGATACAGGGATTGAGGATTATGGTTTTAGAGAGAGAGAGAGAGAGAGAGAGAAATATTGTTGGTTTGGGTTTTAGATAGAGAAATACAGATTAGGTTTTAAGGTTTTAGAGAGAAAGAGAGAGTTGGGGGATTGGGGTTTAGAGAGAGAGAGATTGGGGGTTAATGCTTTAGAGAGAGAAATATAGATAGATTGGGTGTTAGGAGTTTAGAGAAAGAGATTTGTTGTTATGATTTAGAGAGAGAGGGAGAGAGAGAGAGATAGATTGGGGGCTAGGGGTTTAGATAGATAGATATATATATAGTGAGAAGCGAGAGAGAAACATTGGGGGTTAGGGGCATAGATATTGAGAGGAAGAGAGATATTTGGGTTTAGGGGTTTAGAGAGAGAGAGAGAGAGATATTGGAGATTTGTGGTTTTGAGAGAGAGATATAAATATTGGGAGTTAGGGGCTTAGAGAGAGATACAGAGACATGGGTCGAAGGTTTGTAGAGTGAGAGAGAGAGATAGAAGGAGAGATATTAGTGTTTAGGCATTTAGAGAGAGAGAGATAGAGAGAGGTTTAGATTGAGAGATTGGGGGTTTGAGGTTTAGAGAGAACAAGAGAGAGATCGGGGATTAGGGGTTTAGAGAGAGAGAGGGAGAAAGAGTGAAAGATACATTGATGGTTAGAGGTTTAGAGAGAGAGATTGGGGGTTAGGGGTTTAGAGAGAGAGAGAGAGAGAGGAAGTGAAGCAAAGAGATTGGGAGTTATGGTTTAGAGAGAGAGAGGGAGAGAGAGAGAGAGAGAGAGAGAGAGAGATTAGCTGTCAGCCGTTTAGTGAGAGAGATAAAGGGGTTATGGGTTTAGAGAGAGAGAGATAAGTGGTTAGGGGTTCATAGAGAGAGATATTGAGAGTTAGGGGTTTAAAGATGAGAGATAGGAAGGGAGATATTGGTGGTTAGGGTTTTAGAAAGAGAAAGAGAGAGAGATTGGAGGTTAGAGAGAGAGAGTGATTGGGTGTGAAGGGTTAATGAGAGAGAGAGAGTTAGAGACAAGTATATCGGGGTCATGGGTTTAGCGAGAGAGAGAGTTTAGGGGTTATACATTTAGATAGATAGATAGTTTATAGGTAGTTATATAGGTAGAGAGAGAGAAAGGGATTGGGTTTAGGCATTTAGGGAGAGAGAGATTGGAGGTTGGTTTTTAGGGAGAGAGAGAGGTAGAGAAATATTAGGGGTTAGGTGGTTAGAGAGAGAGAGATTGGGTGTTAGGGGATTAAAGAAATAGCGAGAATGGAGGGTAGGGGTTTAGACACATACTTTCAGAGAGAGAGAGAGAGAGAGAGAGAGAGAGAGAGATCAGAGATTAGTATTTTGGAGAGAGAGAGACCAGAGATTAGTGTTTTGGAGAGAGAGATATATTGGGGGTTAGTGGTTTATAGGGAGAGAGAGAAAGATTGGTGTTTAGCGGTTTAGAGAGAGATAGAGAGATTAGGGTTAGGGGTTTAGCAAGAGATAGAAAGAGAGAGATTGTTGTTTAGGCATTTAGAGAGAGAATGAGGTTAACAGTATATGGACATAGAGAGAGATATTGGGGGTTAAGAGTTTAGGGAGAGGGATATTAGGGATTATAGGTTTAGAGAGAGAGAGAGATTAGGGGTATAGAGAGAAAGATATTAGGAGGTTATGGGTTTATAGAGAGAGAGAGAGAGATTGGAGGTTAGGAGTTTAGAGAGAGAGATTGTGAGTTAGGGGTTTAGAGAGGGAGAGAGAGATAGAAAGAGAGATATTGATGTTTAGGGATTTAGAGAGAGAGAGAGAGAGAGGTTAGCGATTTGTGGAAACAGCAAGAGAGAGAGGTTAGCAGTTTATGGACAAAGAGAGAGAGAGAGGGATTGGGGGTTAGGGGGGTTTACTGAGAGGGAGGTTTGAGATTATAGGTTGAGAGAGAGAGAGAGAGATTTTTGTTTTGGAGAGAGAAAGATATTAGGACGTTAGGGATTTAGAGAAAGAGAGATATTGGTGGTTAGGAGTTGAGTGAGGGAGATTGGGTGTTAGGGGTTTAGAGAGAGAGAGAGAGAGAGAGAGAGAGATTGAGGCCTAGGGGTTTAGAGAGAGAGAGGGATATTGGGGGTTAAAGGTTGAGAGAGAGAGAGAGAGATTAGGGTTTATGGGTTTAAAGAAAGAGAGAGAGTTTATAAGTTAGGGGTTTAGAGAGAGGGAGAGATTGGAGGTTAGGAATTTAGAGGGATAGAGCGAGATTGGGGGTTAAGGGTTTTGAGAGATAGAGATAGATTGAGGGTTAGTAGTTTAGAGAGATATAGAGAGAGATTGGGGGTAAGGGGCTTACATACGGAGAGAGAGAGATTGGGTGTTAGTTGTTGAGAGAGATATAGAGAAATTGAGGGTTAGAGGTTTAGAGAGAGACAAAAGAGAGAGAATGGTGGTTAGGGGTTTAGAGAGAGAGATAGGGAGATTGGAGGTTCGGGATTTATAGAGAGATGTTGGAAATTATGGGTTTGAAGAGAGAGAGAGAGAGAGAGAGAGATTGGGTGTTAGGGTTTTAGAGAGAGATAATGGGGGTTAGGGGTGGGGTTAGTAGTTTAGAGAGAGATAGAGAGATTGTGGGTTAGTTGTTGAGAGAGAGAGAGAGAGAGAAGGCGATAAAAAGAGAGAGAATGGTGGTTAGCGTTTAGTGAGAGAGAGGGATATTGGGGGTTTGGGGTTTAGAGTGAGTGGGAGATAGGAAGAGAGATATTGGGGGGTAGTGGTTTAGAGAAAGGGAGAGACAGAGGGATTGGGGATTATGGTTTTAGAGAGAGAGAGAGAGAGAGATTGTTGGTTTGGGGTTTAGATAGAGAGATATAGATTATTTTTTAAGGTTTTATAGAGAAAGAGAGTTGGGGAATTGGGGTTTAGAGAGAGAGATACTGGAGGTTAATTCTTTAGAGAGATAAATATAGATACATTGGGCATTAGGAGTTTAGAAAAAGATATATGTGGTTAGGATTTAGAGAGAGAGGAAGAGAGAGAGAGATTGGGGGCTAGGGCTTTAGATAGAGAGATAGATAGATATATAGTGTGAGAGAGAGAAATATCAGGGGTTAGGGACATAGAGATTGAGAGGAAGAGAGAGATTTGGGCTTAGGGGCTTAGAGAGAGAGAGAGAGAGAGAGAGAGAGAGAGAGAGAGAGATTAGGGGTCAGGGGTTTAGGGAGATTAAGAGAGAGAGACTGATTTTTGTTTAGGTGTTTAGAGAGAGAGAGATTGAATGTTTGGGATTTAGAAAGAGAGATAGATATATCAAGGATTAGATATTTAGAGACAGATAGAGAGATAGGAGTCAAGGGTTTGTTGAGAGAGGAATAGGAAGAGAGAGACTGGTGGTTAGGGGTTTAGAGAGAGAGAGAGAGATTGGAGGATAGGGGTTTAGAGAGAGAGAGAGAGAGAGAGAGATCAGGGGTTAGGGGTTTAAAGAGAGAGAGAGAGAGAGAGATTGGAGGTTAGAGTTTAGAGAGAAGTAGATATTGGAGGTTAGTGTTTAGAGAGAGAAAGAAAGGGTGTTAGGGGTTTAAAGAAAGAGATATTAGATGTTGGGTTTTTAGAGAGAGATAGATTAGGGTTTAGGGATTCATAGAGAGAGATAGATTGGGGGTTAGGGGCTATGGGTTTCGAAAAGGAGAGAGTTTAGGAGTTAGTGGTGTAGGGAGAGAGAGATAAATAGAAAGAAATGGATTAGGGGCTAGGGTTTAGAGAGAGAGAGAGATAGAGAGATTAGCCATTAGGGGTTTAGAGAGTGAGATAAGGGTGAGGAGTTTGATGAGAGAGAGATATTCGGGGTCAAATTTTAATAGATAGAAAGAGAAAAATAAAGATATTGGTGATTAGGGATTTAGAGAGAAAGACAGAGACTAGACGTCAGAGAGAGAGATTGATTGGGTGTCAAGGGTTAAAGAGAGAGAGAGAGATAGAGACAAGTATAATTGTGTCAGGAGTTTCGAGAGAGAGGTTTTGGGGGTTAGACCTTAAGTTAGAGAGATATATAGTTTATAGGAAGTGAGGGAGAGAGAGATTGGTGTTTATAAGTTTAGAGAGAGGTAGAGAGATTAGGGTTAGGGGTTTAGAGATAGAGATAGAAAGAGAGAGATTCTTGTTTAGGGGTTGCGAGAGAGAGAGCGATTAGAGGTTAGTATTTTATGGAGAGAGAGAGAGAGAGATTCGGGGTTAGGGGCTTAGAGAGAGAGATATTGGGGGTTATATGTTTAGAGAGAGAGAGAGACATTAGGGGTTTTATAGAAAGAGAGAGATATTTGGAGGTTAGTGGTTTAGATAGAGACATAGAGAGATTGGAGGTTGGGGGTTTAGAGAGAAAGAGGGAGAGATTGGGGGTTAGGGGTTTAATATGAGTGAAATAATGGGGATTAGAGGTTTAAAGAGAGAGAGAGAGAGAGCGAGAGAGAGATTGGAGGTTAGGGGTTTAGATATAGGGAGAGATTAGAGATTAGGGGTTGTGAGAGATATAGAGATATTGGGGGTGAGGGGTTCAGAGAGATAGAGAAAGATTGGGGATTAGGGGTTTAGAGAGATATAGAGAGAGATTGGGGGTTAAGGGATTAGATAGACACAAATATATATATATATATATATACAGAGAGAGAGAGAGAGAGATTGGGGGTTAGTCAATTAGAAAGAGAGAGATAGAAGATCGAGAATGGTGGTTAGGGTTTAATGAGAGAGAGAAATATTGGGGGTTAGGGCTTTAGAGAGTGAGATATTAGAGGTTAGTGGTTTACGGAGAGATTGGCAATTAGGTGGGTTTAGAGAAAGTAAAAAGTGAGAGATTGTTGGTTTGGGATTTGGAGAGAGAGAGAGAGAGAGAGAGAGAGAGAAATATTAGGTGTTAGGGTTTTAGAGAGAGAGAGTTAGGGGATAGGGGGATTGGCGATTATGGGTTTAGAGAAAATAAAAAGCAAGAGATTGTTGGTTTGGGATTTGGAGAGAGAGAGAGAGAGATATTAGGTGTTAGGGTTTTATAGAGAGAGAGTTGGGGGATAGGGGTTTAGAAAGAGAGGCTAGGGGTTAATGCTTGAGAGAGAGAAAGATAGAGAGATTGGGTCTTAGGATGTTCGAGAGAAAGATTTGTGGTTAAGGTTTAGAGAGAGAGGAAGATAGAGAGATAGAGATTGGGAGTTAGGGGTTAGGGGTTTAGAATTATATATATACATATATATATATTTATATACATAAAGAGACTGAGAGAGATTAGGGGTTAGGGGTTTAGAGAGAGAAAGAAAGAAACAGATTGGGAGTTCGAGGTTTAGAGAGAGAGAGGGAGTTCGGGGGTTGGGGGTTTAGAGAGAGAGAGATATGGATTGGGGGTTAGGAATATAGAGAGAGAGAGAGAGATTGGAGGTTAGGTTTTTAGAGAGAGAGAGGGAGAGAGATACTGGGGGTTAGGAGATTAGAGATAGAGAGAATAATCGTTAGGGGTTTAGAGAGAGAGATTGGGGTTGGGCGCTTAGAGAGAGGGATATTGGGGGTTAAAGGTTGAGAAAGAGAGAGAGAGATAGTTTATAGGTTAGGGGTTTAGAAAGAGGGAGAGATTGGAGGTTAGGAATTTAGAGAGATAGAGAGAGAGATCAGGGGTTAAGGGTTTTGATAGATAGAGATAGATTGAGGGTTAGTGGTTTAGAGAGATATAGATAGAGATTGGGGGTAAGGGGATTAGATATAGAGAGAGATTGTGTGTTATCTGTTGACAGAGAGATAGAGAGGTTGAGGGTTAGAGGTTTAGAGAGGGACAAAAGAGAGAGAATAGTGGTTAGGGGTTTAGAGAGAGATAGGGCGATTGGAGGTTCATGATTTATAGAGATGTATAGGAAGAGAGATGTTGGGAATTATGGGTTTAGGGACACATAGAGAGATTGGGGGTTAGGGGTTTTGAGAGAGAGAGAGAGATAGAGATTGGTTGTTAGGGTTCTAGAGAGAGATAATGGGGGTTATGGGTGGGGTTAGTAGTTTATAGAGAGATAGAGAGATTGTGGGTTAGGTGTTTAGAGATAGAGAGAGAGATGGTGATAAAAAGAGAGAGAATGGTGGTTAGGGTTTAGTGAGAGAGAGGGAGATTGGGGGTTTTGGGTTTAGAGTGAGTGGGAGATAGGAAGAGAGATATTGGTGGTTAGGGGTTTAGAGAAAGGGAGAGATAGAGGGATTGTGGATTATGGTTTTAGAGAGAGAGAGAGAGAGAGAGAGAGAGATTGCTGGTTTGGGGTTTAGATAGAGAGATACATATTAAGTTTTAAGGTTTTAGAGAAAGAGAGATTGGAGGTTAATTCTTTAGAGAGCGATATATAGATATATTGGGTGTTAGGTGTTTAGAGAAAGAGATTTGTTGTTACAATTTAGAGAGAGAGAGAGAGAGAGAGAGAGAGAGAGAGAGAGAGAGAGAGAGAGATTGGGGGCTAAGGGTTTAGATAGATAGATAGATAGTGAGAGAGAGAGAGATTGGGGGCTAAGGGTTTAGATAGATAGATAGATAGTGAGAGAGAGAGAGAGAGAGAGAGAGAGAAATATTAGGGGTTAAGGGTGTAGAGATTGAGAGTAAGAGAGAGATTTGAGTTTTGGGGTTTAGAGAGTGAAAGAGAGATTTGAGGTTAGAGGTTTAGAGAGAGTGAAAGAGATTGGGGATTAGTGGTTAGAGGGAGAGAGAGAGACAAAGATTGGGAGTTAGTGTCTTAAGGAGAGATATAGACATGTGGGTGATAGGTTTATAGAGAGAGAGAGATAGAAAGAGAGATTAGGGGTTATAGGTGTAGAGATAGAGAGAAAGATAGGGGTTTGGGTTTATGGGTTTAGAGAGAGAGAGAGAGAGAGATTGGATGTTAGGGTTTTAAATAGAGAGAGATTGGGGATTTGTGGTTTAGAGAGAGAGATATAAATATTGCGAGTTAGGGGCTTAGAGAGAGATATAGAGACATGGGTCAGAGGTTTATAGAGAGAGAGATAGAAAGAGAGATATTGGTGTTTAGGCATTTAAAGAGAGAGAAAGAGATTTAGATGGAGAGATTGGGGGTTTGGGGTTTAGAGAGAGACAAATAGAGAGAGAGAGAGAGAGAGAGATAGGGGGTTAGGGGTTTAGAGAGAGAGAGGGAGAAAGAGAGAGAGATAAATTGATGGTTAGAGGTTTAGAGAGAGAGATTAGGGTTTCAAGGTTTAAAAAGAGAGTTATTGGATGTCTAGGGCTTAAAGAGGGAGTTTAGGAGCTATGGGTTTAGAGAGCTATCAAGAGTTTGGGGGTTAGGGGTTTAGAGAGAGAGAGAGAGAGAAAGTGAAAGAAAGAGATTGGGAGTTAGGGTTTAGAGAGAGAGAGAGAGAGAGATTGGCCGTCAGCAGTTTAGTGAGAGAGAGATAAAGGGGTTAGGGGTTTAGAGAGAGAGATAAGGGGTTAGGGGTTCATAAAGAGAGATATTGAGGGTTAGGGGCTTAGAGATAGAGAGATAGGAAGGGAGATATTGGTGGTTAGGGTTTTAGAGAGAGAAAGAGAGAGAGAGTGGAGGTTAGAGAGAGAGAGATCGATTGGGTGTGAAAGGTTAGAGAGAGAAAGATAGAGAGAGAGTTAGAGACAAGTATATTGGGGTCGTGTGTTTAGAGAGAGAGAGAGAGTTTAGGGGTTATACATTTAGATAGATAGATAGTTTATAGGTAGATATATAGGTAGAGAGAGAGAGAGGGATTGGGGTTTAGGCATCTAGGGAGAGAGAGAATGGAGGTTGGTTTTTAGAAAGAGAGATATTTTGGGTTAGTGGCTTATAGGGAGAGAGAGAAAGATTGGGGGTCCAGGGTTTAGAGTGATAGGGAGATGGGAAGAGAGAGATTGGGAGTCATGGGTTTAGAGAGAGATAAAGAGATTAGGGGTTATGGGTTTAGAGATATATATATATATATAAATAGAGATAATGGTGGTTATGGGTTTAGAGTGAGGAAGAGAAATACTAGGTGTTAGGGTTTTCGAGAGAGATATTTTGGGGTTAGGGGTTTGGAGAGGGAGAGATTGGAGGTTCATGGTTTAGAGAGAGAAAGATAGGGATATTGGGTCTTATCAGTTTAGAAAGAGAGATTTATGGTTAGTGTTTAGAGACAGAGGGAGAGAGAGAGATTGGGGTTTAGGGTTTTAGATAAAGAGATATATAGGTAGATATATAGATATATAGAGATGAGAGAGATTAGGGGTTAGGGGTTTAAGGAGAGAGAGAGAGAGAGAGAGAGAGAGAGAGAGAGAGAGAGAGAGAGAGTTTAGAGTTTAATGGTTTAGAGAGAGAGAGAGAGATAAAGAAAGGGATTGGAGGCTAGTATTTAGAGAGAGTGGGAGATTGGCCATCAAACGTTTAAAGCGATAAATACGGGGTTAGGCGTTGAAGGAGAGAGAGAGATAGAGAGATTGGGGATCAACGTTTTAGAGATAGAGAGATATAAAGAGAC
The DNA here is from genome assembly GCA_027924585.1 of Larix kaempferi. Classification (NCBI taxonomy): domain Eukaryota; kingdom Viridiplantae; phylum Streptophyta; class Pinopsida; order Pinales; family Pinaceae; genus Larix; species Larix kaempferi. Next base: position 879,637 of record BSBM01000287.1, on the reverse strand, counting down.
GTATTGGTTGTTAGAGTTTTAGTGAGTGAGAGAGATTGGAGGTTAGAGATAGAGAGATCGATTGGGTATTAAGGGTTAAAGAGAGAGAAAGAGATTGAGGCAAGGATATTGTGGTGAGGAGTTTAGAGAGAGAGAGAGAGAGAGAGAGAGAGAGAGAGATTGGGGTTAGACGTTTATATAGATAGATAGTTGATAGGTATAAGGAATATAGATAGAGAGAGAGAGGAATTGGGGGTTAGGTGTCTAGAGAGAGAGACAGAGAGAAATATATTGGAGGTTAGGTGTCTAGAGAGAGAGGGAGAGAGATCTTGGGGGTTATGGTTTTAGAGAGAGAGAGAGAATTCGGGTTAGGGGTTTAAAGAGAGAGATAGAGAGAAAGAGAGAGGTTGGGGTTTAGGGGTTCAGAGAGAGAGAGTTTGGGGGTTAGGTTGTTAGAGAGAGAGCAAGAATGAGAATTAGGGGTTTAGATACATACATGCACACACACACACACACACACACACAGATTGGATGTTAGAGTTTTGGGGAGAGAGAGAGAGAGATAGAGAGATTGGGCGTTAGTGGTTTAGAGGGAGAGAGAGAAAGCGATTTGTGTTTAGGGATATACAGAGAGGTAGAGAGATTGGGGTTAGGGGTTTATCATAGAGAGATAGAAAGAGATAAATTGGTGTTTAGGGATTTAGAGAGAGAGAGAGAGATTGGGGGATAGGGTTTGTGAGAGAGAGAGAGAGATTGGGGGTGAATGGTTTAGAGAGAGAGAGAGTATATGGGTTTAGAGAGAGATACAGAGATTGGAGGTTAGGTGTAGAGAGAGAGATGTAGAGATATATTGGGGGTTATGGTTTTAGAGAGAGAGAATATGAGTTAGGGGTTTAGAGACAGAGATAGAGAGAACGAGAGAGGTTGGGGTTTACGGGTTCATAGAGAGAGAGTTTGGGGGTTAGGTTGTTAAAGAGAGAGCAAGAATGGGCGTTAGAGGTTTAGATACATACATACATATAGGGAGATAGAGAGAGAGATTGGAGGTTAGGGTTTTGGGGGGAGAGAGAGAGAGAGGGAGAGATTGGGTGTTAGTGGTTTAGATGGAGAGAGAGAGAGAGATTGGTGTTTAGGGATTCAGAGGTCGAGAGAGATTGAGGGATAGGGGTTTAGAGAGAGATATTGGGGGTTAAATATTTAGAGAGAGAGAGAGATTGGAGGTTAGGGGTGTAGAGAGAAAGAGAGATTGAGGTTTAGGGACTTTAAGAAGATAGAGAGATTGGGGCTTAGGGGATTAGAGTAAGAGAGGCAGAGAGAGGGGTGGAGGGAGGGAGGTTGGGTGTTAGGGACTCAAATAGGGGTTTAGAGAGAGAGAGAGAGAGAGATGTGGTTAGGGGTTTAGATAGAGAGATATTGGTGGTTAGGGGTTGAGATAGAGGGACAGATTGGGGGTTAAGTTTTTTGAGCGAGTTAGAGATATTGGGGGTTAGCGGTTTAGAGACAGACACATAGAAGAGGGAGCATTGTTGTTAGGGGTTTTGAGAGAGATAGAGAGATTGGGTGTTAGGGTTTTAAAGAGAGATATATTAGTGGTTGGGGGGGTTAGTTATTTAAAGATAGATAAAGAGAGATTTAAGGTTAGGCGTTTAGAGAGAGATAAAGAGAGATTGGGGGTTAGGTGTTTAGAGAGAGAGAGAGATATATAGAGAGAGAATGGTGGTTAGGGTTTAGTGAGAGAGATGGAGATCAGGGGTTCGGGGTTTATAGTGAGAGAGAGATAGGAATAGAGATATTAGGGGTTTAGAGAGAGATATTTTGGGTTAGTTGTTTAGAGAGAGATAGAGAGATTTGGGGTTATGGATTTAGAGAGAGAGACAGAGTAAGAGAGAAATGGAGAGATTGGTGGTTAGGGGTTTAGAAAGAGACAAAAAAAATAGATGTTAGGGTTATAGGGAGAGAGAGTGTTGGGGGTTAGGGTTTTAGTGAGAGAGATATTGGGGGTTAGAGGTTCGGAGTTTAGAGAGAGAGAGTGTGACAGATTGAGGGTTAGGGGTTAGGAGTTTAGAGAGAGAGAGAGAGAGAGAGAGATTAGGGATTAGGGGTTAAGAGAGAGATAAAAAGAGAGATTTCAAAACAGTCTATACAAGAATTTCAATAGAACCCCTATGGTCAACATACCAACAGACCATAAGTATTAATAGTTTTGGGGGAGAGAGAGAGAGAGAGAGAGAGAGAGAGAGAGAGAGAGATCGGGGGTTAGCGAGTTAGAGGTTGAGAGGGATAGATTGGTGTTTAGGGGTTTAGAGAGAGATAGAGAGATTGTGGTTATGGTTTTAGAGAGAGATACATTGGTGGTTGAAAGAGAGAGATATAGAAAGAGATATATTGGCTTCAAAGAGAGAGAGATTCAGGATTAGTGGTTTAAATATAGAGAGATAGAAAGAGAGATATTGGTGGTTAGAGAGAGAGATATATTCGAGGTTAGAGAGAGAGATCGATTGGATTTTAAGTGTTAAAGAGAGAGAGATACATAGAAGGATAATAGGGTCGGGATTTTATAGAGAGAGAGAGTTTAGGGGTTCGACATTTAGATAAATAGAAATTTGATAACTAGATAGATAGAGAAAGAGAGAGAAAGAAAGTGGTTGGGGGTTAAGTATCTAGAGAGAGAGAGAGAGAGAGAGAGAGAGATTGGAGGTTAGGTGTTTAGAGAAAGAGAGAGGGAGAGAGATATTGGGGGTTATGGGTGTAGATAGAGAGAGAGAGAGAGAGAGAGAGATAGAGATTGGGGTTTAGGGGTTTATAGAGAGAGAGAGAGATTTGGGGTTAGGGGGGAAGTGGTTTGGAGAGAGGGAGAGAGAGAGAGAGATTGGGTATTATTGTTTTAGAGAGAGATATATTGGGGGTTAGTGGTGGATTTAGTTGTGTAGAGAGAGATAGAGAGATTATGGGTTAGGAATTTAGAGAGAGAGAGAGAGAAAGAGAAAGATAGAGAATGGTGGTTGCAGTTTAGTGAGAGAGGGAGATTCAGGGTTTAAGGTTTAAAGTGAGGGGGAGATAAGAAGAAAGAGATTGGGGTTTAGGGGTTTAGAGAGAGACAAACAGATTGGCGGTAATGGGTTTAGAGGGAGAGATAGAAATATGGAGATTGTTTGTTCAGGGTTTTGTGTGTGTCTGTGTGTGTGTCAGAGAGAGAGATTAGGTGTTATCGCTTTAGATAGGGAAAGTGTTGCAGGTTAGGGGTTTAGAGACATAGATATTGGGGTTTAATGCTTTAGAGTGAGAAAGATAGAGAGATTGGGTCTTAGGAGTTTAGAGAGAGAGATATTTGTGGTTAAGGTTTAGAAAGAGAGGGGAAGAGAGAGAGATTGGGGGTTAGGAATTTAGATAGAGAGAGAGAGAGATTAGGGGTTAGGGGTTTAGGTAGAGTGAGAGGGAGAGATTGATTTGGGTTTGAGGAGTTTAGAGAGAGAGAGAGAGATTGGATGTTTTGGATTTAGAGAGAGAGAGAGAGATTGAGGATTAGAGATTTAGAGATAGATAGAGAGATAGGAGTCAATGGTTTGTTGAGAGAGGGATAGAAAGAGAGAGACTGGTGGTTAGGGGTTTAGAGAGAGAGAGATATTGGAGGTTAGGGTTTTAGAGAGAGAGAGAGAGAGAGAGAGAGATCAGGGTGTAGGGGTTTAAAGAGAGAGAGAGATTGGAGGTTAGTGTTTAGAGAAAAATAGAGATTGGAGGTTAGTGTTTAGAGAGAGAGAGAGAGAAAGGGGGTTAGGGGTTTAAAGAAAGAGATATTAGATGTTGGGGGTTTTGAGAGAGAGAGAGAGAGAGAGAGAGAGAGAGAGAAAGAGAGATTGGGGCTTAGGGATTCATAGAGAGAGAGAGATTTTAGGTTAGGGGATATGGGTTTAGAAAAGGAGAGTGTTTAAGAGTTAGTGGTTTGGAGAGAGAGATCAACAGAATGAAATAGATTAGGGGTTAGGGTTTTAGAGAGAGAGATACATATAAAGAAATAGATTAGGGGTTAGGGTTTAGAGAGAGAGAGATATTATCCATTATGGGTTTAGAGAGTGAGATAAGGGTTAGGGGTTCAAAAAGAGAGAGATATTGGGGGCCAAAGTTTTAGATATAGAAAGATAAAAAGAAAGATATTGGTGGTTAGGGATTTAGAGGGAGAGGCAGAGACTAGACGTTAGAGAGAGATTGATTGGGTGTCAAGGGTTAAAGAGAGAGAGAGAGAGAGATAGAGACAAGTATATTGGTGTCAGGAGTTTGGAGAGAGAGAGGTTTTGGGGGTTAGACCGTGAATTAGAGAGATAGATAGTTTATAGGTAGAGAGAGAGAGAGGGAGAGAGATTGGAGGTTAGGGTTTTAGAGAGAGAGGGATAGAGATATTGCTGATTATGTATTTAAAGAGAGAGAGAGAATATAAGTTAGGATAGAGAGAAACAGAGAGAGATTCAGGGTTAGGTGGTTAGAGACATAGATTGGGTGTTAGAGAATTAAAGAAAGAGTGAGAATGGGGGTTAGGGGTTTATATATGTAGCGAGAGAGAGAGAGAGAGAGAGAGAGAGAGAGACTAGGGGTTAGGGGTTTATAGAGAGGGAGAAATAGATTAGATATTAGGGTTTTGTAGAGAGAGAGAAAGAGTTTAAGGGTTACTATTGCAGAGGGAGAGAGAGAGAGAGAATGGTGTTTAGGTGTTTAGAGAGAGGGAGAGAGATTAGGGTTATGGGTTGAGAGAGAGAGATTAATATTGTTTAGAGGTTTAGAGGGAGAGAGATAGTGATTAGAGGTTAGTAGTTTATGAAGAGAGAGAGAGAGATTAGGGGTTAGGGGTTTATAGAATGAGAGAGATATTTGGAGGTTAGGGGTTTAGATAGAGATAGAGTGAGTTTGGAGGCTAGGAGTTTAGAGAGAGAGAGAGAGATTAGGGGTTAGGGGTTTGAAATGAGTGAAATATTGGGGATTAGGGGTTTAGAGAGAGAGAGAGAGAGAGAGCAAAAGAGATATTGGAGGTTAGGGGTTTAAAGATAGGGAGAGCTTAGAGGTAGGGGTTGTGAGACATATAGAGATATTAAGGGTGAGGGGTCCAGAGAGATAGAGAAATATTGGGGATTAGTGGTTTAGAGAGATATAGAGAGAGATTGGGGGTCAAGGGATTAAATATCTAGAATAGAGAGAATGGTGGTTAGGGATTTGGAGAGAGAGATAGGGAGATTGGATCTTTGGCATTTAGAGAGAGAGAGATAGGAATAGAGATATTAGGGGTCAGGGGCTTAGAGAGAGAGAGATTGGGCATTATGGGATTAGAGAGGGATAGATAGATTGTGGTGTAGGGGTTTAAAGAGAGAGAGATTGGTGGTTAGGGGTTGAGAGAGAGAGAGAGAGAGATATTAGGGGTTAGGGATGGGGTTAGTTGTATAGAGAGAGATAGAGAGATTGGGGGTTAGGAGTTTAGAGGTAGAGAGAGAGATTGAAATAAAGGGAATGGTGGTTAGGGTTTAATGAGAGAGAGGAATATTGGGGGTTTGGGGTTTAGAGTGAGAGGGAGATAGGAAGAAAGAGATTAGGGGTTAGGGGTTTGGAGAGTGAGATATTAGGCATTAGTGATTTAGGGAGAGATAGAGGGATTGGGGATTAGGGGTTTAGAGAGAGATAACAAGCAAGAGATTGTTGGTTTGGGGTTTGGAGAGAGAGAGAAATATTAGGTGTTAGGGTTTTAGAGAGAGAGAGTTAGGGGATAGGGGTTTAGAGAGAGAGGTTGGGGGTTAATGCTTTAGAGAGAGAAAGATAGAGAGATTGGGTCTTAGGATTATAGAGAGAGACTTGTAGTGAAGGTTGAGAAAGAGAGGGAGAGAGAGAGATAGAGATTAGGAGTTAGGGGTTTAGATTTATATATATATATATACATATATACAGAGAGGGAATGAGAGAGATTAGGGGTTTAGAGAGAGAGATTGGAGTTTAGGTTTTTAGAGAGAGAGAGAGAGGGAGTTCGGGGGTTGGGGGTTTAGAGAGAGAGATATTGGAGTTTAGGTTTTTAGAGAGAGAGAGAACGAGAGAGATACTGGGGGTTAGGGGTTTAGATATATAGAGAGATTGGGGTTGTGGGCTTAGAGAGAGGGATATTGGGGGTTAAAGGTTGAGAGAGAGAGAGAGCGATTAGGGGTTGTGGGTTTAGAGAATGAGAGAGATTTTATAGGTTAGGGGTTTAGAGAGAGGGAGAGATTGGTGGTTAGGAATTTAGAGAGATAGAGAGAGATTGGGGGTTAGGGGTTTTGAGAGATAGAGATAGATTGAGGGTTAGTGGCTTAGAGAGAGATAGAGAGAGATTGGGGATAAGGAGATTAGAGAGAGAGAGAGAGAGAGAGAGAGAGAGAGAGAGAGAGAGAGATTGGGTGTTAGTTGTTGAGAGAGATATATAGAGATTGAGGGTTAGAGGTTAAGAGAGAATGGTGGCTATGGGTTTAGTAAGAGAGATAGGGAGATTGGAGGTTCAGGATTTATAGAGAGATAGAGGAAGAGAGAGATATTAGGGATTATTATTTTAGAGACACATAGATAGATTCGGGGTTAGGGGTTTGAAGAGAGAGAGAGAGAGAGAGAGAGAGAGAGAGAGAGAGATTGGGTGTTAGGGTTTTTAAGAGAGATAATGGGGGTTAGGGGTGGAATTAGTTATTTAGAGAGAGATAGAGAGATTGCGGGTTAGGTGTTTAGAGAGAGAGAGAGAGATGGCGATAAAAAGAGAGAGAATGGTGATTGGGGTTTAGTGAGAGAGAGGGAGATTAGAGGTTTGGGGTTTAGAGTGAGAGGAAGATAGGAAAAGAGAGATTGGGGGTTTGGGGTTTAGAGAAAGGGAGAGATACAGGGATTGAGGATGATGGTTTTAGAGAGAGAGAGAGAAAAAATGTTGATTTGGGTTTTAGATAGAGAAATACAGATTAGGTTTTAAGGTTTTAGAGAGAAAGAGAGAGTTGGGGGATTGGGGTTTAGAGAGAGAGAGAGATTGGGGGTTAATGCTTTAGAGAGAGAAATATAGATAGATTGGGTGTTAGGAGTTTAGAGAAAGAGATTTGTTGTTATGATTTAGAGAGAGAGGGAGAGAGAGAGAGAGAGATTGGGGGCTAGGGGTTTAGATAGATAGATAGATAGATATATAGTGAGAAGCGAGAGAGAAACATTAGGGGTTAGGGGCTTAGATATTGAGAGGAAGAGAGAGATTTGGGTTTAGGGGTTTAGAGAGAGAGAGAGAGAGAGATATTGGAGATTTGTGGTTTAGAGAGAGAGATATAAATATTGGGAGTTAGGGGCTTAGAGAGAGATACAGAGACATGGGTCGAAGGTTTGTAGAGAGAGAGAGAGAGATAGAAGGAGACATATTAGTGTTTAGGCATTTAGAGAGAGAGATAGAGAGAGAGGTTTATATTGAGAGATTGGGGGTTTGAGGTTTAGAGAGAGAGACAAATAGAGAGAGAACAAGAGAGAGATCAGGGATTAGGGGTTTAGAGAGAGAGAGGGAGAAAGAGTGAGAGATACATTGATGGTTAGAGGTTTAGAGAGAGAGATTAGGGGTTAGGGGTTTAGAGAGAGAGAGAGAGGAAGTGAAACAAAGATATTGGGAGTTAGGGTTTAGAGAGAGAGAGAGATTAGCTGTCAGCCATTTAGTGAGAGAGATAAAGGGGTTAGGGGTTTAGAGAGAGAGAGAGATAAGTTGTTAGGGGTTCATAGAGAGAGATATTGAGAGTTAGGGGTTTAGAGATGAGAGATAGGAAGCGAGATATTGGTGGTTAGGGTTTTAGAAAGAGAAAGAGAGAGAGTGATTGGGTGTGAAGGGTTAACGAGAGAGAGAGAGAGAGTTAGAGACAAGTATATTGGGGTCATGGGTTTAGCGAGAGAGAGAGTTTAGGGGTTATACATTTAGATAGATAGATAGTTTATAGGTAGTTAGATAGGTAGAGAGAGATAAAGGGTTTAGGTTTAGGCATCTAGGGAGAGAAAGATTGGGTGTTAGGGGATTAAAGAAAGAGCAAGAATGGAGGGTAGGGGTTTAGACACATACATTCAGAGAGAGAGAGAGAGATCAGAGATTAGTGTTTTGGAGAGAGATATATATTCGGGGTTAGTGGTTTATAGGGAGAGAGAGAAAGATTGGTGTTTAGGGGTTTAGAGAGAGATAGAGAGATTAGGGTTAGGGGTTTAGAAAGAGATAGAAAGAGAGAGATTGCTCTTTAGGGATTTAGAGAGAGAGAGAGAGGTTAGCAGTTTATGGACATAGAGAGAGATATTGGGGTTAAGGGTTTAGTGAGAGGGATATTAGGGATTATAGGTTGAGAGAGAGAGAGATTATGGGTATAGAGAGAGAGATATTATGAGGTTATGGGTTTAGAGAGAGAGAGAGAGAGAGATTGGAGGTTAGGAGTTTAGAGAGAGAGATTGGGAGTTAGGTGTTTAGAGAGGGAGAGAGAGATAGACAGAGAGATATTGATGTTTAGGGATTTAGAGAGAGAGAGAGAGAGGTTAGCGATTTATGGACATAGAGAGAGAGAGAGGTTAGCAGTTTATGCACAGAGAGAGAGAGAGAGATATTGGGGGTTAGGGGGGGTTTAGGGAGAGGGAGGTTTGAGATTATAGGTTTAGAGAGAGAGAGAGATTAGGGTTTTGGAGAGAGAAAGATATTAGGAGGTTAGGGGTTTAAATAAAGAGAGATATTGGTGGTTAGGAGTTGAGTGAGGGAGATTGGGGGTTAGGGGCTTAGAGAGAGAGAGAGAGAGAGAGAGATTGAGGCCTAGGGGTTTAGAGAGAGAGAGAGATTGAGGCCTAGGGGTTTAGAGAGAGAGAGAGAGAGAAATATTGTTGGTTTGGGTTTTAGATAGAGAAATACAGATAACGTTTTAAGGTTTTAGAGAGAAAGAGAGAGTTGGAGGATTGGGGTTTAGAGAGAGAGAGATTGGGGGTTAATGCTTTAGAGAGAGAAATATAGATAGATTGGGTGTTAGGAGTTTAGAGAAAGAGATTTGTTGTTATGATTTAGAGATAGAGGGAGAAAGAGAGAGAGATTGGGGGCTAGGGGTTTAGATAGATAGATAGATAGATATATAGTGAGAAGCGAGAAAGAAACATTAGGGGTTAGGGGCATAGATATTGAGAGGAAGAGAGAGATTTGGGTTTAGGGGTTTAGAGAGAGAGAGAGAGATATTGGAGATTTGTGGTTTAGAGAGAGAGATATAAATATTGGGAGTTAGGGGCTTAGAGAGAGATATAGAGACATGGGTCGAAGGTTTTTAGAGAGAGAGAGAGAGATAGAAGGAGAGATATTAGTGTTTAGGCATTTAGAGAGAGAGAGATAGAGAGAGGTTTAGATTGAGAGATTGGGGGTTTGAGGTTTAGAGAGAGAGACAAATAGAGAGAGAACAAGAGAGAGATCGGGGATTAGGGGTTTAGAGAGAGAGAGGGAGAAAGAGTGAGAGATACATTGATGGTTAGAGGTTTAGAGAGAGATTGGGGGTTAGGGGTTTAGAGAGAGAGAGAGAGAGGAAGTGAAACAAAGAGATTGGGAGTTAGGGTTTAGAGAGAGAGAGAGAGAGAGAGAGAGAGAGATTAGCTGTCAGCCATTTAGTGAGAGATATAAAGGGGTTAGGGGTTTAGAGAGAGAGAGAGATAAGTGGTTAGGGGTTCATTGAGAGAGATATTGAGAGTTAGGGGTTTAGAGATGAGAGATAGGAAGGGAGATATTGGTGGTTAGGGTTTTAGAAAGAGAAAGAGAGAGAGTGATTGGGTGTGAAGGGTTAACGAGAGAGAGAGAGAGAGTTAGAGACAAGTATATTGGGGTCATGGGTTTAGCGAGAGAGAGAGTTTAGGGGTTATACATTTAGATAGATAGATAGATAGATAGTTTATAGGTAGTTATATAGGTAGAGAGAGAGAGGGGGATTGGGTTTAGGCATCTAGGGAGAGAGAGATTGGAGGTTGGTTTTTAGGGAGAGAGAGAGGTAGAGAAATATTGGGGGTTAGGTGGTTAGAGAGAGAGAGATTGGGTGCTAGGGGATTAAAGAAAGAGCGAGAATGGAGGGTAGGGGTTTAGACACATACATTCAGAGAGAGAGAGAGAGATTAGTATTTTGGAGAGAGAGAGAGAGAGAGAGAGAGAGATTAGTATTTTGGAGAGAGAGAGCGAGAGAGAGAGAGAGATCAGAGATTAGTATTTTGGAGAGAGATATATATTCGGGGTTAGTGGTTTATAGGGAGAGAGAGAAAGATTGGTGTTTAGGGGTTTAGAGAGAGATAGAGAGATTAGGGTTAGGGGTTTAGAAAGAGATGGAAAGAGAGAGATTGCTCTTTAGGAATTTAGAAAGAGAGAGAGGTTAGCGGTTTATGGACATAGAGAGAGATATTGGGGGTTAAGGGTTTAAGGAGAGGGATATTAGGGATTATAGGTTGAGAGAGAGAGAGATTAGGGGTATAGAGAGAGAGATATTAGGAGATTATGGGTTTAGAAAGAGAGAGAGAGAGATTGGAGGTTAGGAGTTTAGAGAGAGAGATTGGGAGTTAGGTGTTTAGAGAGGGAGAGAGAGATAGACAGAGAGATATTGATGTTTAGGGATTTAGAGAGAGAGAGAGAGAGGTTAGTGATTTATGGACATAGCGAGAGAGAGAGGTTAGCAGTTTATGCACAGAGAGAGAGAGAGATATTGGGGGTTAGGGGGGTTTAGGGAGAGGGAGGTTTGAGATTATAGGTTTAGAGAGAGAGAGAGATTAGGGTTTTGGAGAGAGAAAGATATTAGGAGGTTAGGGGTTTAGAGAAAGAGAGATATTGGTGGTTAAGAGTTTAGTGAGGGAGATTGGGGGTTAGGGGCTTAGAGAGAGAGAGAGAGAGAGAGAGATTGAGGTCTAGGGGTTTAGAGAGAGAGAGAGAGAGAGAGAGAGAGAGGTTGGGGTTTAGGGGCTCAGATAGATAAATATATAGATAGAGAGAGATTTGGGATTTTTTTTTAGAGAGATAAAGAGATTGGGGGAAAGAGGTTTAGTGTGAGAGAGAGAGAGAGAATGGTGGTTAGGGGATCATAAAGAAAGAGGGAGATTGGTGTTCGGGGTTTAGAGAGGGAGAGATAGGAAGAGAGATATTGGGGGTTAGGGGCTTAGAGACAGAGAGATCGAGGGTTAGGGGTTTAGCGAGAGATAGAGAGATTGAGGACTAAAAGTTTAGATAGAGAGATATAGAAAGAGAGAGGTTGGTGGTTAGAGGTTTATAGAGAGAGAGAGCGAGGGATATATTGGGTGTTAGGTTTTTAGAGAGAGAGAGAGAGAGATTGGGTTTTAGGGGTGGGGTTAGTTGTTTAGAGAGAGATAGAGAGATTAAGGTTTAGGGGTTTAGAGAGAGAGAGAGAGAAAAAGAGAATGAATGAGAGTGGATAATGTAGGTAAGTTTTAGAGGAGGTTAAATTTATAATTTCTGAGGAAAGGGATCCTAACACCTAGGTTGCTTGAATAGAGTGTCAACAAAGGGGGGTCCCTCGTTAGACCACTTTAAAAACCTTGTGTATACATGGTCGACCACCCAACTTGGGGCGTACTGGGAGGGCTTCTCTGGGAGTTACCTCCCTCCACCTATTACTAGTGCAACGACGTCCCAGTTTCCAGCTACAACAAAGGCACATGTGTCAAGATACCGAGTTAGGAAATTGTTTCCAGGCAATTTCCCAAAATGGTCCTTTGAAAACACTCTATACAAGACTTTCAATAGAACCCCTATGGCCAACATACTAATGCAAACAATATAAAAATGTATACAATTTAATATTCATAAAAAAATATTTGCTACAATCTTATTCTCATTTAAACATTCCAATTAAATTTATATATATAACCATGAAAAAACATTGAATTTTTTTTACCAAAAGTAAACAAGATAGCAATTTATAATCTAACAAAGCTTTAAAATAAGAATGATGAACTAGAACTCTAAACTATTTTAACAAACTCATAATTATTAACTTGAACTCTAAACTATTTCAATAAACTCTTAATTTTTAATCCGAACTATTTTAATATGAAAAAAATATATATTAAGAATGACATTGACAAAAGGTACAACAAGTCTCCATGTACGACATCATAGTACTAATTACAAGAAAATATGCATTCCACATTTCATAAAAATTCTATACAAGAAAACAAGATAAAAAATTAAGTGTTTATTTTTAAATTAGTAAAAGAAAATTATGAAAATTTCACAATGCTTAGTAAAAGTATGAAAAATGAGCAAAGTTAAAATAAACACAAAATTTATTTCTTGAGTTAAGAAATATAATTAAGCTAAATTTATAGGTTATTAAAAACAAACATAGAAAATAACTATATACCTAGGTTTCTACTTCCTATGAGATCTTCACCATTCCTTAGGTTTCTACTTCCTATGAGATCCTTACCATTTCTTTAGATTACCAGGAGAATACTTCCCTTTGATGCACCATGGAATCTAGTCAAAAGGAAAGAATAAAAACCCATTTCCCATCTCTTTTTACCTTACTCCATAAAAAAATAAACAATAATTTAAAACTAATAAAAAATTAAAATGAAAAATAAATTAATGACTAATAAAACTAAACAAATATTAAGTATGAATTCTAAACCTAACTATTTAAATTTTATTAAAAGTAAAAAAATAAAATAAAATAAAAAAGTCCTCATTCTAAGCTCACCTACACCATTCTAAACTATGCCTAAATCTAAACAACAATTTTCACATGCTTTTATTTAACCTAATCCTTACATTTTATGTTACTTTCTACCACGATGTAAATTTTACTGTGTTCAAAAATATGTAGGGACATAGTTGCCTTTTCTTCCCCACTCACCTTATTAATGCCAAAAAGAATTCACTCATATTCACACTTCACCCTCCTATCATGAATTCGTGGACACTGACATCCAACGCCATGGCTTTCACTAAATTGGAGGGAACTTCTTATGAAAAGCAGCAAACGAAATTACCCATTATTCCCACTGTATATGCGATATCAATTACTCATTATTCCTACTGTATATGCTATATCAGTCTACTAGTTTCGCCTCCCTACTTTATGATACTCGTACTGTTAATCTTGAGACATCATAGTTAAAATTCTGAGAAATCAGAGTTAAAATTGTTTCTGAGTGTGTTGGGTATATCAAGATTTCTGAATTATGCATTCATAATTACGAATTGCACACCACAAAACCATATTTTTTTAAATAGAATTATTGGTTTCTGATTAAAATCTCGCGGGAAAAGAGAAATCGTAGCGCCTTTAAACTTCTTATATTATAAGTAAGACAAGCAGTGTACTTAGTGTCGTGTAGGGGCAAGTGAGGGCACCAGTTTTCAGCTGAGGCTTCTTCTTTTTCTTTCATCTTAGAATGAACGACAACGCCACAGTTTCTCACAGATAAGAAAAGAAAAATTGAGAGGGTTTCTCATCTGAAGAATCATTTTTCTTGTTTTCTTCGTGGATTTGTTTTCTATTGTTTTGTTTTAAGGTCGGTATTACGAATAAACGTATGAGTGATGGAGATTGGTAGGTACGTAAAAGTTTATTTTCACGGCCAGCCTGTGCAGCTAGCTAGCTACGAATACCAAGGGAAAGGGACAGTCCCCCAGCCATCCACAACATTCATGGCTGTGCAGCTAGCTTCGAATACCAGAGTAATGGGAACCTGTTTTTTAATCTTTGAGGACGGGAAGATCCATCCACAACATTCATGGTGCCTTGGAAAGGAAGACTGCAGTGCATCAAACCGGTCGTGACTAATACTTTATCCGGTTGTGACTAAGACAAGTTGGCCAATATGGAAATTCTTGTTGTACCATGGAGTAATTAGGGTAAGGATGATGATATACAGGTTTTCAATACGGATGATGATATACGGGTTTTCAATAGGACTAAAAGTCTAAACCAAAATGCTAATGTTATTAATAAAACTTCGATGAAGCTGGGGAAATGAAAAGCTGAACAAAACTTAGATATGTTGTAAAATGAGAAAAAGTTGAGAGAAAGTTGTGTGTATGTAAATAATACAATTTTATGTGTTTAAAACAAGTCTACTGTTTCGCTTCAATATGGGGGAAACAATTTATATGTATGGCTAGCCGTTAGAGGGAAGAGAGGAAGAGGGATCTGCATGAAAACATCACTGCTCTACGATTAACTTTCTCTGCCTTTGTATATCTACCATCTTCACACAATTAGAATTAACCGACCTAATTCGTGACCTTCCAAACCGTCCGAATTTCATTCATGATCAGATCCTTCATATGGAGCCAATGTTTATTCTCTTTCAGCTAAAGTTTATATTCAAATATCATACCTTTTCAAAATTTAAAACATTTTGACTATTTAAATTTGAAAAAAATATCATACCTTTTCAAAATTTAAATATATAATTATATATATTCAAATTTTAAAAAGGTATGATATTTTTTTCAACTTTTAGTAGTCAGATCCTAGTGAATATATATATATACATCAAATAAAAACTTAAAATATAATAATTTATAAAAATAAATATATCCAATAAATTTATGTAAATGAAAACCTAATGAATAAGCCAATTAATTAATTAATTAATAAGAACCATAACTTTATCTTCAACAATAATATAAATTATATTAACCATAAAAACAATAATATGCATTATTATTACAAATTTGTGTTTAACGTCATAGAAGTTATTATAAATATTAATATTCTAAATCAAATTGGATAATCTGCGGGTGCTTTGTGAAGAATGCGACTTTTGTTTAAGCCTTAACGACCACAGGTCATGATAATAAGATAACGGAATCAATACAATGGTTTAACAAGCTCTCGTGACAGTGGCAGGATTATAGGGATCTGCCCAGCGACGCCATTCTAAGGAAATCGAACCCACCACCTTTTGATCATAAATGATATTAATCAATTAAATAAAAACCCTACAAGGAAATGGAGGAAAGTATGTTTCTCTTGGTTTCATTTTCCACATCCTTTCTATCCAGTTTCAACTCTAATCATTTCATTTTTTTCCTCGCACTAAGCATTTTTGACAAATACACCCAAAACATAGTAGGCAAACGTTTGAACTGTAGGTGCTAAAATCAACAATACTTTACATATTTATCCAAGACTAAACCCAAGAGTTCAATAAAACAAGTAGCGATTATGTTTTATTTTTCAAATACAAGTCGATCTCTTATCTAATTGTTAGTCTAGAAACAAAATAAAACATGCACCTCGCATATGCTACATCCCACCCATACCCATTTGTTACCGCGCGGTTGTCGCTAGCCAATACGATTGAAGGACAAGAATAGAAAAAGGCTTTGAAGATAACATATTAATCACAAATCAGAACATGAAGATAACAAATCACTAACCTGGATACACCATTTTTTTACTTAGCCTCTGCTTCTTTTCGCCCTAAATTCTTCTTCACAAAGCATTGATTCGAATTCAGCCTGATACACCATTTCAAGGAATCTGCAACACATTAATATCATCATCTGTCATAAAAGAAAGATTGACAGATTCATTATAAAAGAAAAGATTAATATAATTTCTTAAAAGAAAGATTAATCATATGAAAGATTAATCTAATTTCAAGTAGATTCATTATTACTGTGATGTATACAAAATTCAGTTTCAATGAAACATTGACTAGAGATTGTGCAAGAGTTACAACATGAAAATTATTGTTCTCTGTAAACTTCTTACAGTTACAGACAATAATGATTTTCCTAATTAATTCATTATTGTTGGAAAAAAATGAAGCAAAAACTAAGACTTCCTGTTGCCTTATTTATGTATGTAGGAAGAAGAAAAAAACGGCAATAAAACCCAGAACCATACTCAAACACAGATAATCTCTGCAACAAAACAAGAGAAGATTTAATTTACTACTAAACCACAGAACTAAAACTAGAATGGTAAGATT
Source organism: Larix kaempferi (assembly GCA_027924585.1). NCBI lineage: Eukaryota > Viridiplantae > Streptophyta > Pinopsida > Pinales > Pinaceae > Larix > Larix kaempferi. The sequence continues at coordinate 863,707 of BSBM01000287.1, read as the reverse complement.
TATTGTATTTGCAGATAAATAAGAAAAAGCATCGGTAGTTTGCAGTAAAAACAAAAAACTCAAAACTCTTGTTCCAGACCTAGACTGTGGAATGCGTGCGATTCAGGCAAATATTTCGCGCTATTGAAGCAACGTTTTCGTTTCTGATTCAAGCAAATAAAAAAAAACATCAGTAGTCTGTAGTAAATGCACATAAAAAAAATCTGCATTAAAACTTTCAAAATATTTTAGGGCAAGCCATTACCTAGAGCCCTAATCCAGAGGAAGCTTCGTCTTCAGAGGCATTAACTATGTAGCCTTTCATAATGTGTTTCTGCGGCTGACTCGTCTCCTTTCTCCATTATCGCAGATCCAGCTACAAATCAAATAGACACAATGTAAATAAAACATACCAATGCAAATGCAAATGAAACATACCAACTATAACTTCGTCAAGGGCCGCTACTTGAAGAGCGTATTCCGAGATCTGTGGGTGACAATAATCTGTTTCTCGAGGACGTCGACTATTTTAAGCACCTCAGCGGTCTCACGATATCGACATTCAGCTGCCCAAGCTTTCGCAATTATTCAGTTCGATCTGTGATCTCCTTAGTGCACGACAGACTTCTTCCCGTTCAATCTGCAAGATGTGTTCCGTCGCTTTTCGTTCGACAGTATATCTTGTAATGGAGTGGGATTCGAGCCGGGTCCCCAAGGCTCGGAAAATCATGGACCATTTCTAAATATTATTAGTCATGTTTCAAAATATTATTATTCACGTTTCAACTTTCACCATCACGTTTCAATTTTCACAAACTAAGGATGGGGGGCGAACGCAAACGTTCACCTACATGTAAAAAAGTACTGCAAATAAAAAGAACTCAGAGAAAAAACAATTCATGGGAAATAAAATGTAAAGTATATTGAGGTACTTGTAGCGATTTTGATTGCAAGAAGTCTTCAATCTTAGTTTATATCATTATCTAGGAACATCTATAATCTAAATTTTGCTTACCAGGACACGGCAACAAGCTTGACCCTTCCATTAAAATCCTAAAAGAAGCTTGACCCTTCCATTAAAACCTTAAAAGAAGGGGTTTCCAGATTTAACGACCAAGACAGTTAGTCTCTGTAAATGTTTTCATTAACAATATATCGGTGAAAGGGGTTTTCTAAGACATCTTCTGGGATTGAAGAGGTCTTCAGAATAAGCTTTCTCCACATAAAACAGAATTTCCTATCTACCTCCAAATTTCCTGTGTGGCCTCTAATTAGGGATTCTTAAATAGTTATTAAAAGCTTTACAACATATTCCTATTTTTTATACCAGCTCTAAAGATTAAGGTGATGATTAAGCTTAGCTTTTGTTGTGGTTTTTTGGTTCTTTATAATCACTGCAAAACATCAAATTACATACGTTTTAAAAAGTTAAATAAAAACATAAATTTATCTGTTTATTAAATATAAACAAAAGTTAATAAAACATAAATTTACGCATTTATTAATAAATATGAAAATGGTGTGTGATCTTTAAAAACATTTTGGTTATTAAAATTTGAAAACAATATGGTGGAAAACTAGTGATTACAACTATGCATAGAGAACAAGAAACATATAATTTGTTTATGGCACGAACTTATTAGTAACACTTAACTTCTTATTTATATGTATTCACCAGCCACAAGTTAAGTGACTATGCTAATTAATTAATAAAAACCCTAACTTTATCTTCAACAATAATATAAATTATATTAACCATAAAAACAGTAATATGCATTATTATTACTCATTTGTGTTTAGCATCATAGAAGTTATTATAAATATTAATATTCTAAATCAAATTGGATAATCTGCGAGTGCTTTGTGAAGAATGCAATTTAATAATGATGAGATGAATGACACTGGCATTTATTCAGAACGCCTTTTGAACTCTATTACAATACAATACGTTTGAACTCTATAACACGTTTGAACTGTAGGTGCTAAAATCAACAATACTTTACAAATTTATCCAAGACTAAAACCAAGAGTTCAATTAAACATGTAGAGATTATGTTTTATTTTTCAAATACAAGTCGATCTCTGATCTAATTGTCAATCTAGAAACAAAATAAAACCTGCACTTCGCATATGCTACATCCCACCCATACCCATTTGTGACCGCGCGGTTGTCGCTAGGCAATACGATTGAACGACAAGAATAGAAAAAGGCTTTACTCGTAAGATTATCATCTAGTAATGAAGGGAATCTAACCTTGGTTACTGGAAATCAAGGAAATTATCATTAATTATTATCTAATCAGAACATGTAGAAGTTATTATATATATTAATCACAAATCAGAACATGTGTTGAAGTTATTATATATATTAATCACAAATCAAAACATGAAGATAACAAATCACTAACCTGGATGTTTACTTAGCCTCTTCTTCTTTTCGCCCTAAATTCTTCTTCACAAAGCATTGATTCGAATTCAGCCTGACACATTTCCATTCGAATTGCTAGGGATACACCATTTCAAGGAATCTGCAACACATTAATATCATCATCTGTCATAAAAGAAAGATTGACAGATTCATTATATAAGAAAGATTAATATAAAATTTCTTAAAAGAAAGATTAATATAATTTCAAGTAGATTCATTATTACTGTGATGTATACAAAATTCAGTTTCAATGAAACATTGACTAGAGATTGTACAAGAATTACAACAAGAAAATTATTGTTCTCTCTAAACTTCTTACAGTTACAGACAATAATGATTTTCCTAATTAATTCATTCAAAATTTGAACTATAAGTGGAAAAAAATGAAGCAGAAACTAAGACTTCCTGCTGCCTTATTTATGTATGTTGGACAATGGTACTAAGGAAGAAGAAAAAAACAGCAACAAAACCCAGAACTCAAGATGACAAGACTTAATTTACTACTAAACCACAGAACTCATACTAGAGAAGACTTAATTTACTACTAAACCTGCAACAAAACAAGAGAAGACTTACTTTAGTACTAAACCACAGAACTCAAACTAGAATGGTAAGATTTATTGTATTTGCAGATAAATAAGAAAAAGCATCGATAGTTTGCAGTAAAAACAAAAAACTCAAAGCTCTTGTTCCAGACCTAGACTGTGGAATGCGTGCGATTCAGGCAAATATTTCGTGCTATTGAAGCAACTTTTTCGTGCGATTCAGGCAACTTTTTTATTTCTGATTCATGCAAATAAAAAAAAAACATCAGCAGTTTGTAGTAAATGCACATAAAAGAAAAATCTGCATTGAAACTTTCAAAATTTTTTAGGGCAAGCCATTACCTAGAGCCCTAATCCAGAGGAAGCTTCGTCTTCACAGGCATTAACTACGTAGCCTTTCATAATGTGTTTCTGCGGCTGACTCGTCTCCTTTCTCAATTATCGCAGATCCAGCTACAAATCAAATAGACACAATGTAAATAAAACATACCAATGCAAATGCAAATGAAACATACCGCTACGTGAAAGCGTATTCCGAGATCTGTTGGGTGACAATAATCTGTTTCTGGAGGATGGCGACTATTTTCGTCGCTTTTCGTAATGGAGTGGGATTCGATCCCGTGTCTCTCTCCCCAGATCTCTCGCGGCCGGTTCCTTTCCTCGATGCCTTCGAGGACAGCATGGAAGCATGCATGTACCCTGGGCATTGGAATGGAGCGCCGGGTTCCCAAGGCTCGGAAAATCATGGACCCATTTCTAAACAATGCCATTGAGTTTAAAAAGAAAAGCATGCTTCACTACACTGCGAAAGGCTACAGCGAGGGTGAACCCATGGACTTCTTGTCCATACTTCTTTTACGCGAGGGTGAACCCATGGACTTCTTGTCCATACTTCTTTTACGTGGGCAAGAGTCCTAATAGCGGCGTCCCGGCCGCTTCCGATGCCAACTTAAGAGACTTCGTGCTCAACATTATTCTGGGAGGAATGACGACGAACACGGCTCTCTGCTGGCTTTTCTGGATCTTGGATCAGCACCCGCGTGTCGAAGCAAAGATTGTACAAGAGATCCAAATGATCTTGAAGCAGAGGCCCTGCACATCGACGTCGCCGGATGGAAACGTCCACCCATCGTCGCCTTTTTCAATGGAGGAGATAAAAGTTATGCACTATCTCGAGGCGGCCCCGAGGGAGTCTCTGCGTATGTATCCTGCTCCGATGGACCTGCTGGAGGCGGCGGAGGACGACGTGCTGCCTGATGGAACGAAATTGAAGAAGGGATCCATCGTCTTGTATTTCATCTATTCTTCCGGCAGAATGTAGGTTAGCGTCCGGAATACGCTAACCTAAAAATGCAAATGAAACATACCAACAAATGCAACATACCAACAAAAAAAACTCTGAAACATACCTAACAAATGCCACATTCTGAAACATACCTAAAAAAACTCTGGAACATGCCAACAAATGCAACACATTGCACACAGACATTAAAATTTAAAATGCACAGGGTAGAGAGTAAAGAAATGAAGAGATTCATAATGCAACGCTTGAAAAGCTGTTTTTTCATCCAACGGCAAGCCAGTGTTCTTTAACAAATTCAAGTTGAACCGTTGATTCAATGCCGCTTTTTTATCCGACGACAAGTAAGTGTTATTTAATAAATTCAAGTTAAACCGTTGATTCAAAGCAAAATTTTCATCCAACGGCATGAAATTGTTATTTAAGAAATTCAAGTTGGACTGTTGATTCAAGTGGAGATTGGAATTGAATGGTCGGATGACATTCTTGTTAATGATTACATTGAACCGTTGGATGACATCATTGTTATGATGGGTAACAGCTTGCAATTTGAATTTATTTTACATATTTGCAAATCCAACAACCACCACATCATCCAAGTAGTTGGAAATGCTATAGGTTGAATTATCACTTTATTTGTTGAATTTGGTAAGGGTTAACAATAATCGGGTGGGAAAATTTAATTTTATAAAAATTCTCTGTGGTTATTAATTGTAGTTTTTGATAAATATTTTGATTCTAACCTTTATCCATTAATATGTAATAAATTATAATATGTAATAAATTATATGCAAAATTTAACCACATTCCGTGGGAAATTTTAAATTTATATAAAAATATTCTTGTTAAATATAAATTTTGGATTAATATTTTTTTTAATGATTTTAAGCTTTATTTATTATCATGTAAAAAAAATTATTTGAAAATATGTGAGGAGACAAAATATTATAAAGATAAAAACATGTGAGAAAACAATATTATGAAACTGAAAACATTTTAGGGGCTTTTGATACATAGTACTTCACTCTCTAGATATAATGTAATACAAATTGCATGTATGCCTATTTAAATATTAATCATTAATTTTATATTTATTCAAATAACATATTTGCTAAAAATGGTTCCAAGAAAATAATACTTTTTTTCCATAGATCAAATTTGTAATTATTATTTAAGGTGAACAAAAAATACATTATGTAGATGCTTTAAATTAGTTGGAAATTTCTTGAAGAAACTTCTTTGATTGCATGGAAGAGGCACATTCTACATCCCACTAGGGGATGGGTAACTCCTTCTGTGCTCATCATGGAGCTAAAAAATGTCATTTTTTAAAAATAATAAAATATTATAAAAAAATAACATGTCTACTAAAATTAGATTTAAAACAAAAAGAGATTTGATGCCTCTCCAGGCTTAGTAGATCCCCTTTTAAGATGGATATATGCTGGTAATAAATAAAAATAAACCTACTAGCATGCAAAGTCGCTTTTTCATACCTAGTATTCTATTCCACAACATAACTCCTACATAGTCTTTTATATAGATATCAAGAAAATGTTGAGGGCCTTGTGATTCTCTTCCATAAAAATATATATTCCAAAAATGAGATTTAGATTCAATAATGTCAACAAAATATATATGATTCACCCCTTTGTTCGATGAGAGGATCCACTTTGTGTGTGTAAGGGATGATGTTTGACTTATTAAATTTGGTCCCTCCTATACTCAAAGGGGCCTAACACATTTATAACAAGCCAAATAATTTAAGTGGACCTTAATTATTTGTCGATGTAACTACCAAGTACTACCAAGATGAAAATTTTTACCTCCGAGGAGAGACTTGATAAGTGCAAGCTTGAATGGGCCCAACAACAATATCTTAAACTCTCCTAGATTCATATTACCAAGTTTAAACTAGAGATTTTGGATGGGGTACAATGGGTGGCCCTTTCAATTATGTATATTGTATTAATTTCACCTTTATAATTCACACAAACCGTTACCTTAAATTCATTTACTCATTCATTACCTTTTTTTTTATTCACACAAATCTACAATATGATGACTATGTGGAGATTAACTAATGGTGTGACAAATCAATTGATGTCATGAATGATTAGATTATTTTGGAGCGAGGCCCGATAACTTCACTTATGGTTTAGATCATAAAAAGTGTGTGTGAAAGAATGAAAAACAAATACTACTAGTAACAATGCCTTATTCATTACATCTATGATTATGTTGCTTCCACCAATGGGCACTTGAATTGGCTTGGAGGATTGAGATATTTCATTACACTACACAATCCTCCATCATAACCAATTAACATGATATGTTCTCAAGTATTCATCTCATTATTTCGTAGTGGGAATGAGTTAGAAAATGTGGGTTGAGAATCCCTTATTCTACTTACATAGGAACAAAATAAGGGGTAAATGGAGAATAAAAGAATAACAAAGACAATCTTCTAAATATAGATTTGTCAATAATAAAGGAAAAATTAAAATAATAACAAGTACACCTAACCCCCATTGAGATATAGTCAAGGTAAAAAACACAAAATCTAAGAGCCCCATTTCCATCGTAAACAACATTGAATAACACATGGAAATAGAATCGGTGAAGTGCATGTTTTTTTTTAATTAAAATATCATAAGCAATCCCGAAACATAATATTTGACTAAATATGTTTTGGTCATTCCTAGGATGACGAAGACAATAGGCGATCCCAAAACATAGTTTTTTTTGGGTTTTTTGCACAGGGGCTTCACTCAATGACTTCCTACAATAACACGTTCATTCGTGGCATATGAAACAATACCGAGCTAATTTCAAAAAATATTGGAAAAAACCTCCCAAAATCATTTTTTTAAACCCCCTCCCAATATGCCTTCCTAATTTTAAAAAACCCCTATTTTCCCTATATATTGTATGTATTCAATTTTTCATTTACATTTTTTATACCCCTTTATATATCTACCTAGGATATTGGCATGATACCGTGGGCATGACTAAACCTCCCAAGGCCTATAATAGGCACGAGTGGTTGGGCATTCAAGCCCTCAAGGCGTATCGGGGTCCTATAACACGCCCTAGAGGTGCCCTGGAGGCTTAGAGCCTCCCAAGGCACCCCAAGGGCTTGGATACCTTCATGGTATACAAACAAGTGAAAATGGGATAAGTAAAACACAACAATTTATATATGTAAACTTGCAAAACTCGGATAAGATTGGTGTCAAAGCCAAGTTCATATCCCAGAAAATGAGGAAAGGGAGAGCCTTTTGACTACTAGTTTGTTGAGAGTGAAGAAGCATTACCTGGAATGGAAAACAACTCACTTGTGAAAACAAAATAACAACTTCTAAAGATGCTTCAGACCATGGGGAGAGGAGAGATCCCATTTCCAAAATGGATGAAGGAGACAGTCTTCAAGATATGTTAAACCATATAAAGCAAATTCAACACATTCATCAAGAGATGAAAATTAGAAATCAGCTAAACCAGTAAGAATAGGTTCTGAAATTCAGAAGGCTATGCAAGTAAGAATGAATTTGGGAGGTGATGTTTCAAAACTGGCAACTAGAGTTGGGGCAAGTGTGGTTAATAGTAATACAACCAATATCACATCTTCTGTAAGTTGATGTCAACTCTCAAATCCCTCCAATTTCATTTATTTTCAATATAGAGAATAAAATAGAAATGCATCTATTCAATGGTATGCTTTAATTCTTGACACAATAAATGATTCGCAAATTGCCAAAAACATTAAGATTGTATTTTTCTTGTCATGAATTCAATGATATGTAAAGAATCTACCTTATGTAGAAGAATCTTAACATGCCTGAAAGAATATTAGAAATGGAGATGAAAGGAACAACAATTGTCTATTAATAGCTTTGAACAAATTCAAACAAATAATGAAGTTCTATCCTCCATGGCATGAGAAGAACCTGTTGATCCAAGTGAAATTTTTGAAACCCAAGCCAAAGCAAAAGGTCCAAAGGCCTAATTGATGAAATCTATCTGCCATCCATAAATCTTAATATGTAAGAGACATGTGCTTGGTTAAATTTAATTACATCAATGGTTTGTATATTAGTAAGGAACAAGAATTGAAATTTTTCACAACTCTTCATATGAAACTTATAGTTTCACCAAAGAGACAGATGAAAAGTAGAGGAAAAAGAAATTAATTCACAACAAATAAACAATATTTAGCTATAGCACCTAGTGACAAAGGAAAGACACCAATGAATTATAATATGTAGTAAATTATTATTATTATAAATTATAATATGTAATAAATTATAATATGTAATAAATTATATGTAAAATTTAAGCACATTCCGTGGGAAATTTTAATTTTATATAAAAATATTCTTGTTAAACATAAATTTTGGATTAATATTTTTTTTAATGATTTAAGCTTTATTTATTATCATGTAAACAAAATTATTTGAAAATATGTGAGGAGACAAAATATTATAAAGATGAAAACATGTGAGAAGACAATATTATGAAGATGAAAACAGTTTAGGGGCTTTTGATACATAGTACTTCACTCTCTAGATATAGTGTAATACAAATTGCATGTATGCGTATTTAAATATTAATCATTAATTTTATATTTATTCTAATAAAATATTTGCTAAAAATGGTTCCAAGAAAATAACATTTTTTTTCCATAGATCAAATTTGTAATTATTATTTAAGGTGAACAAAAAATACATTATGTAGATGCTTTAAATTAGTTGGAAATTTCTTGAAGAAACTTCTTTGATTGCACGGAAGAGGCACATTCTACATCCCACTGGGGGATGGGTAACTCCTTCCATGCTCATCATGGAGCTAAAAAATGTCCTTTTTAAAAAATAATAGGGTGTGTGCAAGAAGATGAGGGTCACTTTAGATGCAATCCTACTTTTTCAAAACTCGTTCCTGATACATAAAAACATAACGCGTTTCTGATACTTAGCACTTGACATGCTAAACCCGAGCTTGACATGTCACTGGACATGTAGGATAGGTAACCATAACGCGTACGCGTTATAGAACTACAAAACGCGTACGCGTTATGTAGTTACAAAATGCGTGCGCGTTATTGAAATCTAAAATCAATTTAAAAACACACTCCCGACCACCCACGGCACTCTTCACACATCAGAAACGCGAAATAGAGGTTGGACAAGGACGGTTTGTGTGCCTTGGAGTATCGGTGGAGCTCGATTTAGTTGGAGGGGAGGCAAATTCACCGGTGGATTGTCATCTAATCAGGTAATTCATTCAGCCATACCATTTTTTTGTCATTTCTTAACCTAAATTACTATTTTTTAAATTCACATCTCCCTCAACCAAGATGAGTGAATAATTAAAATGAATCCCTTTTCAAAAACTCAAAAATTCCTAATCCAACCAAAATTTGAAAAAAATAGAACTCCTCCCTTTCTACAATGTATCCATCCACATGAAACCCAAATTTCCAACCCTCAAAGGCCATCTCCCATGATACTAATTAAATAATTTTCCTTGGTAATGGCCATAACAAGATGAAATGCATGCACAAGCGTGAATAGAAAAAATGCAAAAAAATTAGTAACTTGGTTTCTCAAAATTTCATCACAATCATTTGTCCATGAACATAATCAAAATTTCATCAGAAGTGTATGTAGCTATACATTGCCTCTTAGTTAAGCACCCTTGACTAAATGCCAAAACACATTAACAAAGTGTCTCTTGGGCCTGCCCTATCCACACCCTTGATCAATCTAGTCAACGCATAGGGACCGTCGATTCAATCGAAATACTTCATATAGAAAATCACTATGTTTTTTTATTTAATTTTCTGAACTTGCCATACAATGTAGAGATCGATTTTGTAGAGAGAAATTGTCTCTATTTTGAGAAGTTGACATTGTTGTTATTGTCATTCTAGTCACAATCTCTAGTTGATTATTCAACATCTTAATCATTGATAGTCATCTCAAGTACATATGTAATCATATTGGCAAGACAAACTCATACATATCCATTTCATTCCATGCCACTTTGTCCTCCCCTCCAACCACAAGGCGTAATATGTTGAAATCAATAAATTTAATGTTAGCTTATGAAGTTGATGGAAATATTGTTTTCTGCAAGGGACATAAAGGCCAAAACATGTCAAAATAACACTCCTAAATTCTAAGAAGTTTAAACCCAAGTTTGCATGGAAAAGTCATCAATGAGGGTTAAGAAGTGCCTTAACTTCTAGAAAGAAGTTGAACGAAACTTACTTTTTAATTGTTAAATGTTTAATTTTAAGTTTTAAATGTATGTAATTGAATGCCATTAAATTGCTTACTTGAGTTTGATTTAATACATTTTCAATTTTGAAGAGACATCATTATATACCATGTATATGTTTCTAATGATTTTCGTATTGATGTTTTTATTGCAGTTGCAGCTATGGACACCAATGCCGAGATACTGATTGAGCTTGCCCACTTGAGTGGAATTAGTGCAGCTTTTAGTGGTGGTGACAGGATTCGTCACTCGCTTGCATCAACCTTGGATGCAATTGTTAACACCATTTCATAGTCTAGCAATGTACTATATGATATTACATCATATAGAGAAAGAAAAAGACAAAAATATGCTGATGGGCTATACTACAATGCAATAAAAAGTTGAAAATATCCAAAGAGCTCATATTTGCATTGTTTAGGGACCCTCGGATGGGGGAAATCCCAAATGCAAACAAGCCTCATTTCTCCATTGAGTGGTGCACGTTTCAACCATTTGTTGATAACTGGATGGATAGATGGTACATGGTTTTTGATATGCCACCACATAACAACAGGGAAATTCCCTTGTATTTCCTTCGAAAGATGTATGCAGAGTTCATGTTACATAAACACGTAAACTATTTTGACATCTTGCAGTTTCAGGGGATCGGTGGGGGGATGCCCCAAAACCGACCCAATGTGAGGCTTCGAGACCAGGATCGCCCTATCCCTACACCTCGTAGGCAGTTTCCTGGGCTAGATGTCCCACCTGCACATTGTATTATTCCACAGAAACGTGATGCATTTTTGAGTTTGGCACAGGCGGTTGTTTTCCATGGCACTATGGTTCAGCATATGGGTGAGGAAGGGACATCTTTCCCGGGTGTGGTACATACACCAGCTCGTCACCATGTAGGACCATCCACTAGTGCAAGACCATCCACTAGTGCAGGACCATCGACACATCCCCATCCTAGTATAGATCCTCACGAGTGCACATCATGCGGTCGTCCCTACTATGGTATTACCTCAGATGTTGCCTTCAGTGGGTTTTTGAGAGAGGTATGTAGATGGTTAATTGTAATAAATTCTTCAGTTATTTTTGTCTTTGTACACATATATATAGTTTGAGCTAATATATTAATTTTGTGAACTTGAAGTTGATGCTTTATGCTGGCAGCGACGCCCTAGAGCCAGATGTTCCAGACTCTACAGGGGGGCATGATGCTTCCCATTTGGAAAGCCCATCTTATATACCACCTATTGCCATATCTCACACCGAGGTAAACATTTTAAAATTTCAATTTTTTAATACTTGTTAATTTGTTCATTTCCACATACTTTACATTTTAGTTCACTAATGCTATCTAAGGTCTAATATTTACAATTATTAAACTTGTAGATGGCAGATCCTTCACTAGGGCAAGGTAATGTGGAGGTAGCACCCATGGTCGTACCATTCGATGAAACATCTGGGCTCCAGGTAAACAATTAAAAATGACACTTTTTAAATACATGTTTGTTTGTTGAATCATGTATGTCTAACTACATGAACACTTGCTAACTGTAGGCACCATCCGAGACATCTAGACCATTGCCTGGATTTGTATCTCCCGCCAGGCCATTCATGAACAAGGGTGGTGTGTATGTGAGGCGTTCTACTCCTAGAAAGATTCCAGCTACCCACGACCATGGGCTTACTCATACCATGGTAATGTATATCTTTCGATGATATTTGTTGTTTAACTTGAAATCCAGTGCATAAATTGTTTTTGTTAATGTTTGAATTGCATGTTTACTATATTAGGAACTCGAGTTGTCTACTAAAAACCTTGCATCGATGGTTGATGCAGCAATCAGTGCCGCATCTGCAATGGCAACTGATCACACATAGGTATGTAACTATTTCAACATTATCTTTACATAGTTTATTATTGTTGTCTATTGTTTATTCATGCATTTATAACTATTTCAACATTTTTTCATTGTAGCCACCACCAGCAGGAGCAGTTCCTGGCCCCCGTGGTTCGACCATCCTGGATGTTCAACCAACGGCTCCATCTCCTACACAAGCAACACAATATCCTTTGTCAGTTGAGGTGAGATGTCCTTCATTGAACAAGTGTTTCATGCACTTTCCATGCACCAATTGATAATTGTTGAGTTAATTGTTGAGCTAATGTATTAGTGTACATAGTTAGTTGAATTTAACAATTGATAATTAATTTGCAGGATCTAGAGACGCACACTGATCCTAGAGATGTGCCTAGAGGATCAACATCGGGAAAGAACAAGAGGAAGCTTGAGTTTTGATGTGTCTTATGGGATATATGTACATTTGGATACATGTACATATGGCTTTGATAGTTTTTGATAGTTTTGGACATATGTGCTTTTGGATACTTTTGGATATATATGTACTTTTCGATACATTCACTTTTGGAGACATGTACATTTACTTCATTGTGCATGTACTTTTGGAGACATGTACATTAACTTCATTGGATACATGTACTTTTGGATACATGTACTTTTGGAGACATGCACTTTTGGATATATAGGTACTTTTGGATACATGTACTTTTTGCACATTGACATTTCAATTATAAATGAATGATACATTTCACTTTGTATTTGTTCTTCAGTTTCCATGTGTTCTTGTGTCAATCTAATGTGTTGATTTGTGTGGATTATCTATTACTCATGAATGCGCTATGTCAAAAGAACAAACTATTATATTTAAAGGTTTCAACGAACTCACTACATGCGTGCACTAATTGGTATCTCATTAAAATTTGTGATTTTGGATTATCATTACAAGTTATGTCAAAGTTCTTGCTCGTGTAATTTAATCAAACAAAGTGCAATATAATGTTTTTCAAGCTTTCAATGAACTCACTCATGCACAATAATTGGATAGGTGTAATTAAAATTTGTGAGTTTGGATGATTAATTTACAAGTTAAGTCAATGTTCAAGTGTAATTTAATAAAACTAAGTGCAATACATGCTACACATTTCATCAATGCCCAATATTTGATTGTACAATTAGATTCAACACTACATATGAGTAACTACATACAAGTGCTCAAAGCAACATTGGTGAAAGGAACAAACGTTTCCTTGGGATTTGAGAAATAAAGTGCCTTCTAATGTTGGTTGGGAAGGATATGCTTGGTTATCCTTATGGCTTGGAGGTCATCTTCATGTAGATAAGTACTCTTGTTTTCATGTGTCATTAAGGTTTTTTCATGTGGTAAAACCCTTCAGGTTAGGGTTTGTTCATTGTTTCATTGTACTTGATCTCTAAACATATAATTATTCTAAGAAAGGCTGCTAGATTTTCTTCTCCATGAGGGTTTCCCAGGATAAAATGTTGTGTCTCTTGTCCGTGAGCAATATTTTCATGCAACTTGCAGCTCGACATAGCTTAGAAACCGGACATAGGATCGATGAACCGTCGAATCCGTTGGTCTCTTGACGTGCGATTACCTCTAGGGGGCGCTCTCCCTCGTCTCCCCATGGCCCAGTGGCTTCATTGTGCATTCATTTCGTAACCTAGGGTTTTGCTTAGTTTCATTGCATGCAATCTCGCACTAGTGGGTCAAATATGCAAAACCCTCCCCTGAGCCAGTGTTGGCAGTGTTCCCAAGTCGGCATTGCCCACACACACTTGCAGGAGCCAACGGCATGAAATCTTGCTGCTCCGTTTGCATTTTGGCTCTCGGACGAAAATTCACCAAGTGTCCGTGAACGACATTTTCATGCGACTTGCAATTCGACATAACTCAGAAACTGGACGTCGAAGCGATGAACCGTCGAATCCGTTGGTCTCCTGGCGTGCGATTACCTCTAGGGGGGCCTCTCCCTCATCTCCCCATGGCCCAGTGGCTTCATTGTGCATTCATTTCGTAAACTAGGGTTTTGCTCAGTTTCATTGCATGCAATCTCGCAATAGTGGGTCAACTCCGCAAAACCCTCCCCCGAGCCAGTGCTGGCAGTGTTCCCACGTTGGCATTTCCCACGCACACTTGCAAGAGCCAATGGCATGCAATCTTCCTGCTCCATTTTCATTTTGGCTCCCGGACTGAAATTCACCAAGTGTCCGTGAACGACATTTTCATGTGACTTGCAACTCGACATAACTCGGAAACCAGACGTCGGACCGACGAACCGTCAACTCCGTTGGTCTCCTGGCGTGCGATTACCTCTAGGGGGGCCTCTCCCTCGTCTCCCCATGGCCCAGTGGCTTCATTGTACATTCATTTCGTGAACTAAGGTTTTCCTTAGTTTCACTGCATGCAATCTTGCATTGGTGGGTCAACTCTGCAAAACCCTCCCCCGAGCCAGTGTAGGTAATGTTCCCACATCGGCATTTTCCACACACATTTGTAGGAGCCAACGGCATGCAATCTTGCTGCTCCGTTTTCTTTTTGGCTCCTAGACGGAAATTCACCAAGTGTCCCTGAACGACATTTTCATGCGACTTGCAACTCGACATAACTCGGAAACCGGATGTCGTACCAATGAACCGTCAACTCCGTTGGTCTCCTGGCATGTGATTACCTCTAGGGGGCCCTCTCCCTCATCTCCCCATGGCCTAGTGGCTTCATTATGCATTCATTTCGTAAACTAGGGTTTTGCTTAGTTTTTTTGCATGCAATATCGTATTGGTGGGTCAACTCTGTAAAACCCTCCCCCGATCCAGTGTTGGCAGTGTTCCCACGTCGGCATTGCCGACACACACTTGCAGGAGCCAACAACACAGAATCTTGCTGCTCTATTTTCTTTTTGGCTCTCGGACAGAAATTCACCAAGTGTCCCTGAACGACATTTTCATGTGACTTGCAACTCGACATAACTCGGAAAACGGACGTTGAACCGATGAAACGTCGACTCCATTGGTCTCCTAGCGTGCAATTACCTCTAGGGGGCCCTCTCCCTCATCTCACCATGGCCCAGTGGTTTCATTGTGCATTCATTTCGTAAACTAGGGTTTTGCTCAAATTTATTGCATGCAATCTCGCATTGGTGGGTCAACTCTGTAAAACCCTCCCCCGAGCCAGTCTTGGCAGTGTTCCCACATCGGCATTTCCCACACACACTTGTAGGAGCCAACGACACGCAATATTCCTGCTCCATTTGCTTTTTGCCTCCCGGACGAAAATTCACCAAGTGTCCTTGAACGACATTTTTATGCGACTTGCAACTCGACATAACTCAGAAATCAGATGTCAAATCGATGAACCGTCGAATCCATTGGTCTCCTGGTGTGAGATTACCTCTAACGGGCCATGTCCTCTGTCTCCCCATGGCCCAATCGCTTCATTGTACATTCATTTCGTAAACTAGGGTTTTTCTTAGTTTCATTGCATGCAATCTCGCATTGGTGGGTCAAGTCTGCAAAACCCTCCCCTGAGCCAGTGTTGGCAGTGTTCCCACATCGGCATTTCCCACACACACTTACAGGAGCCAATGGCATCCAATCTTCCTTCTCCGTTTGCGTTTTGGCTCCCAGACGGAAATTCACCAAGTGTCCCTAAACGACATTTTCATGCGACTAGAAACTCGACATAACTAGGAAACAGGACGTCGGACTAACGAATCGTTGACTCCATTGGTCTCCTGGCGTGCGATTACCTCTAGGGAGCCCTCTCCCTCGTCTCCCCATGGCCTAGTGGCTTCATTATGCATTCATTTCGTAAACTAGGGTTTTGCTCAGTTTCATTGCAGGCAATCTCGCATTGGTGGGTCAACTCTGCAAAACCCTCCCCCGAGCTAGTGTTGGCAGTGTTACCACATCGGAATTTCCCACACACACTTGCAGGAGACAATGACATGCAATCTTGCTACTCCGTTTTCTTTTTGGTTCTCGGACAGAAATTCACAAAGTGTCCTTGAACGACATTTTCATGCGACTTGCAACTCGACATAACTCGGAAAATGGACGTCGGATCGACGAACCTTCAACTCTATTGGTCGCCTGGCACGCGATTACCTCTAGGGAGGCCTCTCCCTTGTCTCCCCATGGCCCAGTGGCTTCATTGTGCATTCATTTCGTAAACTAGGGTTTTGCTCACTGTGGGAGTGTGCAATTTTTGCACACAGTGGTCAACTTTGGAAAATCATCTATCGGGTGAGTATGGCTAGTGTTCCCAGTTTGAACCTGCCTAGACACACCTCCAGGACTCCTCGGAACCCAGTTTTGTTGCACAATTGGAGTTCTATGCCCCCGTTAGGTATCCAGCAGGTGTCCGTGAAGGCCTTTTGGCAGCGAGACGGGACGAGCCATAGAATGAAGACTATGGCTCGAATCGACGAACCATCGACTCCGTTGGATTCAGCATGCCAGGATAGTACCATGGGTGCCCCTCCCTGCCCGCCCGGTGGCCCATGTGTCACCTTGCAGGTCCATCTTGGAAACTAGGGTTTTGCTCAGTGTGGGAGTGTGTAATTTTTGCACACGGGGGTCAACTTTGGAAAATCATCCACATAGTGGGTATGGCTAGTGTTCCGAGCCTGAACCTACCTAGACACACCTGCAAGACTCCCTGGAACCCATTTTTGTTGCACGGTTGGAATTCTATGCCCCCTATAGGTATCCAACAAGTGTTTGTGAAGGCCTTTTGGATGCAAGACAAAATGAGCCATAGAATGACGATCGTGGCTTGGATCGATGAACCGTCGACTCCGTTCGATTCAGCATGCCAGGATAGTGCCAGCGGTGCCCCTCCCCTCTAGCCTAGTGGCCCATGTCTCACCTTGCAGGTCCATCTTGGAAACTAGGGTTTTGCTCACTATGGGAGCACAATTTTTGCACACGGGGGTCAACTTTGGAAAATCATCCACCGAGCGGATATGGCTAGTGTTCCTAGCCTGAACCTGCCTAGACACACCTGTAGGACTCCCAGGAACCTGGTTTTGTTGCACGGTTGGAGTTCTATGCCCCTGATAGGTATCCAACAGGTGTCCTTGAAGGGCTTCTGGCAGCGAGACGGGACGAGCCATAGAATGAATACCGTGGCTCGGATCGACGAACCGTCAACTCCATTGGATTCAGCACGCTGGGATAGTGCCAGGGATGCCCCTCCCCTCTGGCCCAGTGGCCCATGTGTCACCTTGCAGGTCCATCTTGGAAACTAGGGTTTTGCTCAGTGTGGGAGTGCAATTTTTGCACACGGGGGTCAACTTTGGAAAATCATCCACCAGGCGGGTATGGCTAGTGTTCCCAGCCCGCACCTGCCTAGACACACCTACATGACTCCCTGGAACCCATTTTTGTTGCACCATTGGAGTTCTATGCCCCCGGCAGGTATACAACAGGTGTCCCTAAAGGCCTTCTAGCAGTGAGACAGGACGAGCCATAGAATGAAGACCGTGGCTCGAATCGACGAACCGTCAATTCCGTTGGATTTAGCACGCTGGGATAGTGCCAAGGGTGCCCCTCCCCTCTGGACTAGTGGCCCATGTGTCACCTTGCAGGTCCATCTTGGAAACTAGGGTTTGGCTTAGTGTGGGAGTGCAATTTTTGCACACAGGGGTCAACTTTAGAAAATCATCCACCGGGCGGGTATGGCTAGTGTTCCCAGCCCGAACCGGCCTAGACACACCTGCAGGACTCCCCAGAACCTGGTTTTGTTGCACGGTTGGAGTTCTATGCCCCCGACAGGTATCCAGCAGGTGTCCCTGAAGGCCTTTTGGATGCGAGACAAATTGAGCCATAGAATGACGATCGTGGCTCGGATCGATGAACCATCGACTCCATTGGATTGAGGACATCCAGATAGTGCTCGGGTGCCCCTCGCCTCCGGTCTGGTGGCCCAGGTGCCACCTTGCAGGTCCATCTTGGAAACTAGGGTTTTGCAGGTCCATGATGAAGATTTTCATGATGATGATGATGGTGATGATGATGAAGATGTTGATGATGATGGCTTGGTTTAAGGTGGTTCTCTCAAATAGCTAATTCATTATGAAATATTTAACAAGACATGAATTAAATTTAATATAAGTGTATTGTTTAATATAGTGAGCATGAATTTAATTAATTTTGTTGGGTGAAGCCAATAACCAACATGATGAACATAATATAATTTTAGGGTTTACTGATCATATGTAAAAAATGGCATATTCATAAACTTGACATACAAGAGAACTTTCAACATATTTATAAACAATGTAAACATAAATTTGGCATATCAAGAACACAAAATTGACATATTCATATGAAACATACATGTGAAAATTGAGCATATATCAATATTCAATTACAAATAGTATAAATAGTATAGTATTAAAAGTATGTAACATACCTCATCATGCTAGATCCCACCTATTATCATACAACCAAGCCCTCCGGATCATCTCTTATACTGATGGTCTCCATTAGTCTCTCGTGCTCTGTATTTGGTAAGAAGTAGCGTACCTTCGATGTATTTTTCCTAGGCATTGTTCATACCTGGAGGTTTGTGCCAATGATTAAGTTGGTAAAGTGATAGGCACTTGCACCTGGTTTGTAATCCCTGTAAACATATCCACCCTTCTTTCTTGCATTGATGTCCCATGTTAAGTATTCACCTTTAACAACCATAGACCCAGTTGGGAAGTGGTTGTTTTCATTGTCAGTCATGGACATAATGAGGGTTTGCTTTCCATCTATACAGCATGCCAACCATTAATCACCATCCCATTCAGTATCTTTTGAGGCAACCACTGCGTATATGTGCCCTGCATTATATGATTGTAGGTATATGATCAAAATATTTTTTGTGCAATAAAATGCCATTAATGTGCATTTGAAGACTATGTAAACAAACAAAAAATGTTAAGGAAATGCATCATACTGGGTTGTACAAGGTCTGAGACATTATCAAAATATGCAGAAATAGATGATTGGTCTCCTTCCAATGGAGTTAACTCAACAATTGCATGTTGATCAAGTGGAAGTGATATGCGATCCCATCCATCAACCCAATCCAATGATTCACACCCATCCCAATCACCATCACAACAAGGCGGGCAAAAACAAGCGAGTTTTCTGGTCCAAATTTCAAATACTGGGTTATCAGAGCTTCGAACCGAATGAAAGCCACGAGTCCTAGGCACAGTCTTGCATTCCCATGCATGTGAACGATCTATGTCTACCACCTCCCAAAAAAATCTCTCCACATGTCTCTTTCTTTTGGATTCTACTCGCATAGTTGATTCCTCTCCCATTACTGACGTGCACCACCTAACTGTAGATTGAGCATTTAGAATAGTAGATTCTGTAGATACTTTCAATTCCTCTCTTCGTAGGGCTATTTTGACACATGCTCTGGCTCCATCATGCTCTCCTTTACCATGGCCAGTCTCAAAATAGTTCCACATATGTGGCACTTTATAGTTTTTATGCAATGAACATAACCACTCAAACATGCGTGCATTTTTTAATTGACCAGCACACCCATCAGACCAAATCCAGTGTCGATCCATCTATATGTTCCTTCCCTTCAAGTGATCATAGAACATGATGAAGCAATGACATACCTAGTGGAAGTCGTGGCACCTATCATCTCTTATGTAGAAGTGATATTCCTTCAGAATTTCTCTTTGATCTTCAGTGCTATTTGGGCCATGCCTATATGTGATATGGACCTTCAAGGAAACCTGCTTAGAGTGATAATACTGACTTTGGATCTCATTTTGAGGTTGCAGAGTGTATTTCTCGGCAAAATCAACAACTGAAAGTATAGTACCAAGGGGAAATGTATCTCTACATATTCTAAACTTCTCATCCTGCCATCGTGCCACATGGGCATTCTGAACATATTGATGTGTATTTTCAATAAATTCCTTGATGAAGTCATTAACTTGTACCTGGTGACACAAAATGATCTCAATGTCAGTTTTTTTTGTAAGTAAGGATTGAAATGTAACCGTTACAACATAATTTTATAGATATAAATGCATACCTGAGATGTCACCAATTGTATTTTTTTGCTTTCTTTCCCTGGGACTATTTCATAGTTGATATATTTGAAACTTTTCATGTCTGTAACTATTTTTCAAAATTCACTATCTCCATTCTCGTGCATACATTTTCTCAATAATGCCATTCCAGCACAGTTGGATCATGTTCCATCCAAACAAGATTTTGCATAGTATGTTTGCCCCTCATGCCTATTGCACATGATGCTATGAATGAATTCTCTTGAGGAAGTTGGTGGTATTGTCATGGAGCAATCCTGCACATGGTTAGTATGCAACACACGACGAATGTACAAAAATGTTTCATAGTAATATTCATATTCTACATGGTATCTACAACAACAAGGGTTACGAAGAGTATTTATTCTAACATACCATGGCTTACATTTCTCAAAAGATATTTGCCCCAAGTTCAATTGTTTATGCTCAATCCTAAATTTCTCGTAAAGTTCTGTCTGTGTTATATCAAGAAGATGCTTAGTATGTGGTTCACGATCCTTTGAACCCCTTCTCAGTTTTAGTACATACTTTCGGTTTGAAGAAGGCCTTGTGTGATCATGCCAAAAACTGTGCACTAGTCCCTTTACTGCATCAACTAGCTTAATGTCACGACGTGGCAACCGACCAACAAAGGCCCAAAAATCCGTCTGATCGGTTGTGTCAAGATGTTCTCTTCTAATAGAATACCTATGGAGGGTTTTTACATTCAAATTAACTAGTTCAGATGTAGGCCTGAGAATACGAAGGGCCCTGGTGTTCTTATTTGCAATTGATTGTGACAACACACGATGAGTAGCATTGCGGTCCTTTGAACGTGTGTTCTTAACAATTTTACCAAATGCATCTACTAGGATTTTAACTATATGAGAACTTGGTTCAAAATTCTTTATCATATTTATCCCTAACTTTTTCCTAACAACATTCATGCTCCTAGATTTTAACAATGATAAAAATAATCTACATTTATCTCCATCACATTTAGAAACAAAATATTTATCAAGTATCTGTTGAGTTTGATAAGAAATACTACGTTTAGATAGTGTACCTTCAATGGAATTGATGAGACTTTCATCAACTTGTATACACTTCGGAGTTCTTCGACGTGTGCTTGCTAATGGAGGTAAGGGGGTTGGAATTCTACCATGTAGCGCATCACCAAGACGCTTTGGCGTTTCAGTAGTAGCTTGGTGTCCTTCATTCTCTTCCTGGTAGTTGGATGGTGGAAGTCCAACATCCTCATCGATGGTCTGTGGAAGTCCAACATCCTCTTGTGGAAGTCCAACATCCTCATCGATGGTCTGGATAACATTCTCTTCTTCAACAGTAGGCAAAATGTCCAACACCTCTCTAACTTCATCACTTGTATAACCACATCTGGATAGAAAATTTTGTGTTTCTTCATGAGCTTCATCTTGAGATGGTAACTTATCACTTTGACTTGAAGTGGGAATTGAAACATCCCCTAATGAGCACCTACGTTTTGCTTCTTGATTACTTCCATGGGGTGCTTGTTCAACAACTATTGTGGAAATTGAAGGTCCCTCTTGTCGTGGATTAATAGGATGAACTATGGTATCCTCTACAATTGGATTTGGATTAGTTTCCAAAGAAAGCCTCCGATTCATCATGTATATTCTTTTCTTTTCTTTCTCTTCTTCAATGACTTCTTGAGGTCTCTTCTTCCTTGTTGATTTGCTTACTCGGTTACGTGCATTCCCCATCACCACAATGATCAATTCAATATAGTTTGTTTTTGTTGCTCCTCAATTACAAGCTCTTCAATAATAAGCAAATGGACATTAAATCATAAATGTTTTGGGCTCTTTGATTCTCTTGTACACTTGTGTATATCCACCATCACCATGAAATGGTCTTGAAGCTTGATATCTTATCTTGTGTGCTCCTCAAATAAAGGAAAAATGAATCTTTCAAAGACCTTATCTTTGGTGTTATTCAATTGGAGATTCTTCAAGCTTGCTGATTATCTTCTTCAAATATGGCCATATAACCCAACACCACTCTGAGCAACCATGAAAGATGTCCTCATTGCTGCACCTGCATAAAAAAAATAATGACGGAGATGGTGTAGAATGTGAGAATTTCCAATGGCGGGCTCGTGCTGTTCAAAAAATCGCGGGAGTGTTGTTTTGGCTCGAACAGAGTGAAGTTGCTCTCGGATAGGGACATTCCACTGTTTATAGAGTTACAAAACGCGCACATGTTATATAAAGCTAAAACATGTGCGCGATATGAAGTGTAAAAACACGTACGCGATATTGTCAAGCACAATAAATAGGTTAGGTGCATGGCTAGGGAAACGAACAAAATCAAAAGAAAACAAATATTTTCTATGGTTATATACAAAACAAATGTTTTTAGTGTGGGGACAAATGTTTTGCATGGTTTAATACCCCCCATCTCTCTCCCAATAATCCCTAGATACCCCCTATCTCTTTCTAAATATTTGTCCCTCATTCTCCCTACATCCCTCGCAACATGATCTTTCTCTCCCTTACTCCAGCCATGTCCCTACCACCCCTCTCCATCTCTCCACCTTCTCTTTATCTTTGTCATTATCCCTCCCTATAGTACTCTCTCCCTTCTTCTCCCTTAATCACTAACCCTCTACGCCTTTATCCCTCCCCCGTGCCCTCTCTGTCTTACCTTGTTCCTAGAGCCCCTCCCCCATAAAGGCCTTTAGACCCTCTTCTAAACATTAATCCCTAAGTGCATAAGTGCACAAAATGACGATGAGGAGGAGGGTGATGACAATGAAGATGATCATGATGCAGATGAAGATGATAAAGATGATGATGAGGATGAGGGTGATGACAATGAAGATGATCATGATGCAGATGAAGATGATAAAGATGATGATGTTGATGAAGATGATGGTGATGATGATGGAGATGTTGATGATGATGGTGATGGTGATGTTCGGATGATGATGATGATGATGATGATGATGAAGATGATGGTGACATGATGGAGATGTTGATCTGATGAGGAAGATGATGATGTTGAGGGTGATGATGATGAAGATGTTGATGATGATGATGATGGTGATGAAGATGATGATGATGAAGAAGATGATGATGATGGAGATGTTGTGTTGATGGGGAACCTAGAGATGAAAATGATGATGAAGATGGTGATGGTGATGGTGATGGTGATGAGGATGAAGATTTTGATGATGATGCTGATGGTGATGATGATGAAGATGTTGACGATGATGGTGATGGTGATGTTTAGATGATGATCATGATTATGTTCAGAAGCTCATGGTGGTGATGATGGTGATGATGATGGAGAAGATGACGATGATGGATATGTCGATGAGGAACCTACAGATTCCAATGATGATGATGATGATGGTGATGAAGATGATGATGATGGAGATGTTGATGAGGAACCTACAGATGCCAATGATGATGGTAATGACGATGAAGATGTTGATGATGATGGTGCTAGTAATGATGATGAAGATGTTGATGATGATGGTGATGGTGATGTTCGGATGATGATGATGAAGATGATGGTGGCATGATGTAGATGTTGATCTGATGAGGAAGATGATGAAGATGATGGTGATGATGATGAAGATGTTGTTGATGATGATGATGGTGATGAAGATGATGATGATGAAGAAGATGATGATGATGGAGATTTTGTGTTGATGGGGAACCTAGAGATGGAAATGATGATGAAGATGGTGATGGTGATTGTGATGGTGATGGTGATGGTGATGGTGATGGTGATGGTGATGATGATGAAGAATTTGATGATGATGCTGATGGTGATGATGAGGAGGATGTTGACGATGATGGTGATGTTTAGATGATGATCATGATGATGTTCAGAAGATCATGATGGTGATGATGGTGATGAGGAACCTACAGATGCCAATGATGATGATGATGATGGTGATGAGGATGATGATGATGGAGATGTTGATGAGGAACCTATATATGCCAATGATGATGGCGATGACGATGAAGATGTCGATGATGATGGTGCTGGTAATGATGATGAAGATGTTGATGATGATAGTGATGGTGATATTCGGATGATGATGATGAAGATGATGGTGACATGATGGAGATGTTGATCTGATGAGGAATATGATGATGTTGAGGGTGATGATGATGAAGATGTTGATGATGATGATGATGGTGATGAAGATGATGATGATGATGAAGATGATGATGATGGATATGTTGTGTTGATGGGGAACCTAGAGATGACAATGATGATGAAGATGGTGATGGTGATGGTGATGAGGATGAATATTTTGATGATGATGCTGATGGTGATGATGATGAGGATGTTGACGATGATGGTGATGGTGATGTTTAGATGATGATCATGATGATGTTCAGAAGATCATGATGGTGATGATGGTGATGATGATGGAGAAGATGACGATGATGGATATGTTGATGAGGAACCTACAGATGCCAATGATGATGATGATGATGGTGATTAAGATGAAGATGATGGAGATGTTGATGAGGAATCTACAGATGCCAATGATGATGGTGATGACGATGAAGATGGTGCTGGTACTGATGATGAAGATGGTGATGATGATGGTGATGGTGATGGTGATGTTCAGATGATGATGATGATGATGATGATGAAGATGATGGTGACATGATGGAGATGTTGATCTGATGAGGAAGATGATAAAGATGATGGTGATGATGATGATGATGTTGATGATGATGATGATGGTAATGAAGATGATGATGATGAAGAAGATGATGATGATGGATATGTTGTGTTGATGGGGAACCTAGAGATGACAATGATGATGAAGATGGTGATGGTGAGGACGATGAAGATTTTGATGATGATGCTGATGGTGATGATGATGAAGATGTTGATGATGATGGTGCTGGTGATGTTTAGATGATGATCATGATGATGTTCAGAAGATGATGATGATGATGATGGAGATGTTGATTTGATGAGGAATATGATGATGATGATGATGGTGATGATGATGAAGATGTTGATGATGACGATGATGGTCATGAAGATGATGATGATGAAGAATATGATGATGATGGAGATGTTGATGGAGAACCTAGAGATGAAAATGATGATGAAGATGTTGATGATGATGATGATGATGATGGTGATGATGATGAAGATGTTGATGATGATGGTTCCAGTGATGAAGATGATGATGATGATGAAGATGATGATGATGGAGATGTTGATGAGGAATGGGGAGATGACAATGATGATGAAGATGTTTATGATCATGAAGATGTTTATGGTGATGAAGATGTTCATGATGATGGTGATGGTGATGAAGATGATGATGAAGATGATAAGGATGAAGAAGATGATGATGATGGAGATGTTGATGAGGAACCTAGAGATGACAATGATGATGAATATGTTGATGATGATGATGATGGTGATGATGATGAAGATGGTGATGGTGGTGAAGATGATGATGAGGAGGGTATCCACCTTATGTATATATTCACAAATATCCAAGTCCCTATAGAACTCTCTCCCTTCATTCGCCCTTAATCACAAACCCTATGTGCCTTTATCCCTCCCCCCTACCATCTCTATTTCACCTTGTATCCCTCACTCCCTATCTCTTTCTCTATATCTATCCCTGGTTATGTCCCTCACTCTTTTTACCTCCCTCCCTCTATGTTGCTTTCTCCCCCTTAGACCATCTTTGTCCCTGAGACCCCACTGATTCCTCCTTCCCTATCACACACACACACACACACACAGCCTCCCACTATTTTTGTCTCTCACAACTCCCTCTAGTCTCTCTCTCCCCAACCATCAATATTTCTCTCTCTCTCTCTCTCTCTCTCTCTAAAACACACACACACACACACACATTATGTCCCTTTCCATTCTCAAACCCATCCCCCCTCCATCCATATCTATCTCTACCTTTCTCCCTCCATCCCTCACCCTACCTTCTATCCCTCCCTCTCTCATCGCCTATCTCTATCTCACCTTCTATCCCTCCCTCATGTTATATTTCCATCAACCTATCCCAATCTCTCCATCACTCCCTCTCTCTCACACAATTTATGTCCCTTCCCCCTCCTCTCATATTCTCTCTCTCTCTCTCTCCATCACCACCACTCCCTGCATGTCTCCCACCAACACTTTCTGTCCCTCTCTTCCTATCTCTTTATTTCGTTCTATCCCCATGTATCTCTCACTCCCTCTATATCCATCCCTCCCCATTGTCCCTCTCCCTCCCTCGCTCTATGTCTCCCCTCCCCTTGTATTCTTTATTTCTCTCTCACATCCCCCTTGCCTCCATCCATTCCCCCTTGTCCCTCAAGTCTCACTTTCAACTTCTAACCCTATACCTCTTCAGAACCTATTCTACTCCTAATAGTGCTCTCAAGCTCCACTTCCCTTCACCCCCTATAGCCCATCATGTTCTCATTCCCTTCATCTCTCCCCACTCAAGTTTCCAACATCCTTCTAAGCCCTTGACCCTTTCCCACCCCTATTAAATATTAACCATAGATTCCCTTGACCCTTCCCCACCCCTTCTCAAATATTAAACAAAAATTCCCTTGAGTCTTCCACACCCCCTCTTTCTCAAGTATTAAACATGTATTTTATGATTTACATAACGCGAGCACATTTTGGAACTATATAACGCGTACGCATTCTGTAGTTATATAACGCGTGTGCGTTATTTAGTTATATAACGTGAGCGCGTTAAAAAGTGCGGCAATATTTTTGAATTTAAACAGAACGCGCTCATGTTTTGTAGAGCCTAAACCAAGCCGAGTCACTTGCTCGCATGTCAACAATAATCCTGAGTGTATGCTTTGGAGTTTGCTTTGATAATTCCAAACCTGTGCTATGTTAATGAAAAACCAAAGCTAAATGGGTATTTCTTCCAGTTTCTGGAGAAGCATGTGCTTAGCCACTCGTTACAATATGCTACACACAATCATTTTTGATGAAATCTTAGACACAAATAGCATTTTTTTCTGCAGATTCCAAATATGTAACTTTTATATTGAAATATTAATTTTTCGTATTTTCTTTCAATTTCTTTTCTGTCCTACTTCCTTAACTCATGAAACACACTGTTAGTGTTTCTTCCATAGGTTTTTCAATTCTCGATCATTTCAAAAAAAATTGTATGGTGCACAAGAGGACACTAACCTCCACGTTCTATGAAAAACCCATTTCAATATTTTTGCATTAAGACCTTCAAAGGCTCTACCCACAAAAGAGGTACTATTTTCGAGGTTTGATCACTTATACAATTATAAAAACATTATAAATTTATAAATTTAATTTCTCAAAAATAATGGCACACAAGTGCTATGTGTTCTCTACATGCATGCCGATTTTTGTAGCTTGATTCCATCATTTAGGTCGTCAAAGGCTCAACCCACAAAACATATACCTTATCATTTGTCTGAAAAATAAAAAGTGTCTGTTAGGAAAAATGAAACTTGACATAGCTATGCAAATTTTCAATACATAAAAGTTATATATTCGGAAACATGATTCAATTTCCTACATTTCATCTTTTTTACTCAATGCAAGATATTTTGCGTAAGTAGCTCAAAAAATCCAAGTAAGTTGAGGGATGACTGCTTTTTCAATTTTCTATTGCATCTAACACGCCAAAAGTGACCCTCATTAGCTTGCACTGACCCAATAAAATATTATAAAAAAATAACATGTCTACTCAAATTCAATTTAAAACAAGAAGAGATTTGATGCCTCTCCCCTTTTAAGATGGATATATGCTGGTAATAAATAAAAATAAACCTACCAGCATGCAAAGTCGCTTTTTCATACCTAGTATTCGATTCCACAACATAACTCCTACATAGTATTTTATATAGATATCAAGAAAATGTTGAAGGCCTTGGGATTCTCTTCCGTAAAAATATATATTCCAAAAATGAGATTTAGATTCAATAATGTCAACAAAATATATATGATTCACCCCTTTGTTCGATGAGAGGATCCACTTTGTGTGTTTGAGGGATGATGTTTGACTTATTAAATTTGGTCCCCCCTATACTCAAAGGGGCCTAACACATTTCTAACAAGACAAATAATTTAAGTGGACCTTAATTATTTGTCAATGTAACTACCAAGTACTACCAAGATGAAAATTTTTGCCTCCGAGGAGAGACTTGATAAGTGCAAGCTTGAATGGGCGCAACAACAATATCCTAAACTCTCCTAGATTCATATTACCAAGTTTAAACTATAGATTTTGGATGGGGTACAATGGGTGGCCCTTTCAATTATGTATATTGTATTAATTTCACCTTTATAATTCACACAAACCGTTACCTTAAATTCATTTACTCATTCATTACCTTTTTTTTTATTCACACAAATCTACAATATGATGACAATGTGGAGATTAAATAATGGTGTGACAAATCAATTGATGTCACAAATGATTAGATTATTTTGGAGCAAGGCCCGATAACTTCACTTATGGTTTAGATCATAAAAAGTGTGTGTGAAAGAATGAAAAACAAATACTACTAGTAACAATGCCTTATTCATTACATCTATGATTATGTTGCTTCCACCAATGGGCACTTGAATTGGCTTGGAGGATTGAGATATTTCATTACACTACACAATCCTCCATCATAACCAATTAACATGATATGTTCTCAACTATTCATCTCATTATTTCGTAGTGGGAATGAGTTAGAAAATGTGGGTTGAGAATCCCTTATTCTACTTACATAGGAACAAAATAAGGGGTAAATGGAGAATAAAAGAATAACAAAGACAATCTTCTAAATATAGATTTGTCAATAATAAAGGAAAAATTAAAATAATAACAAGTACACCTAACCCCCATTTAGATATAGTCAAGGTAAAAAACACAAAATCTAAGAGCCCTATTTCCATCGTAAACAACATTGAATAACACATGGAAATAGAATCGGTGAAGTGCATGTTTCTTTTTAATTAAAATATCATAAGCAATCCCAAAACATAATATTTGACTAAATATGTTTTGGTCATTTCTAGGATGACGAAGACCATAGGCGATCCCAAAACATAGTTTTTTTTGGGTTTTTTGCACGGGGGCTTCACTCAATGACTTCCTACCATAACACGTTCATTCGTGGCATATGAAAAAATACCAGGATAATTTCAAAAAATATTGGAAAAAACCTCCCAAAATCATTTTTTTAAACCCCCTCCCAATATCCCTTCGCAATTTAAAAGAACCCCTATTTTCCCTATATATTGTATGTATCCAATTTTTCATTTACATTTTTTATACCCCTTTATATAT
This sequence comes from Larix kaempferi, assembly GCA_027924585.1. Lineage (NCBI taxonomy): Eukaryota > Viridiplantae > Streptophyta > Pinopsida > Pinales > Pinaceae > Larix > Larix kaempferi. The sequence continues at coordinate 833,920 of BSBM01000287.1, read as the reverse complement.
CTACCTAGTATATTGGCATGATACCGTGGGATCGAGTAAACCTCCCAAGGCCTGTAATAGGCACGAGTGGTTGGGTATTCAAGCCCTCAAGGCATATCGAGGGCCTATAACAGGCCCTAGAGGTGCCATGGAGGCTTAGAGCCTCCCAAGGCACCCTGGGGGCTTGGATACCTTCATTGTATACAAACAAGTGAATATGGGATAAGTAAAACACAACAATTTAGATATGTAAAATTGCAATACTCAGATAAGATTCGTGTCAAAGCCAAGTTCATATCCCAGAAAATGAGGAAAGGGAGAGCCTTTTGACTACTAGTTTGTTGAGAGTGAAGAAGCATTACCTAGAATGGAAAACAACTCACTAGTGAAAACAAAATAACAACTTCTAAAGATGCTTCAGACCATTGGGAGAGGAGAGATCCCATTTCCAAAATGGATGAAGGAGACAGTCTTCAAGATATGTTGAACCATATAAAGCAAATTCAACACATTCATCAAGAGATGAAAATTAGAAATCAACTAAACTAGTAAGAATAGGTTCTGAAATTCTGAAGGCTATGCAAGTAAGAATGAATTTGGGAGGTGATGTTTCAAAACTGGCAACTAGAGTTGGGGAAAGTGTGGTTAATAGTAATACAACCAATATCACATCTTCTATAAGTTGATTTCGACTCTCAAATCCCTCCAATTTCATTTCTTTTCAATATAGAGAATAAAATAGAAATGCAACTATTCAATGGTATGCTTTAAATTTTGACAGAATAAACGATTCGCAAATTGCCAAAAACATTAAGATTGTATTTTTCTTGTCATGAATTGAATGATATGTAAAGAATCTACCTTATGTAGAAGATTCTTAACATGTCTTAAAGATTATTAGAAATGGAGATGAAAGGAACAACAATTGTCTATTAATAGCTTTGAACAAATTCAAACAGATAATGAAGTTCTATCCTCCATGGCATGAGAAGAACGTGTTGATCCAAGTGAAGTTTCTGAAACCCAAGCCAAAGCAAAAGGTCCAAAGGCCTAATTGATGAAATCTATTTGCCATCCATAAATCTTAATATGTAAGAGACATCTGCTTGGTTAAATTTAATTACATCAATGGTTTGTATATTAGTAAGGAACAAGAATTGAAATTTTTCACAACTCTTCATATGAAATTTATGGTTTCACCAAAGAGACAGATGAAAAGTAGAGGAAAAAGAAATTAATTCACAACAAAAAACAATCTTTAGCTGTACCACCTAGTGACAAAGGAAAGACACCAATGAAACAAGAATTGATGGACCAAGAAAATAATTTCATGGTTATAGCATGGAGGAATATCGTGGCACACTCTAGAAGAATGTAGAGCTTGGCCAACATGGAAACCATGAAACATGGTTGGTTGTTTCATCCTGAAAAAGTAGCCTAGGGATGCAACAACTATGCATGGAAAAGACCGGGTATTAGGAAACAAGGTTCATACTCTAACCATATTCAAACCAATTCTGCTATGGGCTCATTGTAAAGAGGAGAGGAGCTCATAAGGAGAAAGAAAACTCTTTGTCAGCAATATACTAATCAAAGGAAGAGATATAATTGTTATGACAATCTCTAAACTTTGCACCCAAAATTTCAAAGACACTAGTGGATTGTTAAATTTGTAAACCCCTCTGCATAAATCACCATACTCGCTGAGATGTCTTCACTAAGAATTAAACAAATCAACAACATCGCAATGTACAGGTTTACAATCTCCTCTTCTTTCACAGATGGGATACACTGCAGAACCAGGTGATATCTGCAATCTCCTTTTCTTCCATTGATAAGAAACAGTGCAAATGAGTTCCATGTAATGTTTGTGGTGATGTCAAAAATCCTTACTCGTGGCATAGGGATGTTGTCTACATATTTTAAACACGGGCTTCATAATACTTTAAGCATATACATCATAAGTACAAGCCAATAAAGGATTGAATGCTTTTTAATTCATTCCACTCTTCCATACAAAAGTGGTAATGTCACGAACCCAAAATTTACATGGGGAAAAATAGAAAAAAATATCAAAATTAATAACTTGCTTCTATCCATAATTTAAACTCATTCCATATAAATTTGCTATACTTACAAAGTAACAATGAATAGATTACAAAGCATACATAATCTATTACATTTATCTTGAGTTACGACCAACAAAGAAAATGTTAGTCGATTGATACCTATGTCTAAAATACATATGGGTTGACCCTTTCTATTGTAATTCATTATAACTCTTATAATCCTATTCAATATCAATTTATCCAAATCCAACATGATATTATTTATGAGTAAAATCAAATATGGAAGACCAAAATATTTATTCTATAACTCTATTCACAATTAACATAAAATTTCATCTATAAGATTCGTCTTCATCGTATAAGAGTACTTACCTAAAACTTTATCCAAAGAACACATAATGTGACTCACAACTTTTTCTTAAGATATGCTAAAGGCAATTTAAGCTGGTTTAAATTCACATTTCTCTTTGAAGATATAGCATGAATTGAATAATACATTTATTGAGGTTGTCCTCATAATCGCAAAAGGAGTAATTGAAACATTAAATCATTTCCCAAAAACATATTCGACAAAATACATAATTAACAACCATGAAACTATACAAAAAGAACCACATAATACAAAGGCCAATTTTTTAACGTGGTTCACCCACTCTTGGGCTATGTCCACAAAGGTTTTTTTTCATTAATTCAAAGGTGGTTACACTCTGTAACACTAATGTTGTTACATCTACTTTTCCCTTTCTCACGGTCCTTCTCATCAAGAGAGGGAGTTTTCATACAACCAGAAGTATGTAAAACATGCCTTATTTGTCACAGAAATATATATAAAGCTACTTGAAATAAGGCCCCCTTATTTCCTGAGCAAGCCAATAATATATTTAATTAAACTGATATAAAATTTACTAAGAGTTGCGAACTACACCCTTCTTGACTTAATTCATGCATTATACATATTTGATGTAGGCTTCTGAAACTATACAAACATAAGTCCATTTTTAACTTTATCGGCGAACTGAAAGGACCATGCAACACACATTCAATGTATATACACGAAACTATGCAATATGTATATATACGACAGTATATAAAACTTAAGTTTGTAGTTCTACAAATAAACCTAGATAGAATAAAACCCTTGATGTATATAACATATAAAAAAAATGATTTAAACCTTAGTTTTCACACAAACCTAGATATAAATATAATCCACGATAACTCCACCAGGATTCGGAGGTCACACCATAACACTCAATGAAATCAAAGGTAGCAGAGTAATTACTAGGGATAAGCATGAGTTGTGACAGGGATCTTGAAACGCACACAGTAATTCGACGATGAAATGCGGAGAACAAACTATCAATCCTAAAGTCACTCTCCCGCATATATGCATTTTAAGGAACACACGTAATACTCGTCTCTAACCATATCAGCAGAAGTTGACACATTAGAGATCTTAATAAAAGAAAATGGTAGGGTGACTCTGTACGCTACCGAGATCGAATACTAGATGGGTGTCTATCTCTAAACGGAGATCAACACAATGAAATCAAGAAAATATGACAGAGATCTGTGCTGGTTAAACGATTTTCAACGTAGTTTTGCTAAACATAGTTCACGGTTGGATCTGATCACACCAAGATCGTGGAATCATAAACGAAACATCCATATTAGTTGGGTCAATCGTTGGCATAAAAAACAAAGATCTCAAAACATAAGTGTGAAATCTAAGTCTCAACACACTCATACGAAAGATCTCACATAAAAATAAAATGCAAAAGGTGAGTTTAACCAAGTTTATTGCATTCGCACAGAGATCTTCACATTTAAAGCATGAAGGCTGAATTCACCAGCATTCACAGAGAGCTATGATGGCAAAGTAATAAAATGAGTATCTAAACCAAATCAAAACAATAACCCAGAAGTCATCCTTTCAAATTGTTTAAACTTCGGGAATCAACTAATTAATGGATTTAACCTAACAATCAGTTTATTACATAATATGGAGACATTCACATAGTAAAATAGGAGTCTTAGATGTAAAAACTAATACGATTGAGAATATCATTACTTTATAAAACTGATATCCGGAGTCTTTGATAATTATCGTGAAATTGTTGGACTACAGCGATGAACCCCTAATTAGCCTTCAATACTCGCGGAGATCCATATACATGGCCGATACCCTTGTATAGTGCATATCAGCTGAGTGCTAAAAGCATCGTGTATCTTCTCCCCTTCTTCCTATCGCCTTCCTCAAAAATCGGGTGGGAAAATTTGATTTTATAAAAATTCTTTCTGGTTATTAATTGTAGTTTTTGATAAATATTTTGATTCTAACCTTTATCCATTAATATGTAATAAATTATAATATGTAATAAATTATTATTATTATAAATTATAATATGTAATAAATTATATGTAAAAGTTAACCACATTTAGTGGGAAATTTTAATTTTATATAAAAATATTATTGTTAAACATAAATTTTGGGATTAATATTTTTTTAATGATTTTAAACTTTATCTATTATCATGTAAAAAAAATTATTTGAAAATATGTGAGGAGATAAAATATTATAAAGATGAAAACATGTGAGAAGACAATATTATGAAGATGAAAACATTTTAGGGTCTTTTGATACATAGTACTTCACTCTCTAGATATAGTGTATTACAAATCGTATGTATGCACATTTAAATATTAATCATTAATTTTATATTTATTCAAATAACATATTTGCTAAAAATGGTTCCATGAAAATAATACTTTTTTTCCATAGATAAAATTTGTAATTATTATTTAAGGTGAAAAAAAATACATTATGTAGATGCTTTAAATTAGTTGGAAATTTCTTGAAGAAACTTCTTTGATTGCACGGAAGAGGCACATTCTACATCCTAGTGGGGGATACGTAATTCCTTCCGTGCTCATCATGGAGCTAAAAAATGTCCTTTTTAAAAAATAATAAAATATTATAAAAAAATAACATGTCTACTCAAATTAGATTTAAAACAAGAAGAGATTTGATGCTTCTCGACCCTTTCTAGATCCCCTTTTAAGATGGATCTATGCTCGTAATAAATAAAAATAAACCTACTAGCATGCAAAGCCGCTTTTTCATACCTAGTATTCTATTCCACAACATAACTCCTATATAGTCTTTTATATAGATATCAAGAAAATGTTGAGGGCCTTGGGATTCTCTTCCATAAAAATATATATTACAAAAATGAGATATAGATTCAATAATGTCAATAAAATATATATGATTCACCCCTTTGTTCGATGAGAGGATCCACTTTAAGCATCAACACTTAGGATAGAGATAAGAATATAAGAGTGTGTAGGGTGTGGAGCCAGTATGTGTGTGTATGAGGGATGATGTTTGACTTATTAAATTTGGTCCCCCCTATACTCAAAGGGGCCTAACACATTTCTAACAAGCCAAATAATTTAAGTGGACCTTAATTATTTGTTAATGTAACTACCTAGTATTCTAAGTAGTTAAGAGTCGCCAAATTTGTTATCAGACAATCTATGAAAAGCGGACTTAAGGCGTGATCTCTCTAGCTTAATGCAAGTCTAGAACAAATGAGACAGAATATGAAACTACTCTCCTAGATTTAGTTAGAGATTGAGTAATTAAGCAGCCTACCTCAGATTCATAGATCTTTCTCCTCGTTGTTATTCTGAGTCCCACGGTCGTCAGATTTATGGCTGTAAGACCTGTCAAAACACATAGGAACAATACAAGTAGTTAAACATGCCTAAACACTAACTAGTCTAAGTAAACAGTTGAGGAGGTTAACTATAAATATCATTAGCACAATAAAATTTATGGAAATCATTTATATTACTGTATAAAAAGTGGGAAGTACAATAGAAGAGAGGATTACAACTGATGCCTCAACATCTCAATCTCCATCCGACAAGCCAAACCAAAGCTCCTAGAGAGAAGTAGATGCCTCCAAGACTAGGGTGTTGAACTACTGAGCTAATTTCACTAGCATAAGAGTACCATAGACTTCCTCCACTTGGGATGGAGAGAGCTCTTGCATTTATAGGACCAAGTGGATAGAGTAGGTTGAGGATCATGGGGAGAGGGTTTAGGGATCCTCCCATTCGGATCCCCCTAATCATGTTGCCATGGTGAACATGATGTCTTCTAGGATTTCATTTATCCCCAACTCTAATGATCAATGGCTTGTACCTGATGAAGCCACTTCACACCTGATTGGAGACACCATGCCTCTTTCACCCACTGAACTCACTTATGAGGCTATCTAGTTAGCATACAAGGACCACTTAGCTGTGGCCTCCATGTCCCATTCTCTACAGCAGACATCATCCCTACCTGATCCTATGCTCTGAACTTTTCATTCTAAGGAGTCCATTATGGAAATCATGAGTGTGGATGACCCTCCGTGGGAAGACCTCCATCATCGATCGTCTTTCCTTCCCCCATTGGATAATGTAGATAATAGCATCATCACCATCTTTACACTGGATTTCCACCCTTGCCCTCAGTCCCCGATACTTACGTGTCAAATAGATTCTGAAGTCAACTTGGCCAACATTTAACCTACCATTGCAGTCGACAAATCGGTTACTCTTGGTGTAGTGGAACACATTCGTTTAGGCCAGAAGTGTTCCCGTAAAGAGATTACAACATTCATGGCCTTGTTCAAGCAATTTCGAGACATGTTTGCTTGGACCTATGAGGAGATTCCTGGGATAGACCCCTCTATTGTTTCACACACAATTCAAACTTATCCCGATGCTAAACCAGTCTGGAAAAAGTTGCAATCGGTACACCCTCGAAATACTGCGGCAATCAAGGAAGAGATTGAAAAGCTCTTAAAGGCTGGTTTCATCTACCCTATCCCACTCACCGAATGGGTCTCAAACATCATCCCTATAGCTAAAAAGCAGGGTACCATTCATGTCTGCATCGATTATCGGGATCTCAACAAGGATTGTCCTAAAGACAATTACTCGACTCCCCTTATCGACCAAATCATTGACAATTGTGTTGGAAGTGTCATTTTCTCTTTTATGGATGGATTTTTCCGTTACAACCAGATTGAGATCCACCTGACTGATAAAAAAAATACAACTTTCATCTGTCCTTGGGGTACATTTTCTTATCGCAAGCTCCCTTTTGGTCTGAAAAATGCTGGTGCCACATTCCAGTGGGCCATGTCGTATGCCTTTCACGATGTGAAGTACTTTGTCTAACCCTACTTGGATGATCTCCATGCCCATTCACGATAGCGTTAGTACCACATTGATCATCTGACGGCGGTATTCCTCAGAGGCAGGGGATACAACATCGACTTGAACCATCACAATTGTATCTTCTATGTCGAGTCTGGATGCCTCCTCGGTTTCATTGTCTCGAAAGATGGGATCCGCATTGCTCTCTTGAAGGTGGAAGCCATTGTCGCTCTCCCACCTCCTACTGACATCAGGGAACTTCAAAGTTTGCAAGGGAAGGAAACTTACTTATGGCATTTTGTCTGTAATTTCACGCAAAAGACGCAGGGTTACATGAGACTACTAAAGAAGGATTTCCCATTCATTTGGGACGATCAAGGACAACAATCCTTCGACAATCTCAAACATGCTATTACCCACGCCCCTGTGCTCCAACCGCTCAATTACTATAAGGATTATATCCTTTATCTTGCCGCTTCTACCACCATGATCTCCATGGTACTGGTACAAGAAAACAACAATGCCAAGGAACATGTGATATATTAGTTAAGTAAGGGTCTTATTGACACCGAAACTCGTTACTCACATGTTGAGAAACTTGCTCTCGTGGTAGTCATTTCCTTCCAAAAGTTCTAACATTATATATTGCTTCGCACCACCACCATCATCGCCGATTCGAACCCCATGTATCACGTTTTGAAACGTCACGTACTTGGGGGCAAGTATTCACGCTGGATCGTGATACTGTAGGAATTCGATCTCCTATTCAAAAAAGCTAAGTCTAAAAAGTCTTTGGTGTTTGCCGAGCTTATCTGTGATCTTCCCCCTGCTAATGTAGAATTTGAGCCTAATGATTCTCTTCGAGATGAATAATTGTTGCTCATTAGCACGTCTAATCCATGGTATGGAGATATCACTTTATATCTTCAAACCCAACGTTTTAGTCCCCAACTATCTCATGGCGATCGTTGTAGAATACGCCACCTGTAGCTAGGGTTTTCACCCTAGCTTGTGCAAATGAGCACCTACTAAGGAGAAGGGCCTCCTTAGTAGCAGTTCAATAAACAGTAAATAAAAGCAGTAAAACAATATGAAATTTAACCTAGCATGAGCATGAACATAAATAACAAAACATGAAAAATATGGTGAATATCTCTCTTTTTGTATTAAAAATTACCTAAGATGTAGAGGTTGGTGGAGCCTTTGCAACAGTCCAAGAGGGTTGCTTCCAAGCTCTAGTGTTGTTCCTTCTCCTTCTTCCAAAGATGTTTTGGAAATGGGGCCAAAAGGGTTCTCAAAAATTAGCTCCAAGTGGAGAGCTAGGGTTTCAAGGGCATTTTCAGCAGCGTAAGGATAGGGATGATTGTGGATAAAAAATGGGGAGCCTCCATCACCTATTTATAGGTTTTTAGTGGTGGAGTGCTAACCCATGGTTTTGGGCACCATATGGTTTAGGTCAGTTGTATAGGGTTTTTGTTTCCTTTTTTCCCTCTTTTTCCTCTTTTTTGTATTTTTTATTCTCTTTTTAGAGGGTTTTTGCTATTTTTGCAGGAATTTACATTATTTTGGGGGGAAAAGGGGGTTTTTGGCCTTTTAGAGGCTTTTTAATGTCTTTTTGGCCTTTTGGAAGCTTTTTAATGGGTTTTTTGGCCTTTTGGAGGCTTTTTAATGGGTTTTTTTGGCCTTTTGGAGGCTTTTTAATGGGTTTTTAAGGTTTTGGAGGCAAATATGGTAGGAAATATGGACAAATGAGTCATGTAATGGGGTAGATGAGGTAGTGATCACTTTTTAGGTGTTAACACCACCATGCAAAGTATTACCTGATCATCAGTGATACCTTGTACCATCGTAGTATCGATTCTTTTCTTTGACGTTGTATCACTCACGAGGAGGCTGAACATGTCTTCAATGACTATCACACTGGGGCGTGTGGCGGTCATCTCTCTGGGATGGCTACAGCCTAGAAGATACTTCACACGGGATATTGTTGGCCGTCCATCTTTAAATATTGCATCGAGGCTGTAAAAAAATGTCCTCCATGCCAACATTTTCAAACTAAAAAGTGCACCCACCCAGCCCCATTACACCCAGTTATTTCCATTGGCCCCTTCGCTAAATAGAGCATTGAATTCATGCACTGTAAGCCTACCTAGTTCGGGGGGCATGGTTGCGTCATAGTAGCTATGGATTACTTCATAAAGTGAGCCGAGGCTATGCCTACATACACTGACGATGGAAAAGCTGCCGCACTCTTAATGTTCAATCATGTTATAGCGTGGTTCGGAGTTCCTCAAGATATAGTTACCAACCATGGTTCTCACTTTCAGAACCACATGGTTGACGAATTGAGCACTAGATTGGGTTTTCTCCATGAAAAATCAACACCTTACTACCCACAGTCCAATGGACAAGTAGAGGCCATAAAAAGGTCTTGAAAACCATGATCCAATGCATGGTGGGTACGCACAATTCCAACTGGCACAACATGCTCTTTTCCGATGTATGGGATTATCGAACTTCCATCAAGACCGCCACTGGATTTACCCCCTTCCAATTAGTGTATGGATTAGAGGAAGTCCTTCCAATAGAGTGTGAGATTCCATCCCTTAAACTTGCAGTTGAACTTCTCCCTAACACTATGGAGGAAGAACGCTTCCTCTACCTAGAAAAACTCGACAAGACTCACCGTGATGCTGCTCTTGCCAACTAGGCACATAAGAAATATCAAAGCAGAGTATGATAAAACGGTAGAACCTCGCATCTATAGCGAGGGTGATTTGGTCATCACATACAACCAAAGACACGATAAGCCGGGGGCAGGAAAGTTTGAGTCCATGTGACATGGACCCTACATAGTAAAGCGCATTCTGGAGAAGGGAGCCTACAAACTAGAAGACTACGACAGGATATCTTTAGGTGAACCCCACCATGGGATTTACTTGAAGAGGTACTATGCCTGAGTTTTTCATGCATAAGTATGTTGTATATAATATATATGGCGTGTGTGTTTTTGTGTGGTGTGACACTTTTGTTTAGTGTGTCTAGATCTTGTTTTCACTTCTTATACCATGTTTTGTCTACATGTGAAGATGGAAACTTGCTACAGATTCGTGGACTACACTAGCTGGAATACCCGTAACATTGCTTCAGCAGCCTGGGTACTGTATTCCCCGATGGGAGAGCTCATTACTTCAGGAGGAAGTTGTCTAGGTTTCGCAACCAACAACACCACAAAATATCAGGCGGTGATTGGAACCCTAACCGGTGTTCTTTCCTTTGGTATGGACCACATTTTATCTATTTGGATTCGCAACTAGTGGTTTCTCATCTTAACCGGATTTATGCTATTTGTGGGCCCTACTCTACTCCGTCTCTACAGATGAGTTCGTCTTTTGGAAAGGTCCTTTGAATCTATTCAATACCTGCACATTCCACGAGATATGAATGCAGTTGCCAACTTAATGGCCAACTTCATTATGGATTGGTACATTGCACATACATAACATTTGTATAAAGCATAAAAGCAGTCATAACATGTACATAATCCATTGTATAAGCAAACATGTAAACCAAGATCACATTAATCATCTATTAAAACACATAATGTATAAATCCGCTGAAATATCTGTATATATATAAATCTGTACAAAGTACAAAATGGTAGTGCTAATACAAAAATTTGAAGCATGCTAGCTTTCGGTAAGACTCATCTCTACAAAAATTCTAAAGCCCGTAAAATTTTAGAGTATACAAGTACAGGCCATGTGCCTAAACTCTACGATGCATGGCCCTCGGCTGCTCAGCCCCAGTTGAGCATGGTAATGGACAATGGCCCTCACCACCTTTCAGAGTAACATGATGAAACGAGTTGATACCCCAACTGTCAACTCCTGATATCGGAGGGGTAATTCATGCACTGTAGGATCTGGAATGTCAGAGGTCATTCCCCAGAGCTTCTCCCTGAGCACCTCTTGCTCCTCAAGAGCATCACGGGCCACAAGATTCATCTCTAACACTCCTCCTCTCCGCACCTGGCAGGAGACTCCCAATGGTCTCTCTGGACCCACGTCTACATAGAAACATGGAAAACGTTATCGACACTACTAAAAAAAAATAATAAAACATATAAAATATAAAAAGATGGGCAATGTTTCTTACCTATGTCACCCCACTACATCCCCTCTGGAAGCACTAGGTCAGGATCTCCTCAAAAGTCTGTACCGACATATGGATAATCCTCTATCATGAGGATCTGTGCCTATAGCCATGAGAAGAACCCGACACCGAAACTAATGATGGGCCCATCGCCACCATGGCGAGCCATCACATATGTCCTTCTCAGCATGTGAGAATCACATGTCTATCTATCCTCGAAATACAGCTATGGGCGCAAGAGGGGGTACACACTCCAACATGAAAGATACCACGATCGAGCCATACCCGAACTGTTTCAGTGCACCGCACTGACACTTGGTCAACTGATCCTTGAGGCTAACAAGAAGCCCCTCACACCAGTTAAACACTGTAGTAGCCCTGCAGTCCTCAACATGCATCATTTGCGACTTGCTGGCCAAGTGAGCAGATCAGCTACTAGCAACTCGCGCAACATTGAAGAGTATCACTCGTAAGTCCCTATCCATGAATGCTTGATGGGAATTTTCCCACCAACCATCGCGGTTCCCAGATTACATTTCACCTAGCCAAATTCTGAAAATAATATTTTATTTGCAAAAATACTTTATGCTAAATTTTAATTTCAAAGTTTTGAAATTATGACCAATTTTGGTCAAGGATGAATGTAATTACTGAATTATTATTATTTAATAAATTAAAGTAGGAGACAAATGCGCAAGGGAATTGTTAAATGAGTGTTCACTAACCCATTAGGAGGAATGGAAGCTGTTAGAAGACATGGGACAGATGACAGCAATTGCATTCACAACTAGCTGTTGATTATGGGACAACCACCCCTAAAAATGTGGCATTATCCCCCAGGTGGTGGGAGTGGGCAGGTAGCTCATTTAATGACACAGTAACAACTAAAAAGGCCTAAGCAGCCTACATAAAGCAAATTCGAATTGAGTAGGCAGCTCTTACACAATATTTTCTGCAGAAATATTCCTCATGTGCATCAGGTGATCACTAAGAGATTGGAATAGGGAGGCTAGTTGTGAGTGAAATCATAAGTTTGCATACTATTTTGGTAAGAAGAACCAGATGTGTTGGTGCAGGTCTTCTGGACTGCTAGTTCTTAAAGATTCAAAAGTTAGTGCTACTGAAAGTGGAGATCCTAAATTCCTAAGTTTCTTCCTCCAGTTGGTTCAGTGAACAGGCTTGGGGGTCCTAAGGCAAGTATTTGACTGTCTTCAGGAATTGGTTGGGTGGAACAGTCTTCTTGGATGGTTTGCTTCCCTAAATATTAATCCAAGTTTTACAGTTTTCTACTTTATCTCAGTTAATAGTTCTATTTAGTAAAATTCGTAATCTTTGTTTGTTTTATTTTTCTTTTAAGGAGAATAATTTATTTCTGATTTTGTTTAAAGTCTAAATGCTAAGTTTAAATGATAATCTGGATTGATAAACCAATCTTTACATTTTTCCACATGCTATTTTATGCATCGTACTCTAGTGTAGAGAAGTAAATTAAGTATAGATGAAAAGATAGGCAATCTGCCATTGATTCGATAAATAAGTACAGTGATTTAGTTGTGTTTCATTTTCTGTCCTATAGCTAATAATAGTAATAATTATTGTATAGTATTTAATATATTATAGAATACCCCATTGTTTCATGAAAAACAAACACTGTTTATTTCCTATATAGATACATTGTATTTTCTTATCTCTACTATGTACATAGGAAATAAATGGAATTCAAAGTTTCATACATCATATCATGTCTACAATATAAATAGTACTTACTGGAAATAAATAAATGTGTTCATTATGGACAAAATTGCAAATCACAGTCATTACATAGTTTTCACGTTTCACACACACATTGTTTCATTTCCTATTATAACAATTGTATTGATTATTTAGTTCTATCAGATAAGGAAAACATTATAAACTTTATTTTTCCATCATTCATCTTGTTTCTGTATATATTTTAAACTGTAAGTATTGATTTCGAAACTGGGTTTCGTATCAAACCCTAGACATCATTTAGACCATTTTACATCTGCCAAGACAAACAGTAAGAAATTATTTATCTCCTCAGTCGAAAGAACGACTCGTATCTTTGTCTAATCTAGCTCATAACTCAATTATTAAAACACATACAGATTTAGAATATATATATATTTTTTTAGCTAAGGTTTTCTTGGGTTCAATTTTCTTTCCCCACACAGTAAGGTAGACAAGGAAAAATCCCAGGTAGGGTTCCTTTCATAAGACATTTAGATCATTGAGTCAAATCCTTTATAAAACACTTATCAGTCAAATGACATCATCAATTCTTTTTACAATCATAAATACCCACAACGAGGACGAATTATAGGCAAACATCTTTATATAGTGTTCTTAACGATTATCTTTCAAAACACAACTTTCCATTCAAAGAAACGAGCCATATTTTGCAAGTGAAAGAGAACCCTCAATCCTCAGTTTCCATTTAAATTTACATATCAGAAAATTTCATTTCAAACCTATCAAGGTTTCACATTTCACGGGACTTGTCCCTTATCAACCAAAAACTTAAAATAGATTTGTGAATCAACAAAACTACATAGGGTTTTTAACCTTGAAACGTCTAGCAGAATAAACGAAAGTTTGGAGTCTCTACCATCAACACAGCCAGACATCAAATAGCAAAGTAGCATCTTAAAAGACTGAGAGGATACTCTCTACATAATCTAAATTAAAACAAGACAAGCTTAAAACCTCTCTCGTAGTCATTACTGTTATATGGCAAAGTTTTCCACTTCTCAGCACAGAGATAGACACATCAAGGTACCTACGAGGCAGGTAAGAACCATCGGAGCTTACCCGATAGCCGAAGAAGATTTTCCTTTCTTTTGTAATGTAGAAACCCCCTCCAGTGAAGATAAAACCTGCCAAACACCAAGCAAGTGGTTATAAACAAGTAACACATAACTGAATGCAAAAATCTACGATTTTTAACTTACATTAAAATTCTTACTACATTACCTGAAGAATGAATTTTCAACTATCGATTGCGAAAAACAGAGGTTGGCTGTAATCCATCTCACTTGCAGGAAAAAATAACAAGGGTTACCACCTTTTGAAAAAGCCAAAGAACCAACGACCGAGTACTCTCAATAGTTGATTCTCGCTTACACTTCTTTACTACGTTATCATGGACTTCTGGCTTAAAGCCGAAGCCTGCAACCCTTAAAAACGTTTACTCTCATGAGTTATAGGTTCAAAACCCTGGAAGAACACTTCCTATCAACCTAAAAACTTGGTAGCCTGTCGGCCTCATTACAATGAAACATTGAAAGACCAAAACACTTGCCATCAATACAAATAACCATGTTTAGGGTTACTCAAACCAACGATCGAGATCTGGAGTGATCAACGGTAGGGAAGAGCCAACAGTACATAGTGGAAAGCCGAGCAAAACTCACATTAATACCTCATTTATTACCAACATCTACCAAGTTTCCAACCTTGCAGGTCAAGAACGATACAATGTACAGTGTGGAAGAAGAGACAACGGAGTTCCTTGCCAGCTATAACTCTCTACTTCTTTATCACCCAAAGTTCATAAGGTTAGACTACGTGGAATTGCTGCCACCCTTTCCACATTGAATGCATTTATTTTCATACAACCATAGCTCTGCCAACCTGCAAATACAATTTATTAACCATCATATCATCACTTTATCATCGAGATGTAGGTAATAACTTTTTAAACATTATTACTTAGGTATGAGTTCATACTTATAACATAGTTTAAAACTATCACTCAAGCCACGACCTCAATAAAGTCGATATAATCCTTTAGTGGATGTTATAGGATAATACCCTATGGTGTCAACGATATATATGATTTCATTTGTATTACATGTTAATACTTTCGTTTTAATAGTTTGAAATAGAAAAATCATTTCATATCAAATAACAATATGTAATGCATATTTTATATATTCCAAAGTTTATTGGTGTCACATAATAATGTAATATACTATGCTATATATAAAGAAATGATAAGTTACATAGTTACTTCTTCTAGTTAGGGTGTGTGGAAATGACGAGTACAATACTTAGAATAAGACTAAGATCTTGTAAGATGCCATCTTTAATGTTAAGTTCGAAAGTATATATATATTTCTATAAATCTCAAAATTACACACTTAAATAAATAATAGTATTGATCATACCAACATCGCTACTAGCGATTACTTGACGATAATTGTAACAATATGATAGAAATATGGTTGATTTGGGTTGATAACATTGAGAAGCTTTGTAAAAATATTGCTGAGCTAGATGTAGAATTCCTTGTATTCATACCTGCAGTTTCTAATGCCGTAAGGAAGCACTTAACATTTTTATATTGACGACGTTATGAAAAACACAAGTACTCTAATTTTTATGATGTCATGAAAATTTTCTTACTTGCGGTCTGCACATGGAAACAAGTTCAATTTCCTTAGCTAAACGTAGCTAAGTAAGCTCCAAGGTGCCTCATAGGACCCCTTTTATCAACAAACAAACTGTTAGCAATACATAAATGATTTAAAAGTAGTACAAACTGTAGAAGCATGCATATTTAATCAAGAACCTAAACAAAATCAAGAATTGTACTGGTTTTCATAATCATACAAAGATCCCTCGTTTAAGAAGTTAACAACCTTTAATATCTGAAGTAGAAATTTTAATTATTTAATTGAGGTTGACGATGCATCATTATGATTATCTTACCTTAATTAAGTGTTCAATTTAGTTATCTCATTTTGCATTAGATAATGCTGATAAATATTGCTATAAAAATATATATATATATATTTTGGTATTTTCGAGATGTTACATGTGGTACCAGAGCTCATGTTCGAACTCTAGGCCTGAAAGAGATCCAAGAACATATGGTAGAAAAATTTACTAATTTGAAATTTTAATTTTGATGTTATTCATAAATTATTTTATGTTACAGGTATTGAGAATTCAGCAAATCAGGTAGAAGATAGATTTCAACCAAACAGACAAAGCTTGGGACAACACTATGCAGAAGAAGTTCATAGTGAACTAAATAACAGTTTGTCAGAATTGTTACGCGCATTTCATGAATTAAAGGCAGAAATCAGATCTGTGAAACAAGACAATGAAAGAATTCTGCAGGCACAAGAACAATTAAACCAAGCGTTGTTTGAACAGTTCCCAATCGATGAGTAGGAAAGAGATAATGAAGATATCTCCAAGGTTGAGGATCTTCCTAACGGTAAAAAAAGAAAGAAAATAAAAGCTAATGATGTGAGCAGCAGTTCAACATCAGCAGGAGAGGCTATGGAAGTACATAAAAAGAAACGTAACTACTCAAGCGACAGTAGTAGGGGAGACTACAAACCCATAAAGAAAAGCTATAAAGAGTATGAACAGATTTTTGGGGAGTTCAAAAATATTAGACCTCCAACTTTCAATGGAGAAACTGAGAAGGGTGAGACAACTGAAGCTTGGCTGTCCGATATGAAGAAATACTTCCATATTTATAGCTATTCAGAGTCCTTGAAAGAAAAAACGGCTATATATAATTTGACCGGAAAAGCGGAGATTTGGTGGCAGGACATCAAAAGAGTGAAAGGCATCAAGGATAAAGATGTAAACTGGAGTACTTTTAAACGATACTTTAAGAAGAAGTATTTATCAGAATAGTACTATGAAGAAAAATCCAAAGAGTTCAATGACTTGAAGCTGGGAGGTATGAACATGAAGGAAATGAATAGTAAATTTCTGAACTTACTAAGATATGTGCCATACCGCATAGAAGAAAAATCAAAAATTCAAAGATACTTGAGCTGCCTACCTTTCAATATTAAGGACAGAATCGAGTATGACAGTCCTAAGACGTTGGAAGAGGCTATGAGAAAGGCAGTTTTCTGTTATGACACAAATCAGAAAAGAGAAGGAATGTCAAACTGGAAAAGTCATAAACCCAGTAATTTTGAGCTGAAAAAGAAAAATTTCAGGTTCAGTGGAAATTCTGATTTCCAAAAGAAAAAATTTCAGAATCATAATTAAAAAGGAAATAGTTCCAGAAACAATCAACGTCAGAATTCTATAGCACCCAGAAATGCACCTAATAATGCCGGGACCAATGAGCAAAAGACAACCATCAAATGTTTCGAGTGTCAAGGTCCCCACTATGCATCAGAATGTCCCTTGAGGAAGCAGAAAGCTAACAACATTCACTCTATTCATACTGAACCTATTGTTGGAGACATGGCGAGGGAAATGCCTAGAATCAATGCAGCACTTGACAACAGGCAAGCAGATCATCAAATCTCCATGGTAGAGATTGAAGGTATGCTGCAAAATCATCCTGTTACTATTTTAATTGACCCAGGTTCTAGCTTAAGTTATATATCACCAGATATAGTGGAAAGTATTAATTTAAAAATAGAAAAGTTCAATAAATTTTGGTTAGTTAGACTAGCAACTAGAACAAAGAGGAAAGTATTATATTTTATAGAAAGTTGTGCTTTATCCATGAATCAATTATAGACACAAATCAAGTTGAATATTTTACCTTTAGGATCTTACAATATTATATTCGGGGTGGACTCGTTAGAAGCCCATCATGTCATTCTGAACTGTTACGAAAAATGTTTTACATGTTTAAATGAAGAAGGAAAAACTGTAGAAGTAAAAGGTATCCCAAGAAAGGTAACCCTTAGACAGATTCTAGCCATGCAAGTTAAGAGGGCAGTTAGGAAAGGATGTCAATTGTTTGCAGTAAATGTAGTAAACGATGAGTTTATCTGTAAAGAGGACAAACTGAAATTAGAAGACATACCTCTCCTAAATGATTTTAAGGATGTATTTCCTGAGGAGATTCCAAGATTACCTCCTAAAAGAGATTTAGATTTTACCATCGAGTTCATACCAGGAGCAGTACCAAATTCTAAAGCTCCATACAAAATGAATATACTGGAATTAAACGAATTGAAATCACAGTTGAAGGAACTGATTGATAAGAATTATATAAGACCCAGCGTGTTTCCTTGGGGAGCACCTATCATCTTTGTTAAGAAGAAAGATGGAACCTTAAGACTGTGCATAGATTATCGCCAGCTTAATAAGATGACAATCAAGAATCGATATCCGTTGCCCCGCATAGACGATCTATTTGATCAGCGTATGGAGCAACGATATTTTCAAAGATTGATCTAAGATTAGGATATCATCAAGTACGGGTTAAGGATAAAGATATTTTCAAGACAGCTTTCAGAACTCGATATGGACATTACGAGTTCATAGTCATGCGATTTGGCTTGACTAATGCCCCGACTGTATTTATGTGTTTGATGTTCATAATATTCTGCACAAATACTTAGACAATTTTTTTGTTGTGTTTACAGATGACATTTTAATGTATTCTAAAAGTAAAGAAGAGCATGATAAACATCTACAGATTATCTTACAAGTTCTGAGAGACCATCAACTATAGATAAGTTTAGTAAGTGTGACTTCCACAAGGACAAAATTCAGTATCTAGGACACATAATTTCTAAAGAAGGAATCTCAGTTGACCTCGACAAGGTAAAGGCCATTAATGACTGGCCGGTTCCTAAGGATGTGTCGGATGTAATATCATTTATGGGCATTACTGGATATTACAGAAAATTCACATTGTTAACTGATAATATGGGTCTGAAATATTTATTAGATCAGACAAATCTGAACGCTAGACAAGCTAGATGGTTGACCTTCTTAAGTGAGTATGATTTTGAAATTCAGCATATTAAAGGAAAGGAGAACAAGGTTGCAGATGCCTTGAGTCGTAAGGAAAAAATTAATTTTATTTTAGCCATCAGTACTTATTCAACAGATTTGAAAAATCAGATTCTTGAAAAGAGTGAGACAGATGAAGAATACAGAAAAATGAAGGAAAAGACAGGAAACATCAGTGCTGAAAATTTTATGGCAGATTACAGCATGAAGGAAAATGGGTTATTACTGTATAAGAACAGACTGTATGTACCAGACATACTAGAAATGAAAATCCTAATATTAAATGAGATGCATAAAAGTCATTACTCTGGTCATCCGGGTTATCAGAAGACCATTACTATGCTAAGGAAAGAATATTATTGGCCCAGAATGAAGGATGAAGTAGTGGAGTACATAGCAAAGTGTTTAGACTGTCAAAAAGTGAAGGTTGAACATCAACATCTAGTAGAATTGTTACAACCATTACCTATACTTAACTGGAAATTGGAAGTAATAAGCATAGATTTTATTACTGGACTACCCAAAAACCAAAAACAAAATGACTCTATCATGGTAGTAGTTGACAAACTCAGCAAAGTAGCACACTTTATACTTAGGAAGACTATTCATAAAGCTCCAGACATTGCATAAATCTTTATGAAATAGATCTTTCGACTCCATGGGATACCGAAGGTGATAATTTCATATCGTGACTCCAAGTTTACCGAAAATTTTTGGAGGTCACTGTTTAAGGGGTTGAATACAACCTTAAATTTCAGCATAGCATTTCATCAACAAATGGATGGACAGACAGAAAGGGTAAATCAAGTTTTAAAAGATTTATTAAGAATGTATGTTAAGGATCAACCTGGTAAGTGGGAAGACTACTTGCACTTAGTAGAATTTGCTTATAATAATCATTATCATGCATCAACCAGACTTAGTCCTTTAGATATTCTTTATGGTAGGAAATGTGATACACCTGTTTCGTGGAATGATCCAGTAAATAGAGTTGTTTTAGGACCTCAATTATTGCAGGAGTTAGAACTAATTGTGAAACAGGTGCAAGGAAATTTAAAAGCTGCCCAAGATAGGCAAAATAGTCAAGCAAATTTAAAAAGGACTCATAAAGAGTTACAGGTTGGTGAGCATGTATTCCTCAAGGTAAGACCGAAAAAGAGTTCATTAAAATTGGGGAGCTGTTTCAAGTTGGCACCCAGGTATTGTGGTCCTTTTGAAATATTGTCCAAGGTTGGACCAGTGGCATACCAACTGGCCTTGCCACCAAATTTAAAAATACATAATGTTTTTCATATATAATTTTTAAAGAAGTATGTACATGATGCTACTCATGATGTAAATTGGATTTATGTACAGGTGGGACAAGATGGATATTTTTAGGTGGAAATGGACTGTATCCTCGAAAGGAGGGAAACTCTGCTCCGGAATCGCACCATTGGGCAAGTGAAGGTGCAATGGAAGCACCTTAGCCCGGAAGAGGCAACCTGGGAGTTGGAGAGTAGTATGCAGGCAACATACCCAACTCTGTTTCAGGAACATTCAAGGAGTGGTTAACCAACATTGAGGACGATGTTGAGACTTAAGGGGGGTGTATGTCACCTACCCAAATTCTAAAAAAAATATTTTATTTGCAAAAATACTTTATGCTAAATTTTAATTTCAAAGTTTTGAAATTATGACCAAGTTTGTTCAAGGATGAATGTAATTACTGAATTATTATTATTTAATAAATTAAAGTAGTAGGAAAACACCTAAGGGAACTGTTAAATGAGTGTTCACTGACCCACTAGGAGGAATGGAAGCTGTTAGAAGACATGGGACAGATGGTAGCAATTGCATTCACAACTAACTGTTGATTATGGGACAAGTACCCCTAAAAATGTGGCATTATCCCCCAAGTGGTGGGAGTGGGAAGGCAGATCATTTAATGACCCAATAACATTTAAAAAGGCCTAGGAATCCTACAAAAGGAAAATTCGAATTGAGCAGGAAGCTCTTACACAATATTTTCTGCAGAAATATTCCTCATGTGCATCAGGTGATCACTGAGATATTCGAATAGGAAGGATAGTTGTGAGTGCAATCATAAGTCTGCATACTATTTTGCTAAGAAGAACCAGAGGTGCTGGTGCAGGTCTTTTGGACTGCTAGTTCTTAAAGATTCGACAGTTAGTGCTACTGCAAGTGGAGATCCTAAATTCCTAAGTTTCTTCCTCCTAGTGGTTCAGTGAACATGCTCGGGGGTCTTAAGGCAAGTATTTGACTATGTTCAGGAATTGGTTGGGTGGAATAGTTTTCTTGGGTTTTTTGTTTCCCTACAGATTAATCTAGGTTTTACAGTTTTCTACTTTATCTCAGTTAATAGTTCTGTTTAGTAAAATTAGTAATCTCTGTTTCTTTTATTTTTCTTTTAAGGAGAAGAATTTATTTCTGATTTTGTTTAAAGTTTGAATGCTAAGTTTAAATGATAATCTGGATTGATAAACCAATCTCTACATTTTTCCACATGTTGTTTTATGCATCATACTCTAGTGTAGAGAAGTAAATTAAGTATAGATGAAAAGATAGGCAATCTGCCATTGATTCGATAAATAAGTACAATGATTTATTTATGTTTCATTTTCTATCTTATAGCTAATAATAGTAATAATTACTATATAGTATTTAATATATTATAGAATACCCCATTGTTTCATGACAAACAAACACTGTTGATTTCCTGTACAGATACATTGTATTTTCTTATCTCGACTATGTACATAGGAAATAAATGGAATTCAAAGTTTCATACATCATATCATGTCTGCAATATAAATAGTACTTGTTGCAAATAAAAAAATGTGTTCATTATGGACAAAACGGCAAATCACAGTCATTACATAGTTTTCACGTTTCACACACACATTGTTTTCATTTCCTATTATAACAATTGTATTGATTATTTAGTTCTATAATATAAGGAAAACATTATAAACTTTATTTTGCCATAATTCATCTTATTTCTATATATATTATAAACTGTAAGTATTGATTTCAAAACTGGGTTTTGTATCAAACCCTAAACATCATTATTTAATCATTTTACATCTGCCAAGACGAACAGTAAGAAATTATTGATCTCCTAAGTCGAAAGCACGACTCCTATCTTTGTCTAATCTAGCTCATAACTCAATTATTAAAACACATACAGATTCAGAATATTTATTTATTTATAGCTAATGTTTTTTTGGGTTCGATTTTCTTTCCCCACACAGTAAGGTAGACATGGAAAAATCCCAGGTAGGGTTCCTTTCATAAAACATTTAGATCATTGAGTCAAAGCCTCTATAAAACACTTATCAGTCAAACGACATCATCAATTCTTTTTACAATCATAAATACCCACAATGAGGATGAATTATAGGCAAACATCTTTATACAGTGTTCTTAACAATTATCTTTCAAAACACAACTTTCCATTCAATGAAACGAGCCATATTTTGCAAGTGCAAGATAACCCTCAGTCCTCGGTTTCCATTTAAATTTACATAATAGAAAATTTCATTTCAAACCTGTCAACGTTTCACATTTCACGGGATTTGTCCCTTATCAACCAAAAACTTAAAATAGAGTCGTGAATCAACAAAACTACATAGGGTTTTTACCTTTGAAAGGTCTAGCAGAATAAACGAAAGTTTGGAGTCTCTACCATCAACACAGCCAGGCATCAAATAGCCAAGTAGCATCTTAAAAGACTGAGAGGATACTCTCTGCATAATCTAAATTAAAGCAAGACAAGCTTAAAACCTCACTCGTAGTCATTACTGTTATATGGCAAAGTTTTCCACTTCTCGGCACAAAGACAGACACATCAAGGTAACGACGAGACAGGTAAGAACCACCCAAGCTTACCTGGTAGCCGAAGAAGATTTTCCTTTCTTTTGTAACGTAGAAACCCCCTCCACTGAAGAGAAAAGCTTCCAAACACCAAGCAAGTGGTTATAAACAAGTAACACATCACTGAATGCAAAAATCTACGATTTTTAACTTACATTAAAATTCTTACTACATTACGTAAAGAATGTTTTTTCAACTGTCGATGGCGAAAAACAGAGGTCGGCTGTAATCCATCTCACTCGCAGGAAAAACTAACAAGGGTTACCACCTTTCAAAAGAGCCAAAGAACCAACGACCGAGTACTCTCAACAGTTGATGCTCACTTACACTTCTTTACTACATTATCATGGCCTTCTAGCTTAAAGCCGAAGCCTGCAACCCTTAAAAACCTTTACTCTCATGAGTTACAGGTTCAAAACCATGGAAGAACACTTCCTATCACCCTAAAAATTTGGCATCCTGTCGGCCTCATTACAACGAAATATTGAAAGACCAAAACACTTGCCATCAATACATACAACCTGGTTTAGGGTTACTCAAACCGACAATTGAGATCTGGAGTGATCAACGGTAGGGAAGAGCCAACAGTACATAGTGGAAAGCCGAGCAAAACTCACATTAATACCTCATTTATTACCAACATCTACCAAGCTGCCAACCTTGCAGATCAAGAACAATACAATGTATAGCGTGGAAGAAGAGAAAACAGAGTTCCTTGCCAGGTATAACTCTCTACTTCTTTATCACCCAAAGTTCATAAGGTTAGACTATGTGGAATCGCTGCCACCCTTTCCACGTTGAATGCATTTATTTTCATACAACCGTAGCTCTGTCAACCTACAAATACAATTTATTAACCGTCATATCATCACTTTATCATCGAGATGTAGGTAATTACTTTTTAAACATTATTACTTAGGTATGCGTTCATACTTATAACATAGTTTCAAACTATCACTCAAGCCACGACCTCATTAAAGTCGATACAATCCTTTAGTGGATGTTATAGGATAATACCCTATGGTGTCAACAATATATATGATTTCATTTGTATTACATGTTAATACTTTTGTTTTAATAGTTTTAAATAGCAAAATCATTTCATATCAAATAACAATATGTAATGCATGTTTTATATATTCCAAATTTTATTGGTGTCACATAATAATGTAATATACTATGCTATATGTAAAGAAATGATAAATTACATAGTTACTTCTTCTAGTTAGAGTGTGTGGAAATGACGAGTGCAGTACTTAGAATAAGACTAAGATCTTGTAAGATGCCATCTTTAATGTTAAGTTCGAAAGTATATATATATTTCTATAAATCTCAAAATTACACACTTAAATAAATAATAGTATTGGTCATACCAACATCGCCACTAGCGATTAATTGACGATAATTGTAACAATACGATAGAAATATGGTTGATTTGGGTTGATTACATTGAGAAGCTTTGTAAGAGTATTGTTGAGCTAGAAGTAGAATTCCTTGTATTCATACCTACAGTTTCTAATGCCGTAAGGAATCACTTAACATTTTTATATTGACGACGTTATGAAAAACACAAGTAATCTAATTTTTATGCTGTCATGAAGATTTTCTTACCTGTGGTCTACACATGGAAACAAGTTCATCTACCTTAGATAAATGTAGCTAAGTAAGCTCCAGGGTGCCTCTTAGGACCCCTTTTATCAACAAACAAACTGTCAACAATACATCAATGATTTAAAAGCAGTACAAACTGTAAAAGCATGCATATTTAATCAAGAACCTAAACAAAATCATGAACTATACTAGTTTTCATAATCATACAAAGATCCATTGTTTAAGAAGTTAATAACCGTTAATGTCTGAAGTAGAAATTTTAATTATTTAATTGAGGTTGATGACGTGTCATTATGATTATCTTACCTTAATTAAGTGTTCAATTTAGTTATCTCATTTCGCATTAGATAATTCTGATAAATATTGCTATATATATATATATATATATTAGTATTTTCAGGATGTTACATGTGGTATCAGAGGTCATGTTCGAACTCTAGGCCTGAAAGAGGACCAAGAACATGTGGCAGAAAAATTTATACAGCAGAAAACTTTACTAATTTGAAATTTTAATTTTGATGTTATTCAGAAATTATTTTAAGTTACAGGTATGGAGAATTCAGATGATCATGTAGAAGACAGATTTAAACCAAATAGCCATAGCTCGGGATAGCACTATGCAGAGGAAGGTCACGGTGAACTAAATAATAGTTCATCATAATTGTTACACGCATTTCATGAATTAAAGGAAGAAATTAGATCGGTGAAACAAGACAATGAAAGAATTCTGTAGGCACAAGAATAATTAAACCAAGCGATGTTTGAACAGTTCCCAATCGATGAGCAGGAGAGAGATAATGAAGATATCTCCAAGGTTAAGGATCTGCATAATGGTAACAAAAGAAATAAAATAAAATCTAATGATGTGAGCAGTAGTTCAACATTGGCAGGAGAGGCTATGGAAGTACGTAAAAAGAAACGTAACTACTCAAGCGACAGTAGTAGGGGAGACTACAAACCCAGAAAGAAAAGCTATAAAGAGTATGAACAGATTTCTGGGGAGTTAAAAAAGATTAGACCTCCAACTTTCAATGGAGAAACTGAGAAGGGCGAGATAGGTGAAGCTTGGTTGTCCAGTATGAAGAAATAATTCCAAATTTATAACTATTCATAGTCCTTGAAAGCAAAAATGGCTATATATAATTTGACTGGAAAAGCGGATATTTGGTGGCAGGACATCAAAAGAGTGAAAGGCATCAATGATAAAGATGTAAACTGGAGTACTTTTAAACGATACTTTAAGAATAAGTATTTATCGGAACAATACTATGAAGAAAAATCCAAAGAGTTCTATGACTTGAAGCTGGGAGGTATGAACATGAAGGAAATGAACAGTAAATTTATGAACTTACTAAGATATGTGCCATACCTAATAGAAGAAAAATAAAAAATTCAAAGATACTTGAGCTGCCTACCTTTCAATATTAAGGACAAAATCGAGTATGACAGTCCTAAGACCTTGGAAGAGGCTATGAGAAAGCTAGTTTTCTGTTATGACACAAATCAGAAAAGAGAAGGAATGTCAAACTGGAAAAGTCATAAGCCCAACAATTTTGAGCTGAAAAAGAAAAATTTCAGGTTCAGTGGAAATTCTGGTTTCCAAAAGAAAAAATTTCAGAATCGGAATTACCATGGAAATAGTTCCAGAAACAATCAACAACAGAATTCTACATCACCCAAAAATGCACCTAATAATGCTAGGACCAATGAGCAAAATACAACCATCAAATGTTTCAAGTGTCAAGGTCCCCACTATGCATCAGAATGTCCCTTGAGGAAGCAGAAAGCTAACAACATTCACTCTATTCAGACTGAACCTACTGTCAGAGACGTGGCGAGGGAAATGCCTAGAATCAATGCAGCACTTGAAAACATGCAAGCATATCATCAAATCTCCATGGTAGAGATTGAAGGTATGCTGCAAAATCATCCTGTTACTATTTTAATTGACCCAGGTGCTAGCTTAAGTTATATATCACCAGATATAGTGGAAAGTCTTAATTTAAAAACAGAAAAGTTCAATAAATCTTGGTTAGTTAGACTAGAAACTGGAACGAAGAGGAAAGTATCAAATTTTATAGAAAGTTGTGCTTTATCCATGAATCAATTACAAACACAAATCAAATATTTTACCTTTAGGATCTTACGATATTATCGTCGGTATGGACTGGTTAGAAGCCCATCATGTCATTCTAAAATGTTATGAAATTTTTTTTACATGTTTAAATGAAGAAGGAAAAGCTGTAGAAATAAAATGTATCCCAAGAAAGGAAACCCTTAGACAGATTTCAGCCATGCAAGTTAAGAGGGAAGTTAGGAAAGGATGTCAGTTGTTTGCAGTAAATGTAGTAAACGATGAGTTTATCTGTAAAGAAGACAAACTGAAATTAGAAGACATACCTGTCCTAAAGGATTTTAAGGATGTATTTCCTGAGGAGATTCCAGGATTACCTCCTAACAGAGATTTAGATTTTACCATCGACTTAATACCAGGAGCAGTACGAAATTCTAAAGCTCCATATAGAATGAATATACTGGAATTAAACAAATTGAAATCATAGTTGAAGGAACTGATTGATAAGAATTATATAAGACCCAATGTGTTTCCTTGAGGAGCACCTGTCATCTTTGTTAATAAGAAAGATGGAACCTTAAGACTATGCATAGATTATCACCAGCTTAATAAGATGGCAATCAAGAATCAGTATCCGTTGCCCCGCATAGACGATCTATTTGATCAGCTACGTGGAGCAACGATATTTTAAAAAATTGATCTAAGATTAGGATATCATCAAGTATGGGTTAAGGATGAAGATATTTTCAAGACAGTTTTCAGAACTCGGTATGGACATTATGAGTTCATAGTCATGCCATTTGGCTTGACTAATGCCTCGACTGTATTTATGTGTTTGATGAATAATATTCTGCACAAATACTTAGACAAGTTTGTTGTTGTGTTTATAGACGACATTTTAGTGTATTCTAAAAGTAAAGAAGAGCATGATAAACATCTATGGATTATCTTACAAGTTCTGAGAGACCATCAACTATATGCTAAATTTAGTAAGTGTGACTTCCACAAGGACAAAATTCAGTATCTAGGACACATAATTCCTAAAGAAGGAATCTCGGTTGACCCCAACAAGATAAAGGCCATTAATGACTAGCCGGTTCCTAAGGATGTGTCGGATGTAAGATCATTTATGGGAATTACTGGATATTACAGAAAATTCACATTGTTAACAGATAATATGGGTCTAAAATATGTATTAGATCAGAAAAATATGAACGCTAGACAAGCTAGATGGTTGACCTTCTTAAGTGAGTATGATTTCGAAATTCAACATATTAAAGGAAAGAACACATATTTCATTAAAATTGTAAACATTTTATTCCAAGGACAACACCAAAATTCAGTATTTTTGTTATTTTGGAATTCTAGATCCAAAATTTAATTCCAAATTTAATGAAATATGTGTTAAAGGAGAACAAGGTTGCAGATGCGTTGAGTCGTAAGGAAAAACAAAATTTTATTTAAGCCATCAGTACTTATTCAATAGATTCGGAAAAATAGATTCTTGAAAAGAGTGAAATAGATGAAGAATACAGAAAAATGAATGAAAAGACAGCAAACATCAGTTCTGAAAATTTTATGGCAGATTATAGCATGAAGGAAAATGGGTTATTGCTGTATAAGAACAGATTGCATGTACCGGACATACCAGAAATAAAAATCCTGATATTAAATGAGATGCATAAAAGTCATTACTCTAGTCATCCGGGTTATCAAAAGACCATTACTATGCTAAGGAAAGAATATTATTGGCCCAGAATGATTTGGTATTTTCAGGATGTTATATTCAACCACTGAACTATCATGTCCTCGATCGAACGATCACCACCCCGTGACCCGGTCAAAGACACAGGATTCCCTTGCCAGGATAATCCTATCAGAAAATAGGTGTCCTCGACATCTATGGTAAGCGTGTGCTCACCTATCCGAAAGAGCTGCTGAATGGGGTCCCAACATTGGACTAGGTATGTCAGTAAGTTGACTTGGGATCTCATCCTTGGAACTCGAAAGTACTTGAGTAGCCCATAGTTTCGCAATGCTGCAACACTTTGTGGATTATTTTCAACTTGCATATCCTTGAGCTCATGCTCCCATTCCCCCCATTCAAGGACTATGGTATCACTCCAAACCTGCCAAGCAAGTCATTTAAACATGCTTAGAACTTTGCCCCTCCACCCAAACTTCTATTTTTTGCTATCTTTTGAGTTTCATTTTGTTGTTTGCGTTGGTGCAGATCACCCATTCTGATAGTGCACAGCCAGTGCAAAACTCCCTTTTGGGATATGCGCCGGTGCAAAGCCCGAATGGGCTTCCTGTGTCGGCCCGTGAACGCAACTCTACCAACTTAAAACACTCAAAAACTACCTAAAAACATGAAAAAGAAAATTCTAATCCAATGAAAAGTTAAATCGGAAGGTTTAGGGTTACCTATCGCAGATGACTCGCGAAATGATGGATCGTAGCTCCTAAAAACTGCAATTGAAATTCGGCTCCAAACAACACTTTGCACTTTCCCAATTCGGTAAAAAACAATTCTAATTTATTTTCACTATTTCATCCATTTTATAACAAAAAGGGAATATTCCTTTTTATATTTTGATGCTTAGTGGGCTTTTTACTATAGTTTGGGTCATTTATTATATTTAATACTTGGTTAACCCCTTTTGACCTATTTTTTGAGATACAGGTGCCTCATTAGTGCCATTTCTCGACGTGATGGTCATCTAGTAAGTATCATCAGGTATGAACACTCTCTGAGAGTCTTTTTGTCACTATTTCACTCATTAATGTAAATTATTAAATGACAACCGAGCTAACTCTTTGTTCTTTCTCATGCTCATTAAATGATGAGAATAAGTCACCAAGTTATAGTTCATCATTTTTTCGGGCTCATTAAACTCCCATGAAAAAGGAAACCCCCCGGAGTTTCTTTAAGATTTTTTCGGGCTCTCGAAATATGAAAAGATTGCCAAGCGAACTTGTCGTGTTCATGCTTGTTAAAGTATTTGAATGGTCGTCTTCCTGGTGATAGTTTACCCCTTTTTCGGACCAGGGGGAACTACTTACGAAAAATGAATACTCTAGCCAATCATGACTGGAAGAGTCCTCTCTCGTGATGTTTTATCCTTTTCTGGGCGAAGAGGCTAATCTTACGAAAAAGGACCTTTGGAGTCTTCTTTAGTTCTTTTCAGACTCTCTAAATATGAAATGATGCTAAGTTTACCTTCTATGGACTCGTTAAAATTCAACATTGAAGGGCCCATCATGGGACGAACCCCTCCTTTCCCAGGTTCAAAAAATATTTGGGATTGGACTCATCTATGAGATGAGTTATACCGAGCATATGGTTACCCTTATCAAGCTTGTTAAAAACACATGAGGAACTCATCATTCATGATGGGGAAAAAGGAAAGTTTTTGTGTTACAACTTTAATCATGGTAGTACTTAGTCTCTCTTGAACATGGTATTCATATTGCATTTTCATTCAGTACTTGTCCTTGAGTCCTATTAAATTCGTGAGTCTTGTTACTCCTTTGGGTCATCCAAAGAATGATTCCACCATTAGTTGCATTAGTAGCTGACATTGTTCTCATCAGGTCAATACTGCCAAGTCATGCCATGCCCATGTTCAAGAGATGTATTCACCGCTCATCATTTGTAGTCAGTACACCTTCCATCATGTCGGTCTACTCTGAGTCAGTCTTGCATACTACTATACCATCTAATCTACTCCAAACATCTATTATTGAGTTTCGTGTGGATGATGGGGGATTCATCATGGCCCTCCTTCGATGGGTTCATCCTTGTTGACTTCAGATCATCATCTGAGGATTGAACTTAGAAACCAATCAAGTACCTTGGGCCTGCATGCCTCAATGGAAGGTTACCTCGCTTTCGACATGAGTTTACATCATTTAATCTTGATTGAAAGATCCTGTTGAGCGTTCGAATTCAACTCATTAATTCACACTCAATGGTATGTACTGTGATACCTTGGGGATCATTGACATTAATGGTAATTTCTCTCATGCTTGTTAACAGTATACATCAATGACCGGTAATCAAGTGGTTTCTACCATGTTCGATGTCAAGACATTTGTAATCACATGGATAGATCCGTATCAGTACGAGTTTGAATTGAAGACCCTGGGGAGTTATTTTTTACCCAAGCTACGATGGAGATTGTTTGAGTCATATTACATGGATCCACTTTTGTATTTGTCGTGGCCGTGTTATCATCTCATCATGGATCTACGCTTGTGTCTAGTATCCATGATTGTGTTCAGTCGGTCATTATTACCATGGATATACAATGTATTGGTCGACATCCATGTTGTGCGTCATATGATACTGTATTCTCAGAGTCAGTTGTACTGCAACAACATCTTCTCTCTGACAAGTCCTTTCCATTCCTTCTATCAAAGCATTTTACCTGATTAGTTTTACCAGCTTCATGCTTTAGGGGGCATTCTATTACACCTAAAATCTACACCTATGTAACTTCAATTCCTAAATCCTTGAAGTCCCATGATCAAGTTAGTCACTTATAGCAAGTTGATGGCCTTTATCCACACTCCTAACTAGGCCGGCATAGGTTGTCTTTGAGCAAGGTGTGCCGACGCAGGTTTCCCTCATGAAACATGTGTTGAAGTCAGTTTAATGGGATAAAGGTAGATTTCGAGCAAATTCTAGAAGTTGGATGAGGTGGATCCCTATCCATAACCCCTAGGTGAGCTGGCCTTCAGTTCCCTAACCTAATGGGAGGATCCCTTAACCCTCTCCCCATGATCCTCAACCTACTCTATCCACTTGGTCCTATAAATGCAAGATCTCTCTCGATCCCAAGGAGAGGAATTTTATGGTACTCTTATGCTGGTGAAATTAGCTCAATAGTTCAACACCCTAGTCTGGGAGGCACCTAATTCTCTCTAGGAGCTTTGGTTTGGCTTGTCCGAAGGAGATTGCGACGTTGAGGCATCGGTTGTAATCCTCTCTTCTATTGTGCTTCCCACTTTTTATACAGTAATATAAATGCTTTCCATAAATTTTATTATGTTAATGATATTTATAGTTCACCTCCTCAACTGTTTACTTAGACTAGTTAGTGCTTAGGCATGTTTTACTGCTTGTATTGTTCATATGTGTTTTGATAGGTCTTACAGCCCCAGATCTGATGACCGCGGGACTCAGAACAACAACGAGGAGAAAGATCTATGAATATGAGGTAAGATGCTTAATTACTCGATCTCTAAATATATCTAGGAGAGTAGTTTCATATTTTGTCTCATTTTTTCTAGACTTTCATTAAGCTAGAGAGATCACGCCTTAAGTCCGCTTTTGGTGGATGGTCTGATAACACAGTCCAAGGAACACCACAATAAAATGGTGTGTTATAAAGGATGAATAGGACGATCATGGAGCATGCAAGCTGTATGAGATTGCATGTAGGGTTTCCCTTATAATTTTGGGAAGATATTGTTGTTTACTTAATAAACAGAGGGACTTCAAGCACTTTGGATGGTGGGATTCTAGAGGAGGCATGGAT
The DNA here is from genome assembly GCA_027924585.1 of Larix kaempferi. Lineage (NCBI taxonomy): Eukaryota > Viridiplantae > Streptophyta > Pinopsida > Pinales > Pinaceae > Larix > Larix kaempferi. The sequence continues at coordinate 801,632 of BSBM01000287.1, read as the reverse complement.
AGGTAAAAAGCTAAACTACTTATTTCTGAGAAATTTTGGTTGTGAAGCATTTGTCCATATTGACAAAGAAAATAAAACAAAGCTTGAGGCTAAATCCAAGAAATGCACCTTTATTGGATACGGGGTTGATGATTTTGGTTATCACTTATGGGATTACAAAAGTAACAAAATCATTAGGAGTAGATATGTGGTATTTAATGAAAAGGTTATGTATAAATATCAGTTGCAGGGAAAGAAATAGGAAAAGGAAAACAGAAAGTACATAGTGCTTGATGAAATAAAAGAAAATGAAGTTCCAAAGGTGCTAGAAAATCAAGAACAACAACAGGTACCTCAAACTCCTGCAAGTGTTAGAATATCTAGTAGGTTAAGTAGACCCCCTGATTGATACTCTCCTTCAATGTATTATTTATTGATGACTAATTCTGGTGAACCAAAATGCTATGAAGAAGCAATGCAGGTGGAAACTAGAAAGAAGTGGGAGCAAGGCATGAATGAGGAGATGGACTCATTCGTAAGCAACCAGACTTGGGATTTGGTTCAATTGCTTGCAGGTAAAAAAGCATTGCAGAACAAATGGGTTTACAGGTTGAAGGAAGAAGATGGAGGCAAGAAGTCGTACAAGTCCAAAATTTTTGTAAAAGGGCTTGCACAGAAAAAAAGGTATAGATTTTGATGAAATATTTTCTCCTCTTGTTAAAATGACTTCAATTAGGACTATTTTTAAGTCTAGTTGCGGTAGAAGACTTGCATCTTGAAAAGTTAGATGCAAAAACAACCTTTCTCCATGGGGATTTGGAGGAAGATATTTATATGAAGCAGCCACAAGGGTATGAGGTCAAAGGGAAGAAGAATTTAGTATGCAGGTTGAAGAAGAGCTTGTATGGCTTGAAGCAAGCTCCAAGGCAGTGGTATTTGAAATTTGACAGGTTTATGAGAGAACAAGTTTATAGTAGATGTCATTCTGACCACTGTGTTTATTTCAAGTGGATAGATAATGGAAGATATACTATCTTGTTATTGTATGTGGATGACATGCTTTTTGTAGGGTCTAACATGCAGGATATAAATGTGCTCAAGAGGAAGTTAGATAATTCATTTGCGATGAAGGATTTGGGTGCTGCAAAGAAAATCCTTGGTATGAGAATAACAAGAGACATGCAAATTTGCAAATTGACATTGTCTCAGGGTGAGTACATAGAAAAGGTGTTGGAGAGGTTTATAATGCAGAATGCAAAACCAATTAGTACACCTTGGGCCATCCAGTTCAAACTAAGTAAGGAGATGTGTCCCAAGACACAGGAAGAGATAGATTACATGTCCAAGGTTCACTATTCATCAATAGTTGGCAACTTGATCTTTTCCAAGGTGTGCACAAGACCAAATATTGCACATGTAGTGGGAGTTGTGAGAAGGTATATGAAAAATCTAGGTAAAGAATATTGGAAGGAAGTACAATGGATTCTCATGTATTTGAGAGGTACTACCACTCATGCATTATGTTTTGGAGGCTCAGACACTATTATATAGGGATATCTTGATGCAGATATGGAAGGTGATAAAGATAGTAGGAGGAGCACCACAAAGTATGTGTTTACTATAGGTGGAACAACTGTAAGTTTGATTTTGAAG